>CATOUR010000209.1:0-600000 GCA_951848785.1 Callosobruchus maculatus | reverse complement strand
AATTTCTTAATGAAACGTTAAGCCACTCTAAACAAAACAGAAGGCAGGGCTTTCCAGTTCCTCAGCTGGATAAACGGTATACATAAGTAGAGCATCTAAAATATATACTCCACGAAACAGCAAATTTTGCAGGCAAAATAATTATATTCTCCTTGTACACTCTATTACTAATTATATTAGTAATAGATGAAGGATCTCCGAATATTTATGAGAAAATAAAAGGAGCTTTTTTAACAATAAAACAAGGGAAACAACAACAAAATCAATTATGAGCCAGGTCGATGAAATATTCCAAAACACTTGGTTGAATGATTTCCGAAGTTGCTTTGATTTCTCGTCATAAAGCTGTGCAAGGAAACAGTTTAAAAGAAGAGGTAGAGGATTATAAAGCAATTCAACATTTTTTTGTGTACCTATATAATTAGTTAAGAGTCTAGGGTATAGCGCGCGAAATTGAAAGTCCAAGAAAAGACGTATACCCGTGTTAGCGAGGAGGCGTGGCCACTTGTTCCCTTTCTCCAGTATGTGTGTCTAAGATGAGGGCCCAGACAGCACTATATATCCCTGGAATATTCTTATTTAATCCAAAATAGATTGAGAATATTCAGAACAGTAACAGAATGTTCTACGGATGTTTTTATTTGTTTCATTCCCATGAGGATGTGCTAGGAGTATTACGTCATGATTATCCCATGAACGTGTCGATAAAAATATTCTGATAATATTCATAAATTAGTATTATCTAAAGAATAATCTTTGAATATGTCTTTTGGTATGATTCTGATAATGTAGGCGTGGCACCGTTGCAGGTTAGGTTAGGTTTGAGAATTTTGAGGTTAGCTTATTCAGTCGTTACGGTAGCGGTGGTTCAGTGGCGCTCGTCAGGGGTACCTGCTTGTGCTTGTGCATTTTTCTCCTGCGATAATTGGATAGTTATCCGTATCCGTGTTCTGGAACGTGATTTTACTTGTTATTCAGTTTATAACTTCATCTAGGAGCGACTAGGGTGAGTATAACTATTTTCTTACCATAAATTACCGACTTTCTAGCACCATGTGGTAGCAACTCTCTTGTTCAGTCTAATCTCTATGTTCTAGTCTTACTTGTCGTACTGTCGTAGGTACTTACCCTAATTAATATATAATAATAACCACTAACAAGACATTTGCTATATTTGTGACTATGAATTTTCAATATTTATTCTCTTACGTGGTACACACGTTTTGCTCTAAATGTAGGTACTAAAATTGATTAAAATACGACAACATTTTGGTGAAAATTTATCATTGCAGTTAATGAAGTGTATTTAAATGTACATCGTATATATGCTTATATATAAGATTAAACGGGTTCTTTTATTTTGCAGGATAATACGGGGGTGCAATGAAATATGTTTTTAATGTGTACATTAAACTTATACAATTACAAATAGAGGTTCCGTTTTATATATATTTTTTTAATTAATCCCTATAATTAGTGTGTGCCTAAATCAATGCTGCCCAAAACACTGTATGAAAGTTAGATACTAGGTTATATAGGTATACTACTCGCGTTAGGTATCTAGGCAGACAACAAGACTTGCGAATAAATGAAATGAAGTGATAAAAGGCATTAGTTTCTTTCCATCATATATTCTTCAAAGATATACCAGGAATCCTCCTACAATATTCCATACATCTTAATATTAATCGTAGAATATTCTGAGGGAATAACCTATGCACGTTTTTTGGATTCCCATTTTCACATTCCTGGAATGTTCATCAGATAATCTATATATTCATGGACTTTTCATGGAATGATACAATGTTCCAAAATGGTGATTCTTAGAATGTTCCTAGAACATATTGTGCTGTCCGGGGGCAGATAAGTCCAAAAATCCAAAGGTAAGATCAGAAGGTCCAAAGGTAAGGTCCAAAGGTCACTATAAAAATGAATTTCGCATTTCCAAGCTCCTGAAGTTATGTACCTTTAAACTCACAGTAATGACTCAAAGAGCAAATTGAAGAAGAAAGCTTGCGCTTGTGCAACTATTTAGCCTTTTTTTGATATCGTGTTTGGTTGTTGAATTACAGGCATTTATAGAAGGCCCCTTAATATTCCCAAGTGCACCACTTGATAGCGGTAAGACTATTGATACCTGATCAGATTTCTGAATTTCGTAATGAAACGTTAAACCACTCTAAACAGAACAGTCCCTCAGGTGGAGAACATCTAAAATATATACTCCATGAAACAGCATATTTTGCAGGCAAAATAATTAGATTCTTAAATTCCTTGTACACTCTGTGAACAATTAATTAGAAACATAAATACTGACAGATGAGAATTTCATTTCAGAGCGGCCAAGAGGAAAAACGCAGAACGAATTTGTTATAACGGAGAACAAAGGTGTTTTAATATAATTTCGCCTTGGGCAGGCAAAACTCTATTACACCCGAAGAGAGTTTACCTAGAGAATGCTTCAAGGGGAGAACGACAACTCCGCGAGTGCGTTTCACATTTTATTTGCACCAACGTTGCCGTAATTAAATGACGTATAACCAGCCGGTGTATGCATACTTAATGACAGCTTGCTTAATGATGGATGTTTAAATAATGAAGGTAATATTAACTTTGTGTGCGCTGGGAGTGGACTCTAATTTATTTCTGGTCCATTATTTACCTACTAGCTACCCTACTCGCATATCACGTTACATCCCCAGTACACTTTTTGTGGTTACAATGTTCCACACCTTTAGTGTGTAGTTTAGGGGGGAGGGTGGTGGATCACCACAAACCCAGGCAGCACAATATATTCTAGGAACATTCTAAGAATCACCATTTTGGAACATTGTATGATTCCATGAAAATTCCATGAATATATAGATTATCTGATGAACATTCCAAGAATGTGAAAATGGGAATCCAAAAAATGTGCATAGGTTATTTATTCCCTCAGAATATTCTACGATTATTATTAAGATGTATCGAATATTGTAGGAAGATTGCTGGTATATCTTTGAAGAAACATACATAGGTTATACTCTCAGAATATTCTACGATCGTTATTAAGATGTATCATGTATTGTACGAAAATTCCTGGTATATCTTTGAAGAATATATGTTGAAAGAAACTTTTATCACTTTATTTCATTTATTTGTAAGTCTTGTTGTCTGCCTAGGTACTTAACGTGAGTAGTAAACATATATAACCTAGTATCCAACTTTCATACAGTGTTTTGGGCAGCATTGATTTAGGCACACTCTAATTATTATAGGGATTGATGAAAAAAATATATATAAAACAGAACACGGAACCTGTATTTTTAATTGCATAACTTTAATGTACACATTAAAAAAGGACATTTCATTGCACGGAATCGTCCTCCTGTATTATCCTGCAAAATAAAAAGACCCGTTTTATTTTAAAGCATACGATGTACATTCAAATACACTTCATTAACTACAATGCTAGATTTTCACCAAAATGTTGTCGTTGTATTTTAATCAAATTTAGTAGAATAAACACTGGAAATTCATAGTCACAAACATATCAAATGTGTTGCTAATGGTTATTATATATTAATTAGGGTTCCTATGACAAGTAAGACTAGAACATAGAGATTAGACTCTGAACAAGAGAGTTGCTACCACATGGTGCTACAAAGTCGATCATTTACAGAGACAAAATAGTTACACTCACCCTAGTCGCTCCTAATGAAGTTGTAAACTAAATAACAAGTGAAAATCATGTTACAGAACACAGATAACTATCCAATTATCACAGGAGAAAAATGCACAAGCACAAGCACGCACCACCGACCACCGACACCGTGACGAACTGACGATTGAAGCTAACCTCAAAGTTCTCAAGCCTAACCTAACCTGTAACGGTGCCACGCCTACATTAAAAATCATACCAAAAGGCATATTCATAGACTATTCTTTAGATAATATTAATTTATGAATATTATCAGAGTATTTTGATCGACACGTTCATGGAATAATCATGACGTAATATTCCTCGTACATCCTCATGGGAATGAAACCAATAATAACATCCACAGGATATTCTGTTAATGTTCTGAATATTCTCAATCTATTTTGGATGAAATAAGAATGTTCCAGGAATATGTTGTGCTGTCTGGGAAGCGTCCACAAAATCTCTGTAGATTGATTAGAATTTTTTATTTTTCAGACGGATGTAACGGCAGGGTGAAATATTTGTAACCTTCTCACCACCAATTTATCGAAAACCACTGATTAAAAGAAAAAACGCCGAGACACCTCAAAAGGTTTGCCAAGGGGGGGCAACTTTTCAACCAGAAACCACTTCACCCCCTTGTATTCTCATCCCCTTAAAAATTTTAAATGACAAAGGTATCAAGTAATATCTTGTTTCAAAGGTATGTCGAAGTCCTTTATTTTGACGTTTGATTTTTTTAAATCGGTAAAAAATTGTCCCACTTGACAAATCTTTTGACGTTTCACGGTGTTTTTTCTTTTAGTCAGATATACCGGGTGTCCCAGAATTTCCTTGACACGTGATATTTTCGTAACGCGAAACGGTTCAACAAGAACTGAGTGGTACTTTTGGTAGTGGTACTATAGGGTCTATCATACCATGTATTCAAAACATTTTTTTTGGACGTCAACCCCTTAAACTCGCCCCCAACTTTTTTGCCAAATAGCACCCTATAGCTTTTCCTACATAAATGAAGTCCTTATTTTATTTAAAATCCTGTAATGCCTTTGATTTTGTACAAAAACCAATTTTTTCCGTAAAGTCACCAGCATAAAGTAAATAAAATTAGGATTTGTTTGACGCCAAATATTTTCGTAACAGAAAAAAAATAAAAAAGAAAATAAGTGGGTTTTTAAATGTACTGAATTATCATATTGCGCTTACAAAAAAAATCACTCCAACCGGAACACCCACCCCAAGCTATTAATCCACAATTTTTATCGGAAAAATGAATTTCTTACGTTAATTAAAACGTCATAGTACCTCACCTTTGTGTACCTATTACAATTTTATCGTTTCTTTTTTATCTGTTTTTGTTACGAAAATATCAGGCGTCAAACAAATTATCATTTCATTTGTCTTATGCTTATGATTTCACGGAAAAAATAAGTTTGCATATAAAATTAAAGGTAACACAAGATTTTAAATAAAATGGGGATATCATTTATGTAGGAAAACCTATGGGGTGCTATTTGAAAAAAACGGTTGGGAGTGAGTTTTAGGGGTTGACGTACAAAAAAAAATGTTTTGAATACATGGTATGATAGACCCTATAGTACCTTCAAAAGTACCACTCAGTTCTTACCTGAACCGTTTTTCGTTACGAAAATATCACGTGTCAAGGAAATTCTGGGACACCCGGTATACTTAGTACAAATATACATACTTAAAAACTGGAGTATACTCATCGCGTATCATGGTTTGTATACAACGCTATCATGGTGTCAAAATAGTATTTTTAGTTTAAATTATATACGAAGGTTTTTTAATCTACTTATGAGAAGTTTCATCACAGGCTTTCGAGAATGATAAGGGAAAACACTGATCGAAAAATTTGTTAATCTTATCCACCCTAAAAATGCTATGTGCAGCGACAATAGGGTACTTGCAGAAAAAAATATTGTCATTTACGCGTTCCTTAGAGCCTAGTAAACATGACAAAATCACTTGTTTGGTTTTTTGGAATCGGCTGTGAGAGATATTCCAAAAATTATTTCAAATGCCGGAAAATGCCGCGCAAACAACCTCTGACGTCAGTGATATCCTATAGTGATGGGATGTAAAGTATTGATATTCGATATCGATAGCCAGTGCTAACCTAACATTTTGACATTGATCATTATAACCACAAAACACAGTCACACACAAAAGCACAAAAGTCAAAAGAATAAAAGTTAGGCTAGATTACTAATTCACTTTGTAGGGATGGGCTTGAATTAGATTCTATCTTTGGATCCATTCATAATGGGATGCGCCGAAATAAAATGGTGGCTTCGATTAGTTGCGAATCTCGGTCACAAACAGGATGAACTGTGATACCTATCAGATATAAAAATGTATTGCAACGAAAATGCTAGTGGGTTAATTGCCTGTTTCAAATATGTTTAAGTATCAATAAATTGAGACGTATTGTTAAAGAATTCAGATCATCTCTAGTTTGCAGTTGAATCTCACTGCGCTGTAGCAGTATCGATTGTCGATATCGATAAGATACCTGTGACGTCAGCCCTTGTTTTAAGTCACGTGGAATATATCCTTATATTATTTTGCAAATATCTTGTTTTGGCCGTCAGTAAAATCATGTCTTTTCCTACTACTTCTTGATATGGTTTTCTTTACACTATGTATACTCCCGAGACGATTTCACGACCTCTGCAAGTACCCTATTGTTTATGTAAAATTGTTGTAGTGAAAATGAGCAATCAACTTACCATTATTCTCCATCTCGGAAAGTCCAACTACATAAGCTTCCTGAAAAAAAAAAATAATGATGCACCTTACATATTCTGTAGTTAAAATAAATGAAGCCATATAGAAATAAATTTCAAGAGTGTCATAGACGACAAGCGTTACAGCTTTGAGATATGTTATAATAGAAGAAATAAATGAAGCCATATAGTCGTTTGCTTGCATTACATACCTCACGGGGCATTATAAGTTGCCATGTACCTTCCTCATATGACTGAGAATAATGTAAGATGTTCTTCGCAAATTTATTTATTCCCATACCTGCCGGGCTAGTGAGAAAAGTATAGAAAAGCCAATTTCCAGAGAGAATGACAAGTAAGAACAACTGGAATCAGACGCTTGTAAGCTTATTTCTTGATATCCTAATACATGGGGAGTAATGGCCTTATCGTATGACATAACACACCTTGCTATGCGTTCCCAGTTATGACGGTTATGAAGCTCGTCTTTGATATTACTTCACTCCAATAAAGGTACAGACTTGCAAAAAATGTATCCAATAAACTCATTTATTAGCTGTGCACTACGTGAAGGAATAAGGTTTTATTACTCTGATATCCACATCGTTTGAATACGGATATTAATTGCCTTGAAACAAATGTGCAAACATGGACGTCATGTGTATGGTATATTCCATAGAACTTATTAGGAATAGAATTCAATTTTGTGAAGTTATCAGCATGCTAATATTCACGTAAAATCTGTATTCCTCCATGTAGGCCATTACAGATTTTGGGTATGTGGTTAGTGGTCCTGTTGACCAAAATATAAATAATTTTCAAGATAGCCATTGTTCCATGAGCATCTAGTTAGACTAGGATTGTACCATAATTACGAAGAGCATCGAAAATTGTTTATAACTCAGCAGACCGCGTAGGCAGAGCCTAAATGCCAGAGTACCGCGGCTACTGTGAAGGGGTTATGTTAGGGGAAGTTTGGTAACGCGGGATTTGAATGGGCCAACACCCGCAGGCCCGATAAATACATCTCCTGGCAGTCGATTCCAAGTCTTGGACATCCAGAGAATGATATGTGGTTATACCGCTCGATTCTTGATGTATGAAGAACGACCGCCTTAGGATGAGATGCAGCGGTCGCGCGGGTGCACCTGATAGGAGCTGTGAGCAGCGGAACGATAGAGGACAGCTCAGAGGAGCAGAGTCCGTTTGAATATCGGTAAAAGGGTGAGAGGTCACCAGCAATACGCCGATGAGAAAGTGGCTGGAAGGGGCGCGTCAAGACCGGGTCGCCAATTAATCGAATTGCCCTTCTCTGGACGACATCTAGTATAGACAGGGTAGTAGAGGCAGCAGCTTCCCAGACATGAGAGCAATACTCCAGGCCAGGTCTTATCTGGGATTTATATAGCGTGAGGAGGTTACATGGTGAGACGTACTTTCTGGCTTTAAAAAGGTACCCAAGCTTTTTACCAGCAGCTGTTGCAATTGACGCGACGTGTTGGCGCCAGATCAGATTTTCTGTAATGTTGACTCCTAACGGCTTCAATGAGTGACTCCTTTGCAGAGCCTGGTTGTTCATTAGAACCGGGTGTTGGCTTGGGCACTTCTTGTTTGATAGCGTACAATACTGTGTCTTGGAAGCATTAAATTCTACCATATTCTTGAGCCACCAAGCGGTAATGGTATCGAGATTCTTTTGAAAGTGAAGCTGCTACTGCCATTCTTCTGCGTTCAAACTCGACCACAGAGATCGGTCTATTGCTCATGATGCCTGCATTCAGAGTACTGTCATCCGCAAAACTGTGGATTGGGTCTGTCGCGCTAGAGCATAGATCATTGATGTGAAGCAGA
This sequence comes from Callosobruchus maculatus, assembly GCA_951848785.1. Classification (NCBI taxonomy): domain Eukaryota; kingdom Metazoa; phylum Arthropoda; class Insecta; order Coleoptera; family Chrysomelidae; genus Callosobruchus; species Callosobruchus maculatus. The sequence goes on along the minus strand of CATOUR010000209.1, from coordinate 591,717 downwards.
AACAAGCATTAAATTTAACCATATTCTTAAGTCCCCAAGCGGTAATGGTAGGTATCGAGGTCCTTTGAAGGTGAAGCTGCCACTGCGAGTCTTCTGCGTTCCAGCTCGGCCACAGAGATCGGTCTATTGCTCATGATGCCTGCATGCAGCGTACTGTCATCCGCAAAACTGTGGATTGGGTTTTAGTGCTAGAGAGTAGATCATTCATGTGAAGCAGAAACAATATCAGAGCCAATACCGATCCCTGCGGAACTCCAGTATTGATGCTGTGAAAAGAAGAGAAAAAGCCGTCTACCACGACAGAGATTTTCCGACCTGAGAGGAAGTCTGCGATCCAACCACAAAGCTTAGCAGGGAGCCCGCAAGACGGGAGCTTGTTGAGGAGAGCTGCATGTCACAGTTGATCAAATGCCTTTGAAAAGTTTGAAATATTGAGTGCAACGACGTGAGCTTCGCCAAATGACTAGTACCTACTCTCCAAACTAGTTTCGTCCAACATTCATTCTTTTGGAGAAATTCGACGCTGTGAAATGAGCTGCCAGGGAACTTGTTTTCCGACGGCTCCAACCTGCAGCATTTCAAATCTAACATACACCGACACTTATCCTCTAGCAGCGCTTCTGCAGCGCCATAGGCTTTTGCGGGAGGCTGACCATAAAAAAAAACCTTGCCTAGCTTCTCCTTCCTATTACTACTATTACTATACTAGGAAGGAACTTTGGAAGACAAAATGTATTTTATGCCTGACAATGAAAGTGCTTAGCGAGGACTTCACCCAAAATGAATTCCGAACACGTCTTAGATGTGTTACTGGTTCATTTTGGTTTCAATCCATAAGAACAACAGCGCCACCTTCAGTCACTTTCTCACCGGCGTGTTGTTGGTGACCTCTCACTCTTCTACCGATATTCCAAAGGAATCTGCTCCTCTGAGCTATCCTCTATCGTTCCGCCGCTCACTGCTCCTATCAGATGTACCCGTGCGACCGCTGCATCTCATCCTAAGACGGTCGTTCTTCATACATCAAGAACCAAGCGGTACAACCTCACATTTATTCCCAGGGTGTCCAAGGCTTGAAATGGACTGCCAGAAGATGTATTTATTGGGCCTGCGGGTATTGGCCCATTCAAATCTCGCGTTAACAAACTTCCTCTAACATAACCCTTTCACAGCAGCCGCGGTACTCTGGTATTTAGGCTCTGCCTACGCGGTCTGCTCAGTTATATAGAAAAAAATATAAGAAAAATATGATTTTCTATCAACACTGATATTCTAGACAGTTGTGCACTTCTGTGGCACTGCACCAGCATTTTTACAAGTGATATAAGCCAATCGTGGAAAACCTCGTTTTCATAAAAATCAAACATAGGAGAGTTAATAAAATCCCCGGAAAATTACGTGCAAACTGCAAATAAGTCTTGTGATTTCGACTTTATATGAGACGGGCAATGCATACTGCATCATGTATATTTGAATTTTGTTTTCTTTTTTGGATCCACGAACCAGATCTGCTTTGACCTGTTTGAAAAGACGACTACATGCTACGCACTGCAGGGAATAAACTGGTGCGCCACCTACGGTGAAAAATTATATTTTTATGGCATTTGGGAGTACGTACAGCTGTACAGGGTATTTTACGGTTGTGAATGTCATTGTTTTATTGCAGCTTGTAAGTTTTTTGAGCTCAAATACCAGCAAAGTAAGACATTCAAATAACGGAACACCTCAAAGCTCCCTTCTAACGCTCGTCTTGTTTAATATACAGGGTGAGTTTTCAGTACCGGCTCGGTCGATAACTCCACTACTGTAGAGGATAGCGAAAAAAGTTGTATATAAAAGCTGTAGCCACGGATATGCTCCTTGCTCAGAAAATATTTTGATTTATACAGGGTGATCCATAACTGCGTGGTGATGCAAACATGCATTTTTTTAAATGAGGCCCCCTATATATTATTCGATATTCAAATCCTGCTAATGATTTTCGTTCTTCCAATATAGGGTATTGTTACATTATACAGGGTATTTCAAAAGTTATGACCATTTTTATATCTAAATCGCGGTCAAATGAACGTACTGTATATCAAAGTAATGAATCAAAAATCATTTTTTTACACGGATGGATAAAAAATACTATCTAGTTTTAAAATCGCCTATAAAAAAGCCCGCGGCGCATATTCGTATACAGGGTGATGTAGAATGCAAAATCTCTCTTTTTTTAAATGTTACCCCCAATATTTTATTACACCAAAGAATTGCCTTTAATATGCTCTTTCATCTTTGTATAGCACTTGTTATGGCTGAATTCATTAGTTTCTGAGATATTTCGATTTTTCTACAAATTTTAAGTATAATTTCTATTTGTTTACTACGTTCTGGATATTGCTGTTCATAGTTGATATATTCTAAGAGGCAATTAGGCAACTTCTCAAAGATTCTCCTAAATATCCTCAATGAAAAAATTAATTTTTAATGCTCTTTTTTCACACAGTACGGAATTACTGAGCAGGTTATGAAAACCATCAATTTTTCAAAGCATACCTGATAAATCTGCTTGATAGTTATGCATCACGCCTACAAAATTGTTTCCTCAACATACTTGACTTTATTATCTCGATGATACAGGGTTTTGACTTCATCAAATACTATCATAACCTTATAATTTCGTTGTTCGTTAAATAAGAAACAAATTCGATAGTACTTTCTCAAAATAAATAAATTTCAGTACACAAATAGAAGCTATATTTTAAATTTACCGAAAAATCGAAATATCTCCGAAACTGATGGACGTACGTACAACAAGTACTATATAAAGATGAAAGAGCACATTAAGAGCAATTCTTTGGTATAATAAGATATTGGGGGTTACATTTGAAAAAAAAAGAAAATCTGGATAATGCATTCTACATCACCCTGTATACCAATATGCCTCGCGGGATTTTAATATAGCCGATTTTAAAACTAGATGATATTTTTTATCCATCTCTGTATAAAAAATGTTATTTTTGATTCATCACTTTACACGCATGACCTGCTGTCAAACGACAAAAGTTCATGCTTCATCATGGTCATAAATTCTGGAGCTTGGTCCATCACTTACTGACTCTACTCAAAATTAAAGGTTCCTTAGGAATAATTTTTTTGAAAGCTTGACGAGCTGATTGTACTTTTCAAAGGGCAACATCAATCCAGATGTTGAATTATAGATCAGTTTATATTTATTTATAAAAGCATTTGAATACCTGATGCTTTTAGCGAGAAATCATAAAGGGCATACTTGAGCAGTTTCACACTGGATGCTGTTTGTTCTCTACAATCCTGGTGTATACTAGGAAGCTCTCTAATTCTGGAATAATTAGGAAGGCACTTAGTGCAGCAGGAGACACCCTTTACATGCAGGATAAATAGGCAACTGTGATCAAATTAACATTTCAAGGTTGCTCATCAAGAGATCAAGAGGTTATGCAACTATCAGAAAGTGCTGCAAGGCAGGAATTTAGATGAATCAAATGGTATCAAGTAGATTGGCTTTACACTTGAGCCTGTACAAGTCAAACATATATAAATTAAAAGACGCGTTTGGGATTTCCTGAAGTAACAATTCAAAATTAATATACAGTGTAACGCTTTCGCGGCCATCGTCCAATGAATTTGTGGTTCTTGGGTTTTTAGGCCGGCGTCGTTTAGTGTTAAAGCTTGACGTTTCGCCACCACGAGTGGATGGCATCTTTAGAAGCTATTTCACTTCGGCGACTTCCAAAATACTGACGGCTGGTGGATCTACACCTGTATTTATATCTGGTAATGGTGACGTGGCTCAACCAGGTAGCGTTGGTAGCCCCGCCCCTTCGCGATATGGTAGTGTCTTCAGGTCCTTTAGGATGGGTACCCATGTCCGGTTGACTTTCTGTATTTCTTCTTTCCTATTGAAATTATTATGATGTTTTTATATTTCGATGGCTTCTCTGTGAAGTCTGGCATGGTACGAAGACGTTGCGGCAAGAACCTGAGTTTCTTCAAACTTGACCCTATGACTTCCCTCCTTAATCTCATGTTAGGCTACCGCTGATTTGTCCGTATGGCCTAGTCGACAGCTAGCCTTATGTTCTGCAGTTCTTGTGTTTATAGATCGCTTCGTTGTTCCTATGTATATACTCCCACTTGTGCATGGTATTAGATAAACCCCCGGTGTCGTGAGTGGGTGTCTTTTATCCTTCATCGTTCTCAAATATTCCTGTATCTTTCTTGTGGGCTTGTAGATGGTCAGAATAGGAAAAAAGTTACGAAAGGAAAACGTCAAGACCATCTACAAGCCCACAAGAAAGATACAGGAATATTTGAGAACGGTGAAGGATAAAAGAGACCCACTCAAAACACCGGGGGTTTATCGCATACCATGCACATGTGGGAGTGTATACATAGGAACAACGAAGCGATCTATAAACACAAGAATTGCACAGCATAAGGCTAGCTGTCGACTAGGCAATACGGACAAATCAGCAGTAGCCGAACATGCGATTAAGGAGAGAAGTCACAGGATCAAGTTTGAAGAAACTCAGGTTCTTGCCGCAACGTCTTCATACCATGCCAGACTTCACAGAGAAGCCATCGAAATACAAAAACATCATAATAATTTCAGTAGGAAAGAAGAAACACAGAAAGTCAACCGGACATGGGTACCCATCCTAAAGGACCTGAAGACAGTAGCATATCGCGAAGGGGCGGGGCTACCAACGCTACCTGATTGGGCCACGTCACCATTAGCAGGTATGAATACAGGCGTACATCCACCAGCCGTCAGTATTTTGCAAGTCGCCGGAGTGAAATAGCTTCTGAAGATGCCATCCACTCGTGGTGGCGAAACGTCAAGCTTTAACGCTAAACGACGCCGGCTAAAAACCCAAGAATCACAAATGTATCAATTCAAAATTAAGTAGTCAAGCAGTATTGGCAGAAATCAAGTAGTTGTGACCAACTGTTTGATTATCAAGTTTTAAAAATTATAACTAATTTCAGGTCAAGACAAGTGAAGACAAATCAAGTAATAAAACATGAATATGAAGATATTAATTCCAGATAATTAAAACTCTTACACATTGAACTTCAGTAACTTTGACCAAAATTCATGTTCCATAGAGAACGTGCAGTGTTTGCATCCCACTCTAAATTTAAGCAAGCTTGGAGTTATCAAGTTTGATGTTTGCATCCAAGCATATAGCGCTCCAAATAAAACATTCATGTTGCAGGAAATGATCTGTGTGTATCCAGATAAAACATAGCCATTAAATGCAACGAAAACAGGAAATTTCGAAATTACTCCATGAATTAATGATCATTGCAATCTGGCCGACTTGGTTATATATATATTATATGATACCACGGAACAGCTCACTGTTAATATAAAAAAAAACTACAATGGATGTTCTGGAATTTTATCAAATAACGAAACTTAAGCGACTGTTCTAACTGGGTAGTACTTGAGTACTGCAAAGTGCTATATGGTATATAAAGCGATGTTTAAAAAATTGAAGAGGGATGGTAGTTAAACCTAAACATAGTCATGGGTGCTGATGGAATCCTATTTGGCAGTATAAACCTTGTCAAATGTCGCTGAGGGGTTATACCACAGAGTTAACATCTCTAGAGGGAATGTAAACAACAAAATGCACAGGTCGCTGACCAGCCAACATGTAACGGAAATTTTGATAGCTTGAGGGCATCACCAGTGGCGTACGATTTTATACTAAAATTGGATATTCATGAATAGATTCAATTATTACTGTGATGTTACAAACTGATACAATAAGTTGTATTAGTATTTAGCTATACTTAGAGAGTTACTCTTATTATAACTTGATTGTAACAGTTGATAATTTATTATTACCATGAAGTGTTTCCCCATATTTTACGCTACTGAAAACCAAAATAAAACCTATACTAACCTATGATTAGTGGTGTTCACCGATTCGTCGCTATTGCAGCAAATTATCCACTTTTTATTTCGTCCCATCGTGCAATTATGACTATTGTTCATAAATAATTTAATTCACACCACAAATTGTCACAAAGTCACTCAAATATACACTAAAACAACAAAAATCTCAACATACGCAATAACAGCTACAATGACAGCCACATGACAGCTTTAGGGGACGCCGATTGTAGGTTGCTAGATTTACGACATATTAGAAGTTATTGCGACATTCCGCTATGAAATTTACCATTTTTGAGAGTTCGTTAAATCAATACAAATTATCTTCACGTAAATCAGTTACATTGCAAGTATATTTTAATGCATACTTAAATACCCAGTTAAATACTTTGAGGAACATGTGTTCAAACTGCGGAAACTGTCAGATTTTGAAAAAACTGGAAGGTCCTTAAGCGGACGAAGAAGAGTGGCAATAGCGCTATAGATGTTGGCTGGCCAATATTCAAATTAGGCTCCCTCTAGAGATGTTATCTCTATGGGTTATACTTTACTATTAAACAGTATATGGCTTTTCGCAGCCAATTCTACTTTGCAAGCTCTTCAAACTATCGTAAAACCACCACAAGCTATCAATTTGACATTCTGATGTTGCCTTTAAGTAAAACCGAAAAGCTCAGCAAATTTTCAGCGTATTGGTTTGTGAAACCTTATATTAAATCAATGCAAATCAGTGAGAACACGATAAGAGTTTCATGGAGTAGAAGCACCTACAACCCACAAGAATAAACGTACTCAAACATTAATTACATGAATTCAGTAGAACACAAATAGATTGAGATCCGTACACTAGATCCCCTTCTTTTGTTGTACTCGATGTTGGAATCCAAAGATAACTAATTACTTAGAATCACTGATGCAAGTTGATTTATCCGAATAGCATCCAGGATGCGCTGCAATTAATTTATTAGAACACGCTTTGAGGGGCGTATCTTAGTGCATCTTGATTGCACCGGAATTATTTACAAACCGATTAATGCTTCAGTGGGTTTTTATTAAAGTATCCATTATTAGATAATGATGACAATGCGCAAGGTGTCTCAATAAGAGCGCGAGATTGCAAAGAACAATACTATGCGTCTGTTTGTAGCAAAATACTGTAAATATTTTTTTATGTATAAGTATCAGTACTCGTTGGATTTGAGACGATGCATGTTGTAGCCGTCGGGAAACAAATTCCCCGGCAGCTGATTCCACAGCGTCGAAGTTTTCCAAAAAACAGGAATGCTGTAAGAGACTGGTTCGGGGAGTAAGGACCTCGACCTGGTAGGGATGAGCTCGCAGAGCTTCTCTAGTGTTCCTGGTTCGGACGGCCTGTGGTGTTATTATCTGGAAGAGCTCACTCGAACATCTTCCATGACAAAATCTGTAAAACAGGGACAGGTTAGCCACCCTTCTTGTGTGTTCCAGGCTGTGAAGGTCCTTTGTGAGGTTAGGCGTATCGATTAGTCTGATTGTCCTCTTATGGATAGTGTCTAGAAGCCTTAGACAGTACTTCGGAGCGCATCTTCACACATGAGAGCAATACTGCAGCAATGGGCGGATCTGTGCCCTGTAGAGCAGCAGCAGTTGCTCTGCTATATACAACTTCCTATAGCGGAACAAAACTCCAAGCTTCTGGGATGCCGTTTTAGCAATACTGACGACGTGATCACGCCAGGACATGTTAATGTTGATGTTGATCCCCAAAAGCTTGACGGAAGGTGGCTCGACTATTGGGTGATCCTCCATTTTCACAGTTGGTAAGCCAACGTGAGATTTCTTTGTTAGTGTCGTTGCCTGAGCTTTCTGTACGTTGAACTGTACTTTATTTGCTAATCCCCGCTCGACAACTGCTTTGATATCTGCGTTGATCTGTGAGGTAGACTAGTTTGAATCTTGCGAATTTATTATCCCTTCTTCAGTGTGCACTTGGTATACTTCTGCAGTAAATTCGGTGATCTTTAATGTATACGTAGGCGTTTAAATCGCAAAATACGACAATTTGGACAAACTATAGTTCGGCTCTAAAGCGGACGATATACAGGGTGTCCAGTTAGTGTGTAATTCTTCGATATCTCGCAAGATATACCTGATAGAAGAAAATGTCAAATACAAAAGTTATTTAGTTACTTAAGGCGCATATTGTAAAAATATTTTGGAATACACAGGGTGTTGAGGGAAAGTAGGATAGTGATCAACTTGATTTTTTTATATAGAACTATAACTTTTTCTTAAATTCTTCTAGTTTCCATCATCGATCTCTATTCAACCCTGAAATATTTCTGGGATCGGTTGTGACGTTGCCAAGTTATAATTTATTTTCTATTAATTTCCGGATTTGCAAGGTCGCGAGTAATGCGTCCAAATTGATATATTCCTTCAACTTTTCTCAATCATAATATACAGCGCGTTATTTGAATATTAAGTGGATATTATTTTGGATGTTACCAGCAACTTGTATCTACAGGGTGTTTTTGCCAGAATTTTAAATTACGGCAATTTGAAGGGCATTTTACTTTGTTTTTTAATGTAACACCCTGTATGTTTCATTTTAAATCGAAATATCTACTAATATTCTATCTCTCCTTGTAATATCTTTTTTTTCGCATTTGCGGCGTTGCCAAGTTATAAATTACTTTTCCAAATTTTTGAACAAATATTGCCGATTTTAATTTATTTCAAATAGAATCGTCTACTTATTTTTATTGCAATGAATTGCACATGTCGAACTATTACTATTACTATTTACTATTTTTATTCGCACAAGCTGGTACAAATAAATGCCACCCTGGAAGGTACACCTTGTATAGGGTATTGGCTGATAAATAATACAATAAATTTTGACACCTCCTATTGCCTGACAGGTCCACCAGCGGTTCTCCTACACACTCGCCCAATCCATATAATTTCATATATCTTCAAGGACGGTGTTACCTTCATCTGGTGGGTCATCACAGCATCCAAATAACTTGTTTATAGAGTCCGTTATGTATCCCATGAACTGCAACATAACATTTTTCACACTTTCCTCTCACTGACAATTTTAGTTGTTGACGTTGTTGACTAGACGGTTAATGATGTCGAACTTAGTAAGATATCACAATTTCAAAATTTTGTTTCTGTTAATTATTTAGATACGGCAACACCGCTTTTTCAGTAAACAGTACCGGGACGCTTAAATATTTCCAAAACTGCCACAGCTGGAGAGGTAAAATTCAATACTTGGGGGTTTTTGAACATACAGAATTCATAAAAGCTAACATCAGTATTGTCAGATTTACCAATTTCACGTCATGATTTTGAATGGATTGCCCCATTTATGAAGTCTAACATAAAAGTGGTAAATCTGACAACACTGATGTTAGCGTTTTTGAATTCTGTATGTTCAAAAACAACCAAATATTGAATTTCGCCGTTCCAGCTGTGGCAGTTTCGGAAATATTTAAGCGTTCCGGCACTGTTTACTGAAAAAGCGGTGTTGCCGTATCCCAATAATTACCAGAAACAAAATTTTGAAATTGTGAGATCTTACGAAGTTAGATATACGCAATTCATTGCAATAAAAATAAGTAGAGGATTCTATTTAAAATAAATTAAAATCGGGGATATTTGTTTAAAAATTTGGAAAAATAATTTATAACTTAGCAACGTCGCAAACACGAGAAAAAATATTGCATGGCGAGGTAGGGTATTAGTAGATATTTCGATTTAAAATAAAACATACAGGGTGTTACATTTAAAAAAAAAAGAAAAATTACCTTCAAATTGCCATAATTTAAAATTCTTCCAAAAACACCCTGTAGATACAAATTGCTGGTAACATCCAAAATAATATCCAGTTAATATTCAAGTAACTCGCTGTATAGTATTATTGAGAAAAATTAAAGGAACATATCAATTTGGACGTATTACTTGCGACCTTGCAAATCCGGAAATTAATAGAAAATAAATTATAACTTGGCAACGTCTCAACCGATCCCAAAAATATTTTTGGGTTAAATAGAGATCAATGATTGAAACTAGAACAATTTGAGAAAAAGTTATACTTCCATATAAAAAAATCAAGTTGATCACTATTCTACTTTCCCGCAACACCCCGTATATTTCAAAATATTTTTAGAATATGCGTCTTAAGTAACCAAATAACTTTTGTATTTGACATTTTTTTCTGTCAGATATACCTTGCGAGATATCGAAGAATTACACACTAACTGGACACCGTGTATATCTGCTTATATAGAGATTTTTAGCAAGCACCCAACTTTCATTAAATATATAACCTTCGCTAACCCTCCGCTTCCTGACGAGAACGTATTTGACTCCACTAAACCCTGTTAGAGAGCTGTTCGATTCAGCTCGGCTTTCAATCGTTTTCGCTGGAATTATTTATAATACAAGATCTGTAAAGCGTATTTAGGTATTTCAGGAGTGAACCAGCCTGCTTAATATTACCTTGGTGACATATTTCACCAGATTTATGCAGTGCGCTCCGTTTAGGGTACGAATATAATGTTTTATGTCATTGAAAACCATTTTAATAGCATATTCCTGCACGTGCATTGCACCAATGCTCTTAACTTTATCATGTAGTTGGAGTAACATTGCTTTTTTGGTAGTTATTGTCAAGGAGAGCTCACTCGAACATCTTCTATGACAGAATCTATAAAATAGGGACAGGTCAGCCACTCATCTTCGACGTTCCAAGCTGTGGAGGTCCTTTGTGAGGCTGGGCGTATTGATTAGTCTTATTGCTCTATTTTGGATAGTGCCCAGAGGCTTTATAGTATGCTTTGGAGTGCATCCCCACACATGTGAGCAATACTCCAAAGATGGTCGGATCTGTGCCTTATAGAGCAGCAGCAGTTGCTCTGGTGTATACAGCTTCCTACAGCGGAACAAAACTCCAAGCTTCTGGGATGCCATTTTAGCAATACTGACGACGTGGTCGTTCCAGGACATGTTATTGTTGATGTTGATCCCCAAAAGCTTGACGGAAGGTGACTGGACTATTGGGTGATCCTCCATTTTCACATTTGGTAAACCAACGTGAGATTTCTTTGTCAGTGTTGTTGCCTGAGCTTTCTGTACGTTGAACTGTACTTTATTTACTTATCCCCACTCGACAATTGTTTTGATATCTACGTTGATCTGTAAGGCATGTTACTGTCGCCGACGTACCGTCTCCTGGGATGATAGTAGCGTGCCTGGATCCATGCATGATTTTAATGTACTGTCGAAGCTGTACACACAGAAAAATCTGTCGTTCTGTCAAAGACTTACGCTTGGATTCAATGGGATGTTACATTCAGCATTCCTCAAATACAGCGATGTTTTATCCAATGGGAAGTGTATAGTTGGTAACGAATTATATCGTATTGTCGATTCAACGGCAAGATGTCATTGGATTCATAGGAATAATTCAATCGCAGCCTGTCGTTGAATCGAATCTGTGTTTGGTAATTGATTCTAAACTACTTTCTTTTCCTTGGACCAACAGATTTTATTGCGAGGACAGCTGATGATTCGTTTGGGTGTTTAATTGTGTGATTTTGTATGAAGTTATAAGGAGCTACATTCAAATGTGGGTGTTAGCTCTTCTAAGTCCCAATTTCTCAGTAGGTCCTCCATTTAATACATAACTAGACACATATAAATCACACAATTGCTGATGCAATACGCAAAACCACGAAATGACCCATCACGGCTAACACCGAAACAACACAACGGAACAACATCATCCATGTTCACGGGTTCGCGGCAATAGTAGCACTGAAATCATCCCCCTGTTCTTTATTCCTACCTTCATTGAATCGGGATATCGGTCCCGCCGAATACTAATTATAGTTCAGCGAACGACAAGGGCCATTGAAACAAAATTAATTTTTATCAGATGAATTATCACGAACCGCTGTTGCAGTAATAATTTTTGTACATTGAATAGATTGTATGCTTTGCTTAAATGAAACATAGGGTAAATTTCGAAAACAAAAGGATGTTTTGATTGCATTATATGTCAATACTGGTATTAGAAGGATTATACATATCGTCAGAACGAATATAAAATTATTTTGAATTTATTGGCGTACCTGTGATTACTTCGAATATAAGAATTGAATTCTTTCAACGACATGTATTCGAAACGACTGTAAATATATTTAAAGTGATGGAAAAACATCCAAATACTAACAATTAATGGGAAATGCAACAGTGTTTTTTTCTGCGTAGATTCGATAGGATGTAATATTCCCGAACCTCGTTGATGTACAGCAGAAACAGTGTAGGGAATAAGACAGATCCCTAAGGAGCACCGGCGTTTATTGAAAATACGTAAGTATACCGCGATATAAAAAATATACACTATTTTGAAGAGACTTAATGTGTAGGTGTCGCCCTCTAAGAATGGATTTGAGTTTCTTGCCTGAAAAATACCCCTAATTCCTAATTTCATGCAGTTATGTCATACATGAATGATTAAACAAAGACAAACACCCTGTATATTGATTGTGTGATTAGTGAGTGTTCATTGACATTACATTTGACTGGTTTTTTCCCAAATCCACCTCTGTACACACCCGTTTGGTTCTGCATGCCTGAAGTATCGCTCATAAGGTTCCTGCAAGTGTTAAATGCAACATCGACAATATGGACAGTGACAGTGAGGATAATGCCGACTATTTCAGTGCATGTTCATTTTCAATCGAATCAACAACAGCAGATAAACCCGAACCCGAACCAGCCATTTCAGCAACCGCTGTTTGTGCGCCAGACACCGAGAATGTTCAACATGTTGACCTCATTCTTCATCAATCTTGCATTCATCCTGTTAGTGATACTGATGATTCAATTGGAGATATTCAAGGTGATGTTGATTCTTGCTCTGATCAAATGTCTCAGTACTATAGCCGGGAGGGTAGCACGAATAATGATGACGTGGTAGAGATTCTTCCGGAAAGCTTGCAACCAACTTCGGTAAGGAACTATTTTTATTTCTGTCAAAAATCAGAACTAAATTTGCATGTAAACTAAAATGCAGTCTCAAACATTAAGAGGTACTTTCACTTTATTGCAAATTCATTGACTTTAAATTTTTTGTACACAATTTTACATACAGGGTGTCCTTTTTCAAGATACAGGGTGTCAAGTTTTACTTTTATTTTCGTTTTTTCCTTAGAGTAACAACTGAACGTAGAGGTAGTAAACAAACCACTTCAGCATGGCGTGCTCAAAGCCATCATCTTTTGACACTTCAGCCTCCAAACATTGCCAACTAACCTGAAAATTCTTCCACTGCAACCCATGTTACAAACACTGCTTTGCACTGTTCCATCTCGCAAAACTGTTAAACTACACTCGAATATAGCACAGCAAGTCCGCAAAGCTTCACGACAGTTACCAACAAATAGCAAATTCGATTTTACTGGCCAAGCATAAAAGACGCACAAACAAAACTAACGTTTGACAGTCGGAGGTCACCGTAAACAATTCGCAGGAAAATTATATAGGCGTTGCCAGCTCCTCAAAATTTATGTAAGACAGAATTTGCGTTTATGATGGAGAAGATGCAGTAACGCAGTAGAGGTCAACATATCTATTGATTTTGCTGTAATCATTTGTGTAACATCAAAATACCGTCTTTTTTAACGTAGAATGGAATATTTCTGGATACTATGCAATTGAGATGATAGTAAACAATTATGATTGCCGTATATGGTGGTCAATATGACAACGTAAGAAAAGATTATTATTATTATTATTATTATTACTATTTTAAAGAGAGTTGAGCCAACAATGGCTATAAACTCAGAAACAGTGAGAAACAAAAGTAAAGGTACGGTGTACAACATTAAGAAAAAAAAGAAACTTAAGAGCTAAGGGCCTTATCTAGGTTGTTCTTAAAACAGTTCACACTCCCGGACTTCACTACATAGTCTGGCAAACTGTTCCAGTGGTCAAAGATTCTGTTTGACAGAAAATGCTGTCGCACGGTAGTCCTGAAGGCTTCTTTTTGCAGTTTGTAGTTATGTCCTCGAAGATTGTTGGTGCTCAGTTTGTAAAGATGGGACAGATCTATGCCAAAGAGACCGCGAATGGCTCGGAACGTGATAATCAGGTCACCGCGACGGCGTCGGTCAGAAAATGAAGTTAGACCGAATATTCTGAGCCTCTCGCTATAGTCCGGGCGAGTTGCGCCATACGGGATACGAGTCGCTCTGCGTTGCAGAGATTCCAGGAGGTCTTGATCGCGAACAAGGATTGGACACCAAACCGGCCCAGCAAATTCCAACAGAGGTCTGACATATGTTTTATAGAGTAGGCCACACGTCGAGGTGTCGCAACCATTAAACGACTTCTCTAGTAGGTAGATGAACCTTTTGGTTTTGGAGCATATGTGGTTCACATGGTCAGACCAAGTTAAAGTATTGTTAATAATTACTCCAAGGTCGCAATGACTACTGACAGCGGGAATCGTCTCATTAAGGAGCGAAAAACTCATCATTGGGTTGTTCTTACCAATATGTAGAACGCAGCATTTAGATGCGTTCATGGGTAGGTTCCAATCCCTTGACCAATTTGCGATACAGGTGAGGTCGTTTTGCAAAGTTTGTGCACAGGTTAAAGGGTTGACAAAAAGTTTGGTATCGTCAGCATAACAAGAATAGGTCGAATTGAAGACGCTAGAGAGGTCGCAAGTGTACAGGATGAACAACATTGGTCCGAGGACAGAGCCCTGCGGTACACCACTAATGACAGGTCTTCTAGACGAAGTACTGTTGCCAACTTTAACAACAAAACCTCTGTTGGACAGAAAAGCCTCGATCCATCTCAGGAGGTTACCGCGAAATCCCAAGTGCTCCAGTTTTTTGACAAGCAGAACATGAGGTACTTTATCGAACGCTGCAGAGAAATCTAAATAAACGATGTCAACGGGAATATTAGAGTCGAAAGACTTAGTCCAGCTATCGACACACTGCAGAAGGTTAGTGATAATAGAACGTCCTGGTAGAAAACCATGCTGGTTAGGAGGGATAATATTATTATCAGCAGCGAAAGATAGCATGTTTCTCAGGATTATACGTTCAGCTATTTTGCAGGCGATGGAGACAAGGCTAATCGGCCGGTAGTTTTTAACGTTGTATTTATCGCCCTTTTTGAATATGGGGGTCACACGTGCAGAGAGCCAGGATTGAGGCAGTGTATGAGACTGAAACGATGACGTGAAGATGAGAGTTAGCGGGACAGCGATAGATGAGGCACAGAATTTCAGTGTCGCAGCGGATATACCATCTTCGCCAGGAGAGGATGACGTCTTCAAGCTGCGCAGCAACTCCTCCACATCACCAGTTGTAAACACAATATCACATAA
Source organism: Callosobruchus maculatus (assembly GCA_951848785.1). NCBI lineage: Eukaryota > Metazoa > Arthropoda > Insecta > Coleoptera > Chrysomelidae > Callosobruchus > Callosobruchus maculatus. Next base: position 576,385 of record CATOUR010000209.1, on the reverse strand, counting down.
GGAGCTAGATGTACGTGGCAGGTTCACATCATGAGGAGATGAAGCTTGGCTGTTCGAGTAATTTTCATTGAAGGAATCTGCGAATAGGTTAGCTGCCACTGACGAACTGCTGCAAATCTCGCCACTTGCGTCTCTAATAATAGGTGAGGATACTTTGGAGTTGAGTGTATTCCTGAGGTATTTATATAGTTTCTTCCTATTTTTGGACGTAGCTAGTGATCGCTCGTAAGATGATCTAGCATGCCTCAACGCTTTTGAAACGTCTAAAGAGAAGGAACGATGAAGGTCGTAGTTGGCACGGCTATTGTGTCTTGTGTAGCGCTGCCAAAGTGATTTCTTACGACGTAATAAGCGGCGAATATTGTCATCAATCCAGGGTTTTGAGGGATTCCAGATGATGGTTTTAACTGAAGAATATAGAAATGTCAAGGCGTCGAGTCGGCTTGAAAATATGTCCCACATACACTGAGTATCTTTGTTGCGGAATAAAGATACCCAGTCAACTTCAGAAAGAGCAGTATTCAGTCGAGCGTAGTCAATGCATTTAATGGTTTTAGATACTTTTGATGAATAAGTGGAGGAGGTAAGTTGCAGATTAGATACAATCGTGCAGTGATCAGATTTTCCGAAAGGTGGCAAGTAGGACAAATCAGAAACAAGATCTTCATCATTAACGAATACCAAATCGAGACAACGGGGCACTTGATCGTTCTTAAACCTAGTAGGACGCTCAACTAATTGTTTTAGGCAGGTGCGATTGACCAAATCGATGTAGGGTGCAGAAGGAGAGTTACATACAAGTGTGGCAGACAGTGGCCAAGTAATGTCCCTTAGGTTGAAATCGCCTGTAATGTAAAGACTGTTGGTGCGAGTCAGGAGTAGCTCTAGATACTTGCATAGATCAACATCAGAGGCGGACGGGCGAGGTCTATATATGCAGCCAATAATCATATTGAACGAATTAAGCTTCAGTTCTAGGAATAAATTGTCTATGCCAGTCAATTGAGAAGAGAATGGGGAAAGAGTAAAAGTATCAGCAACTTCATCCGCGACATAAACACAAACACCGCCATATCCTGGTGTGGCAGTAGAGTCACTTCGGACAAGTGTGTAACCTGGTATCGCTACGACGCTGTCTGGAATCTGGGGACTAAGCCAAGTCTCCGTTAGGCAAATGAATGTGGGTGACGTAGAATCAGCAAAAGCAAGTAGCTCGAGTAGCTTGGAGTTAAGTGACTGTATATTTGTATAACATACGGTCCAGTCTAGGGTAGCAAGTGTCGGAGAGTCTAGTTTTTTGGAGCATGAGCCGCAGAGGACGGTACAATTCTGGGAACACCTTTAACATACTTGATCGTGAGATCTCTGTCACCATCATTCTGCCTGCGCCTCAACTCCGCCCGTAGGTTATTCAGCTCGGCTATTTGTAGTGGAGTTTTATCGTCTTGAATAGATATGGTTTTGAAACTTTCATGGGCACGAAGCTTACTCTTATTACGCAGGATGGATTTAGCTGTGTAGAGACTGGAAAAAGTGACCTTGATGGCGCGAGGCGCCGAGCTAGCGGCCCCAATCCGCAGGAAGGCCACTCGTTGAGAATCAGCGAGGGGGTCTATAGCGTTTAGCACATCCGCGATAAAAGCAGAGTCAGTAGGGACATTGTTTTCAGGAACACCTCGAATTATGATATTGCGTGCTCTATTAAAACGTTCAAAGGTTTCCATTTGAGATGGGATATCAACGGTGGGGACTTCGTTACGAGAAGAGGTGGTAGGAGTATTAGTAAGTTTTAACTCTATGTCATTTAATCTGTTTGTCACAGATTGAATATTGGCAGACAAATTATTCTGATCAACCTGTAAAGATGCAATATTGGATTCCAGGTTGTTTAAAGTAGTGTTGTGACGAGAAATGGTTTCAGCATGTTGGCTTAGCAGAGTTTTACAGTGAACCATGTCCTCCGCCAAGCGAGATTGGTTGTCTTTTATGTCTTTGATATCCTTAGCCACGGTCAGTAAAGTTTCCATAATGCAAGATATTTGGTCAGACGTCGTAGGTTCTCTAGAGGTGGAGAGACTCTCTACTTTAGAGGAAGGCATGGAAGATGTTGATGAGCTGCGGGTATATCGCCCATGTATGCTACATAAGGAACAAGTCCACTTCTCGTTATTGTCATTGAGAAATGTTATGTCGAAGAAGATGTTGGCCTATTAGAATTAGTTGCTTACTACCTCTATGTTCAGTTGGTACTCTGAGGTTTTTTCTCAATTATTGAGCAATAGGATGGCACAACGATCTAAAATTACGAATAGGGTGTCTTTTTAAGGTAAGAAATCCAAATTTAGCCACGATTTTGCTATCATGAACAGAGGGCGCCACCTACAGCACATCGAACTATTTTAAATTAACAAAAGTCTTTTCCGGTTTGGTTCATCAATGTGAATATTATAAAAACGTATTTTTGAGTTTGGATTTCTGGTCTTAAAAAAATAGTTGAGAGTTGAGTTGAAAGTACTTTAACTGAGAATTTCATTTCAGACACAAAATATACAAAACATTATTTACTGACTTGCCCAGGTACTCCCCACAGTAGCTGTTTTCTAAATATATAACTATTTGGCTGGCAAGATATTTTAAAAAGGAAGAACATTTTTTTAATTAATCAGCAAGAATAACTGAAGTTTTATAAACAATAAAAGAATCCAATCAACACATTTCATTGTCTAACTGACAATTGACTCATTTTATCTTTGCGCCAAATTCACTTATGTACACATCCGTTTGACGCTGCATTCCTGAAGCATTTCTCATAATATACCTGCAAATATTAGATAAATGCAACATCGACAGTATGGACAGTGACTGAGATTCAGTTTATGTTCGATTTTAATTGTATCAACAATAACAGATAAGTCCGAAGCAGCATTTTAGCAAAGCAACGGTCAGTTGTTCTCTAGACTTCAGTGTTGCTCAACATGTTGGGTGCGAACCTATTCCCTCTATTTATCGTCCTTCTGGCGTTGCTCGTGATTCAATTAGAGGTACTCAAACAAGTGTTGATATTTGCGTTGAGTCGACTTTATCAGCAGTCTAACCAGGAAGGCAGCAAACGTAATGTTGGTATGATAGATCTTTCTCATGAAGGCTTGGTAAGAAACTATACAGGGTGTAACTTAATAAGTCTAAAACATTCAAGGGGATGATTCCTCATCCAAAAAAAATATAGGATCTTTTGTATAAAGAAACTTTATTGCAGCATCCCTTGTTAAGGTACAGCCCCTTAAATTTGTTTCCCAATTTTTTTCATGAGCACTAAAAACGTTACAATATTGAAATTAACCTGACATTTTCTACTACCAAAAATACACTTAGATAATAATTTATTTGGTTCACCCCATGGTTGCAATGGGGGAAAACGCAACCCCTAAAATTTATTTCCAATGCAGCTTGTCTTATTATTTGCTTACTATTTAAAGATGTATTTCCGGTAACGTGTTTCATTCTAAACAAAAAATGTCTCTTGAATTTTTTGCCCAAAATAAACCAGTTCGCAGCAAACAATTATTTTACGAACAAGATACATATCGCCATAAAACAAATAATAAGACAAAAAGTTGCATTGGAAATAAATTTTAGGGGTTGCGTTTTCCACCCCTTACAACCATGTGGCAAACCAAATAAATTACTGGCTTTTTGGTAGTAGAAAATGTCAGGTTAATTTCAATGTTGTAACTTTTTAGTGCTTGTGAAAAACATCGTTAAACAAAATTTATGTACCTCATTTAAGGGGCTGTACTTTAACAAGGGATGCTCCTATATTTTTTTCGATGAGGAGTCACCCCCTTAAATGCTGTACACTTATTTAGTTACACCCGTATATCTGTTAAACTCTACAACAAAACTGAAGCTAATTTCAACTCAATGCCTCTTGTTACATCAAGAATTATTTTCTAAATTATGGATTTAGCTTGGAGAAAAATAAGCTTTGCTATTAGTTTTTTATTTTACTTCCCATACCGATAGGTGTGGAGAGTATTGTGATCGCGAAAATGTTCGATTTTGAGATAATACACTTTTTGGACGTTTATTGATATCTACATTACGAAAATCCACGTCACTCATTTTCATCGATCTGTCTGTCTGTTGCCGTTCTTCTACCCTCGTAATTTCAGCAACCGCTGCATGGATTGTTATGAAATTTGTGTAACAATATGCTGTGGCTCATAGTAAAAGACAAAAAATTTCAAATAGTCCTCAAAATTTGTTTTTAGGCATTTTAGGGGTTCCTGATAGTTTTTTACTTTTTTGGATGGGGGTGAAATTGGGATGGTAAGGGGGTGGGGGGTTGTAAAACTGCAAAATCTGTTGTATTTATAGTAGGCTGATCTGTGAAAGAAAGACCTAGTTGCATAATACACTTTTTTATGTCAATCCGAACATTGTCTTGTCACTTACAGAAACCAAGGGACAATTTTCTGACTCGTATTGCTTTAGATCGTTGTGCTTTGTGTAACGTGGAAATTATTTAATTGTTTTTAATGAAATTTTGGGGCAGCATTGTTATGTATTATATAAAAACAGCTCTAGTTTCATGTAGAGCACTGATAATGTGTGGGAAGTACCGGGTCAAGACACTTAGCTCTATTCAACGTTTATGTCACCTCTGTATAAAGTGTTTGATATTTAATTGATTGACAGCTCCTCTTTCGACAGATATGATTTTAATGATAGGCCAATAAAGGATAAATTAGAATAGAATGTTTTAGGCACACTTACATAATCAAGGCAGGGTTACATTCATGATTTGCTGCGCTCTTAGGCTAGAAGAGCCCATTCAGTCCCTTCTTCCGTCCATCCTTTTATTTTCGCTGATAAGGCCGTATCCATTGGCCTTGCAGGCCAGTCACTTATTTTTTTACTATGGTCACCACTGTCAGTGACAGTTTTTCAGGTGAAGGTTTCATATGAGTTTTTTTTTATTTCGAAGTCAAAGTCTGAAGTCCAAGTACACATGGATGCCAAAAAAATTGGGCATGGTTTTTTTCAAAAAGAAAAATCAATCAGAACTCTCAAATAGGTAGGTTACAACAAGTATTTTTCTTGCAGAGACAAACAGTCAGCAGAGCGGATGTTCCAAAAATTGCAAATAACTTGGATTGGGGTAGACCTTTCAGATGGTTCGATCGACATTGGGAGCAAATCTACGAATGCGGAAGTGTACTACTTGACATCGCAGCATGCGTAGGATGCTTATACATGTTTTGGAAAATGGTTGACGTAGCAGCTAAATATGCTAAAAAGCGTCTTGCACTTTTATATGGCCCTCGCTCTACTGAATAATGTCCTACTGTGACAAGATTTCCTGTCATTTATTTTAATCAATAAATCTTATATAGTTACAGCTACAGCTGCTTTATTTTCAACCACTTTGAAGTAATACTCAAATAGCTAAATATCATTGTACTTCAAAGTAAATGAATAGAGGCCAACTAGCAATTTGAAGTTTTATAAAAGTTGACACAACGTCTATAAAACAGCTATCCAAACGCCGAGAAACGTCAAAAGATCTTTCAAGAGGCACAACTTTTTGACCAAAAACTACCTCATCCCCTTGTACCCTCTGCCCCCCAGAAATATTTTAAATATCAAAGGGTATCGAGTAATAACTTGTTTCAAAGGTATGTCGAAGACCTTTATTTTGACGTTTGATTTTTAAAATCGGTCGATACGTTTTTGAGAAGATTAGAAGCTTTATGTATATCAAATCGAATAAAAAAATACATGAAAATGTCACTTTTTATTGAAATAAATGTTCAAATCTTGGCCGTTATTGGCCAAATACCGCATTATCGAAAGCTGCCATGATATCTCACAACATGTTTTTGTCACTTTTGGAATGTCTAATTTCTACAGGGTTATTCACGTTATCCGACACGGAGCATTACGGCTTAGGTATTTGATAAGAAAGAAAATAATAATTTCGAATGGATAGAGACCCATAAAGGCTACATTTTAAAAATATTTTCATGTTATACAGGGTGTCCCAAAAGCACGAAATATATCAGAGTTATGTTTTTTTAATTATTGCATACTCAGATTCCTTGGTGAATTCTAGTGTGACTTTATGTATCATACATGGGACTTAAAGCGAACCGTTTAGGTGTAAATCACCATTTTCGGTATAAGTAAGTATCAGGAAAAAATTGAATATCGCAAAGATTATAAAATTTGGAAGGCTGTGACTTTGCCGTATTACTAAGCATAAAATGCGCCAGCTTTGATGAGACTGTAAAATTTAAATTACGTTCATGCTTGGAGAAATCGGTCGATTAATTAAAGAAACTTCGATCAGCGATAACTTGATTTTTTTCAAATACGAATGCCTAAGTCTTTTTATACGGTTAAACGTAGAATGTGATAGCCTTTCTAATGATATAAGGTTGTGTATATCAATGTCTGGTGGTTTTCATTTAATTTCAAATTTTCAAACAAATGAGCGTTTTTCAATTTTCCTACTTATAAGCAACGTAGTAGGCCATGAACTATAAACAAGAACCTGTTCAGGTAAAAGAAAACAACTAATTTAGCAGAAAAATATACACGAACTAGACTAAAGGGGCACTCACAACAAACAAAGTCTAACCAGAAACAACAGCGGTAACATCTCTAAGGTCAAAGGGAAGCTGGAGTATGGCAGTAATAGATATTTTTTACAGTCTACTGGCTACCGCAATTTACTAGAGGTTAAAAATTTCCAAGACAATTAAAAACCCTGATATGAAACAAAAACAACCAGCGACTGTTGCTCCAGCGCGCAACTATCAATCATATGTAATGGTGTAAAAAAGTAGTAATTTGCGTCGAAGTCGATACCTCTAAATGGAGCCCTTCTATTTTTCAATATCTATTAGCATTATTGCAAAAAAGGAATACTGACAAATCAGATTTAAATTTTCTGCCATTTAAGTTATGTCTTATAATTTGAACAAATTTTAATTCATTCTTCATTTTCTGCAATCTTGCTAATAGGTACTGAAGAATTTTCAGAACTCCAGTAAGAGGTACTTTTGACTTGAGCTTTGACAGGATTGCATACCTTTTTGTATCATTAAATGTGAAATTTTATTATGAAAATAAACTGCCTACAACATTGTCTAGCAGTTTTCGTTAAATTTCAAAATTTTTAATGGTTTTGGAAATTGCCAATCTCTAGTACATTGCAGTAGCTAGTAGGCCGTGAAAAGATCCATTTCTACCATATTCGAGCTTCTCTTTGACCAAAGATATGTTACCGCCGTTGCTTCTGGTTAGGATTTGTTGTAATTTTCATAATTTTGCCCCTTTAGTCTAGTTCGGGTGTATTTTTCTGCTAAGTTAGTTGTTTTCTTTTACCTGAACAGGTTCTTGTTTGTAGTTCATGGCCTACTACGTTGCCTATAGGTAGGAAAATTGAAAAACGCTCATTTGTTTGAAAATTTAAAATTAAATGAAAACCACCAGAGATTGATATTCACAACCTTATATCATTAGAAAGGCTATCAAATTCTACGTTTAACCGTATAAAAAAATTAGGCATTCCCATTTGAAAAAACCGATTTCTCCAGGCATAAACATAATTTAATTTTGACAGTCTGGTCAAAGCTGACGCATTTTATGCTTAGTAATACGGCAAAGTTACAGCCTTCCAAATTTTATAATCTCTGCGATATTCAACTTTTTCCTGGTATCTACTTATACCGATGGTGATTTACACCTAAACGGTTCGCTTTAAGTCCCGTGTATGATACATAAAGTCACAATGGAATTCACCAAGGAATCTGAATATGCAATAACATACGGGGTGTTCCATTTAAAAACACATAACTTTGATACATTTCGTGTTTTTGGGACACCCTGTATAACATGAAAATATTTTTAAAATGTAGCCTTTATGGGTCTCTATTCGTCCGAAACTATTATTTTCTTTTTTATCAAATACTTTAGCCATAATGCTCTGTGTCGAATAACGTGAATAACCCTGTATACAAGTTTCAAACTCCCGCTCAAAAATAGTATATGGGGATGTAACTAGGAACTACAGAAATAATCTCAATAACGCTCTTTTCTAAAGATATAATTCACTATGAATATAGAGTATTTCGAGCTACTTAATAACTTCAGTTGTAGATACAGATGTGAAATGGTAGTGGTTCAGTTTCTGTGGATAACTAGTAGTATCTGGTGTGTTTGAATTATAAATCAAAGCTGATTCAAAACCGTACTTTCTGCATCACAGTGTTCTGCATCTCTACCTGTGTACGAGTTATCGACATGTCAGTTCACAGCATACATCGCTTGATTTAGTATTCCTTGTGAACATTTCAAACTCACAGCTTTTAAGGTGCCTGCTACTTGATCTCAGTTTACCATAATAGTACGGGCGACAAGGTGATATATTTTACAGTCTGCACTATTTTGAACACTCAGAAGGTGATCAAAAAATGTGTTGGGGGATCCTTTTCGAGATGTAAAAAGCATCCTCCAAAAACTGAACACCAATAAAGCTACTGGTCCTGACCAAATTCCAGCCATTTTCCTTAAACGCTGTGCCGCTGAGCTTGCACCTATTCTTTGCAAGCTCTTCAAACTTTCGTACCAACGAGGCGTGTTTCCCGCTTCGCGGAAGATTGGCTGCGTACAACCCATCCCTAAGAAAGGCAAAAAAACTGATCCCACCAATTATAGACCTGTGGCTCTTCTCAGCATCATGTATAAGGTTATGGAGACTGTCATTAACACACAGCTACTGAAATACCTGGACAACAATAACATCATAAATGATCGCCAGTATGGCTTCCGTAAGCACAGGTCTACAGGTGACCTCCTTGCCTACGTCACTCACCTGTGGAACAGAGCAATAGACAATCATGGCGAATCCCGTGTTGTTGCACTTGATTATATCGAAAGCTTTCGACAGAGTATGGCATGGCGGACTTCTGGCCAAGCTTGCTGCTTATGGACTACCACCTGGCCTGCGCCAGTGGCTGAGTAGCTTTTTGAGCGACCGATCTCTGTTTGTTGTAGTCATTCCAGGAGACGGTAAGTCAGTGACAGCAGCATGCCTCACAGATCAACGCCGATATCAAAACAATTGTCGAGTGGGGATTAGCAAATAAAGTACAGTTCAACGTACAAAAAACTAAGGCAACAACACTTACAAAGAAGTCTCACGATGGCTTATCAACCGTGGAAATGGAGGGTCACCCCATAGTCGACTCACCTTCTGTTTTGGGAATCAACATCAACAATAACATGTCCTGGCACGACCACGTCGTCAGTATTGCTAAAACGGCATCCCAGAAGCTTAGAGTTTTGTTCCGCTGTAGGAAGTTGTATACACCAGAACAACTGCTGCTGCTGCACAAGGCACAGATCCGACCATCGCTGGAGTATTGCTCCCATGTGTGGAGATACACTCGGAAGCACTCTCTAAGGCTTCTAAACACTATTTAGAAAAGAGCGATTAGACTAATCGATACGCCAAACCTCACAAAGGACCTCCACAGCCTGGAACATCGAAGGAGGGTGGCTGACCTATCCCTGTTTTACAGATTCTATCACGGAAGATGTTCGACTCAGCTCTCTCAGATAATAACACCACAGGCCGTCCGAACCAGGAAAACTAGAGAAGCTCTGCGAGCTCATCCTTACCAGGTCGAGGTCCTTACTCCCCGAACTAGTCTCCTCCAGCATTCCTTCTTTTTGAGAACTTCGACACTATGGAATGACCTGCTGGGGAATTTATTTCCCAAAGGCTACAACCTGCGAAGTTTCAAATCTAACGTGCACAGACACTTCTTCTTCTTTATTTAGCTTTCTATTGAGATGAAACCTCGCATTTCGGATAATTTCTAGGTGCTGATTGCAAATCCTGTCGCAATTTTGAATCTCAGACTCGCTTGACGAAAATAAAAAATTTCGGATCTCTCGAGCGGGCGGGAGTACCTAAAAAAAATCGAACTTCTTTATTTAGCTTTCTATTGAGATTAAACCTCGCATTTCGAACAATTTCAAGGTGCTGATTGCAAATCCGGTCGCAATTTTGAATCTCAGTCTCGCTTGACGAAAATAAAAAATTTCGGACCTCTCGAGCGGGCGGGAGTACCTAAAAAAAATCGAACTTCTTTATTTAGCTTTCTATCGAGATGAAACCTCGCATTTCGGAGAATTTCAAGGTGCGGATTGCAAATCCAGTTGCAGTTTTCAGTCTCAGTCTCGTTTGACGAAAATAAATAAATTCAGATCTCTTGGGCGGGCGGGAGTATCCTCTCGCAGAGCTTCTACAGCACCATAGGCTTTCAGCCTTTGCGAGAGACTGGCCATAAAAAAAAATTCCAACTTAACACCGTGCAAAATCGGTTCGCTAAACTCCGGACTAAAATTCTATTCGCGTTTACCGTAGCTACGTTACAAAATGATGTCTCACAACGTGGACCGGACATTCCGTAATACGCTATCACTTTTGATTAAAAATATTTTATTAACACCTGTTAAGCTCGAAATTCAATGTCCGGTGGCGCAATTCATCACTGTCGGATGCGGCGAAAGACTGTTGACAAGTCATCTGCTGTTGGATAATAATAATTCATAGGTGAGCAGTATTTTGCGATATTGGACGTTATTATGCTTGTTCCCTTATTTCTGCAAACGCTAATAATGTTTGAATGTCACATCATAGAGTCCGTATTACACTACTATCCACAAAATGTTTGTACCCTGTTCAAGCCGCCACTATTTGTAAAACCTAGGTAACCTACATAGAAAAAAATACTGTTGCGTTTCCAATGAATTGTTAGTATTTGGATGTTTTTCCATCACTTAAAATATATTTACAGTTGTTTCAAATTCACGTCATTGAAAGAATCCAATCCTTATATTCGAAGTAATCACAAGTACGCAATAAATTCAAAATAATTTTATGTTGGTTATAACGATATGTATAATCCTTCTAATACCAGTATTGACATATAATGCAATCAAAACATCCTTTTGTTTTCAAAATTTACCCTATGTTTCATTTAAGCAAAGCATACAATCTATTCAATGTACAAAAATTATTACTGCAACAGCAGTTCGTGATAATTCATCTGATAAAAGTTAACTTTGTTTCAATGGCCCTTGTCGTTCGCTGAACTATAATCAGTGTTCGGCGGGACTGATGTTCGGATTGAATGAAGGCAAGAATAAAGAACAGGGGGATGATCTCAGTGCTACTGTAGCCGCGAACTCGTCAACATGGATGAAGTTGTTCCGTTGTGTTGTTTCGGTGTTAGCCGTGTTGTGTCATCTCGTGCTTTTGCGTATTGCATCAGCAATTGTGTGATTTAAATGCGTCCAGTTATATATTAAATGGAGGACCTACTGAGAAATTGGGACTTAGAAGAGCTAACTCCCACATTTGAATGTAGGTATTTAGATTAGTCAGACAGTTATATTTCAGGTAATAATGCAACATTTGGTGAAGGCTTATGTCTAATTCTTATATCATGCTCCTTATAACTTCACACAAAATCACACCATTAAACATCCAAACGAATCAATCAGCTGTCCTCGCAATAAAATTTATGGATCCAAGGAAAAGAAAGTAGTTTAGAATCAATTACCAAACACAGATTCGATTCAACGACAGGCCGCGATTGAATCATTCATTGGAATCCAATGACATCTTGTAGTTGAATCGACAATACGATATAATTCGCTACCACCTATACACTTCCCATTGGAGAAAACGTCGCTGTATTTGAGGAATGCTGAGTGTAACGTCCCATTGAATCCAAGCGTAGGTCTTTGACAAAACGACAGATTTTTCAGTCTGTAGGTCGCCAGATCTCTGTTTTCCTTCTAATGACAGATTAGAACAGGTTTTAAATCACTGACGAAATCCAAGAAGAAATACAGTGACTTATTTGACGTCAAATTCCTGTTTTACACTTGTCAATTTTGACCACGAACTGAATCCACGAATTTAAACCATGGATTTATTGTTGACGTAAAACGTGTATTTGTCAACAAGATTTTTTATGTATCCTGAATCAAACATGTACATCTTGTGTCCATAGCAAGTTGAAAGACGACAAAGCATCACATTGATGAATCAAAGAACTAAGTATCCTTTGAATCGATTGCTTGGAAAAATCGGATGCAATAGATACTCCATTAGGGATCGTATGAACCGTGCTTGTTGGAGCAAACTCACAAAGCATAGCAATAGATGCGATACCGTTGCATGAAAGTTGAGATATTGGATTCCAACAGAAAAGCATATTAAATTCATTTAAGTATTATATTTATTCTTAAAGAAGTTGCAGGGGAGAAATGTTAGGAATGGGCATAATAGGATGCTTCGAAGTATTATTGGAAAATGTTAAGACGTTCGTCACATTTGTATAGAGTGTCAAAGTTGAAATAATCATTTCGTTCTTGCTCAATAATTGAGGAAAAAGCGCTTTGTCCAGGTTTTACATATTTCAGATAGAGGTGGTGCTGTATTCCTATGACCTAGTGGCTGAATAGCTTTTTGAACGACCGTTCTCTGTTGTAGTCGAAGGCTGTTCATCAGACGTATTTTCAATAAACGCCGGTGATCCTCAAGGATCTCTTCTGTCCCCTACAAATGAGGATTAGCAAATAAAGTACAGTTTAACGTACAGAAAGCCCATGCAAAAATACTGACGAAAAAGTCTCACGTTGACTTACCAACTGATTGAAGTACAAAAAATTGTTTCGAAAGCATGGTATGATAGGCCATTCAGTACCTTTGAAAAGTCCACTTGGTCTTCTTTTTATCTGTTTGTCTTAAGAAAATATTACCCCTTAAACAAATCCTCATTTTATTTTCTTATATTTATGACTTTACGAAGAGAAATAGGTTTGTGTATAAAATCGAAGGTACTACAAGATTTTAAATAAAAGGACTTAACTTGTGTAGGAAAAACTCTTGGTTACCATTTGAAAGAAAAGTTGGGGTGAGTTGTAAGGGTTGAAGTATAAACAAAATTTTTGGAAGCATGGTATGATAGACACTATAGCTCTTCAAAAAATTTCACTCAGTTTGAATTTTTTTGTTAGGATAATATTCCATCCGTCAGTCTGTCTGTCGGTCTGTCGGTCTGTCTGACTGTCTGTCTGTCGGTCTGTCTGTTGGCGTTCTTCTAACCTCGTAATCTCAGTAACCGCTGCATGGATTGTGATGAAATTTAGGTAGCGATATGTTGTGGTGTCGTAGTCGGTAATGTTCCGATAATTTTGGAAATCGTTATACGGGGGGTGGAGTAATTAGCAAAAAACGAAAAACTTCAAATATTCCTCAAACTTTGTTTTTATGCGTTTTAGGAGTTCCTGATCATTTTCTACTTTTTATATGATCTTACAGATTCAAGCTATTTAACGACATCTTTTAATACTTTTTAGTTAGACGATTAATCCTATAGGTATATTTCTTACTTTAGTATGTCGTAATCATTTTCGATAGGGACGAAAATCCGTATAACGAGTAGCAGCAGGATAATATTTGCTGAGATAATTAACTGTACCTTGTTATACAACAATATCTATGTATACTACCAGGGTATGCTTGTTGTCGAAATTGCTAAATTTTAAACGATGATTACTTAGGCCTCCCAGAATAATGCTTGTTCTAGCTGTAATTAAGTAAAGCTGTCCGTTTATTTACAATGAATCCACAAAAAATATACTGGATCCTGGAAAAGTGTATCCAATATTGATGAAACGATTCGCTTTGTCGAAAAAATGTGTTTGTTTTCGATCATACGGTTTTTATTGTCTATCAGCTTTTTGAAGGATAAAAACACACATGGAACTTGCCAAGTACTTTTTGTCAGCTTATTGATCATTAGAAAAAAAGAGTTGGAGGGTGCGTAGCTCCCAAATTATAAATTAGTCTTGGCGCAATGTTTATGGTATAATAATTGTGAATTAAATCACCTGACCGACAATCGAAGTTTTCTTTGAGAAGCATGGGCCACAGGACAGATATTTAGTTTTCATTAGGAGATTAACTATTTATATAGAGACACGGTGGGGCATAAAAACCAAGTGTTTTTGGTTTGAGTAGTACTCATATATTAGAAAAGGGAGGAGCGCGCGGTTTATTACAATCCATCCCTTGACTCAAACCATTTCACTTTCTTACTTGCCACTTGCCATCATGGAGCGGTAGACGCTAGAACAACGCGTGGCATATGGCGTGGCATCATTGGCCCATATTTTTTTGGAGAAAATGGGGTCACCGCTACAGTAACATCTGAACGTTACATTCATATGGTGAATACCTTTTTCATACCTGAATTGCAAAGAAGAGGTATGGATATCAAAGATTTGTGGTTCAAGCAAGATGGGGCCACGGCACACACCGCCAGAGCATCTATGGCTGTTCTTCGCCACCTGTTTCCAAATCGTTGAATTTCGAGGTTTGGTGGCATTTCATGACCTCCTCGGTCTCCCGACTTATCAATTTACCCGTACGTTAGAGGCAGAGAAGGAAGCGATTTGCCATGGAATCTCTCAAAATTCAGCAGAGACTAGCTGGAACAGTGACAATTTTCGTGAACGACTGCATCATATGCAAGATGTAATTTTTGCACTTAGATATTTCAAAATGGTTTATTATCAGCTATGCTCTACTACCAATAATTCTTTTTAGAGTAAAAACTAATAATTTTATGATTATTTCAAAAACATTTGATTTTTATGCCCCACCCTTTACATACTACTACTCTAAAAGGCTTTTAATATGCTTATCTTGTCATCGTTCAACAAATTCTATATCAGTATGCATGCCACTTATTCACAAGGGTTTCCAAATATTTCATGGTCTAGGATATGTAAAGTGGTACGTACTTGTTTTGTTGGAAACCACACTAATGCACATAGGACGACAATTCACGAGTGCTAGAGTAACAGAATGGGTTTATTTTCTCGATTTTTTGCAGTAAATCGATGTTAAAAATAACATGGAAATTCCTAACTTCCTCAAAGAAGCTACCTTAAGTTGTGTTAGGTTTCAAATTGCCACTCTACCAATTTGAGCGTTGAACTTGTGATCAATATATGACTTTTTTTACTTCTGTGTCATCGGCATCGACTGCTTTGGTAATTGTTACCCTCGTGTTCTGTATAGGCCTAGTTACTGTTTCCTGGCGCCACCCTAGCAACAGCACTGTTATTAGAAGCCAACAGTGACATTATTTTAGATTGTTTGATATAAAAAAAATTAAAACTGATTCATGCAATAAACCGAGGTATGGAACGTTAACGGCTTCTGGGCTATTATCGCATCAACTTCGATTATTCAATTGTCGGCTGTTTAGATAACGCGTATATATCGCTTCCTATGAATCAGCAGTGGCAGTTTTTAATCCAAGTAGCTCATAAAGCATAATTTGATGACGTGGTGACTTCGACTGATGGGCATTATATAATACAATCAATAATATACCATTGACATAGACAGCAATAATTGATGAGCTGGTAGTTTTGGTTATATGGGAACAAAAATACGTGTTTCACGTCAAGTAACTCTACTACAGTACTCTCTATGTATTCAAATTTTTTATACCTTCCTTATTCGTTAAAATATCATTATCTATAGTTGAGAGATTGTTGAGAATACGACTTATCCCCAAACACGCAGCTTCTGAAACACCTGGACAACAAAAACATCATAAATGATCGCCAGTACGGCTTTCGTAAGCATAGGTCTACGGGTGACCTCCTGGCCTAAGTCACTCACTTGTGGAACAGAGCAATTGAAAATCATGGCGAATCCCGTATTGTTGCGCTTGATATATCAAAAGTCTTCGATAAAGTGTGGCATGAGGGACTTCTGGTTAAGCTTGCTGCTTATGGACTACCACCTGGCCTGCGTCATTGGCTGAATAGCGCTTTGAACGATAGATCTCTGTTTGTTGTAGTCGAAGGCTGTTCATTAGACGTATTTTCAATAAACGCCGGTATTTCTCAGGGATCTATCCTATCCCCTACACTGTTTCTGTTGTATATCAACGAGCTGCTGGAAATAACATCCAATCCAGTCTACAGCTTCGCAGACGACAGTACAATAAGATCGTGCATGGAACCAGGCAAGCCACTATCAACCCAGGAGATGGCCAGAGGTTCTAAAACGAGTACCCTAGGTTGACTGAGATGTTGAGAGATGCCTCTCCATCTCATAAGACGTTGATTTTACAACCATACCTGTTCTCCTTCTAATAGTACCTGGTGGCAGCCTCACAGCCAGCTCAGGACTTAAGCAGTGACACCTGATGTCCAACTGAAATGTCACCAAAGACCTTTCTACATTGCAGAACGAGTCTTGGTGTAAACAAACAAGCTGCCTAGCTGCAGAGGAGATATATTTTTGTGAATACGAGAGGTACAAGCCAAAATCGCATATCTCCCTTCTTGTACTTGGCGGTTAATTTTTTGCATCGAATCGTTCTGCTTCTTTTTTTTATAACTGAGCGGACTGCGCAGGCAGAGCCTAAATACCAGAGTACCGCGGCTGCTGTGAAAGGGTTATGTTAGGGGAAGTTTGTTAACGCGAGATTTGAATGGGCCAATACCCGCAGGCCCAATAAATACATCCTCTGGCAGCCCATATCAAGCCTTGGACACCCTGGGAATAAATGTGCGGTTGTACCGCTCAGTTCTTGATGTATGAAGAACGACCGTCTTAGGATGAGGTGCAGCGGTCGCACGGGTACGTATGATAGGAGCAGTGAGCGGCGGAACGATAGAGGATAGCTCAGAGGAGCAGATTCCGTTGGAATATCAGTAGAAGGGTGAGAGGTCACCAACAGCACGCCGGTGAGAAAGTGACTGAAGGTGGCGCATTAAGGCTGGATCGCCAATTAGTCGAATTGCCCTTCTCTGGACGGCATCTAGTATAGACAGGGTAGTAGGGGCCGCAGCTCCCCAGACATGAGAGCAATACTCCAGGCAAGGTCTTACCTGGGCTTTATATAGCGTGAAGAGGTTACGTGGTGAGAAATACTTTCTGGCTCTAAATAGGTACCCAAGCCTTTTGCCAGCAGCTGCTGCAATTGACGCGACGTGTTCGTGCCAGATCTGTGTTTCTTTAACGTTTCCGTGTTAATATTTTCCAGATCTGGATGTGAATTTAAACTTTTAGTAGGTGTACCGTTTGCTATAGCCAGTAAAGCTGAACAGAGATCCGCTCTTGTTCAAAGCGTTCGTGTTCTTGGCATTTTGGAGGAAAGCGTTCCCACATGATACTGAAATATTTAGTTCTTAGAATTATATAGGTTCTATCACGATATCGCCACGGGTGCTCCAAATATCTCCACTGGTGCTCCTAATAGTGCCAATGGTTATACAATGTGTCCCACCCTCCTTATGTTTAAAATGATAAAAGAAAACAAAAATCGCCGTGACAAGACGATTTAAATTTCGAGGGAGAATTTTTCCATCGAACACGTCATCACTGCCATTAACCCCCTCACCTCCAACAACCCCTCGAAATACGAATCGACGTGTTACTTTTCTTTATAACTGAGCAGACCGTGCAGGCAGAGCCTAAATACCAGAGTACCGCGGCTGCTGTGAAAGGGTCATGTTAGGGGAAGTTTGTTAACGCGAGATTTGAATGGGCCAATACCCGCAGGCCCAATAAATACATCTTCTGGCAGTCCATTCCAAGCCTTGAACACCCTGGGAATAAATGTGCGGTTGTACCGCTCAGTTGTTGATCTATGAAGAACGACCGTCTTAGGATGAGATGCAGCGGTCGCACGGGTACATCTGATAGGAGCAGTGAGCGGCGGAACGATAGAGGATAGCTCAGAGGAGCAGATTCCGTTGGAATATCGGTAGAAGAGTGAGAGGTCACCAACAACAAGCTGGTGAGAAAGTGACTGATGGCGGCGCGTTAAGGCCGGATCGCCAATTAGTCGAATTGTCCTTCTCTGGACGGCATCTGGTATAGACAGGGTAGTAGGGGCAGCAGCTCCCCAGACATAAGAGCAATTCTCCAGGCAAGGTCTTATATGGGCTTTATATAGCGTGAGGAGGTTACATGGTGAGAAATACTTTCTGGCTCTAAATAGATACCCAAGCCTTTTACCAGCAGCTGTTGCAATTGACGCGACGTGTTCGTGCCAGATCAGATTTTCTGTAATGTTGACTCCTAACAGCTTGAATGAGTGACTCTTTGGCAGAGCCTGGTTGTTCATTAGAACCTGGTGTTGGCTTGGGCACTCCTTGTTTGATAGCGTACAATACTGGGTCTTGGAAGCATTAAATTTAACCATATTCTTAAGCCCCCAAGCGGTAATGGTATCGAAATCAGTGAAGCTGCCACTGCCAGTCTTCTGCGTTCCAGCTCGACCACAGAGATCGGTCTATTGCTCATGATGCCTGCATGCAGCGTACTGTCATCCGCAAAACTGTGGATTGGGTTTGTAGTGCTAGAAGTAGATCAATAATGTGAAGCAGAAACAATGTCGGAGCCAATACCGACCCCTGCGGAACCCCGGCATTGATGCTATGGAAAGAAGAGGAAAAGCCGTCTACCACGACAGAGACTTTCCGACTTGAGAGGAAGCCTGCGAGCCAACCGCAAAGCTTAACAGGGAGCCCATAAGACGGGAGCTTGTTTAGGAGACCTGCGATTTTTATTCTTTTTTATCATTTCAGAGATAAGGTGGGTGCAAATTTTAGCTGGGACACAGTGTAAAAAGTATACCATTGTATGGCGATGTTAAGAACAAGTATGATGGTAGAATATTTTCCTTTTATAAAAAATAGAAATTAAATCTATATTTTTAATTTTATGTCTTATTCTCGTTCCTTCCATCGTATATACGTACTGTATACATCTTCTTTCACTAAATGCATAAAATGCTGTAATGTCTAATGCAAAAACATTTTATGGTATGTAGTATGCGCTAAAGCTATGAAGATATTACCCAGAGACTAATATTGGACGGAAAATAATAACTTATGATAGCGCATTTTAAGGGGTTATGGACATAATATTACGGAAACTGGCGATCTTTACTATTTCAGATTACAGCTATTCCTTAAATTGTATCTCATGCCCGCAGGTTAGGATCACAAAAACGGTATACGGTCTGCCTGTTAGAGACTAATTATTTTACAACAACTTTCATACAGGTTGTCCCGAATTGTAAGTGGGGCTCTAACCTGTTTTAGTACCAATGTATTTACACTGTCCCAGCTAAAATTTGCTACCCACCTTATCTCTGAAATGATAAAGAAAATCAAAATCGCCGTGATACGTCATACGATTTTGTGTACATAAATACATGAGTGACATCTGATATCTTGCCGAAATGTCATCAAAGACCTTCCTACATTGCAGAACCAGCCTTCATGTAAACCTACAAGTCATCATCATAGTCACAATGTCTTAACAGACATGTTGTGAGCTCGTAAAATGCATTAAGTCGGAGCTAGAGTATTGCCGATACGAATATTATCAATAGTTCTGAGAACTGTAGCTCGCCATCGTTCGCGATTTACTGTCAGTTCAGTGGCGCTCTTGATACTCATATCTAGCAACTGTTTCGTCGTATCCACCCACCGTGTAGGGGAACGGCCACGGCGCCGCCCACTCGGGGCGTGACCCTGAACTACAAGTTTTTCCATATTATCGCTTCTGTGAATATGTCCGAAGAATGTAAGTATTCTCATCGACACAATGGAGGATAGTCTCTTTGGATTACCGAGCTCATCCAATATGGAAACATTAGTTCGATGGGCGGTATAAGGAATTCTCAGCATTCTTCTCCACGTCCACATTTCAAAAGCATCTATGCGAGCTCGATCTGCCTTTTTAACAGTCCAAGTTTCCGAGGCATATAAAAATATGGAGAACACAAGAGACTGAACCAGTGACATTTTGGTAGCTTTAGCGATGTTATGGTCACGCCATATTTTAGTAAGCTTTGTCATGGCCACCCGTGCCTGTTGAATGCGCCGTCGAATCTCATTCTCACAGCTACCTGAATTGTAGATCAAAGAACAAAGGTACACAAAACTTTGAACTACCTCACAACGGCCTATTGACTTTATTACTCGATGCTTGTCATGCTCTGTATCTACGATAATAAACTTGGTCTTGTTGTAGTTAATACCAAGACCATATGCTGCACTGTATTGTTCTAAAACGTTCAAAGAGCTACCAGTTCTTCCTGAGAAGCAGCAATAAGGGTTGTATCATCAGCAAATCTTAAGTTAGATATTTTGCTTCCGCCAATAGTTATACCGCCATTCCAGTTGTCCAATACCTGTCTCATCACAAATTTAGAGTAAATGTTAAATAACATCGGAGGTAATACGCATCCCTGACAAACTCCTTTTCTGGTTGCTGTTTGACCAGACAGGTTACCATCAATTTTTACACGAGCTGAGCTAGACTCATAGAGTTGCTGTATGAGAAATACTAAGTGGTAAGGGACTCCCATGGAGATAAGGATTTCCCACATTTTAGGCCATTTTACGTTATCAAACGCCTTAGAATAGTCCACAAAGCAGATAAAACGGCAAAATAATGCTCTCTGGCTTTTTCAATAATCTGTCTTAAGTTTAAGATCTGTTCATCTGTCCTACAACTACTCAATGCCTTTAATACTGCCTGGTTGTCAAAGCAGATAGCATTCCGCCTGCTAGACCCCTGAATTTCGTGAATACGAGAGCTACAAGCTAAAATCGCATATATTTCTGCTTGGAATGCCGTGGTGTATCTCCAAGAGAGAGGGAGAGCTTTGTTTTTGGCCCATATACCCTAGCGCCGTCGATATGTGACCCATCTGGCTTATCTTCTTGGCTTCTCCTACCCAGCACTACTGCTACTAGTACGATCAAACTAGTGCAACGAGCATGCTGTTTGCAGTCTCCCTTTATCCCCCTGTTTATCAAATAGTTTAGTTTCTTTGCTATCTCTAAGCCTATGTCCGTTTTCCTAAGGTTTATGAAATAATTTCAAATTAATTAAATCTAACAGGTCACCTAGTCAACTATATCCTTTATTATTATTACTTTGCACAACATGTCATGAAGGCCTAGGACCAGAAATGAGTATAGTCTGATCTTATACCGCTAAAATTTGTGTAACTTAAAATTGTATTTGGATACTTTCACCACCAATTTCTGAGTATATCCTGCACTATTCTACGCCACCTATTTCTGTCTGTCGTCTTCTCTTACCAGTGTTTAATATTAATGTTCTTTAAATCATCTTCAGCCATCGCTCCCTTGGTCTACCCTTCTTTTTTTTCCTATTGGTCTTCGGTTGACAACTAGCTTAGCCATTTTCATCCCATTCGGCCTCTCCACATGTCCTAGCCACCTTATTCTCTGCGTTTTGATTACTGCTGTAATATTAGGGTTCTTATACAAGTCTTACAGTTGCTGGTTTGTTCTTCCCCTCCATCCCTCGTTTGTCCTTACGCCTCCATAAATAGCTCGCAACATGTTTCTTTCCCATCTTATACATTTTTCTTCCTCCTCTTTTGTTCATAGTCCACGTCTCACAAGCACAAGCGCTGTTGGTCTTACAACAGTTGTGTAAATTCTCCCTTTGGTCTTTCTGGATACATATTTGGATTTCATAAGATTTTTCGGGGCTCCACACTTCTGGTTTTCTTTTATGATCCTTGCCTGTACTTCTTGTTTCTCCTCTCCCTTCTGCTCTATGATTACCCCTACATAAATTCTGTAGTACTTTCAAAAGTATATTTCATGTTGTTGACCATAAAAGTTAGGTTAAGAGTGACCATATATATGTTGTTCTACTTTGATTTATCTCCATCCCAAATCTCCTTGCTTCCGCAGCTACCCTTGCCGTAATTTTCTCTAGTTCTTTCATTGTTTTTGCTACTAGTGTTGAGTCATCTGCATATGCTATACATCGATGTTCGTTATTAAATATGATTGCATTTCTTTTGATTTTGCCTTTTCTAATTCTTGCTTCAAGCGTCAGATTTTAAAGTATCGTTGATAGAGGGTCGCCTTGTCTGAGTCCTTTTCTAACTTCAAATTGCTGCGACTCACTTCCCATACATGTAATTTTGTTCCTGGTTTATTGTAATGTCATTTTTATTACCCTAATGAATTGTTCTGGAATTCCTAGTTGCACCACTGCTTCATACATTCTCTCCTTTATCCTTTGATAAATAAATTTTCCAACAGACTGCTATATCGTTCTCAATCCTGCATACTTTTAAGGGTCAAGGGTATAGCGCGCGAAATTGAGAATCCAAGAAAAGACGTATTCCCATGTTAGCGAGGAGGCGTGGCCACCTGTTCCCTTTCTCCAGTGTGTGTGTCTAAGATGAGGGCAGATAAGTCCAAAAATCCAAATATAATGTCAAAAGGTCCAAAGGTAAGGTCCAAAGGTCACTATAAAAATGAATTTCGCATTTCCAAGCTCCTGAAGTTACCTTTAAACTTACAGTAATGGCTCAAAGAGCAAATTGAAGAAGAAAGCTTGTGCTTGTGCAACTATTTAGCCTTTTTTTGATATCGTGTTCGGTTGTTAAATTACAGGCATTTATAGAATGTATGATTTTGCATTGAGAGTTTTTTTGCACATTAAAAAGCTTTTTTGAGAAAATCGAAAATAGTTGTCATTCATTAAGGTCTTAACTATCGCCTTCTGAAATTTTATACATGTAAATTGAAAATAGAGTGCGTTATGCGAGAAATTGTAAGTCCGTGTTTTACATGGCAAATACGTATGTATAAATGTGTGTATCCAGGCCCCTTAACACCTATTCAATATCTTTAGTACATTTTCATGTCTTCGTCTTTAAAGTTAAAAAAATCGACTGAATAAAACGATTCGTCCAACAATCTGCTTTGGTGTACTTCTCCTTTATAAGGCATTTATGAATTTATACTAACCCGTTATCTCAATTTGTTCGATACGTTATACCGGAAATTAAAAAAGTTTGTCTCCGGGATAAGTTTTCTTAGAATGTATACCTACCATGCCATATATATAGAACAGTTACGATGAAACCGTGTTCGTTATTGCCCGAGTAAAAAATGTTATCTATATTCGGAGCTTTTGCTATAAAGTTGAGCGTTTTCAATTTCCGTTTCATAGTTTTTCTAAATGTAGGTGACACAACGATGAACGTTTTCGTCGCTTGGAGTGAGATTATATGTTTTTATTACTTCACTTCAGGCAATTTTTCGTCATTGTGCGATACACGTTAGCATACATCCGTTATTTAATGACAAAACAATATTGGCTTTGAGGTTTTTAAACTGAAAGCAGTTGTGTCGCCAAATATCCGCAAAGAAAAATCAATGAACGCTCTGAAAGGTATTATCTGGAGGGGAAACGGCCCTAGCATTGCTCTACATCGCAAGCCATTTATCCATACTGTGTAATTCGAATGAAATACCTTAGCAAACAACATCCTTTATATAATGGTAAAATAATATTGGGTTTAAGATTTTTGCATATAAAACAGTTTTGCTCCCAAATATCGATAAAAAAATCACGGAAGGTTCTCATATCCATTATCTGACGGAAAATCCGTGGGTGTAGGTCCAGGGTGCCAGGCTCAGACTACGAGGGAAATTATAGTAGTTTTTTTATAACTGCGCAGACCGCGTAGGCAGAGCCTAAATACCAGAGTGTCGAAACAGTAAAGTACAGTTTAACGTACAGAAAACTCAGAAAACAACACTGACAAATAAGTCTCGCGACGACTTACCAACTTTAGAAATGGAGGGTCACCCAATAGTCGACTCACCTTCTGTCAAACTTTTGGGGATCAACATCAACAATAACATGTCCTGGCACGACCACGTCATCAGTATTGCACAGATCCGACCATCGATGGAGTATTGCTCCCATGTGTCGGAATGAGCTCCGAAGCACCATATGAAGCTTCTAGACACCATACAGAATAGAGCAATTAGACCAATCGATACACCTAACCTCACAAAGGACCTCCACAGCTTGGAACATCGACGAAGCGTGGCTGACCTGTCCCTGTTTTACAGATTCTATCACAGAAAATGTTAGAGTGAGCTCTCCCAGATAATACGAGGAACGAGGAACACTAGAAAGGCTCTGCAAGCTCATCCTTACCAGGTCGAGGTCCCTACTCCCCGAACCAGTCTCCTCCAGCATTCATTCTTCTGGAGAACTTCGACGCTGTGGAATGAGCTGCTGGGGAGTTTGTTTCCAATGGCTACAACCTGCAGCGTTTCAAACCTAACGTACACCGATCGCAGCTCTTCTATAGCGCCACAGGCTTTCAGCCTTTGCGGGAGGTTGACCTAAAAAAAATATATCCTTATAGCTGTGGAATCAGCAAAGTGATGGAGACATGCATCAACCAAGAGCTCATTAAATACCTAGAGCTCCATCACTTAATCAACGACAGAAAATATGGATTTCGACACCAAAGATCAACTGGAGATCTCCTGGCTTACATCACACATGTGTGGAGCAAACTCATCCAGTCATTTGGAGAGGCTCACGTCGTTGCTCTCGATATTTCAAAGGCATTCGATCAACTGTGGCATGCAGCTCTCCTAAACAAGCTCCCGTCTTATGGGCTGCCTGTTAAGCTCTGCGGTCGACTCGCAGACTTCCTCTCAGGTCGGAAAATCTCTGTCGTGGTAGACGGCTTTTCCTCTTCTTTCCTTAGCATCAATGCCGGGGTTCCGCAGGGATCGGTATTGGCTCCGACATTGTTTCTGCTTCATATTAATGATCTACTCTCTAGCACTACAAACCCAATCCACAGTTTTGCGGATGACAGTACGCTGCATGCAGGCATCATGAGCAATAGACCGATCTCTGTGGTCGAGCTGGAACGCAGAAGACTGGCAGTGGCAGCTCCACATTCAAAGGATCTCGATACCATTACCGCTTGGGGGCTTAAGAATATGGTTAAATTTAATGCCTCCAAGACCCAGTATTGTACGCTATCAAACAAGAAGTGCCCAAGCCAACACCAGGTTCTAATGAACAACCAGGCTCTGCCAAGGAGTCACTCATTCAAGCCGTTAGGGGTCAACATTACAGAAAATCTGATCTGGCACGAACACGTCGCGTCAATTGCAACAGCTGCTGGTAAAAGCTTGGGTACATATTTAGAACCAGAAAGTATTTCTCACCATGTAACTTCCTCACGCCATATAAAGCCCAGATGAGACCTTGCCTGGAGTATTGCTCTCATGTCTGGGGAGCTGCTGCCCCTACTACCCTGTCTATACTAGATGCCGTCCAGAGAAGGGCAATTCGACTAATTAGCGATCCGGCCCTAACGCGCCACCTTCAGTCACATTCTCACCGGCGTGTTGTTGGTGACCTCTCACTCTTCTACCGATATTCCAACGGAATCTGCTCCTCTGAGCTATCCTCTATCGTTCCGCCGCTCACTGCTCCTATCAGATGTACCCATGCGACCGCTGCATCTCATCCTAAGACGGTCGTTCTTCATACATCAAGAACTGAGCGGTACAACCGCACATTTATTCCCAGGGTATCCAAGGCTTGGAATGGACTACCAGAAGATGTATTTATTGGGCCTGCGGGTATTGGTCTATTCAAATCTCGCGTTAACAAACTTCCCCTAACATAACCCTTTCACAGCAGCCGCGGTACTCTGGTATTTAGACTCTGCCTGCGCGGTCTGCTCAGTTATATATAAAAAAAAAGAGTCGCATGACACAGTTGATCGAATGCCTTTGAAACATCGATAACAACGACGTGAGCCTCTCCAAACGAATGGATGGGTCTGTTTAAGATGGTTCAGTCAATAGTCCCTAAATATCCGTCGTATGTTTGGTAAACACCCTGTATAACGCAGCTGCAGAATTCTTCGATCAGGTCTCTGATAACGTGTTGTCTACATAAATATTGTTCTTCGTTGTGCTCCCGCTTAAGTTTATTTTATTTATAAAAGTATAATTGCATCCCATAAACGCGGAGCAACGGTATCATAAGATATTCTGTATAAATAAGAACGTACATATACTCGAAAATTGCAAGTAAACATTGCATATACGCTACGGCGAAATAGCGCGATGCGACAAGCAGTAGTATGAGCATAGTTTGTCGTGCATGAGACGTAGGTATAATTCGAATAAGAAACTCCAACTACAAATTTTCCAAAAGGTCTGCTTTCAACTTCTAGAAGATCCGCATATAGAGCGACTTTCACCGAACTGGCTAATGGATGAAAAGCATTTTATATTAAATTTAATATGTTAAAAAACATATCGCGAGTGGGTTGGCTGAAAAATTTCAGTCCAGGATATGATTAATTAAATATTGAAAAATTATTTTCTTTAAGCATTTCACTGGTTTGATTAATTCACACTACGTGGTGATGCAAACATACATTTTTTTAAATGAGACACCCTATATATTATTCCATATTCAAATTCTGCTAATGATTTCTGTTTTTCCAATATAGGGTATTGTAACATTATACAGGGAGTTTCGAAAGTTATGACCATTTTTATATCCAAATCGCGGTCAAATAAACGTACTGTATGTCAAAAAGCAATGAATCAATAATCATTTTTTTTACATCAGAAGATTAAAAATATCCTCTAGTTTTAAAATCGGCTACAAAAAAAACCTTTTCGTATACAGGTTGATTTAGAATGCAAAATCCAGATTTTCTCTTTTTTTCAAATGTAACCCCCAATATTTTATTATACCAAAGAATTGTCTTTCAATATGCTCTTTCATCTTTGTATAGCACTTGTTGTACCTACGTCCATCAATTTCCGAGATATTTCGATTTTCGGTAAATTTAAAATGTAGCTTCTACTAGTGTACTGAAATTTATTTATTTTGAGAAAGTACTATCGAATTTGTTTTTTGTTTAACGAGCAACTAAATTATAATGTCATGATACTATTTGATGAAGTCAAAACCCTGAATTATCGAGATAATAAAGTCAAGTCTGCTGAGGAAACAGTTTTGTAGGCGTGATGCATAATTCCATTGAGGGTATTCGGGAGAATCTTTGAGAAATTGTCTACTTGCCTCTAGAATATATCAACTATGAACAGCAATATCCAGAACGGAGGCACTCTAAGACTTTTGCGTTTGGGAAAACTGAAGAGTCGTTTTATTTGGACTGTGTCGTTTAATATTTCATAGCCTACCTGATAGATCTGCTTGATAATTATGCATGACGTCTATAAAATTGTTTCCTCGGCACACTTGACCTATATTATCTCGTTAATTCAGTGTTTTGACTATTATGGCTTTATATTTTAGTTGTTTGTTAAGCAAAAATAAAATTTGATAGTATTTTCTCAAACTAAATAAATTTTAGTAAACAAATAGAAGGTATAATTAAAATTTGTAGAAAAATCGAAATATCTCAGAAACTGATGAATGCTGCATTCATCAGTTTCTGGCTGCCATAACAAGAGCTATACAAAGATGAGAGAGCATATTAAAAGCAGTTATTCGGTATAGTAAAATTTTGGGAGTTACATTTAAAAAAAGAGAGATAATCTAGATTTTGCATTCTACATCACCCTGTATACGAATATGTGTCGTGGGTTTTTTTTATAGCCGATTTTAAAACTGGAGGATATTCTTAATCTTTTCATGTAAAAAAATAATTTTTGATTCATTTCTTTTTGACATACGGTACGTTCATTTGACCGCGATTTGGATATAAAAATGGTCATAACTTTTGAAATACCCTGTATCATGTAACGATACCCTATATTGGAAGAACGGAAATCATTAGGAGAATTTGAATATGGAATAATATATAGGGTGTCTCTTTAAAAAAATGTATGTTTGCATCACCACGTAGTTATGGATCACCCTGTATAAATCAAAATATTTTCTGAGCAAGGAGCATATCCGTGGCTACAACTTTTATATAAAACCTTTTTCGCTATCTTGTACAGTAGTGGAGTTATCGACCGAGCCGGTACTAAAAACTCTCCCTGTATATCCGACAGAATTTTGTGGACAGATAGTTGATGATGTGTTTCAGGAAGCTGGCCCTGTATCAGATTTGCATCGCTACAAATCCGTGTGGCTAAAAAGGTAAGAAATGTCTGCGTCTGCCGTAGAAAGTCGCGACACGATCTAAAGAATGTTTTCGAAAGCAGCAACAGAAACCGGCAATTTGTTGATTAAGGTCACGTACTGACAAGCTAACAAGGGTCGGATTTAGCTGGGCAAGTAGGGATTATTTTAGATTTGGAAAATTCAGAAAACAAAAGAAATGCAATTAGTGGCAGGAAGTTCCTACGGAAATTGCCGGGTTAACTCCACGTATTTTTCCCTTTTTTATCCTTTCTTCTCTCTTCCCCACTCTTCGTGACCGTGAATTAATTTAAAGGAATGCCGCTTGGAAGCAGTCATGTGGTGACGCCCGGAGCGGTAGTTCATCACAAAGGACTGTGACGTTCCATTTGGCGGTTCAAATCATTGACGAAAAGAAACCGCATCCAGAACTGGGCTCGACTACTTTCAAAAATAATCATTACAATGGGCCTATACCGTGATCTCATATTGATCAATTTATTTACTGCGGTATTATTTTTGATGATACATAGGACCGTTTACTGTAAAAATTCAGAAGAAAACTTGATCCAATTTGAAATAGCCGATGATGACGTCACCTGTAGGGAACGAATGAGAAGCGTCCTTTCGTGATCCGATGACTACGAGCCGGTGATATTGTTTTGTACCATTGAGTTCTTATTGGTTCCCTACAGGTGACGTCACGACCTGGGCGGGAAGTGTATGGATTCAAAAAATTCAACATTTAGAGCAATTTTTTTCGGTTATAAATACGATAGAAAAATTTTGTAAAATTATTTATGCCATCTACGTGGTGTCAGGGTTCGTTTAAGCCAATAAACCAAAAATGTGGTATAGGCCCATTAAAACTTCTTTTCGCAAAAATATGATCAGATTACATCTTTTTATGGTCAGTCTCAAGCAAAGGCTGAAAGCCTATGGCGCTGTAGAAGCCCTGTGAGAGGGTAAGTGTCGGTACACGTTAGGTTTGAAACACTACAGGTTGTAGCCGTCGGGAAACAAATTCCCCGGCAGCTGATTCCACAGCGTCGAAGCTCTCCAAAATAAGGAATGCTGGAGGAGGCTGGTTAGGTTGGTAGGAACCTCCTCCTGATATACAGGGTTGGGATAAAGTATGGAACCAAGCAAATAACTTTGTAACGGAAAGAATGATATTGCTGAAAATTTGCAGGCAAGTGTAGTGACGTATAGTGCATCCGAAGACATTATGTTAGTTATTAATGTACTTCCGGTTTAACCGTAAAAACGGGAAAGATAAAGCTTCTCTATCATTTCAGGTGTTTGCCGGTCATTCAAAGTCGGTTTTGGCGATCGCTTGAGAATTCACAAAGAAGTGTGTAAACTTTTAGTGATTTACGTCCCGACAGGAGTCCTATAACACGTTTGACGGTGACTAAAATACAAAAAAAAATACAAAAAATACCTCAAACGGGAAGACCGCAGACCGCCACGGACGAATTTGTGAGACAAATAAAAAAGCTTTACCGTTCCCATTTTTACAGAAACAAATACTAAACCCACTATGGACGTATTTGGAAAAAAAGATGTATTAAAATCTGGAAAAATATACAGGGTGTTCCATTTAAATTAAAAAAGTTGACAGTACTTCCGGTTAGACCGGAAGTACATTAATAGCTAACATAATATCTTCGGATGCATTATGCGTCACTACATTTACCTGCAATTTTTCAGCAACATCACCCTTTCCGTTTCAAAGATATTTGCTTGGTTCCATACTTTATCCCAAGCCTGTATAAGCTCACATAATCACTTACTACCAGAAAGGTAACAAAAAGTTCGCATAGATGGCACTGATAGTCTATAATTGTTGACAATGTGACTAAGGCACTTCTTGCATTGAATCCTTCATAACTATGTTCTTGTCTTCTAGTACAGGCTGTCCCATTTTGGGCACTTTTACGGGGTATCTCGGTTATTTTAGAAGATAGAGGGTTGCGGTTTTCGCGACAGTGTGCTACTTTTTTGTGAAACTAAAGATGCCGTCAACAAAATTATCATGGCCCTCTTAGTTTTTGAGATACAGGGTGAAATCGAAAGTTATCGATTTTGGGACCGCCCTCGTACCTCGGTTGTCTTTTATCTTATTGAAAAGTTTAAAAAAGGGTCTTATAGATTTTTTCTGTAGAAGCCAGTGGTGTAGTTTGAGTTTTTTCTTGCTCTAACCATTTTTCAGTATGAAGCAAACATATATTTTTTTTTAATTGAATTTTTTATTATTTTTGAAGTCAATAGGAAATAATGCAAGCTTTTCAAAAATTTATTAGTATTAAGTTGTTTTGAAAATTACGCTCAAAATTTGATTTTTCCAATGTTCACTTTATTTGTCGCAGTAGGCCATGGCTAATCTACTATAAATAATAAGCATCTAAGCAGTTATTACTCTACAAGAGACTTTCTACTCAAATTCGAAAAGTCAGAATCAAAATACAATTTTTTAAATAACAATGTCTCATAAAAATGATGAATATTGCGTTACTATAATATTGAGTAGATAATGGGCTATGACTCATGTATTAAAAACAAAAAAGCACATCTGTAAAAAACTTGCGAGACTGTCAGCTTTTAATTATATTTTTATTAAATATAGCTTTGTTCTTTCTGTGTTTTCGGTTTAATTATTGTCAATTTACTATAATAATGGCAGCTTAGATATCCAGAGAGGCAGCAACCGTTTTCAGATATATTTGCTCATCTAAAAATAAATATATTTAGGTAAGGATCCTTTATTCAACTACGTCCTAAAACTTATTCCAAGGAGAATAGGGAGCAAAGGGAAACAAACGTATTAGGTTACATAGAAGCAACGCATTCATCATCTTGTAAGCACAAAGGAGAAGCTGTAGGGGTACAAAAATCAACTGCAGAAATAATTCTAAAAAGATACAATTACCATCCATATAAGTTTGAGATACTTCAACAGGATCCAAGTTTGGGAATTTTTAATCGCCATAACACGAAGGAGACCAATAATTCTTTTAAATGCCATTAAAAGAATAAGAAATTGTGCCAGATTTGCATTCGAGAAAATAGTCTCCAACTTGAAACAACATCTCTAAAAGCTCCTCGACGTTTTTAGTTTTTATTTTGATTCAAATTTAAATTTAATAATGTGTTGATATTTTTCAGATATAATGTTTAGTTTTAAGTAATATTTACTGAACACTATCAAAAATAGTAGTCACTAGCGTACAAAATACAGTCTAAAGGTATTGAGTATCTTGTATCTTAATAATTGTTTACTTGGATATTGTTTTCAATAGATTGGTCATGGCCTACTGCTACAAATAAAGTAAAAAATGAAATTTTGAGCTTAAGTTTGAGAAAAAATTCATACCAATATATATATTGAAAAGCCTGAATTATTTCCGATTGACGTACAGGGTGTTCCATTTAAAAAAAATACATGTTTGCTTCATAACTGAAAAATGGTTAGAGCAAGCAAAAATCAAACTACACCACTGGATTCTACAGAAAAAATTCTATGAGGTCCTTTTTTAAACTTTTCAATAGGATAAAAGACAACCGAGATAAGGTGGTGGTCCCAAAATCGATAATTTTCGATTTCACCCTGTATCTCAAAAACCAAGAGGGCCATGATAATTTTGTTGACGGCGTCTTTAGTTTCACTAAAAAGTAGCACGCTATAGCGAAAACCGCAACTCTCTATCTTCAAAAATAACCGAGATACCCCGTAAAAGTGCCCAAAATGGGACACCCTGTACATTTTTCTCATCGATGCTACCTAAGTGATCAATACAATAAACTATAAGTAAACTCTGGATCCTGTACACTCTGTACATCGGGAAAAATATATTTTATCGTCTTCAAATGCATCCGCATCATAAATAATTCCCTCTCATTCGATTTCGCTCCCGTGAAATGTTTTTCTCTAGCAGCAAACTACTGTGGGAACAGGAAATCGGTTTTTGAGTTCAAACACACCGAAATTATTGTTGGCTGACTGTAAAAAAGTTAGAGCTCTTGGGCAATGGAGTCAAAACTTTAAAGTTGTTCACTTCGGCAGGTATTGGTTTCCTGCATTCTAGATAAATGCAACATGCAGGTGCGGACCCAGACTCAGCTAGCTACCAGCAGAAAATTAGGTTAAATGCTCGTTAACTGCTTCGAGTTTATCTAGGACTGTATGACGATCAAGACAACCTTAGCAGTTACCTTTTCCTCTCTACATTCCTAATTTCTATTCTCTGTCCAGCGAATAAAAAGAGTAATCTCGCCCAAGATGAGTGAATTCTTGTCGCCTGGCTGTAGCCAAGCTTACACCAGTGCAGACCGCCTCTTGAAACGAACACGATGTGGATGGTGTTGTGCCATAAAGAATTTCACATAATTTTGGTTATAATCGTATACTTGATATCAAAACCTGGACGTTCCATTCTACATTTTGCATAAATGTCCTAATTAA
The DNA here is from genome assembly GCA_951848785.1 of Callosobruchus maculatus. Taxonomy (NCBI): domain Eukaryota; kingdom Metazoa; phylum Arthropoda; class Insecta; order Coleoptera; family Chrysomelidae; genus Callosobruchus; species Callosobruchus maculatus. Next base: position 543,836 of record CATOUR010000209.1, on the reverse strand, counting down.
ACCACTGTTCACATTTTGGCGACATCTGTAGGAAAGTTCCTATTCCATATTAGCAAACCAATAACCTAATGAAGAAATTCATTAATATCCATCCAGCGGAGAAACAGGAAAACAGATGAGCAATGAGTGAGTTCCCGTGGCTTGTTCAGAGGCAAGCTTACACCACTTGGAAATGCCAATGCCTAAGCGCACGCCTGGCACCTACAAATTTGAAGAACAGGCCACCTTTCCTGAAGAATCAAATACAGAGCTGTTTGTCCACGCCTTCTCATAATATGGCCGCGGTCGTATTGTGGAAAACACATGCATATGAACATCCATTTTTTTGTGCCCTGTTTCAGACCAGACCAGGTACGGGTATTTTCAATATTTGATTAGAATATGAAGCTAGGATGAGTACGCAAATTCAAGTTGGTTCCTGCTCACGTAAATATGTAAGTACAAATAAACATGCTTCTGTTAAGGAAATCATATCGTCCAAATCCTATGATGGTCATAATATTAAGCTGGTCTCCAAGTTCATTCACGTTTTGCATAATCATCTCTCATTCTCCAAAGTCAAGATTTTGAAAACATCTTGGAAGAAGCGGTCGTAATTCAGATTCAGGGATTGAGGAAAAACAACTTTGTTAAACTCAGCGTACTTCAGCTTATTTGGGTAGATAGGTGGTCCATTTCTGCTAATAAATCATGATAACTCCCAAAGTGTAAATAAAAAATTTTGTAGATTCATGACAATTTTAAATGAAAACTTTGAAATTGCTTTCCCAGAAAAAACTAAAAAAGTAACTGCTAACAAAGCTAAAAGTAAAATTAAATGGTTTACTCCTGAATTAAAACGAATACGGGAAAATGTAAAATTTATGTCTGAACTGTATACTCAATCTGGCAACGAGGTTATCCGCACCTACAGAAATAAATGCCGTCTCTACTACAGAAATCAACTGAAAAGAGCCAAAAAGACATCTTATAGAAATAAAATAAATACTGCTGAAAATAAAGCAAAGGCAAGTTGGGAGATCATAAACGATCATCGTAAAAAAAGACAAGAAGCAACGACACAATTATGCGCCAGCGAACTAAATCGTCATTTTAACAATATCGCTAACAACATAGTAAGGGATCTGCCAGAACCAAAACACCACTTCACAAAATACCTTAACAAAAATCAAAATATCCCATCATTTAGTTTCAATTTAGTTACTTTTAATCAAGTTCGCGATGCCATAGACTCCTTAAAAAACAAAAAATCTACAGATCATTATGGTATGAACGTGGCCCTTATAAAATCTATTAAAAATAAAATCTTGTCACCATTAACAAAGCTAATCAATTTATCTATCGCAAATAATACGTTCCCAGATTGCCTAAAAATTGCAAAAGTCATACCAATTCATAAGGGTGGGGATCAAAACTTGCCACAAAATTACAGGCCCATCTCACTTCTACCGATACTGTCGAAAGTTTTTGAAACACTCCTAAGAAATCAAATAAATGACCATTTCGAAATGAACAACTTATACTACAACAACCAGTTTGGTTTTAGAAAAGGCAAGAGTACAAATGAAGCAATTGCTCATGTATGCAGAAATGTAGTCAAGGGTATGGAGGCTGGTAGGTATTCAGAAATTATTTGCTGTGACCTTCAGAAAGCCTTTGACTGCATATCACACGACATTTTGATGGTTAAACTGAACTATTACAATTTTACATCTGCAAGCAGTAGCCTTATGCACTCTTATCTATCAAATAGGAAACAGTACACCTCAAGTAATGGTCAATGCTCAGGTCTGGATGATTTGCTATATGGCGTCCCACAAGGATCGGTGCTCGGACCTGCCCTCTTCTTGATTTATATAAATGATCTTGTGAGGGGGGTGCCGGGCGCTGACCTTGTATTGTTCGCTGATGATTCAAACTTGTATGCTACGCATGAAGATTTAGAAACGTTACAACTCTTGGTAGAAAAAATGCACAATCAAGCGACTGACTGGTTTATCAGTAATAAACTGTCTTTGAACGTAACAAAAACCAAACAAATGACTTTCAGCCACCGAAACATTCCTGAGGGGAAAGCTGAATGTGTGAAATTTTTAGGCGTTCAGTTGGATCCCACACTGTCTTGGAAAGAACACACCAATACCTTGGCAAAAAAATTGTCTACAAATATTTTTGTCATAAGAAATCTAGCAAGAGTAATTGACCTTAACCTCTTACTTACTGCATATCATGCTCTATTTGTTTCTCATTGTGCATATGGGATTTTGAGCTGGGGTGATTCAAGTCACATGTCCAGAATTTTCGCGTTGCAACGTAGGGTTGTCAGAGTAATGTTAAGCTTAGGATATCGCGATGAGGTCAGGAAAAAGTTCGTCGAGCTTCAACTACTTACAATTCCATCCTTGTATGTATTAAAATCTCTGATATATGTTAAAAGCCATTTAAGTGAGTACGCTACGAAATCAGAAAAACAAAAATATAACTTAAGAGAAGGACAAAATATCCGAATAGAGTACCTACGTTTAGAAAGCTCGAGAAATGCATATAATTACTATGGACCGAACTACTTTAATAAGCTTCCAGATAGTATCAAAACACTTCCTGAAAAAAAATTCTGTCAAACTATCAAAAATATGCTGATTAGAAAAAACTATGAAACTATATATGACATTTTAAATGATAATTTGACAGAAAGAGATTTTATATAGTTGACATTTTGGATTATGTGTGTGCTATTTTTTGTGATATACTATGTGATTGTAACTTGTGACAATATCTAATAAGTGTTATTTTATTTAATGTTCGTTATACGAATTTTGAAACAATATGTGAAGTAAATATTTTCTTTGACATATGTAAAACATTAATGTAATGTTCAAACATGAAATATATATATTCTATTCTATTCTATTCTATTCTTATGTCTGGTTTGGTAATGTTTTCCTAAGTTTATTTGAATATAAAAAACTATAATAAGAGTGTTTTTCAACTAGTACAGTCCAGGAGGCAGCTTAACACAAAACTAATTTTCTCAATCAACAGATCGGTGGCTCACGTCACTTTTGTATAACACCATCCATTTGTCGTTTCTGGAAGGACTGACTGTTACCGTCGGTGGTTACCGTGTAAACAGGTCTCGCAAATATCGAGAGCACGTGAACACCATGAATCTTTTTCTTCGGTGGACCGAGTATAGTACTCTAGTTCCTGGGTTCAGTCTTCATCGCAAAAGTGAGGATGGCCTTGGGTCCTGCCCATCTCACGTCATCAGCAGGTTTAAAGACCCTTCAATTGAGACAATTGGAGACTTCGCACCCCAGGTCCAACTTTTCCTTGGCACGTAATGTTCTCGTAACAAAATAATGTTCAAACAAAAACTGAGTGGAATATTTGGAAGTACTACAGGGTCTATCATGCTATGTTCTCCAAAAATTTTTTTTATTTCAACCCTTAGGTTAGATTAGGTTGAAAGTGAGTGGGGCAGAGCTGCCTCCTTCCACTGCGACTCAATTGTGTCTATTGTGGCTCACACCTTTTTAGATTCACCGTACAGTCCGCACCTCTTTACGAAGGCGATCAACGTGAAATCCCAATGTCTGGAACCTAGCATTATCCAGTACTGGACAGGAGCAAAGAATATGCTCCGCTGTTTCGTCCTCCACATAGCAGAAGCGACAGTCTGAAGTTTGTTCAAGACCCAACTTCCGCATATGGTACCTTAGACGACCATGTCCCGTCAGCAGACCGACCAGAATGCGGAAGTCGTACCTATTGCATTCCATGATCCTCGGGGGGGCCTGACTCGAGAAGTATCTTATAAACGCTTTCGAGTGCAGTAGCCCTGGTGTATCTCGCCAGTTAAGGAGTGCTTTCCTCACTGCCCAGTGCGAGATGGTTTTTAGCGGTGCTTTTTGCAATGCCCGCAAATGGTTCTGGTCCTATGAACACAGATTCAGTTCCTCCTTTTGCTAGCGCGTCCGCCAATACATTGCCTTCCACTCCGCTATGAGCCGGAACCCAAATCAAGGTTACCCTGTTTCCCGTTCAGAGTTTGTTGAGGAGGTGCATGCAGTTCCATACCAGTCTTGAATCAACCCGACTGGAGCACAGTTCTTTCAGTGCAGCCTGGCTGTCTGAAAAGATTTTTATAGATCTGCTTGTCAGGGGCCTTTTGATTAGTTCCCTGACCCCCAGCTCTATGGCAATCACTTCTGCTTGGAAGACTGTGGTATACCTCTCAAGGTTGACTGAAATTTCAACTCTTGGATTGGTACCCACTACTCCCGCTCCTGCCCCCAGTTCAGACTTGGAGCCATCAGTAAATAGCGCAAGATCAAATACAAAAACCCATTTTTTTCGTAAAGTCATAAGCACAAAATAAATAAAATAGAGATATATTTGAGACGCAATATTTTTAGAAAAAACAGAAAAAGAAACTAAGTGGACCTTTCAAGGATACCGAGTGACCTATCACACCATGCTTCTGAAACTTTTTTACTTCAACCCCTAAAACTTACCCCCCACTTTTTTTCCAAATAGCACTCTACAGTTTTTCCTACATTGATGAGATCATTATTTTATTTAATATCTTGTAGTCCCTTTGACTTCATACATAAACCATTTTTTCCGTAAAGTCATTATTATAAGATAAATAAAATGAGCATTGTTGTGACGCATAATATTTTTGTAATAAAAGAGCATAAAAAAGAAATTTGTTTTCGAAAACATGTGTAGGTCATTCGGTATCTTTAAAAACTCAAGAAGTTTTATTTTTATCCATTTTTTGCGTCAAGCAAATTCTCATTTCATCTATGTTATGCTTATGATTTTACGATATGATTTTGGTTTGCGTATAAAATCAAAAGTAATGCAAGATTCTAAATAATATAAGGACTAAATTTGTGTAGAAAAAACTATTTGGTGCTATTTGAAAAACAAAAGTCTATGGTGAGTTTTAAGCCCGATGATAGTTTCAAAAATTCCACTCAGTTTTCGTTTGAACTGTTTTCTTTTGTTACAAGAATGTCACATGTCAAGGAAATCCAGGAGCACCCTGTATATTTCATAATCCTCTGTATCGTAACTGATTGTTTATGTAGAAGAAGACATGCAAATGACATAAATACCATATTGACTACTTTAAACGATTTAAGCCCGGATGTTTTCCGAAACTAACACAGAGTAATGAATGTCGGTGAACGAAAGTCCAACCAGAGTTTAGTAAAGAACATTTATCTGCATACACATGCAGATTTAAAATTCCAATCTAGGAAAATGCTACGAAGACTGCTACTTGCTTTAAATGTATGAAAGTTTTACTGCGATGAGTGGAGCAGATAGAATTAATGAAAATAAACTCCATTTTGTGAAATACGACCGCGCTTTGGCATGACCGTATTTATTTTGAATAAAAATTTTAGACGCCTCTTGCAGTAAACATACAAGGGGATAACACAAGTATTTTGACTATATGATCTGTTTTACAGAACACCTTACGGCAGTAGTCAGATCTAGGATCCAGTATGGCTGCTCGGTCTGGTGGCCGAGCGTGGAGAAGGTCTCTGTTAGGCTCAAGCTCGCAAGGATTCAGAGGCTTGCAGCAATGAGCATAACAGGTGCCACGAGGACAACACTCACTGCTGCCCTGGAGGTACTCTTGGGCTTGCCGCCTCTGCACCTCTGGATAGAAAGAGAGGCGATGTCGGCCTGCCTGAGAATGGGTGACGGGGGAACGTGGGTAGCACGAGAACCATTAGTTGGCCACACCAGAATAGAGCGATTCGCGGAGAGTAATATCCCGATATCGTCATTCAGGGTGGAAAAAGCTAAAGACATCTTAAGTTTAGATAATGGATTCTCACTAGTAATCCCGGAAAGAGACGACTGGATGAGAGGGAAAGTCAAGTTTCCGCCCAATAGTCTGGTATGCTTCACTGACGGATCGCTCTTAAAGGAGTCAGGATCCGGGGGAGCGGGCTTCTGTCTGGAGGGTAAAGAAGTGCGGCGGAGCTTCGCTCTGGGAACCTGCACGACTGTCTTCCAGGCGGAAGTGTATGCGATATTGATGGCGGCATACTCGACGGAAGTCGAAAAGTGTTCTGAAAAGAGCATTTATATATATTCTCTGACAGCCAATCAGCTCTAAAAGCGGTGGCAGCTCCAAAGGCCAGATCAGCTGTGGCACAAGAATGCTCTGCCGCCCTTCAAAAGTTAGCAAGCCATAAGAAGGTGACCCTACTCTGGGTCCCCGGACATATTGGTATACCGGGTAACGAGAGAGCGGACCGATTAGCTAGGATAGGGGCCAGCAGCCCCTGCATCGGCCCAGAACCTATGCTGGGAATTAGTAGACGCCAATGTGGCCCTGGACAACTGGGCCTACAAAGAACTGGCGAAAGTCTGGTTAGAAAGAGACGACTACAGGCAAGCCAAAAGATTCATAGCAGGCCCTGATAGGGGCCGAACGCAATGGCTTTTGAATAAAGGCAGAGAGACGCTCAACCTTCTGGTGGGGGTTCTCACTGGCCATTGCCGGCTGAATAGACATTTGTCACTTATGAGGGTGGTAGGGGACCCCATTTGCTCCAGATGCTGGGAGGAGGACAAGACAGCGTTCCACTTCCTGGGCAGATGTACAGTTTATCGCAACCTTAGAGTTCAGATATTCGGCACGACGGAGTTTGAGGAGGAGCCACTATATTCAGCGAAATGGTCGGACATACTGACTTTCGTCAGGAGGTCTGGTAGGTTCAACAAGGAGCTTTCTAGGGTGTAGAATTTTAGTGTTTTCAGCGATTGGTTCAGTGGGGTTGGCAAAAAGGGCCAAAGGTGGCCTACTTGCCTGGCTTCGCCTCCCCATCAACACTTCTACTACTTACAGAGCACTTGCTTCATTTTTGAATATTTAAAAACTGGAAGCTTTAAAAACGTTGAAGCTTTGATAACTTCTTACTTTGTCTTTGAAAGCGCTCAGTTACTACAAAATTTATTGAGACTTGAAAACTGGAGAACAGAATGACAGGGCAATCATTGTTCATATGAACTATACTCGGTCCACCGAAGAAAAAGAGCGCAAAAAATCCATGGTGTTCACGTGCTCTCGATATTTGCGAGACCTGTTTACACGGTAACCACCGACGGTAACAGTCAGTCCTTCCAGGAACGACAAATGGACGGTGTTATACAAAAGTGGTGTGAGCCACCGATCTGCTGATTGAGATTGAGAAAATTAGTTTTGTATTAAGCTGCCTCCTGAGCTGTACTAGTTGAAAAACACTCTTATTATAATTTTTTATATTCAAATAAACTTAGAAAAACATTACCAAACCAGACATAAGACTTATTAGCAGGAATGGACCACCTATCTACCCAAATAAGCTGAAGTACGCTGAGTTTAATAAGTAGTTTTTCCTCAATCTCTGAATCTGAATTACGACCACTTCTTCCAAGATGTTTTCAAAATCTTTACTTTGGAGATTCTTTCAAATGAGAGATGATTATGCAAAACGTGAATGAGCTTGGAGACCAGCTTAATATTATGACCATCGTAGGATTTTGACCATATGATTTTCTTAACAGAAGCATGTTTATTTGTATTTACATATTTACGTGAGCAGGAACCAACTTGCTATTGCTTACTCATCCTAGCTTCATATTCTAATCAAATATTGAAAATACCCCTACCTGGTCTGCCGACGAATACACATTTAAGGAATACGTTCAACCTAATCTTGTACAGTTTTTATATCATATTTCATCTAGCAATCTACATTAGCGACTTGTAGTTTCCAGTTTTTTATCCAACGGAAAAACAGGGCACAAAAAAATGTGATGTTCATGCGCATGTTTGGCAAACCTGTTTAGACCACAATACGACCGCGGCCATATTATGAGAAGGCGTGGACAAACAGCTCTGTATTTGATTCTTCAGGAAAGGTGGCCTGTTCTCCAAATTTGTCGGTACCAGGCGTGCGCTTAAGCACTGGCATTTCCATGTGGTGTAAGTTTGCCTCTGACCAAGCCACGAGAACTCACTCATAGCTCACCTGTTTACCAGTTTCTCCGCTGGATGGATATTAATGAATTTCTTCATTAGGTTATTGGTTTGACAATATGGAATAGGAACTTGCCTACAAATGTCGCCAAAATGTTAACAGTGGTTTAATTAGGACATTTATGCAAAATGTAGAATGGAACGTCCAGGTTTTGATACCAAATAAACGATTATAACCAGAATTATGTTAAATTCCTTATGGCACAACGCCATCCACATCGTGTTCGTTTCAAGAGGCGGTCTGCTCTGGTGTAAGCTTGGCTACGGCCAGGCGACAAGAATTCACTCATTTTGGGCGTGATCACTCTTTTTCTTCGCCGGACAGAGAATAGATCTTTTCAGTAGCACCTTACCCTGATAAGTTGCTCTTCCAGTTCCACATCGCCTTGTATACCAAAGTACATATTTCTGGTATGCTAACGTCTGCTCTGGCAATGTAACGTTTATCCTGTTCTAGTCTCCGATCTTGATATACGTAGCTACAGTTTACTCCCATGGCAATAGAGGCGTGTGCTATATGAATATTAGTATAACTGGAAATTATTCTGGCTGTAAGTCGTCCCCTAGGACGTATTAAATTTTCGGTTGTTTTACTTTGACCCGAACCACGGAATTTTATTATGAACAGAACGTATCTCTCTTGCTGTTTATTGCGGTTTCTATGTTTGTTAAATGGAAACAATTATTTGTAACACTACAGCTGTAACTGGAGGTATACCCTCAGGTATAGTGTGAATAGTAGGACCATCTACACAAGTTGCAGTACGTTAGCATGTATGTTTGTGGAGAACAATACTTTTGTTGCAGTAAAGTTAGTCAAGGGAAGACGTACTTCTTACTTTGAGAAAAAAACGGTTACTACTGATAGTACCTGTTTGGTGAGGCATCGGTTAGCCGAAACATAAAAGCACGACGTTTATAATGGTTATGTCATTTGAAACGAATGGATGAGGCAAGACTGATCAAATAAATTGGGTAGAAACAGTCAAAGGGGGCAAGAAAGCAAGATAGGCCGAGGAAAAACTGGAGAGATGGGGTATAAAATGACCTAGAAGAAAAGAGGATAAATAACTGGGAGGCTGCTGCAGTAGATAGGAGCCAATCGAGATACATCACAAAGCTATGGGCCTAAATGGCATGTGAATGCTTATTTATATACTGATAGTACCAAACTATAGGCTGGTGATAGCAATTGGCACCATTCGTTGGGCACCAATTGCCATCACCAGCTCCACGTTGGGCCACAATTGTCACCACCAGCTCCACGTTGGGCGCCAATTGTCATCATTATCCCACGTGAGTCGCCAATTGTCATCACCATCCCACGTTGGGCGCCAATTGTGATCACCAGCTCCACGTTGGGCGCCAATTGGCATTACCATCAAACGTTGGGCGCCAATTGTCATCACCATCCCACGTGAGTCGCCAATTGTCATCACCATCCCACGTTGGGCGCCAATTGTGATCACCAGCTCCACGTTGGGCGCCAATTGTCATCACCATACCACGTGAGTCGCCAATTGTCATCACCATCCCACGTTGGGCGCCAATTGTGATCACCAGCTCCACGTTGGGCGCCAATTGCCATCACCAGCTCCACGTTGGGCCACAATTGTCACCACCAGCTCCACGTTGGGCGCCAATTGTCATCATTATCCCACGTGAGTCGCCAATTGTCATCACCATCCCACGTTGGGCGCCAATTGTGATCACCAGCTCCACGTTGGACGCCAATTGTCATTACCATCAAACGTTGGGCGCCAATTGTCATCTCCATCCCACGTGAGTCGCCAATTGTCATCACCATCCCACGTTGGGCGCCAATTGTGATCACCAGCTCCACGTTGGAAGCCAATTGTCATTACCATCAAACGTTGGGCGCCAATTGTCATCACCATCCCACGTGAGTCGCCAATTGTCATCACCATCCCACGTTGGGCGCCAATTGTGATCACCAGCTCCACGTTGGGCGCCAATTGTCATTACCATCAAACGTTGGGCGCCAATTGTCATCACCGTCCCACGTGAGTCGCCAATTGTCATCACCATCCCACGTTGGGCGCCAATTGTGATCACCAGCTCCACGTTGGGCGCCAATTGTCATCACCATACCAAATTGGGTGCCAGTTATTATCACCACCCCACGTTGGGCGCCAATTGTCATCACCACCCCACGTTGGGCACCAAAACTCATCACCAGCCCCACGTTGGGCGCCAATTGTCATTACCACCCCAAGTTGCATGCCAAATATCATCACCACCCCACGTTGGGCGCCAATTATTACCACAAGCCTCACGTTGGGCGCCAAATATCATCACTACCCCACCTTGGGCGCCAAATATTATTACCACTCCACGTTGGGCGCCAAATATCATCACTACTCCACGTTGGGCGCCAAATATCATCACTACCCCACGTTGGGCGCCAATTGTCATCACCACCCCACGTTGGGCACCAAAACTCATCACCATCCCCCCGTTGGGCGCAATTGTCATCACCACCCCATGTTGGGCACCAAATCTCATCACCAGCCCCACGTTGGGCGCCAATTGTCATCACCACCCTACGTTGGGCGCCAAATATCATCACCACCCCACGTTGGGCGCCAATTATTATCACAAGCCTCACGTTGGGCGCCAATTATCATCACCACCCTACGTTGGATGCCAAATATTATCACCACCTCACGTTGGGCACTAATTATTATCACATGCCTCACGTTAGGCGCCAAACATCATCACTACCCCACATTGGGCGCCAAATATCATCACCACCCCACGTTGGGCGCCAATTATTATCACAAGCCTCACGTTGGGCGCCAATTATCATCACAATCCCACGTTGGGCGCCAATTGTATTACCTGTAAGTAATGCTATCTTAAAAAGACTATAAATTTGATTTGATATAATTGCAAATTGCAGCAATTGGATTAAATTGGGGTGGAAAGGAAACGCTGATATGAGGACGCAGGCTAAAGCTATTAGTTGCATTTGAAGCTTTATGTAATGCGAAAGTCAAATTGCTTGACGTAAGTTTTTAACTAGATAACGCCGACTTCGTGGAACTCCTGTACGTACGGTAGCCATTAGCTGAGAACCGCAACCTCTAACGAAAATAGACCTTCATTTACTCCGAATATATTTCTGCACCAGTTCAGCAGAAAGCGAACCATTTGTTTTGTTTGACAGCAGAAAGACTACACGAGACCTGGTTTAATAAAGAGGGTTTTTAAGCAAAATTAAAATCGTGTTTGCCCGTGAAAAACTATTGATAAAACGTCGAGCCGACTTCCAATTGCCTCCGGCTACTTTGAGCGTGCAAATGTGGTTTGTACAGGCTTTTTTTGCACTCCGTCCTTGGATATATCACAGATTTGCCAGCCGGATTCTGATTGCTTGATTTCTCCAAAAAAAATTGAAATGTACACCCAAAAAAGTCTGTCGTTCTGTCAAAGACTTACGCTTGGATTCAATGGGACGTTACACTCAGCATTCCTCAAATACAGCGATGTTTTATCCAAAGGTGTATAGTTGGTAACGAATTACATCGTATTGTCGATTCAACTACAAGATGTCATTGGATTCTAATGAATAATTCAATCGCAGCCTGTCGTTGAATCGAATCTGTGTTTGATAATTGATTCTGAACTACTTTCTTTTCCTTGGAGCAACAGATTTCATTGCGAGGACAGCTGATCGATTCGTTTGGATTTTTAATTGTGTGATTTTGTATGAAGTTACAAGAAGCATGATATAAGAATTAGACATAAGCCTGTACCAGTTGTTGCATTTTTACCTGAAATATAACTGTCTGACTAATCTAAATACCTACATTCAAATGTGGGTGTTAGTTCTTCTAAGCCCCAATTTTTCACTAGGCCCTCCATTTAATATATAACTGGACACATTTAAATCACAAAATTGCTGATGCAATACGCAAAACCACGAGATGACACAACACGGCTAACACCGAAACAACACAACGAAATAACCCGTTACCGAACAACCTCGTCCATGTTGGCGGAGATAACGGATAACACTGAGATAATCCTCCTCGTCTTTCTTTTTACGTTCATCAAATCGGGACATCAGTCCCGCCGAAGCCGAATACTTATTATAGTTTAGCGAACAAGGGCCATTGAAACAAAATTTATTTTTATCAGATGAATTATCACGCACTGCTGTTGCAGCAATAATTTTTGTACATTGAATAGATTGTATGCTTTGCTTAAATGAAACATAGGGTAAATTTCGAAAACAAAAGGATGTGTTGATTGCATTATATGTCAATACTGGTATTAGAAAGATTATACATATCGTTAGAACGAATATAAAATTATTTTGAATTTATTGGCGTACCTGTGATTACTTGGAATATAAGGATTGAGGTCTTTCAATGACATGGATTTGAAACAACTGTAAATATATTTAAAGCGATGGAAAAACTTCCAACGTACCCTCGGTACTATAACAAGATATCAAACATCCATTACAGTCAAGTTAGATATTCTCAGTATATAGGTTAGTTAGCAATGGTACACTACCCAAATTTCACCCCCTTAAATAACTTTGCCAGCTCCTAAAAATGAATTTTGAGCACTGTCGTGTTGAGGCATCCAACTAGAGACTTGATAAGCGGCTGTTTTTGGATTAATTTTGCTTTTAAGGGTCGCCCAAGTACTTTAAAATAGTACTCCCCAACTGCTGCATATCCTTTAGGAATAATTCGATCATAAATAACTCAATAAGCATTGTCAAAAGTTGAATCAGAGCCTAGTTGAGTAAAACAACATTATAAGTTAAATTCTGGTAGAACTTACAGCATCAGTCATTTACTGCGTTCCAAAATCCCATCTATCCAATGGGCAGATGAATTTTCGAGGATAGTCACGTGATTCCAGATGTTAGGGATGTTGGAATATTTATGAAATGGCGAAGATCTTTTTTTGACAATTTTGACATATCACATAACCTGTGTTGTTTTCTCAGAGTCAGAGTATCAGAGTAGTCGTACCCGTTGGAATGTCGATGCATACAAATAAAGCAGAATAGGTTATGTTAAGTTGTTAGCTGTCAAGTGAAAAATATCTCTTGAAAGTCTTGACACAAAGGTCGCTAAAATCTCAATTTGATTTCCGAGCAAAACGATGACATCCATGGCATCGGAAATGCAATAGCGGAACACAGATTTTTGTTGACAGTTTGATGTTGAGTGAATACTGAAACGCTACAGAGCAAATCGAGGTCTTTGATGGGATTTTGGAACGTAGTAATTATGTACTGACATCTCATGTGTCAAAGACAAAAAATGTTACCAAGCTGTTGGAGAACTCGTGTGACCTAAGCTTCTAACATCCAAGTTGCAGATTAAGTATTCGGAGCATTCTCTTGACATCTCCTTGTTAGAAGTTGGTCGAGAAGAAAAATTTGGAATGCCTGCACCTGCAGGTGTTGGTAAGCTAAGGGAAATTAGAACACTCCACCAGATTCCATTACTGTAGTTCTCAAGTCCTCCATTCTAGTCCAGGAGATGTAGACCCGATTTTATCAACATGCACATTTTAACAAAGACTTTGACCAATCAGAGCAGCCCTTTCAAGAACATGCATCTGTCAAAGTACTCTGAAAATCATTGATTCCTCTTGAAGTTTACCTCAAAAAAGGTCAAAATGACATAATTTATATACAATCGACCATTGTGAACCATCTAGTATCTTTTCATTTCTGATTTTCCATCCTAAATGGGTGAAAAATTGTATTTTCTTGTTTAACAAAAAGTTTAACAATTGTTAATCTCAACCAATCAGATTCCAGAGAAGCCGTACATTTGATCACTGGTTTCTTGGTGTATCAAATGATATGATGACAAGAAATTCACTCACTGCATTATTTGGATAAAACAATAATTTACTATCGATAATAATTATGAATACCTACAATATATGTTTGTTTTATAGTAAATAAGAAGAGTTAAAAATAGCATTTTGTTATATTTGAAAAGTTACAGCTTTTTCCCAAACGTGTATGTGCATTACTGGTTGCATATCTAGAACCCCAGAACGGCAAAGCTTGCCATTTTATAGCTATGTATAACCCTATTTTATGTACAATGTGTACGCTGCAGCTGTAATTATCTCTATAAAAAAAGTCTATAAGAAACATGCATCCAGTAAATGAAAGGTTGATTCTTCATAAAGGTATGTATTTTCGTATAATCCATCTGACTGACGGACGTGGGATTTGTAATTATTAAATAAGGTAGGTAGTTACTGTGGTCGCTATAGGTACCTACTACTTTTATCACAAATTATCGTAGTTTGCCATTAGTAATTATACAATAATTATAATGTAAAGATGGAAAGTGTGGCATTGATTTGCAAATCAATCACTTTGTTCTGATATGCTGCTATGATTTTGATCCATGAATTTATAAAATATCTTTGACGTGTTGTGTTCAATATTGATAAAATACTATTGGATGATACTTATTAACATAGCCCTCAATACCCAATAGAAAGCTTTTGCTAAATAACGTCCAATAGAAAAGCTTTGTCAAAGTCTTTGTTAAATATGCATGTTAATAAAATCGGGCCCTAGTGTATGTGACAATGTGAAAACTTACTAAGTTGTTGCGAGAGTTTTCTTTCGAAACAAAAAAAAAAGTATTATCAACCCAAAAAATACTAATGATTATTGTTTATGTAACTAAACCCTAAAGATCACCAAGGTCAATACAGACAAAATTTGGAAAATGTTTACCACTGGTTTATGGCTTACATGATTTGCTATCGAATGAGACTTATTTTATGTTTCTAGGACCTCTACATGGGCAACTATGGCTAAAGTAGTACAACACTTATGCTTCGATTAAAAAACAAACTGGTTGCCATTTTTTCATGGTGGGAGAAAAACTACTTGTGGGGGGTGATTTGTCGATAAAAAAAAACTGTTTTTCATCCCTCTGAGGGCTCCGACACCGATTGATCGGGCACACTGTATAATGCCCCGACTATAACACCAAGCGCTAGTGTTATTCAGCTTACTAAACTGATGCGACTGCAGAAAATGGTCCTTACAGTTTTTCCAAATGTTCTGTAAGAAAGCAGGGTCGATATGAAACTCTGAATACTTGCTAAGCATGAAGGTCCTTATTAAATTTTTTGTATTTTTGGATGTAGATTTTGCTATATCAGGGCTGAAATCTAAAAACGTTATGTACATCTGAAAATTTCATTATTAAGATCAACTTGCGTACGAAGTAGTCCTTTTGAGATCGCTCGTAATACGGATATTCGCATATATAAATTAAATATACATTTTCGTCAATGCGTGGAAGAGAATTTAAAGTATATGACTTTTTTTGTAAAAGGAAAGCTTTATAGCCTTCGAAAAAAAAAACGCCTCTGAGAACATTCATCAGACTCCTGTTCTACGTTGCTGACAGATTCAGTAATTCCATCAGATGTTTGTTGTGCGTCTTTTACTACATCTCATACAATTTGTCAAATAATCTGGAGCACCCACAAAACGAAATTCAACCATTTACTATTAATTTTGCATCTCTAGTGTGCTGCTAATCATTGATCTGGCACCACCTTCTCATGCAAAGCATTCTAGCACCACTAACGGGTCGTTTGATGATCATCTCAAAACGTACATTTCCAATATCCATTTAATCGCAGTCTGGACTTTGTTGATTATTTAATGATTTCATGTGGAACTTCTGGATCCTAAAAGCCTGTAATGTCCTCATATTACCACAGTGTCACAGTGCCAACTACATATACAGGGTGTCCAGTTAGTGTGTAATTCTTCAATATCTCGCAAGGTAAACCTGATAGAAGAAAATGTCAAATACAAATGCTGTTTGGTTACTTAAGGCGCATATTCTAAAAAGATTTTGAAATATACAGGGTATTGCGGGAAAGTAGGATAGTGATCAACATAATTTTTTTATATGGAACTATACCGTTTTTTTAATCCTTCTAGTTTCCGTCATTGATCTTTATCTAACCCTAAAATATTTTTGGGATCAGTTGCGACGTTGCCAAGTTATAATTTATTTTCTATTGATTTCCGGATTTGCAAGGTCGCAAGTAATACGTCCAAATTGATATATTCCTTTAATTTTTCTCAATAATATTATACAGCGAGTTATAAACTTCGGTCTCCTGGATCCTGAGGGTCACCCGCAAAAAATCTAAAATCTTTATTTGATATTCTGTGAGGATGAAACATCGTATCCTAGATGATTTGAGGACACCATTTACAAATCCGGCCGTTGTTTTGAGTTTAAATCTCATTTAACGAAAATCGAAAATTTCGGTCTCCCGGATCCTGAGGGTCACCCGCAAAAAATCTTAAATCTTTATTTGGTCTTCTATGAGGACGAAACATCATATCCTAGATGATTTGAGGACACCATTTACAAATCCGGCCTCTGTTTTGAGTTTCAATCTCGTTTAACGAAAATCGAAAATTTCGGTCTCCCGGATCCTGAGGGTCACCCGCAAAAAATCTAAAATCTTTATTTGCTCTTCTGTGAGGACGAAACATCGTATCCTAGATGATTTGAGGACACCACTTACAAATCCAGCCGTTGTTTTGAGTTTCAATCTCATTTAACGAAAATCAAAAATTTCGGTCTCCCAGATCCTGAGGGTCACCCGCAAAAAATCTAAAATCTTTATTTGGTCTTCTATGAGGACGAAACATCGTATCCTAGATGATTTGAGGACACCATTTACAAATCCGGCCCCTGTTTTGAGTTTCAATCTCGTTTAACGAAAATCGAAAATTTCGGTCTCCCGGATCATGAGGGTCACCCGCAAAAAATCTAAAATCTTTATTTGATCTTCTATGAGGACGAGACATCGTATCCTAGATGATTTGAGGACACCATTTACATATCCGGCCGTTGTTTTGAGTTTCAATCTCATTTAACGAAAATCGAAAATTTCGTCTCCCGGATCCTGAGGGTCACCCGCAAAAAATCTAAAATCTTTATTTGATCTTCTGTGAGGACGAAACATCGTATCTTAGATGATCTGAGGACACTATTTACATATCCGGCCGTTGTTTTGAGTTTCAATCTCATTTAACGAAAATCGAAAATTTCGGTCTCCCGGATCCTGAGGGTCACCCGCAAAAAATATAAAACCTTTATCTGATCTTCTATGAGGACGAAACATCGTATCCTAGATGATCTGAGGACACTATTTACAAATCCGGCCGTTGGTTTGAGTTTAAATCTCATTTAACGAAAATCGAAAATTTCGGTCTCCCGGATCCTGAGATTCACCCGCAAAAAATCTAAAATCTTTATCTGATCTTCTATGAGGACAAAACATTGTATCCTAGATGATTTGAGGACACCATTTACAAATCCGGCCCCTGTTTTGAGATTCAATCTCATTTAACGAAAATCGAAAATTTCGGTCTCCTGGATCCTGAGGGTCACCCGCAAAAAATCTAAAATCTTTATCTGATCTTCTATGAGGACAAAACATTGTATCCTAGATGATTTTAGGACACCATTTACAAATCCGGCCCCTGTTTTGAGATTCAATCTCATTTAACGAAAATCGAAAATTTCGGTCTCCTGGATCCTGAGGGTCACCCGCAAAAAATCTAAAATCTTTGTTTGATGTTCTATGATGACGAAACGTTGTATCCTAGATGATTTGAGGACACCATTTACCGTTCCAGCTGTGGCAGTTTTGGAAATATCTAAGCGTTCCGGTACTGTTTACTGAAAAAGCGGTGTTGCCGTATCTTAATAATTAGCAGGAACAAAATTTTGAAATTGTGAGATCTTACTAATTTTGACATGTGCAATTCATTGCAGTAAAAATAAGTAGAGGATTCTATTTAAAATAAATCAAAATCGGGGATATTTGTTCAAAAATTTTGGAAAATAATTTATAACTTGGCAACGCCGCAAACTCGAAAAAAATATTACAAGGCGAGATAGGGTATTAGTAGATATTTCGACTTGAAATAAAATATACAGAGGGTTACATTTAAAAAATAAAGTAAAATGACCTTCAAATTGCCTTAATTCAAAATTCTGACAAAAACACCGTGTAGATATAAATTGCTGATAACATCCAAAATAATATCCACATAGTATTCAAATAACTTGCTGTATAGTATTATTGAGAAAAGTTAAAGGAATATATATCAATTTGGACGGATTACTTGCGACCTTGTGAATTAATAGAGAATAAATTATAACTTGGCAACGTCGCAACCGATCCCAAAACTATTTTAGGGTTGAATAGAGATTAATCATGAAAACTAGAAGAATTCAAGAAAAAGTTATAGTTCCTTATAAAGAAAATCAAGTTGATCACTATCCTTCTTTTCCGCAACACCCTGTATATTTCTAAATATTTTCAGAATATGCGTCTTAAGTTACCAAATAACTTTTGTATTTGACATTTTCTTCTATCAGATATACCTTGCGAGATATCGAAGAATTACACACTAACTGGACACCCTGTAGAATCGCTCAATCCTTTAGAGAGCTCTTTCACCATATTTAATAATTGTCGGTATGATAACTGAGATCTCTCCCACCATTTTCGCAAATTTATGTATCTGAGCTCAATGATGGAAACTCGAAGAATTTAAGAAAAAGTTATACTTAGTTCCTTTTAAAAAAATCAAGTTGATCACTATCCTTCTTTTCCGCAACACCCTGTATATTTCTAAATATTTTTAGGATATGCGTCTTAAGTAACCAAATAACTTTTGTATTTGACATTTTCTTCTATCAGATATACCTTGCGAGATATCGAAGAATTACACACTAACTGGACACCCTGTAGAATCGCTCAATCCTTTAGAGAGCTCTTTCACCATATTTAATAATTGTCGGTATGATAACTGAGATCTCTCCCACCATTTTCGCAAATTTATATATCTGAGCTCAATGATGGAAACTAGAAGAATTTAAGAAAAAGTTATAGTTCCTTTTAAAAAAATCAAGTTGATCACTATCCTACTTTCCCGCAACATCCTGTATATTTCCAAATATTTTCAGAATATGCGTCTTAAGTAATCAAATAACTTTTGTATTTGACATTTTCTTCTATCAGGTATACCTTGCGACATATCGAAGAATTACACACTAACTGGACACCCAGTAGTTATAGAATGAAGACAGACCCGTGTGCGTAAACAGTTTTTGATATTGAAATTCGTCAACGCGATATATCAGGCTCGATAGAAGCTCTATTTGAGTTAGCCATACATTTGTATGCAGTCATGATGTCATACTTTTAATTCGGTTGATTAATAATGAAATAATATGAATATATTCATTTAAAATTTATAAAAAACGCGACATGTAGATGAAACGTTGGTCGTTTCATGGATATATAAACCTGTGCATTGAAAAGTATATAAATCTTGTCAAGTATAATTAAATTGTGGCAATATATTTTTATAAACCAATTAACATCTCTGATCGTGAATGTTTTCACAATTGTTGTTATGAGGTTCTTTTTTATATGGATTTTTAGTTTTTGTTGAATAAGTGTATCCATACTTTTATTTGCAAACATATTTGAAAACATATATTTGTTATAGAAAATGTTTATTAAGTGCAAAAATATCAGTTGCTGACGTGGATGACACCAAAGGTTTCCACTAGTAATGGGACCATAAGCATGTTTGTGGCATGTTATTTTTGGCAGTTCTGATGACCAGAGCTACTGGAGTCGATGCAAATATTTCTGATGGAGACACTTTTTGACCATTGCTGTCTCTTAAGTATGGGGCAGCCTCACTCCAAGACAGTTATATGAATTTCCGGTACGTGGATGTCAAAACAATAGGGTACTTGCAGAGGTCGTGAAATCGCCTCGGGAGTATACATAGCGTAAAGAAAACCATATCAAGAAGCAGTAGGAAACAAAAAACATGATTTTACTGACGGCCAAAAAAAGATATTTGCAAAATAAAATAAGGATGTATTCAAATTTTGCCACGTAACTTAAAACAAGGGCTGACGTCATAGGTATCTTATCGATATCGACAATCGATACTGCTACAGGTTTGCCAACTGCGCGTTCGACTAGAGATGATCTGAATTCTTTAACAATGCGACTCAATTTATTGATACTTAAACATATTTGAAACAGGCAATTAACCCACTAGCATCTTCGTTGCAATACATTTTTATATCTGATAGGTATCACAGTTCATCCTGTTTGTGACCGAGATTCGCAACTAATCGAAGCCATCATTTTATTTCGGCGCATCCCATTATGAATGAATCCAAAGATAGAATCTAATTCAAGCCTATCCCTACAAAATGAATTAGTAATTTAGCCTAACTTTTATTCTTTTGACTTTTATACTTTTGTGTGTGACTGTGTTTTGTGGTTAAAATGATCAATGTCAAAATGTTAGGTTAGCACTGGGTATCGATATCGAATATCAATACTTTACATCCCATCACTATAGGATATCACTGACGTCAGAGGTTGTTTGCTTTCCGGCATTTGAAATAATTTTTGGAATATCTCTCATAGCCGATTCCAAAAAATCAAACAAGTGATTTTGTCATGTTTACTAGGCTCTAAGGAACGCGTAAACGACATAATATTTTGTTCTGCAAGTACCCTATTGTCGAGTGGGGATTAGTAAATAAAGTACAGTTTAACGTACAAAAATCCAGGCAACAACACTGACAAAAATGTCTCACGTTGTCTTACCAACTGTGGAAATGGAGAGTCACCTTCTGTCAAGCTTTTGGGGATCAACATCAACAATAACATGTCCTGGCACGATCACGTCGTCAGTATTGTTAAAACAGCATCCCAGAAGCCTGGAGTTTTGTTCCGCTGTAGGAAGATGTATACACCAGAGCAGCTACTGCTGCTATACAAGGCCCAGATTCGACCATTGTTGGAGTATTGCTCCAATGGGTGGGTATGCTCTCTAAAGCTTCTGGACACTATCCACAAGAGAGCAATTGGACAAATCGGTACGCCTAACCTCACAAAGGACCTCCACAGTCTGTAACATTAGAGAAGGGTGGCTCTCCTAGATAATAGCACTAAAGGCTGTCCGAACGAAGAACACCAGAGAGGCCCTAGGAGCTCTTCCTTACCAGGTCGAGCTCCTTACTCCTCGAACCAGTCTCCTACAGCATTCCTTCTTTTGTAGAACTTCGACGCTGTGGAATGAGCTGCCGGGGAATTTGTTTCCCGACGGCTACAACATGCAGCGTTTCATATCTAACGTCCACCGATACTTATCCTCTCGCAGCGCCATAGGCTTTCAGCCAGCCTCTGCGGGAGATTGGCAACTAAAGATACGTCAGAGACTGGACGGGACTGAAATCTCAAAATTTTTACCGATTTTCATTGAATGAAGTTGGTACCTTAAAAAGAAGAATCCACTTTTCTACTGTGCTATTTCTGAATGAATCAAATATGTCCTGAAATACTTGAGCGTGTTCTTCTGCATACAGGGTGTAACTTTTAAGGATGTCCACACCTATATTACCGTGTAGATCTTGCTCAGCTGATCATTTTTCAATAAGCAGCATGGGTCCGGAAACGAACCGTTTCGGAGATAGCGCTACCGGAAGTAGTCCTTTCTGACGCCTGAAGTTAGGCAATTAATTCGATGCCTTGCGGTCAGTAGCGTGGCCGGCGCGGTCACCGGATCTCAATCCCCTGTATTTTTTCCTGTGGGGTCTCCTGGAAGCACTTGTCTACCAAGGGGGTGCACCGCACACAGCAGAAGAGCTGATTGCACGCATCGTTGCAGCAGCTGGAGACATCAGGGAGCAGCCACAGGTAATCAACCACTGCATCGGTCATCCATCGAGCCAGATTGTGCGAGCAAGAAGGCGATGGCCACGTGGAGCCTCTCCTTCACTGGTTTTTGACTGATCTCGGTGTTTTTTGTTGTTGTTTTTTTGTTTTGTTTGGCAATTAAATGTTGACAAGCCATCTGTCTTAGCAGCTGATCCGTAACCCCCTCTCTCCTCTGCCAATTACGAGGCGTTGAATAAATTGCCTAACTTCAAGCGTCAGCAATGATAACTTTCGGTAGCGTTATCTCCGTAACGGTTCGTTTTTGGACCCATGTTGCCTATCGAAAAATGATCAGCTCAGCGAGATCTACATGGTGGTATAGGTGTGGACATCCTTAAAAGTTACACCCTGTATGTACAAGCCTTCAGTGTTCGTTGTGAGGTTGAAATGGGTAGGGTGTGTGTGTACGTAAATCAATTTCCACTTCCACCCCTATTTTACGACAGAAAACCCTAACATCACAACAAAGAAAAAAATGCCATGGGAACTATCAGGGTGATGAGTGAGGGTTTGTTTTAGGGAAACTAATTATCGAATGTGACCGCACACAGAACTTATCAAATTATTTGTAAACACGGTCCCAGTTTACAGCTGTTTATTTTCGGAATGTATTGTTACGCTATTACCAGAATAACGGTTTTAGGTTTATGAAAACAGTTCGTGTTGATTAAATGGAAGTTAGTTCATCTGTTGACTGTTACGAAATTTTCATTGCTCAGGACACGGTGCTCATGTTTTCCGTACGTATTAAGGCAGCCACTCACACAGAGGGAAAAATTCACGGGTTTAACTGAGCACTTTCACACTCTTACTTCGCACGCCAAAAATCAAGCTGTGTTAGATTCCCCATTCTAACGTAATTGAAGAACTTTTTCTTCGTCATTCATGACCTACGGTCATTTTCAAGTGATTTCATCCCAATTCCTGACGCTCTAGTTTTCAATATTTTTGAATGAAATTTTTACATGAAGTTTAAAATGAAATTACACAGGGGGCTATCGAAGCATTTTTTGAAAAAAATTGATTGACCACGAAATATGATCGCTTGAAGTTGCCTACTTTCTACGTCAATTTTGTAATTTTTTTAAGAAAAGCCCAGAAGCAAAAATAAAAATGTGCTTCTATATCACTCTGGGCAATTTCCTTATAAATATCATGTGAAAATTTCATGTAGAAATATTGGAAAATCAAGCGTCAGGAATTGGGATAAAAAACATCTGCAAATCGCCTTCCTCTTCAACTTTACAAATTTCGGGCGACGCGCTAACATGACTGTTTCCATTTCTTTCTAATGTAGCGCGCACCTGTTTATTTATCACGTCCATCGTCCCAAATGCGTTGGGTTACTTACAAATAATTTGAAAAAAGCCGTACTAGTGTCTATTTATTAAGACATTTTAATATTCACCAGGATGTTTCCTGTCTTACCACATGCAACTCGTGCATGTATCACGAAAATTTTCGACAGAATGGGCCTTTTTGTATTATGACTTCTGTATCACAGCGCCATGTGTTCACGCAGTTGTAACGCCATACCTTGATTATCTATCGAGCGATTCACGGCTTTTTGGACTTATTTTATAGGGGAATGACTGGGTATATCAACTAAAGCAAAAAAATACAATATCTGATAATTTCTAAGGCTAAAAAAATTCACCAAACTGAAAAAAACTTTTTTTTGTAATGCACTTGTTTTGGTTACTTGAAAATAATTTGAAAAAAACCCGCATTAGTGCCCATTTATTAAGACAGTTTAATATTTAGCAGGATGTTTCCTATCTAACTGCATGCAACTCGTGTATGTATCACGAAAATTTTCGACAGAATAGGCCTTTTCGTATTATGACTTCTGTATCACAGCGCCATGTGTTCACGCAGTTGTAACGACATATCTTGATGATTTATCAAGCGATTCACAAGTTTTTGAACCCATTTTATAGGAGAATGACTGGGCATATCAACTAAGGCAAAAAATAATATCCGACAATTTCTAAGGCTAAAAAAATCCACCAAACGTAAAAAAAATTTGTAATGCACTTGTTTTGGTTACTTGCAAATAATTTGGAAAAAACCCATATTAGTGCCTATTTATAAACATAGTTTAATGTTTATCAGGATGTTTCCTGTCTAACGACACACAATTTGTTTATGTAGCACTAAAATCGTCGACGAAATAGGTTTTTTTATTACGACTAATTTTAAAATAAACGAGAATTTGGTATGCACATTGTCTTTATTGGACTTCGGTATAGATTATTACTTAAATGTAATTTACATGAACAAATGTGATTATTTAGTATTTAATTTAATCAACGAAATTTTCAAAATGTCCGCCATTTTCATTTAGGCACGTTTGACGTCTGAAACTAACCCTCTGGGTTACTCGACGCTAAGCTACGATCCAGTCTGTTTTCTTTGATTTCTAAGTGATTCCAACATATCTCATTTCAATGAGTTGCCTTTCAGTCATTGGGCTGAATACTAAATAAATGATACTAAAAATAAAAATAATAAAATTTGTTCATGTAAATTGCATTTAAGTAATAATCTGTACCGAAGTCCAATAAAGACAATGTGCATACCAAATTCTTGTTTATTTCAAAATTAGTCGTAATAAAAAAGCCTATTTCGTCGATGATTTTAGTGCTACATAAACAAATTGCATGTCGTTAGACAGAAAAAATCCTGCTAAACGTTAAACTGAGTTTATAAATAGACACTAATATCGCTTTATTCCAAATTATTTGCAAGTAACCAAAACAAGTGCATTACACATTTTTTTAAGTTTGGTGGATTTTTTTAGCCTTAGAAATTGTTGGATATTACTTTTTTGCCTTAGTTAATATACCCAGTCATTCCCCTATAAAATGGGTCCAAAAACTTGTGAATCGCTCGATGAATAATCAAGATATGGCGTGACAACTGCGTGAACACAAGTCATAATACAAAAAAGCCTACTCAGTCGAAAATTTTAGCGCTACATACACGAATTGCATGTGATAAGACAGGAAACATCCTGATAAACATTAAAATGTCTTCATAAATAGACACTAATACGGCTTTTTTTCAAATTATTTGTAAGTAACCCAAATTTGTGCTTTTAAAAAAAAATTTTTTTCAGTTTGGTGAATTTTTTTAGGCTTAGAAATTGTTAGGTATTATCTTTTTTTGCCTTAATTGATATGCCCAGTCATTCTCCTATAAAATGAGTCCAAAATGTCGTGAATCGGTCGATAAGTAATCAAGCTATGGCGCTACAACTGCGCGAACCCATGGAGTCGTGATACAGAAGTTGCAAATGTAATAAAAAATTAATTAAAAGTTTGACCCCTTTTTTGTCGCATTTTTTCTCGATAACTTTAATTGTATTTTCATACCTCAAAGTTTGTCGACATGATGGTGGAACACATTGTATATTAACCCAAATAGTAACTGATGTAACTGCTTGAACCAAATTTGACATAAGTGTGAATCCAGCGACCCCTATTTCATCATTATTCACTGTTATCGGTATATCGTCCAGCAGATATCAGCCACAGAGGCGATACTCCAAAATCCCTCGCACTACTAGCACTTCTCGTTAATTAACTCCCTTAAGCTATACACAGACCACCCTTCTACTTAATAAATAAAAGCAGGTTGCATATTTTGGAGTAGTAACTTTTAGGGATTAAGTGAGGTTACAACGAAGCTTGGAGTACCAAAGTATCCCATAAATACCTTCAGTCTCGTGATCTTGCTGATAAAAGACATATTCGGCTTTCTAAGAGAAATATGCAGTGAAACAAATTGGCCCTCACATTGACTGATTGAAAGCTCTTGAGCAAAGATTTTAAGGCTGGTCCAAACGTTACTTTTTCACCACTTTTTATCTGTGCAGTTCTAAAACTGAAAGAAAACGTTGTAAAGATAGAGCATCCACATGGTGGCATTTTGTATTCATTTTTATGCAGTCTTGTTGACATCGATCATGGAGGAAGTACTATTCTGTCTTATGAAGAAGGGGAAACAATTTTGAAAATCGGTGCATGGGCGGCGGAGTAATTAGCAAAAAACGAAAAATTGTAAATATGCCTCAAACTTCGTTTTTAGGCGTTTTAGGGGTTCCTGATCATTTTCTACCCTTTTTTTTGGTAGGGGTGAAATTGGGGTGATTGGTGAGTGGGAGGTTGTAAAATTGAAAAATTTGTTGCTTTTATAATAGACTGTCCACTGACCTGTGAAGGAAGACCTAGCGACATAAATAACTTTTTTAGGTCCACCCAAACAGTGCTTTGCCTATTACAGAAACCAGAATTTTTCTGGTGTACACATACGAGTATTGCTTTAGATCGTTCTATATTATGTAAGGAAGAAACTGTTGAATTGATTTTGATGAAATTTTGACACAGTATTACTACCGTGGCGAGGATGGAAAATGCGTATAGCTTTCATAAATCGTGCCAGTGGCGGCGCAGAAATAATAAAAAAACTAAAAATATAAAAACAGCTCAAACTTCGTTTTTTAGTGTTTTAGAGGTTCCTGATCATTTTCGGAGTTTTTTTGGGTGGGGGTGAAATTGGGGTGGTTGGGGGTTGGGGGGTTGAAAAACTGAAAAATTTGCTGTATTAATAATAGGCTGTCCACTGACCTGTGAAGGAAGACCTAGCGACATAAATCAGCTTTTTAGGTCCATTTGAACATTGCCTTGCCTATTACCGAAACTAAGGGACCTTCTGTATACATACGAGTATTTATTGCTTTAGATGGTTTTGTATTTTGTAACGTGGAAACTATTAAATGGATTCTAATGAAATTTTGACACATTATTATTATTGTGGTGAGGATGGAAAACGCATATGCTTGTTAGAAATCGTGTCAGTGGCAGCGTAGCAATAATCAAAAAACTAAAAATATGAAAACAGCTCAAACTTCTTTTTTAGATGTTCAAGGGATTCTTGACCGTTTTCTACCTTTTTTGGGTGGGGTGAAATTGGGGCGATGAGTTGGTTGCAAGGGGATCTCAGACTAAAGCTTCATGCTATGGGAAAATAATAAACTGGTATCACCGTAATGTGTGGGAAGTACTGAGTCAATCAACTTGACTTCATTTTTTTCTACATGTGGACAGTGGAAAAACCAAAATATTTTGGTAGGGCTACTAGGATTTTCCAAGAATATATTTAAAAAAAATAGACGAAAGAAAGTCTCGTTCCTTCATTGATCCTTTTCTACCGAATCAAAGTGAGTTTCTTTGGGAAGATAAACAACGGTGGGACTGTATCTGTAGCTAACTAGGCATGAATGTTGGTGTGTCACCATACTATAAACATGAGAACACTCTATTTAATGAGTTCTATAAAACTTGAGCTGCATGGGGAAGCTGTCAATCAGATTGTTTTATCCAAATACCATTACGCGTCCCATTTTTCAACGTCGTCATTCTTACTTACCCTAATAGACATCAGCTAGTCAGCCAGGTGAAAAAATTAACTGAGGCGTAGAGAAACCTAGCGGAGCCTATAAATTAGTCCAATTACTGAAGGAGGCTGTTTAATTTACATAATCTGCTCCAAAATGTAAATTTTGATTTTACAACAAGTCCTGCCACATTTATGAAACAGGAAGTCGAGTCCTACGTATTACACGAATAATTTAACCACCAAAATCTGAATAATAGCCTACCAGAGAGTTCAGAACATTATTTTGCATCCTGTGCAGTCTTCAGAGCGGACATTTTACTTTTAACCTCCACGCATCAGCAATCCAGAGGATGTCATCACCAAAAGGCATCAAGTAGTGTGACTACGGCACAGTGCCGGGACTTACAAGGTATCAAATAGGCCTGTGATGTGATTTCACAACCTGTGATTTTGTCACAGCTCCGGAACCATTACAGTTACGACCAAAAATGTCGTGACAGTGACGTCTTATGGCGGAACCGTATTCGGTTCAAAGTCGCTGTCATTTTGGGACTAGGGAGTTTACGTTAGTTACTTACCTAGGTGCCAGGTATGGCACCCTAATATACGATTCCCTGGTGAATTCTAGTGTGACTTTATGTATCATACATGGGACTTAAAGCGAACCATTTAGGTGTAAATCACCATTTTCAGTATAAGTAGATATCAGGAAAAAATTGAATATCGCAGAGATTATAAAATTTGGAAGGCCGTAACTTTGCCGTATTACTAAGCATAAAATGCCTCAGCTTTGACGAGACTGTCAAAATTAAATTACGTTTATGCTTGCAGAAATCGGTCGATTAATTAAGGAAACTTCGATCAGCGATAACTTGATTTTTTCAAATGGGAACGCCTAATTTTTTTTATACGGTTAAACGTAGAATTTGATAACCTTTCTAATGATATAAGGTTGTGAATATCTATCTCTGGTAGTTTTCATTTAATTTTAAATTTTCAAGCAAATCGGCGTTTTTCAATTTTCCTAACTAAAAGCAACGTAGCAGGCCATGAAATTTAAACAAAAACCTGTTCAGGTAGAAGAAAACAACTAACTTAGCAGAAAAATACACACGAACTAGACTAAAGGGGCAAGATTATAAAAATTACTCACAACAAACAAAGTCTAACCAGAAACAACGGCGGCAACATATCTATGGTCAAAGAGAAGCTGGAGTATGGCAGAAATGGATTTTTTCACGGCCTACTAGCTACTGCAATGTACTAGAGATTGGCAATTTCCAAAACCATTAAAAATTTTGAAATGAAACCAAAACTACTAGACAATGTTGTAGACAGTTTATTATTTTCATAATAAAATTTTACATTTAATGAAATAAAAAAGTGTGCAATTCTGTCAAAACTCAAATCAAAAGTACCTCTGACTGGAGTTCTGAAAATTCTTCAGTACCTATTAGCAAGATCGCAGAAAATGAAGAACGAATTAAAATTTGTTCAAATAATAAAACAACTTAAATGGCAGAAAGTTTAAATCTGATTTGTCAGCATTCCTTTTTTGCAATATTGCTAATAGATATTGAAAAATAGAAGGGCTCCATTCAGAGGTATCGACTTCGACGCAAAGTACTACTTTCTTACACCATTACATATGATTGATAATTGCGCGCTGGAGCAACAGGCGCTGGTTGTTTTTTTTTTCATATCAGGGTTTTTGATTGTCTTGGAAATTGTTAACCTCTAGTAAATTGCGGTAGCCAGTAGAGTGTAAAAGATATCTATTACTGCCATACTCCAGCTTCTCTTTGACCCTAGAGATGTTATCGCCATTGTTTCTGGTTAGACTTCGTTTGCTGTGAGTAATTTTTATAACATTGTCCCTTTAGTCTAGTTCGTGTGTATTTTTCTGCTAAGTTAGTTGTTTTCTTCTACCTGAATAGATTTTTGTTTATATTTCATGGCCTGCTGCGTTGCTTATAGGTAGGAAAATTGAAAAACGCCGATTTTTTTGGAAATTTAAAATTAAATGAAAACTACCAGCGATTGATATACAGAACCTTATATCATTTGAAAGGCTATCAAATTTTACGTTTAACCGTATAAAAAAAATTAGGTCTTCCCATTCGAAAAAATCAAGTTATCGCTGATCAAGTTTCCTTAATTAATCGACCGATTTCTCCAAGCATAGACGTAATTTAAATTTGACAGTCTCATCAAAGCTGACGCATTTTATGCTTAGTAATACGGCAAAGTCACAGCCTTCCAAATTGTATAATCTCTGCGACATTCAATTTTTTCCTGATACCTACTTATACCGAAAATGGTGATTTACACCTAAACGGTTCGCTTTAAGTCCCATGTATGATGCATGAAGTCACACTAGAATTCACCAAGGAATCTGAATATGCAATAATATATGAGGTGTTCGATTTAAAAAAACATAACTTTGATACACTTCGTGTTTTTGGGACACCCTGTATAACATGAAAATTTTTTTAGAATGTAACCTTTGTGGGTCTCTATCTATTCGAAAGTATTATTATTTTTTTTATCAAATACTTTAGCCATAATGCTCCGTGTCGAATAACGTGAATAACCCTGTATATAGACAACAGTGAATAATGATAACATAAATGTCGTTGGCTTCATCCTTACGTCAAATTTGGTTCAAACAGTGATACAACAATGGAATGTCCCTACGGCCAGGTGCAACTGTGACCCGTGTGGTGTTAACTTTCCTGTTAAAGAATTATGTCCGCCTTTCGTCGTTTAATTAGGTTACAAAGACTGGATATAACGATTCGGCCTTACTGTTCTCAGTACCTATTTACACCTCGGACTTGGAAAACCTTCGCAGAGGCTTTATCAGAGACGGCACGTGGCTTTTTGCGGTAAACTAGAATTTCACATGTCGCTGCAGGCAACAATTTTCTGTCTGAAGACCCATTATTGCAAGCAAGACTCTCCTGTTTAATTTTTGCATCATGATTAAATGAGCTCGTACAGCTGAGAGTCCGGAAATTTCCAGTTTTACAGAAAAATGCGATATACCAAATTGTTTGAGGCTGAAGTGCCGAACCTGTCAAAGGTGATAAGTAAAAGCATTTTGGGAAAAAAATCTCAGAAATAAAATGATTGCCACACACGTAAAAATGAATTCTAGGAAGAATAGGGTGTCCCAGAATCTCCTTGGCACGTGATATTTTCGTAACGAAAAACGGTTCAAGCAAGGACTGAGTGGTACTTTTGAAGGTACTATAGGGTCTATCATACCATGCATTCAAAACGTTTTTTTTTTGTACGTCAACCTCTAAAACTCACCCCCAACTTTTTTTTTCAAATAGCACCCCATAGGTTTTCTTACATAAATGATATCCCCATTTTATTTAAAGTCTTGTGGTACCTTTAATCTTGTATGCAAACTTATTTTTTCCGTAAAATCATAAGCATAAGACAAATGAAATGATAATTTGTTTGACGCCTGATACTTTTGTAACAAAAACGGATAAAATAGAAAACTGAGTGGGTTTTTCAAGGGTAGTGAATGACCTAACATTCCTTGCTTATGAATCATTTTTTTTACTCAAACCCCTGGAGTCCACCCTTAGCTTGTTCTTTCAAATGTCAATCCACAATTTTGCCTGGAAAAATAAATTCTTTACTTGAATTTAATTACACAAAGGTGAGGTACTATGACGTTTTAATTAACGTAAGAAATTCATTTTTCCGATAAAAGTTGTGGATTAATAGCTTGAAAATAAATAGGGGTGGGTTTTCCTGTTGGAGTGATTTTTTTGTAAGCGCAATATTATAGGTGATTCAGTACATTTAAAAACCCACTTATTTTCTTTTTTATTATTTTTTTGTTACGAAAATATTTGGCGTCAAACAAATCCTAATTTTATTTACTTCATGCTGATGACTTTACGGAAAAAATTGGTTTCTGTACGAAATCGAAGGCATTACAGGATTGTAAAATAAAATAAGGACTTCATTTATGTAGGAAAAGCTATAGGGTGCTGTTTGGAAAAAAAGGTTGGGGGTGAGTTTAAGGGGTTGACGTACAAAAAAAAATGTTTTGAATGCATGGTATGATAGACCCTATAGTACCTTCAAAAGTACCACTCAGTTCTTGCTTGAACCGTTTTTCGTTACGAAAATATCACGTGTCAAGGAAATTCTGGGACACCCGGTATACTTTCATCCAAGAGTACCGTATTTTCCTATATCCTAAACCTGTAATAATCTTAAACCAAGAATGTGGTATTTTTGATCATATAGGGTTAAATCGGGTAAACATTTTCAATTCAAAACTAGGAAATCTACGGATACAAGATAATTTGTAACGTGGCATGCATGGTCTGCTTGCTTACCTAGCAACCCTCAAAACGAATCCATTTTAAATCACAATTTGAAGTGTTCTTCCAAAATTATACAATTCTGAGACCCTATACCGGTTTTTGTTAATCGATCAGTTTTTCTGACTAATCTTGATGTTAATAGCACATTATTTAAGTACTTATAACAAAAATAAAACGTCTGATGTTTTTAAAGCTTGAATGCAATCATATTGCCTGTGTTTTTGCTGGCCCTTATGTTAGACTCATAAATAATGTAGATGCAGTACTGTGGTATGGAGAAACTTGTAGTTCAGGGTCATGCCCCGAGTGGGCGGCGCCGTGGCCGTCCCCATACACGCTGGGTGGATACGACGAAACAGTTGCTGGATATGAGTGTCAAGAGCGCCACTGAACTGACAGTAAATCGCGAACGATGGCGAGCTACAGTTCTCAAAACTGTCGACAATATTCGTGTCGGCAATACTCTAGCTACGACTTAATGCATTTTACGAGTTCACAACATCTCTGTTAAGACATTGTGACTGTGATGATGAATACTGTTGTCTTGAAAACAACGTAGTCCTATTTTATTTAGAAACTTAGCTATTCTGGGGATCTTATCAATAACTAAGTGCCATTTAACTAAAATTGCTTTGAATCGAACATATTGTACTTAGAGAAAGTCCACAGCGGTACCCGAAACTTTAAATGCTCTTGATTTAAACGAATGAGGTGAAACACAGAGTATCAAAAAACAATCTTGAATGAAAGACTGAGACGTCAGTGTAAAGGCCTACAAACCTAAATAAGTTATATGTAGTTTTTTGGGACAATATTTGTCAACAACAAAAAGGTCTTATAGATTTTTATTATCTCATATAGATTGACAAATGCTTTTCAGCAGTTTGTGGATTTATTTCGTTTAACTCAGAAATTATGATGAACTATTTTTGTTGGATCATACATGAAGTATAGTAGAAAATTTATATTAAAAATATAAAACATCAGCACAGAAGCGAAGCACGTCCCTGGCATTGCATAAAACCATGTGTGTTACATTTTTACCTGAAGTACTGTAACAGTCCCCAGCAGTCGAATAACTCTCAAACTCATTAATTATTAATATATGCACCTTACCTGTTCTCTCAGGTACGGTGTAAAAAATCAGACGGCAATATCAGCAAAAAGCTTTGTTCACCATATTTTTCATTACATTATTAATATGGTTCAGCGAATACCAAATAAGTAATTCCGACAAATTAATTGTTTTATATAATACTACAAATGATATCTGCCTTTTTTAGATGCTACGATCTCTAAATAAATACCATTATTATTTATTATTTTACTTTTATATTATATTTATATATTTTTGTCACTTAACATGCACGGAGTGAAAATTTCGGATATAAGCATTATTTTCTGTCAGTTTCTCCATTTAATCAAACCAGTTGTAAAATATGGTGGATGAGCGGTACATTTGAAAAAATGGTGAAGTCGCGTCGTTTCTTTATGACAGCATGTAACTCGAAAAGTAAAGTATTGGAGCAATGTTGATGAAGTTATAACTCTGAATTTTTATTATTATTGTGACCAATATAATTTTGAATGGAATGCCCTATTTATGAAGTCTAACGTAAAAGTGGTAAATCTGACAACACTGATGTTAGCGCTTTTGAATTCTGTGTGTTCAAAAACCCCCAAGTATTGGATTTCACCTCTCCAGCTGTGGAAGTTTTGGAAATATTTAAGCGTTTCGGCACTGTTACCTTAAAAAGCGGTGTTGCCGTATCTCAATAATTAACAGAGACAAAATTTTGAAATTGTGAGATCTTACTAAGTTCAACATGTGCAATTTATTGCAATAAAAATAAGTAGAATATTCTATTTAAAATAAATTAAAATCGGGGATATTTGTTTAAGAATTTGGAAAAATAATTTATAACTTGGCAATGCCGCAAACGCGAAAAAAAATATTACAAGGCAAGATAGTGTATTAGTAGATATTTCGATTAAAAATAAAACATACAGGGGTTACATTTAAAAAAACAAAGTAAAATGACCTTCAAATTGCCGTAATTTAAAATTCTGCCAAAAACACCTTGTAGATACAAATTGCTGGTAACATCCTAAATAATACCCACTCAATATTCAAGTAACTCGCTGTATAATATTATTGAGAAAACTTGAAGGAATGTATCAATTTGGACGTATTACTTGCGACCTTGCAAATCCGGAAATTAATAGAAAATAAATTATAACTTAGCAACGTCGCAACGGATCCCAAAAATATTTTAGGGTTGAATAGAAATCGATGGTGGAAACTAGAAAAATTTACGAAAAAGTTATAGTTCCATATAAAAAAATCAAGTTGATCACTATCCTACTTTCCCGCAACACCCTGTATATTTCAAGATATTTTTAGAATGTGCGTCTTAAGTAACCAAATAACTTTCGTATTCGACATTTTCTTCTATCAGGTATACCTTGCGAGATATCGAATACACTAACTAGACACCCTGTATGATTAATAAATAAATAAAGCATTTGTAGCTTACTCAGTCTTAAAATGCAATCGA
The DNA here is from genome assembly GCA_951848785.1 of Callosobruchus maculatus. Classification (NCBI taxonomy): domain Eukaryota; kingdom Metazoa; phylum Arthropoda; class Insecta; order Coleoptera; family Chrysomelidae; genus Callosobruchus; species Callosobruchus maculatus. The sequence goes on along the minus strand of CATOUR010000209.1, from coordinate 509,625 downwards.
ATATCCAAAGTACACAGGCACTAGATTGGTCCACAGGGGTCAGCACCATGGCTACCGTGGCTCTATCCACTCAATACCGCTGCATTTTGTTTATGAGATGATATGAAATTTATCCAGTATTCATAAACAATCAGGATCAGTTGATTGAGCAAATTACAGGGTATGCTAAACGAATCAAAATCGATCACAGGTAATTACGAAGAGTAATCAAGGCTCAAGTATTGCCCGAATGGAAATGGGAGACACTCGAAACTGAATTATTTTAGATCACTCTAATAAATAATTACCTCATTATTGTAGATTGAGTTGAAGCATTAATCTGGCTTTAAGGGTGATGCAATTTGCGTTACCTATTTCGCGTTTGTTTCAACATAGATACTCATAAAGGGCCAACGTCTAAACAGTTATGTTATAGTTAAAGTTGGATGGCTTTTTTAGAACATAGGTTTTTACTTTCCACAAAACAATCATGTGACAGGCGTTTTGTTATTTTTAGGGTCGATTTTATCAACATGCATATTTAACAAAGAATTTAACAAAGCTTTTCTATTGGAAGTTATTTAGCAAAAGCCTTCTATTGGGTATTGCGGGCTAGGTTAATAAATATCATCCAATAGTATTTTATCTATATTGAAAACAAAACGTCTAAGCTGGATGACACTTTTCATCATATCGTATATAAGTTTTATAACAAAACTGTTGTTGTAACAAGTGGATATTTGTTGCAACATAGGCGACGAATGAAGTTTGTAGTTCGAGACAAAGTCTACGATCGAAATAAATATCTTTTTGAATGTTTGAAATTAGATCACAAATCCCAGCAATAAATTACCTAAACAAATATGTTCTGAGGCGACTTTTTCTGTAGCATGCTGGATGGCCGAGTGGCATACTGGTCGACATTGTAACGCTTGATATCGCTGTATTCGTGGGTGGTGCTGGTTCGAGACCCAGCCCGTGTAATTAATTTTTTTTTTATTTTTTTTTATCCAAAATATTCATTGATGTGCTTTTTACTCATGTAGTAAAACACCTAATAACATTTGATTCAAAAACACATTTATGTCGATGGTACAAAAAAATTATATAACATGAGTGAAAAGCATTCCAATGAATATTTTGGATAAAAAAAGATAAAAAAAAAGTAGTTGCACGGGCTGGGTCTCGAACCAACACCACCAGCGATACCAAGTCATACGATGTCGACCACTATGCCACTCGGCCACTCAGCATGCTAGAGAAAAAGTCGCCTCAGAACATATTTGTTTAGGTACTTTATTACTGGGATCTGTGATCTAATTTCAAACATTCAAAAAGATATTTATTTTGATCGTTGACTTCGTCTCGAGCTGCAAACTTCATTCATCGCCTATGTTGCAACAAATATGCATTTTAGTTACAACTGTTACAAGCATTTTCACGAAGTACGTCACACGGGTTTGGGAGCCGTCAGTGTGTTTTCGGTTCTGGATTCAAAAACCCATTTTGATTTTGATATAACTTTTGAATTATTGCAAAACAAAGAAAACAAAAACAGTTTTATTGTAAAACTTATATTTGATCTCTCCAGTTATCACAAAAAAAATTATTCAAAACCCTAATTTTTTGTCATCATCATTTAGCAGAAGAAAAAACCAGCGATCAAACCTACAGTTTTTGCGTATTCTAATTGGTTGAAATTAACAATTGTTAAACCTTTTGTTGAACAAGAAAATGCAATTTTTCACCCATTTAGGATGGAAAATCAGACTGGAAAAGATACTAGATGGTTCATAATGGTCGATTGTATATAAAACATGTCATTTTTAACCTTTTTGAGGTAAGCTTCAAGAGAAATCAATAGTTTTCAGAGTACTTTGACAGATGCATGTTCTTGAACGGGCTGCTCTGATTGGTCAAAGCCTTTGTTAAAATGCGCCTGTTGATAAAATCGGCCCTAAGTGAATCAAAAGCAATCTTCCTGATATATACAGGCTGGTCCACTTTGATGATGGAATAACTTGAGGATATCATAGATAACGTTAAAATAATGATAATCTCTATACAGTGTGTCGCAGCTAAAATTTGCCACCTACCGTAACTCTAAAATGATAAAAAAAAATAAATTCGCCGTGACACGTCGATTTTAATTTCGAAGGGGAGCTCTTCCAACGAGTACATCGTTATTGTGCCATCAACCCCCTCAATTCCAGCAACCCCTATTTCAAAATCCTAAATGAAACCACCATATTTGTGATACATCATTTTGAAGAAATACAACAGTGTAACCGAACTGAAGACTGATTCACCGTGATGAAAGTCAATGAAAAGATGGTGATTATCAAAGTGAAGTGCGATTTTCATTACCTGGAATATTATCATAAAAAAAAGGTTCCATAAGGACGTATAAGCGGTATTCAAAATGTCTACGACTTTTCTTATGGGGACATTTCAAATCCAAATTGTATATTACGCAGCCTTGTCCTATAGACGATCTTCACAGTGATTCTGGGGATATTGAGAAATGTGCACATTTTTTAAGCAATGGATGTTTTTAGTCATTTTAGACTGTTTCCGGCTGTTATCTTGTTGCTTTCTGTCGGTTTGAGCTAGTTTTAACTCTATTCGGTTGTATTTGGTCGTTTTCTACCGTTTACAGCCGTTATCTGCTTGCTTTCTGTTGCTTCGAGCTGTTTTCTGTTCTTTTCTGTTGTATTCGGCTGTGTTTAGTCGTTTTCTATTGTTTAGCGCTGTTATCTGCTTGCTTTCTGTTGTTATGGGCTGTTTTCTGGTCTATTTGGTTGTATTTGGTCGTTTTCTATCGTTTACAGTTGCTATCTACTTGATTTTTGTAGTTTTGAGCTGTTTTCTGTTCTTTTCTGTTGTATTCGGCTGAGTTTAGTCATTTTCTGTTGTTTCCCGCTGCACGCTTTCTGTTGTTTTGAGCTAGCTATGAATTGGTTGCCTATTTGGTTGTATTTGGTCGCTTTCTATCGTTTACAGTTATTATCTGCTTGATTTCTGTAGTTTTGAGCTGTTTTCTGTTCCTTTCTGTTGCATTGGGCTGTTTCTAGTCATTTTATATTGTTTCCGGCTGTTATCTTCTTGCTTTCTCTCGGTTTGAGCTAGTTTTGACTCTATTCGGTTGTATTTGGTCGTTTTCTACCGTTAACAGTTGTTATCTGCTTGTTTTCTGTTGTTTCGAGCTGTTTTCTGTTCTTTTCTGTTGTATTCGGCTGTGTTTAGTTGTTTTCTATTGTTTAGCGCTGTTGTCTGATTGCATTCTGTTGTAATGGGCTACTTTCTGTTCTATTCGGTTGTATTTGGTTGTTTTCTACCGTTTACAGTTGTTATCTGCTTGCTTTCTCTTGTTTTCAGCTGTTTTCTGTTCTTTTCTGTTGTACTCGGCTGTGTTTAGTCGTTTTCTGTTGTTTCCCGCAGTTATCCGCACGTTTTCTGTTGTTTTGAGTTAGTTATAGGAAATATTCAAAATAATATAGTTTTTTTTTTCAATTTGACCACCCTGTTTCTCGAAAATGAAGCTGTCTTCTATATCATGAATATAATATACCCATTCGTATATACTAACTCCCTTTTCTTTTGTTTCAGGTAAGTTCTTACATATCACGGCGTTATTGGGTAAGTCAAGACATAGCTACCTAACCTTGTTGCCGAATTTCTTTATGAAATATTAAATTCGCCCTAATTTATTTATCTTCTTAACTATATAGCGCTCGATTGTATTTTTTCTGAGTTGCCGTATTTATTCTGTATCCATCTGACGTAAACCATCAAAATTTGTGTTCCCCAGGGATCTGTCCCTCTCCCAACGATCTTTTCGCTGTACATCAAACTGTTGAAAATGACACGTAATTCAATCTACACCCTCGCAAATGACAATACCCTAACACGCTGTACAGAACTGTATATAATCTAATAAGTCACAATCAATCGAAGTGACAACGGCATCATAGTATCCAGAAGAACGTTGAGATCAAACAGTTATGAGGTGAGAATCTATAAATAAAATATATTCCAATGAAATATCCTGACAAAGAAATTACACGTCTGTCTACCAGACGTAAAAATGAGGGATAACGTGTCATGCCAACGATCATGAAAAAAAATTAAGTTTGTTGTAATAATGTTATATACCGGGTGTCCCAGAATTTCCTTGACACGTAATATTTTCGTAACGAAAAACGGTTCAAGCAAGAACTGAGTGGTACTTTTGAAGGTACCATAGGGCCTATCATACCATGCATTCAAAACATTTTTTTTGTACGTCAACCCCTAAAACTCACCCCCAAATTTTTTTTCAAATAGCACCCCATAGGTTTTCCTACATAAATGATATCCCCATTTTATTTAAAGTCTTGTGGTACCTTTAATTTTATATGCAAACTTATTGTTTCCGTAAAATCATAAGCATAAGGCAAATTAAATGATAATTTGTTTGCCTGATATTTTTGTAACAAAAACGGATAAAAAAGAAAAGTAAGTAGGTTTTTCAAGGGTAGTGAATGACCTACATTCCTTGCTTACGAATCATTTTTTTCTTACTTAAACCCCTGCAATCCACCCCTAGCTTGTTCTTCTCATATCACGTGTCAAGAAAATTCTGGGACACCCGGTATATGAAAGTTTTCATCCTGATAGGGAGTTAAATAACAATTTTAGGTTTTTAGGGTGAACGTGAAGATCTCAGGGTCTAGTCAAACCAAAATAACGGTCGGATTTGCAATCAGCGCCTTCAAGGTATACATGACACGAGTTTTCGTCTTGATAGGAAGCCAAATAAAGATTCTAGATTTTTAGGGTGAACCTCAACATCTGAGGGCCCAGAAATCTTCTTTATCTGAGGCTCAAACTCAAAACAACCTTCGAATTTGTAATCAGTGCCCTCAAGGTATACATGACACTAGTTTTCGTCCTGATAAGAAGCTATATAACGGTTCTAGATTTTTAGGGCGAACCTCAAGATTGAGAGCCTGAAAATTTTTGATGCTGGTTGCCTGACGTTGAAACTCAAAAGAACGTTTGGATTTATAATCAGCGCCTTCAAAGTATATATGACACGAGTTTTCGCCCTGATAGGAAGCCAGATAACGATTTTAGATTTTTAGAGTGAACCTCAAAATTTGAGGGTCTGAAAATTTTTGAAGTTCGTTACCTGAGGCTGAAATGCAAAACAACGGTCGGATTTGTAATCAGCGCCCTCAAAGTATACACGACAGGAGTTTCCGTCCTGATACGAAGCCAGATAACGATTTTAGATTTTTAGGGTGAACCTCCAGATCTGAGGGTCTGAACATTTTTGAAGTTCGTTACCTGAGGCTGAAATGCAAAACAACGGTCGGATTTGTAATCAGCGTCCTCAAGGTATACACGGCAGGAGTTTTCGTCCTGATAGGAAGCCAGATAACGATTTTAGATTTTTAGGGTGAACCTCCATATCTGAGGGTCTGAAAACTTTTGAAGTTCGTTACCTGAGGTTGAAACGCAAAACAACGGTCGGATTTGTAATGAACTCCCTCAAAGTATACACGACAGGAGTTTTCGTCCTGATAGAAAGCCAGATAACGATTTTAGATTTTTAGGGTGAACCTCCAGATCTGACGGTCTGAAAATTTTTGAAGTTCGTTACCTGAGGCTGCAATGCAAAACAACGGTCGGATTCGTAATCAGCGTCCTCAAAGTATACACGACAGGAGTTTTTGTCCTGATAGGAAGCCAGATAACGATTTTAGATTTTTAGGGTGAACCTCAAGATCTGAGCCAGATAAGGATTTTAGAAGTTCGTTACCTGAGGCTGAAACGCCAAACAACGGTCGGATTTGTAATCAACGCCCTCAAAGTATACACGACAGGCATTTTTGTCCTGATAGGGAGCCAGATAAGGGTTTTAGATTTTTAGAGTGAACCTCAATATCTGAGGGTCTGAAAATTTTTGAAGTTCGTTACCTGAGGCTGAAATGCAAAACAACGGCCGGATTTGTAATCAGCGTCCTCAAAGTATACACGACAGGAGCTTTCGTCCTGATAGGAAGCCAGATAACGATTTTAGATTTTTAGGGTGAACCTCAAGATCTGAGGGTCTGAAAATTTTTGAAGTTCGTTACCTGAGGCTGAAACGCAAAACAACGGTCGGATTTGTAATGAACGCCCTCAAAGTATACAGGACAGGAGTTTTCATCCGGATAGGAAGCCAGATACCGATTTTAGATTTTTAGGGTGAACCTCCAGATCTGAGGGTCTGAAAATTTTTAAGTTCGTTACCTGAGGCTGTAATGCAAAACAACGGTCGGGTTTGTAATCAGCGTCCTCAAAGTATACACGGCAGGAGTTTTCGTCCTGATAGGAAGCCAGGTAACGATTTTAGATTTTTAGGGTGAACCTCCAGATCTGAGGGTCTGAAAATTTTTAAGTTCGTTACCTGAGGCTGAAACGCAAAACAACGGTCGGATTTGTAATCAGCGTCCTCAAAGTATACACGACAGGAGTTTTCGCCCTGATAGGACGCCAGATAACGATTTTAGACTTTTAGGGTAAATCTCAAGATGCAAGAAATGCATAAGCGTGTTTTTTTTTTCTTGTTGCGATTTTGTGGGATTGTGTGTATCTGCGGCGTGGTCTGGACTAGTTTTTGTCTGCTTTTACTATTGCTCGATGTAAATTTGTTTGTTTGTTTTGGAAGAAATGTCTTTATCTATCTTGTGCGAAGCAACTGCATATCTATAATCCCTCTGCCTCCTTGTTTTCTGTCTATGGTGAGCCTTTCTTTGCACGCGTTTGGATGTGACATTCGGTGTTTCGTGAGTTCTGTCCGTATTACATTATATTATATTATATTATATTATATTATGAAATTATTATGTGAAAAATACGTTTTAGTATAAGAAGATTTTTTTGTGAAAAATAGTGTGTTATTATTGTTATACAATTTCTATCAAACAACATTGGCAATGTAGCATTGGCCGCGTCTGTGACAAAGACTATCAGTCAGTGTGTCTGTTCCGATAGCATGACTGTAATCCTGGATGAAATTATCATTATTATGTGAAAAATACTTTTTAGTATGCGAGGATTTTTTTGTGAAAAATGGTGTGTTATTATTGTTATACAATTAGTGTCAAATAACATTTGCAGTGTAGCATGGGCCGCGTCTGTGACAAAGAATATCAGTCAGTGTGTCTGCACCTTTGTCTCTTCCGACAGCATGACTGTAATGCTGGGTGAAATTACCACTATTATGTGAAAAATACTTTTTAGTATGCGAGGATTTTTTTGTGACAAATGATGTGTTATTATTGTTATACAATTTCTGTCAAATAACATTTGCAATGTAGCATTGGCCGCGTCTGTGACAAAGAATATCAGTCAGTGTGTCTGTGGGGCAGCAAACGGCCTTACGGCTTTCGTCCGAATTTGCCGCAGTTGTTGTACGAGTCGCTAGAACCCGGCACCCGTTACCGCGAACCTACCCCCACCCCCGCCCTCCGTCGTCTCAACGCCGCCGCCGCCGCCGCCGCCGCCGCCGCCGCACGACAATCGCGCGTTCCGCGTTCGCCGTTGCTGCAGTGTTCGCGTTGCGGTGGTAGCGAATAGTGCTTGCTCTCTACCCCCTAACACTCACCACGGACACACTCACTCATACCCCACGTTTGCGTATACTCCACACACCGATAAACTACCCGCCGATACCACGCGCCGCGTCAGACACCGAAGCTGCGACACTATTTACCCCTGCAGGTATGCATACCTTTTATTATCTATCACTCTCATTATCAACAATCATTTCTCCCCCTTATTATTTAACTACCGCATGCTAAACAACTCCCTCGTACGCACAAAAGTAATTTCAAAGACTCGTGCGTAAAAAAATCTATTTGCACTTTTTCTAAGCACGAAACCATAAATATCATTCAAAACGTCAAAAATTATCCACGCAATATTTTGGCGCATAAGCCACAACAACTGAGAAAAGAAACCCTGTAAGCAGATAATAAACACAGTATCAACAGGCTAGCCAGGAGCCCTTGACTTGAAGTATTTCTTTGTTTCCTAAGAGAGGTTCACGTGCTCAGAAATTGGGATCGCTCCTCTGGAAATTATTTCATGTTGCACGTCGCATTGGTGTATTAGTATATGATGAATGATACAGTTTTAACTTAAATGATCCAATTGAATTTACCATACACTTCAACTCAAAACTAGGAGATATATCCCATACTACCAACAGAAAAAAAACTAAATGTGGCCCTTCAGAACAAAGACAGCATTATCGTACAGTGATAACCGTAAATCCTGAGAGCGATGTGCTTCTCTACTTGTTTAAACAATTTTGAGGGTAGGAAGATGTCTGAAATTACCATTTAAGTAACATTGTACAACAGTGTCTTGTATGTATTACGATTCACCACAACTTCAAATAATGGTGGATGACCCGACAATTACTAATTCACTTTCAAAAAATGGTGGGAGTACTATCCTATACCTTTAGTGAGAAACCCTTACATATTATGATGAATAATGAATGGTTTTAAATTCTACTATACTAGTTATGTGGCTCTTTAGAACAAAGAATTCATCCATAGAGATAACATTAAATCTAGGAAGATATCTGAAATTACCATTTAAGTAGCATTGTACAACAGTGTCTTGTATGTATTACGATTCACCACAAGATTACGGAAACTTCAAATAATGGTGGATGAGCCGACAATTACTAATTCACTTTCAAAAAATGGTGGGAGTGCTATCCTACACCTTCAGTAAGAAACCATTACATATTATGGTGAATGATGAATGGTTTTAAATTCTACTATACTATTTATGTGGCTCTTTAGAACAAAGAATTCATCCACAGAGATAACATTAAATCTAGGAAGATGTCTGAAATTATCATTTAAGTAACATTGTACAACAGTGTCTTGTATGTATTACGATTCACCACAAGATTACGGAAACTTCAAATAATGGTGGATGAGCCGACAATTACTAATTCACTTTCAAAAAATGGTGGGAGTACTATCCTATACCTTTAGTGAGAAACCATTACATATTATGATGAATAATGAATGGTTTTAAATTCTACTATACTAGTTATGTGGCTCTTTAGAACAAAGAATTCATCCACAGAGCTAACATTAAATCTAGGAAGATATCTGAAATTACCATTTAAGTAGCATTGTACAACAGTGTCTTGTATGTATTACGATTCACCACAAGATTACGGAAACTTTAAATGATGGTGGATGAGCCGACAATTACTAATTCACTTTCAAAAAATGGTGGAAGTGCTATCCTACACCTTCGGTAAGAAACCATTACATATTATGGTGAATGATGAATGGTTTTAAATTCTACTATATTAGTTATGTGACTGTTTAGAACAAAGAATTCATCCACAGAGATAACATTGAATCTAGGAAGATGTCTGAAATTAGCACTTAAGTAACATTGTACAACAGTGTCTTTTTTGTATTACGATTCACCACAAGATTACGGAAACTTTAGTTAATGGTGGATGAGCCGACAATTACTATTTCACTTTCAAAAAATGGTGGAAGTACTATCCTACACCTTCAGTAAGAACCCATTACATATTATGGTGAATGATGAATGGTTTTAAATTGAAGACACAAGTGTATAAAGGTGTCATGTCATAAAATAATTATTCTGAGAAAAATCGATTTAAGGATTTTCGATTGGAACTTTTTTATGCACCCATTTGAGGCATATAGTTCAAGTATTTTTAAAACTTAATTATGTATTTTCTTCGTATGTTTTTTTTAATTTGGAGACACTTTTACATTTCACAGGAAAATGGACTTTGAATGTACACTTTATACATGAAAAATTGGCATAGCCTGCATTGAAAGCATATGGAAAAAAGAGCTACATACACAAACATTGGTGTTTTTTATTGCAAAAAAAACACAAAACTTGAAACTAATCCAATCACTAATTGGTTTTTCTTTTTTTCTTTGGATGCCCTTCATTGTCTTCAAAAATGTTTTCATAGAACCATATTTCTTACCTTGACTCCTTTATCCACTGTGAAAAGAAAAACATAACATTTGTACATAACACCTTTATGACCTAAATATCGATGTTATTTATGAAAATAACATAACAAAGGGACTTAAGAATGAAATGGAAGTATATTTTAAGCTTATTGAATGAAAAATACATATTTTTGAAAAAATGTTACATGACACCTTTATCCACTTGTGTTTTCAATTCTACTATAGGTCCTACTAGTTATGTGGCCCTTTAGAACAAAGAATTCATCCACAGTGATAACATTAAATATTGAGACACGTAAATGTAAGCTTTGCAGTTCTACAAAAATGTACCACCATATAGCATTAACTAAAACTGAGTTACGAATAATCTCATCAAAATGTCTATCATTATCACTACCACCTTCATTGCACCTCGCACATATATGGTGAATTGCTTGGATTACTTAAGTGAAAGAATCCATAAAGATTGCATCGTCTGATTTGAAGCAAACATTAGCATTGTATAGATTATAAGAATTCTCAGAGCAGGCGAATCAACAGGCAAATCGAACAGCCCTTAAGTAGGGACGAGGCAAAAATGTTTCTTTGTCTTCTCGCAACTTCACTTTAATGAAATTAGTCATAAATATTCTACGTTTACCAAAGCTTATGATATTGACAGAGTAAAGAAATTACAAGCTGATATTTTATTCATATTGATGGTAATCATTGCTTTACTGACCTATAATGATCCAAAAGCCTTACGGTCTACGTTACTCTTAAAACAAAGGGTAATAATGTTAAATGATAATAGTAACATGAATATCTTACTACTATCACTTGATATTATTACTCTTTGTGGATTTATGGAAGGAAACGATAAACAAATAAAACTTTATAAAAAATCAAGTTGGAATTCAGTAGACATCGTGAATGTCTTTCTTAAAATGTGAAATTTTAACTAAACATGAAATGTAGGTATGTCCTTGTTCTTATTTTGTCGCAAGTTTTGTGTCCTCAGCACACAATGTTTTTTTTTAATCCGCATGAAAATGTCTTTGGAGATTTCCAAGTAAAAGATAATCATTAGGCACTTAGAAACTCCAAAAACTGTAGATGTAAGAATGTAGTGAATGAATGACGTAAGTCTGGAGGTATGTAAATAGGAAGTGAGTTGATTTCTACTTAATAACATTATATTTTTATATAATAAGTGAAAAAATATTAAAAGAACGTCACTTATTGAACTTACTGTGTTGGACTGCAGTTGCTGTTACTTACAAAAAAGAAATAAGAGAACTACTTCTGGATATTTTGGATTAAATGTCTCTTTGGCACCAGCATCAAAATTGGTTATTTTATCTTAGTATCATTTACCCTATTAACGTGTTTATTGAAATAAGTATCGTCTGTAGCTTTGTTGAAAATCATAGCTTATATTTCAGCTGATATTGCTTTGTAATCATTTACTTCACTTTCCGATAGATAATGTTGATTCACATTATTTTTGCAGCTCTAATCATCTTATATCATCTACCGCATATTGACGCGTGTTTGACATCTCATACATTCATACAGAAAAATTTCGCATATTTTGATTTTTTTTTAAGTAATAATCAGATACTTTGAAACCCAGACCACTGTCTATAATATACTGCAGCGTATGAATCATATAGAAGATAAAAATAAACTCTGTCATCAGAGTAACATAGCATCAAAAGGCTACTCAAAGCATGCTAAAAGTAAAGGCTTTGAATGACTCCCAACATTTCTTTCAAAAAGTCATGCATTCCCAGATTGTTGAACAAAATCTTCTGGCCTCCGAATTTTGTTGTAATCATTCTATTACATTGTATAGACAAAAGTATAGACTACAAAAATTATTGAGAGAACAATTTGTAAGCGGTACATTATGTGTGAATGATATCAAAGTAAAAATACATCTTCCTGACGTTACCAAAGATGTAAATTTTGCGAAAATTGTACAAGGTCTTTGTTCGAAGCAACTTACTAATCATCTACATAAATGCCTTGGCTTTGGTGTTATTACACTGAGAGCGCAGAATTCCCTTTTCTTTATGCACTTCATGCTGATAGCGGTGCTTTTTGGCGTGCTTCATAAAGTTTTTACAGCTGCATCAAAGGTGCAACTACAAAATATGTACTTTGAGTTTTGATAACCTTTTCAAGTAACAACGGGTTAGCTACTTCAGGAGTAGCTGCCACTAAAATACGTTCTTTAGGATAATGAGCACAGAGAATTCATAATCCGGCTAAGTAAAAAGGTACATGAGGATAACAGATACGCTGATATAACCGAATTGATTATTAGGAATAGCAGTTCTTTTTGTATCCGTGTCACGATCTGGCCAACATTTTTTAGATGTCTTTTTTGCTAATTTTGTTTTCCTTTTTAAAAGCAGTGCATTGAAGAGTACTTCATGATGCGTTGAAAAAATCAGATATCTTATTTTTAAAACAAAAATTTTAAAAAATGGTGGATGAGCTATCAATTCCTTATTCAACATAGTATTAGGCCCGATTTTATCAACACGCATATTTAACAAAGGCTTTGATAAAGCTTTTCTATTGGATGTTATTTAGCAAAAGCTTTCTATTGGGTATTGAGGGATATGTTAATAAGTATCATCCAACAGTATTTTATCAATATTGAAAACAACACGTCAAAACTGGATGACACTTTCGTCAAAGATATTTTAGAAATTCATGGATCAAAATCATAGCAGGATATCAGAACAAAGCGATTAATTTGCAAATTAATGCCACATTTTTCATGTTTACATTATAATTATTCTATAATTACTAATTGCAAACTGCGAAAATTTGTGACAGAATCATAAAAGTACCTACCTAGTATTAATCACAGCAACTACCTTATCTAATAATTACAAATCCCACCTCCGTCAGTCAGATGGATTATAGAAAAAAATATAAATACTTTTATGAAGAATCGTTCTTTCATTTACTGGATGCATGTTTGTTATAGACCACCTTATAGAAATATTCACAGAGGATCTAGAGATGCAGCATTTATAATATAAAATATAAGGTTATACGCAGCTAAATAATGACGAATGAGCTTTGCCGTTCTGGATAGGCAACCAGTAATGCACACGTACGCTTGGAAAATAGCTTGCCTAACAGTTAAATCTTTTGTTTAACTTTTGAAATGTAACAAAGTGCTATGTTTACCCCTTTTTACTATAAAACAAAGATATATTGCATGTATTTATAATTATTATCGATAGTAAATTGTTTTATCCAATTAATGCAACGACTGAATTTCTTGTCATCATATCATTAGATACAGCATGAAACCAGCGATCAAATGGAAATGGAATCTGGAATCTGATTGGTTGAGATTAGCAATTGCTAAACTTTTGATCAAACAAAAAAATGCAATTTTTCACCCATGTAGGGTGGAAAATCAGACTGGAAAAGATACTAGATGATTTACAATGGTCGATTGTATATAAAGTATGTCATTTTTGAGCTTTTCGAGGACAACTTCAAGAGAAATCAATAATTTTCAGAGTACTTTGATATATGCATGTTCTTCAAAAGGCTGCTCTGATTGGTCGGTCTTTGTTAAATTGCGCATGTTGATAAAATCGGGCCTAAGACCTTCAAAAATTATGGGAGTGCAAACATTTTGCTTTTACTAGTGGCTAATGATTTCGCAAATTATTTCACAAACTTTTAGACGCGCTGAACGGTGAATACTGCACTAACAAGACAAAACGATTAACCGACGTTTAACCTACAAAAGCAGCAAATTCGGTCTTTAATTTTTAGGGGTTGAATGCAAGAACGAGTTCTAAATATTTACGATCAAATATTGATCAAAAATAGACCTAGGTAGTAATTCAATGTTACTGCTTTATCCTAAAAATTTAATTTATTCATATGGCGGCATAGTTTCGATATAAGAATTGAGAAACGAAAATAGTTTTTTACGGTGAGAAAAGCTGACGCCTTAAAAACACAACAATGATTTGCTGATGTGTTAATATACTTCTTTCCAGATATTTTTTTCGGAAAAAGAGAGTGGTTCTCTACTTGTTGTGCGCCTTCGATCAATTTTGAGGGCAGAAAAATGTTTTAAATTACTATTCAAGTAATACTGAACACCAGGTTCTAATAAACAACCGGGCTCTGCCAAGGAGTCACTCATTCAAGCTGTTAGGAGTCAACATTACAGAAAATCTGATCTGACACGAACACGTCGCGTCAATTGCAACAGCTGCTGGTAAAAGGCTTGGGTACCTATTTAGAGCCAGAAAGTATTTCTCACCATGTAACCTCCTCACGCTATATAAAGCTTATCTGGATAAGACCTTGCTTGGAGTATTGCTCTCATGTCTGGGGAGCTGCTGCCCCTACTACCCTGTCTATACTAGATGTCGTCCAGAGAAGGGCAATTCGACTAATTGGCGATCCAGCCTTAACGCGTCACCTTCAGTCACTTTCTCACCGGCGTGTTGTTGGTCACCTCTCACTCTTCTACCGATATTCCAGCGGAATCTGCTCCTCTGAGCTATCCTCTATCGTTCCACCGCTCACTGCTCCTATCAGATGTACCCGTGCGACCGCTGCATCTCATCCTACGACGGTCGTTCTTCATACATCAAGAACTGAGCGGTACAACCGCACATTTATTCCCAGGGTGTCCATTGTCCAAGGCTTGGAATGGACTGCCAGAAGATGTAATTTTTGGGCCTGCGGGTATTGGCCCATTCAAATGTCGCGTTAACAAACTTCCCCTAACATAACCCTTTCACAGCAGCCATGGTACTCTGGTATTTAGGCTCTGCCTGCGCGGTCTGCTCAGTTATAAAAAAAGTATCTTGTATGTATTACGATTCACAATACAGAAACTTTGAATAATGGTGGATGAGCTGTCGTTTCGTAATCCACCGCAGCATTATACTTTCAAAAATGGTGGGAGTACTAACTTTCGGCTTTTACTAGTGGCTAATGATTCTGCAAACAATTTCACAAACTTTTAGACGCGCTAAATGGTGAATACTGCATTAATAAGACAAAACAATTAACAGACGTTTAACCTACAAACTTCGTGCTGAAAGCAGCAAATTTTGTCTTTAATTTTTAGGAGTTGAATACAAGCACAAGTTCTAAATATTCCGCGATCAACATTGCTTGAAATTTGGCATAAGTTGTAGTTCAACGATACTCCTTTATCTTAAAAATTGAATTGGCATTGTTAGATTATAGGAATCGAAAACTGAAAATAAATTTATACGGTGAGAAAAGTTGACAGTTTGTCAGATGTTTGTCTAAAATTTACGTGCCTTGATCAATTCTAAGGGTGAAAAGATGATTTAAGTAACACTGAACAGCATCTTGTACGCAAGATTACAAAAACTTTGAAAAATGGTGGATGAGCGGACTATTCCTAATCCACTTTCAAAGATAGTGGGAGTGCTACCCTCTACCTTCAAATTTTTATATAAGTAGCTACAGATTCGGCAAGTAATTTCAGGAACCATTAGACATGATGAATAATTCATTCCCAGGATAAAATAATTATTAACTTACAAGTTTACTAAAAGCAGCAAACTCATTTTAATTTTTAAAAGCTAAATGTGGGAGCAAGTTTTCAATTCTTCACTATACTAGTTATGACCAAATATTGCTATTACTACTTCACTATAAGAAGTAAACTTATCCTTATATGATAGATGTTACAAAGGAATATATAAACCAGAATAAATAAATTGCTTACTGTGGAAAACATTGAAAAAAAAATATTTAATGGCGTTTTAGTTAATTAATTTTAAGGCTAGAAAAGTGCTTCTTTAAGTAACCTGAAAATCAAGACACTTTTAAATTTGGGAAATTGAGGGTGAATTTTAAAGAATGTATTTATTACCAGCTTTTTTTAAAAACTATCGATACAAAGATTGAACTTTGTCAGTCTTAAGACTCGCTCTCACAGAACCAACAAAGAGAAATACAGGGTGTTAGTTATGTATGTTAACAAACTTTAACCACGAATAGTACTCCGAAAAATAGAAAGAAAATGTCAAATGAATATGGGCCTGGAAATGCTTCCTAAGGGAGCTACGCTCCTTTGCATGAGGCACTCTGAAGACGGTTTTCCCTCGATATTCTCGAAACCATTCACAACAAAATTACGAAATTAGGTACGATGGGTAAACTTTTGACGCTGAATCTGATTCTGAATTCAGAATTTCATAATTTCAATCAGAGGCGTATCATACGGGAGGAGTTAAGGGTAAAAATTACCCCATTTTCTAAATGGTAATTTTTTGACATTTTGATTTTAGAATATGAAAAAAGAGAAAATCTGGATTTTGCATTCTACATCGCCATGTATACGAATATGCGTCGTGAGCTTTTTTATAGTCGATTTTAAAACTAGATGATATTTTTTATCCATCGATGTAAAAAAATGATTTTTGATTGACCATTTTTTGAAATGGCCAACTTTTGAAGTACCCAGTATAATTTAACAATACCCTATATTGTAAGAATGGAAATCATTAGCAGAATTTGAATATGGAATAATATATAGAGCATCTCATTTAAAAGAATGCATGTTTGCATCACCATGTAGTTATGGATCACCCTGTATAAATCTAAATATTTTCTGAGCAAGTAGCATATCGGTGGCTAAAACTTTTACATACAACTTTTTTTGCTATATTCTACAGTAGTGGAGTTATCGACCGAGTCGGTATTAAAAACTCACCCTGTACATATATACATATCACAGTCTATTTGTTTTTCTTCTTATGTTGCTGTTATTACTGTTTGGACAATACGAAAATAAAGCATTTATTATCATGATATACACGTACTCAGATAACCAGAGTATATTCTGAACAAGATATACCTTGCCATAGGTGTCATATATGAGTCAGTAGCGCCGTTCGAGAGCGATCGGTTAAAGATGTTGACGATGTCAACCCTGATGATGCCAGCCCCCGCGGCGATGACAGCGGCCACGATGTCGGCCCCCGGTTTGCTGCCGGTGCCCAGCAAACTGGAGGTGGCTGGGAAGCTGACCATCAACCACACGGCAGCTGCGGCCGCAGCTGCCGCGGCTGCTGCCAACACCAACATGGTTGTGGCTCAGGCTGCGCAGGCTGCCCAAGCTGCCTCCGTCAACAAAGCAGGTATGTTGCACTTATCGTTTTTTTTTTTGGCCTTGGAACATTTTTAGCCAATATAGTTCCAAGGTTCGAGACACAGTATAGTAAGCTACCAGCACAATAACTCAGGTTGGCGGAAATTACACGCGCATCCCCACTTTTTGATGATTTTTTGTATGGATGCTAACGATACTTCGATACTTCTGCACTAATATTTGTTATTAGTATTTTTGTCATCGATACTTTTTGAGGCATTCCAAGCTGGTATCGATACGTTTGTATCGAAAATAATTATATAATTATTGAGGGGTGTAACCAATTGCACAAAATGCTCTGTACGAACCAAACGCGCCTATTTGGCTGAAAAATATCGAATTGGTACCGGTATCGATATTTTCATTTTCGCATCTCTACCCAAACTTCACATCCGTAAAACCCTCCCAAGGTCATATTCTGTGGGAACCATTTTTATATAGGAAATCCTCAGAGATAGTATGCTGGTTGTTTACTATGCTGACGACAATTAGTTAAAATGTACCTAGTTAGTGTTGTAATAGTCAGATGACAAAAAGGTCGAAATAATTGGTTCAGAATTACAAGAAATATACCTAATTAAATTAACGAGACGGTACGTCGGCGACAGCAGCATGCCTCATAGATCAACGCAGATATCAAAAAAATTGTCGAGTGGGGATTAGTAAATAAAGTACAGTTCAACGTACAGAAAACCAGGGCAACAACACTTACAAAGAAGTCTCACATTGGCTTAGCAACAGAGGAAATGGAGGGTCACCCTATAGTCGAGTCACTTTCCGTCAAGCTTTTGGGGATCAACATAAATGTCCTGGCACGACCACGTCGTCAGTATTGCTAAAATGGCATCCCAGAAGCTTGGAGTTTTGTTCCGCTGTAGGAAGCTGTACCCTCTAGAGCAACTACTGCTGCTCTACAAGACACAGATCCAACCATCGCTGGAGTATTGCTCCCATGTGTGGGGATGCGCTCCGAAGCACTCTCTAAAGCTTCTGGACACAATCCAGAAGAGGGCAATTAGACTAATCGATACGCCTAACCTCACAAAGGACCTCCATAGCCTGGAACATCGAAGAAGGGTGGCTGACCTGTCCCTGTTTTACAGATTCTATCACGGAAGATGTTCGAGTGAGCTCTCCCAGGTAATAAAAGCAAAGGCCGTCCGAACGAGGAACACCAGAGAGGCTCTGCGAGCTCATCCTTACCAGGTCGAGGTCCCTACTCCACGAACCAGTCTCTTCCAGCATTCCTTCCTTTGGAGAACTTCGACGCTGTGGAACGAGCTGCCGGGGAATTTGTTTCCCACCGGCTACTACGTGCAGCGTTTCAAATCTAACGTGCACCGACACTTATCCTCTCGCAGCGCTTCTACAGCGACATAGGCTTTTAGCCTTTGCGGGAGGCTGACCATAAAAAAAATAACCAAAAAATCCTTGTCTGCAAACATCAGTGCAGAGGTAATAAATTACCTAGCACTAACCTAGAATATGCCCTCAAAGTGAGGTATTTTTTTGGGTATTTTAATAGGTAAAATTACCTTATTTATTACCTAGACAAACTTCTTGGGAGTTAACAACATAAAAAGGTAAAAAAGGGGTTGAACTGTTCATTAAATAGCCTTATTAAATGCCATGAGGTTACAGGGATATTTTGAGTAGGTGTTTAGCCTAATTGAAACTTTGGCACTAACTTTGAGGGCGAAAACTCTATTTCTATGGACACATAACAGCAAATGTCTTGATGGAAGTTAAAATTACTTAGAAATACTAGCTCAAAGTTGAAGTGCCCAAAATTGTCCTTCATGATACCTACTTTATGCACTGCTGCACAACAGCACTGTTGTGATATTTTGTGCAGTCCAGGTTACAAAATTATCCTGCAGATGCTTGAAACTAGAAATTTAAAGCTGAAACGGCCTAAGGTTTAAAGGCATACATCACAGTATTATAGAATAATGAAAAATAGGAAAAATAGGTTCTGCTGTTACGAAAAATAATTTTAGTCCTTGTGTAAGTTATTCAATCCACAATGAGCCATCAACCTCAAGAAATGATCCTGATCATATTCATGGTATACATATAGGACATGACTTAGATAACTTAGGTTTATCTGGTGAGTATGAGTTTATGGAGAATCCAATTGAATGTGATGAAGATACTGATGAAGCCTTAGATGATTAGGTACAACTCCTTGATCAACTGAGGATGTGGGCTTTAAAATATAAAATTACTATAACTGCAGTTGGAGAGCTGTTAACGATTCTTACAGCTCATGATAGACATGAACTGTCAAAGGATGGGAGAACCTGAGACTGCTTTAAACAATTTATTTTTGTTGAATGGGTGAATCAAAAATAAACATAATACTACATTTTCTTAATAAATATTGCAGGTTGGCTGCTTAGGGTATAACATTGGGAGTCTGAGACACACCCCATACTGAATTATCCAACAGGACCTAGTTTCGCCTTAAGGGGCCTGGATACACACATTTATACATACGTATTTGCCATGTAAAACACGGATTCGCAATTTCTCACATAACTCACTCTATTTTCAAACTACATATATAACATTTCAGAAGGCGACATTTAAGACCTTAGTGAATGACAACTATTCTCGATTTTCTCAAACAAGTTTTTTAATGTGCAAAAGAACTCACAATGCAAAATCATACATTCTATAAAAGCCTGTAATTTAACAACCAAACACGATATCAAAAAAAGGCTAAACAGTTGCACAAGCGCAAGCTTTCTTCTTCAATTTGCTCTTTGAGTCATTATTGTAAGTTTAAAGGTAACGTCAGGAGCTTGGAAATGCGAAATTCATTTTTATGGTGACCTTTGGACCTTTTGATCTTATCTTTGGATTTTTGGACTTATCTCCCCTCATCTTAGACACACACACTGGAGAAAGGGAACATGCGACCACGCCTCCTCGCTAACACGGGAATACGTATTTTCTTGGTTCTCAATTTCGCGCGCTATAACCTAGACCCTTAAAATGGACTTTGACCTTAAAGTAATTTTTCGCGCTTTCGACGCTTATGGAAAACGTGTGCTATTGGTTCAAAATGGTGGCAAAA
This sequence comes from Callosobruchus maculatus, assembly GCA_951848785.1. NCBI lineage: Eukaryota > Metazoa > Arthropoda > Insecta > Coleoptera > Chrysomelidae > Callosobruchus > Callosobruchus maculatus. Next base: position 489,359 of record CATOUR010000209.1, on the reverse strand, counting down.
AACCCTTTACGTCAAAATTCTAAAAGCAGACATTTTTAATTTATATTTAATCATATATTAATTCCTATTTCTTCAAATATGCTAGAAAAATTGACCTATATAGCTAACAACCATGCCATACGTTTAAATATAATTTGAGGTTATGTGAGTTTCAGAATAACTTATTAATGAATATGTACCAAATTTGTTAAAAAGGGTAATACTCTAGAATATAATAATTGATTATTTATCGGTTTAGGCATCTTATATATTGCAATATTTGCCGATACGTAGAATGAGGAAGTTTCCATTTTTTCAAATTTTAGTTGATCAGATAGTCCTAAAAAGTTAAAGTACGACGGCAAAAAAATTTTGTAATAATTATCTCCATTAATAGAGAAGTCCTAGTCCTTCAATGTTTGAATTGCCGTATCCTCCGCGCGAAGCCGCGGTGACGTCACACGTCACCCGACACAACGCAAGCCTGTGTATGCCCTGTCGAGGATACTGCTCCCGCAAGCCACTGCGCCGCCGCCGGCCTCCTCGTTCATGTTGTTATTCCTTGTTTTCAGTAGGGTAGGCGACACCAAGGATGACAAAACGATACACTGCAGTTTATTGGTACTCGTATTATTAGAGTATGTTTAGCAGACCGAGAAAAACCACCATAAAAACACCAAACAAATATTTCAATGGATAGCCTATTATGAATACAAAAAATTGAGTTTTATGTTTTTAGTAATATTGTGTGAAAATTTAATTGAAATCAATCCTATAATTTCCTAGTTACACCATACAGAATGATCAGAAGCAATACTCTCGCATGTATACATCAGAAAATTATAAGTCGACGACCCGTAATAGCCAAGGTAATGTTCGGATGCACCTAAAAATAGTGTATTATGACGCTAGGCCTTTCCTTCACAGGTTAGTAGACGGCCTGTTATGAATACAATAATTTTTCAGCTTTACAGCCCCCCACCCCTCAACCACCTCAATATCATCCCCATCCAAAAAGGTAGTAAATGATCAGGAACGTCTAAAACGCCTAAAAACAAAGTTTGAGGAATGTTTAAAATTTTTGGTTTTTTGCTAATTACTCCACCGCCCATGCACCGATTTTCAAACTTATAAGAACATTACCCAAAGCATATCGCTGCCAAATTTTATAACAATCCATGCAGCGGTTACTGAGATTACGTGGATAGAAAAACGCGTACGGACAGACCGACGGAAATGAGTTGTGTGGATTTTCGTTATGTAGACATCATAAAACACCCAAAAGGCGTATTATCTCAAAATCCAAAATTTTCACGATCACAATACTCCCCTCACCTATCGGTGTGGGAAGTAAGTAACAGTCCATAATCATGTCGTGACTCACTTTAGGAAGATTACTAGAATCACCACGAACGTAACCTTCCTCCATACTTCAAAAATATACTGGCGTCTGCCCGTTACAACAAACACCTTCGCCGTTCCACTCAAGTCTAAATATCGCATACTGTACAGCGCAGCGTATGCATAGCAGAGTCACGACCAAACTGTGGCTGCCGCGAACAATTAATAACATGTGACATCATACAGATTTTCACCTCCGCGGTCGCTTTACGCAAATATAAAATTGAATAGCTCCGCCGTTTTTTTTTTGGAATATTCAATGATTTTTTTGACGTTCTACAAGTGAAGAAATAGACTATCAGATAATAATGAATCTTCCACATAATAATTTTTTGGAAACTTCTCCATTAGTGTTCAAAATATTGACAACGACGAGTTAGAGACTCTATGTACCCAATATCTTTCTATGAAGAAGAAAAATTTGTTACAAGTGGCACTGAGTTCGTCTGCTTGCCTCTATATTCTGTGCTTTTGTATTCTCAACAGCTACTTTGGAGTAGCGCTCTTTGTTCTGGAAGAGGACCGTCAATTTAGTTGTTGCATCTGGATGGTTAGGCTGGTGGTGTATTTCAACGGGTGCATCTTATATTCATGTTCAATTCGCTGCATGTTTGTCAGGAACCCCTCAGTTTCCAGATAAATCGTATTATAAGGAAAGCCGCGGGCCACGGTGGCATTGAGAAAAGGATGGCAGTGCGCAAAATAGAACTGTCGAGAAGGTCGACTCAGCACTCAACCGTAAGGGCTGCAAAGTACTGCAGATGCACATACAGGTACCAAAAATGATGTCAAGTTGATTGGCTCAGTACTTCCCACATATTACGGGGATACCAGTTCATTATTTTCCCACACACAGAAAAATCTGCCGTTCTGTCAAAGACTTACGCTTGGATACAATGGGACGTTACACTCAGCATTCCTCAAATACAGCGATATTTTATCCAATGGGAAGTGTATAGCTGGTAACGAATTATATCGTATTGTCGATTTTAACTACAAGATGTCATTGGATTCCAATGAATAATTCAATCGCAGCCTGTCGTTGAATCGAATCTGTGTTTGGTAATTGATTCTAAAGTACTTTCTTTTCCTTGGACCAACAGATTTTATTGCGAGGACAGCTAATTGATTCGTTTGGATGTTTAATTGTGTGATTTTGAATGAAGTTATAAGAAGCATGATATAAGAATTAGACATAAGCCTGCACCAGTTGTTGCATTATTACCGGAAATATAACTGTTTGATTAATCTAAATACCTACATTCAAATGTGGGTGTTAGCTCTTCTAAGTCCCAATTTCTCAGTAGCTCCTCCATTTAATATATAACTGGACACATTTAAATCACACAATTGCTGATGCAACACGCAAAACCACGAGATGACACAACACGGCTAACACCGAAACAACATAACGGAACAACCTCGTCCATGTTGGCGGGTTCGCGGCGATAGTAACATTGAGATGATCCCCTGCTCTAACACCTCCATTTGAATGTAGGTAATTAGATTAGTCAGACAGTTATATTTCAGGTAATAATGGAACAACTGGTGCAGGCTTATGTCTAATTCTTGTATCAGGCTCCTTATAACTTCACACAAAATCACACCATTAAATATCCAAACGAATCAGTCAACTCTGCTTGCAATAAAATCTGTTGATCCAAAGAAAAGAAAGTAGTTTAGAATCAATTACCAAACACAGATTCGATTCAACGACAGGCTGCGATTGAATCATTCATTAGAATCCAATGAGATGTTGTAGTTGAATCGACATACGATATAATTCGCTACCAACTATACACTTCCCATTGGAGAAAACGTCGCTGTATTTGAGGAATGCTAAGTGTAACATCCCATCGAATTCACGCGTAAGTTTTTGACAAAACGACAGATTTTTCTGTGTGTTTAATTCAAAAATATCCATCGAAGTGAATACCCTACAGTGTTTGCTGAGCTAAACCCAACTCTGGATATTACCGGAGTGAAACACAAAGGTGGCTGGCTCTATAAACTTCGGAGGCTCAGCATTTCAATAATATGAAAACGTCTCTATCCGCGGTCCTTTTTCTCTTCTGGAATTTGACCTATTAAGGTTACCGGCATGAAAGAAGGTACGTATGTGCGTCACATAGTAAGCGTACGATACTCTTTGCCTACATTTTCGTAGCAGCACTGCTTTCAGTTATCGTATTCTGTGAAGCATCCCACAATTAATACTCACAATACAAAAAATTGCAGCTTTAGTGGTTTTATATTACATCTCAAATCAAAAAATTTCGATTCTCAGACACAAGTTTCATTATATGATGACTGCAGCATGGAAACCTTGGTCACTTATTTTATTCGTGCTGTCCCTCAGTCTTTTATGCATAGTACTGCGTAACTTCAGTAACCGCCGCCAAGATTTCACGAAATGTGTGGTGTAAACTACACACAGAAAAATCTGTCGTTTTGTCAAAGACTTACGCTTGGATTCAATGGGACGTTACACTCAGCATTCCTCAAATACAGCGATGTTTTATCCAATGGGAAGTGTATAGTTGGTAGCGAATTATATCGTATTGTCGATTCAACTACAAGATGTCATTGGATTCCAATGAATGATTCAATCGCAGCCTGTCGTTGAATCGAATCTGTGTTTGCTAATTGATTCTAAATTACTTTCTTTTCCTTGGACCAACAGATTTTATTGCGAGGACAGCTGATCGATTCGTTTGGATGTTTAATGGTGTGATTTTGTATGAAGTTATAAGGAGCACGATGCAAGAATTAGACATAAGCCTGCACCAGTTGTTGCATTATTATACCTGAATATAACTGTCTGACTAATCTAAATACCTACATTCAAATGTGGGTGTTAGCTCACCAACTTCTCAGTAGGTCCTCCATTCAATATATAACTGGACACATTTAAATCACACAATTGCTAATGCAATACGCAAAACCACGAGATGACACAACACGGCTAACACCGAAACAACACAACGGAACAACCTCCATCCATGTCCATATTGGCGGGTTCGCGGCGATAGTAACACGAAGATGATCCTTCTGTTCTGTATTCTTACCTTCATTGAACCGGGACATCAGTCCCGCCGAATACTGATTATAGTTCAGCGAACGACAACGGCCATTGAAACAAAATTAATTTTTATCAGATGAATTATCACGAACTGCTGTTGCAGTAATAATTTTTGTACATTGAATAGATTGTATGCTTTGCTTAAATGAAACATAGGGTAAATTTCAAAAACGAAAGGATGTTTTGATTGCATTATATGCCAATACTGGTATTAGAAGGATTATACATAAAGTTATAACGAATATAAAATTATTTTGAATTTATTGGCGTACCTGTGATTACTTCGAATATAAGGATTGAATTATTTCAATGACATGGATTTGAAACAACTGTAAATATATTTAAAGTGGAAAAACATCCAAATACTAACAATTAATTGGAAACGCAACAGTATTTTTTTCTGTGTAGGCTATGATTGATGCAAATGTGACCTAGGCACTTCTTGCCTTTGACCCTCCATATATTTTTCATCTAAGAATGTATTTTTATGCGTGTATGTGGATTCTTACAGGCTTCAAAACTGTGGTTAAAACTTGCAACCCCGTGTACATTAGTAAAACGTCTTCTAGGGCTATCAAAAGTGAAACTTTCAGCTCATTTACGTATATTCCACTCTCCTGTTCTGGATGCTGCTAATTCCGGCTTTTAATGGATCTCCCCAGATGAATGTATATAACTCGCGCTAAGTAAGAGTCTACATTTGCGGTTAAGGGGTGAAACAGCCGTTTAGCCCTCCATGGCTCCTCTCCCCATTTTGTTTGCTTAATGCAGTCAGGCCATAAGAGAAGTCATCTCAGATGAGAGATAATAACATGAGACCTATTTCTTTCCCAAGAACCAGACTTTTTCGGGGATATTCGTGCACTGGATTGAATTTGATATCAGAGTTAGCCCAATAGCTCATTGTTATATGATAATCTTGAAAGCAAAGCATTGACTATATCACCTATAAGAATACTGTATGTTGTCTGAAGCAAAAATGCCTAAGTAAAATTTTTCGGTTTTTGATAAAAACGCTTTTAAAGTTTATATTTCTCTCTGGAAATATTACCTTTCCGAATAACTATTTGATTTGTTGAAATCTTGCATTTTATCACTTTAAGGCCCGATTTTATCAACACGGGCATTTTAACATAGGTTTTGACCAATCAGAGCAGCCCATTCAAGAACTTGCATCTGTCAAAGTTCCCTGAAAGTTATTGATTTCTCTTGAAATTTACTTCAAAAATGTGAAAAAAGACATGCTTTATATATAACCAACCATTGTGAACCTTCTAGTATCTTTTCAACTTTTCCATCCTAAATGGGTAAGAACTTGCATTTTCCTGTTTAACAAAGAGTTTAGCAGTTGCTAATCTCAACCAATCAGATCCTACAAAACCGACACATTTGATCACTGGATAAAATGTACTGTTAATTTAATGATGATGATGACAAGAAATTCAAATTACTGCATTATTTTGATAAAACAATAATTCACAATCGATAATAATTATAAATACCTCCAATATACCTTTGTATTATAATGAAAAAGAGTAAAAATAACATTTTATTGCATTTCACAAAGCTATTATAGACAAACACGATGCAAGCGTGCATTACTGGTTGCCTATCCTGCTTAACAGCAAAGCCTTGCGTTCTGGCAAAGGTATAACGTATGTCCTTATTTTTCCTAAACTAGAAACCCTTCGTATAGTCAGAAAGTGAATAAGGTGCTTTAAATAAAGTGTTTCTGCGCTACGGTGCCTTTTACGCAGTGCCTACAATCTTTACATCCCCTGTGAATATTTCTATAAGAAGGTCTGTTCTATAACAAACATGCATCCAGTCTATAATCAATCTGACTGCAATTGCAATTGGTAATTATACAATAATTATAAGGTAAACATTAAAAATCTAGCATTAATTTGCAAATCAATCACTTTGTTCTGATTTTCTGCTATGATTTTGATCCATGAATTCTAAAATATTTTGAATGAAAGTGTCATCCAGCTTTGACGTTTTGTTTCCAATATTGATAAAATACTATTGGATGATACTTATTAACCTAGCCCGCAATACCCAGTAGAAAGCTTTTACTAAACAACATCCAATAGAAAAGCTTTGTCAAAGTCTTTGTTAAATATGCATGTTGATAAAGTCGGGCCTTAGAGTGAGCGACTAAAGCTAGGTAAAGCTAGGTAAAGCTAGTAGCTAGTAAAAGCTAGTTTAGTGGTTTACTTTCTAAGATTTTGTTTTTCTTAGACGGACTTAGGCACTTTTTCTTTGTATTATAAAAGGTTCATAAAAACCTGTACATACATTGATGTATTTCTATTTTATATTATGTGAGATTACAGAATACATTACTAATACTGAAGTTATTCATAAGTATCGGTGTCAGAGTCTATTGTTTCATCAAGAACTTCATTTTCTGAGCCAAGGCGCATATCAGACATCTATAAGAGATAAATTTCGTAAAATTGATATATTTGCTGCATAGGATAAAATTTTATCTCAGCATAAAACAGAATTTTCCTATACATATTTTCGACAATATTTAAAAAACCCACTTACCTATGTGTCTTGTACTATTTCCCCTCAATTTTTGAACTACAAACGATTAGACAAATTGAGTGAAATAATAAATCATTAGATGATCCTGGTTTTTAACCTGACTTACTTGATTCAACACCTTACCATTAACATTACAATCAAATTTAATATATGAAGTTTTTGTGGTATTAGTCATTACAAAACATTTTTTTAAATTCAGATACTTTTAGTTTTAAACTATTTACTAACATTTTCTATATCAGCCTGCCTGCATACAATATTCAGTTGTTGACCCCAGTTTGTACCACTCAAAATCATCTGCCAATAGTAAGCCCATAGACCGCTTCAAGCAGCGATTCTTTTAAGGGCTACTACGGTAGACTTTCCGTAGCTAAAACAATGCATATTTGAATAATTTTGGGTCTCTGGGATTGGCCCATAGGCCACAAGCAGTCAAGCAGAGTATTAATAAAAAGAGAAAAGGAAAAAGGTCCAAGTATGCTATCCTGGGGCACCCCTGATAATAATAACATGTATATAATGTACCTTTTTTAAATGGATATATCTTTTTCCAGCTTCTATTTTTCCAAACATTGTCTGAAAATGTAGTGGTGCATTTAAATGTAAATGAAAAACTGATGAACTCATATGCTATCTTTGTTTGCCACAGTTGCCTGCATGCTATTAGGAAATAGTGAATGTACTAATTTGTTAAAGATACAGAAAATCCCATCCGAGACTTCTGAATACCTGGAGATGAACCCCCATTATGAAGGGATTCCCGGAATTTCTTTCGCACTGATGAAAACAGGTTTCGGGGTAGAAAATGGGAGATAATCCCTATGCTACGGGTACAAATTTACCTTTCCCTTTTTCGAAAAGGGATTCGTCAATCGCAGGCCTGAATAAGGGCAGGCTATGAGGTAAACACTTTTTGCTACTGATGTTATTTCGTTTATTGTATAACCCAGGAGCCAGGAATTCGAAAGTATAAAAAATCATATACAGGGTGTTCATTGAAAAACTTCCTACCCCGGATTTCTCGAAAACCGCCGACTAAAAGAAAAAACGCCGAGACACGTCTAAAGATTTGTCGAGGAGGACAGTTTTTTAACCAAAAACTACATCATCCCCTTGTATCCTCTTCTCCCTAGGATCATCCCCTTAAATATTTTAAATGGCAAGGGGTGTCGAGTAATATCCTGTTTCAAAGTTCATTGTTTTGACGTTTGATTATTTAAAATATGTCGATTCGTTTTCGAGAAAATTAGAATCTTTATCGATCTTAACTTGTTCAAATAGAATACAAAGATACAAAGGACTTCAACATACCTTTGAAACAAGATATTACTCGATACCCCTGGTCATTTAAAATTTTTAAGGGATGATTCGGGGGGGGGGCAGAAGGTACAAGGGGATGAAGTAGTTTTTAGTTAGAAAGTTAGCACCCTTGACAGATCTTCGTGTGTTTCGGCGTTTTTTCTTTTAATCAGTGACTTTCGGGAAATCTAGGATGGGAAGATTTGAAATGAAATAAAAAAATTAATTAAATAAATTACAATAAAAATTAAAAAATTAAATTAAAAAAAATATATAAATAAAACTAACCAGTAAACTCAAATTGCAGCTCAGACATATTTAAATAAATAAACAAGCCAGTTAACTATCCAGGCTGTATTTTCTCCTCCCTAGGATCATCCCCTTAAATATTTTAAATGGCAAGGGGTATCGAGTAATATCCTGTTTTATCATTATTTTGACTTTGATTTTTTAAAATTGGTCGATTCGTTTTCGAGAAAATTAGAATCTTTATGTATCTTAACTTGTTCAAATAGAATACAAAAACACATGAAAGTATCACTTTCTATTGCAATAAGTATCCAAATGTTGCCCGTTATTTTTTTCGTATGTTTTTGTATTCTATTTGAATAAGTTAAGGTACATAAAGATTCTGATTTTCTCGAAAACAAATCGACCAATTTTAAAAAATCAAACGGCAAAGACTTCGAAATACCTTTGAAACAAGATATTACTCGACACCCCTGGTCATTTAAAATTTTTAAGGGATGATTCGGGGTGGGGGGGGGAGCAGAGGTACAAGGGGATGAAGTAGTTTTTAGTTAGAAAGTTAGCACCCTTGACAGATCTTTTGACGTGTCTCGGCGTTTATTTTAATCAGTGGTTTTCGAGAAATCCGGGGTGGGCAGATTTCAAATGAACTCCCTGTATAGTGAAACTCCCTGTTTATATTCGCAACATCTATAAAAAAATGAATCTAGACACAAAAAGAAGGTAGAATCTACTAAGACGATGGGTTATAGAAAGAAAATTAGATTAGAATTGAGCTTACGATCAATTTCAATTGCAACTACTTATACACAGAAAAAAATACTGTTGCGTTTCCAATTAATTGTTAGTAGTAGTTATGTCTAATTCTTATATCATGCTCTTTATAACTTCACACAAAATCACACCACTAAACATCCAAAAGAATCAATCAGCTGTCCTCGCAATAAAATCTGTTGGTCAAAGGAAAAGAAAGTAGTTTAGAATCAATTACGAAACACAGATTCGATTCAACGACAGGCTGCGATTGAATCATCCACTGGAATCCAATGACATCTTGTAGTTGAAACGACAATACAATATAATTCGCTACCAACCATACACTTCCCATTGGAGAAAACGTCGCAGTATTTGAGGAATGCTGAGTGTAACGTCCCATTGAATCCGCGCGTAAGTCTTTGACAAAACGACAGATTTTTCTGTGTGTAGTTTACACCACACATTTCATGAAATATTGGCGGCGGTTACTGAAATTGGGCAATACTATTCATAAAAGTAACAAAAGACTGAGGGACAGCACGAATAAAATAAGTGACCAAGGTTTCCATGCTGCAGTCATCATATAATGAAACTTTTGTCTGAGAATCGCTGCCGCGGAATTTGTATGCCTACGGCTACAACCCGCAGCGTTTCAAATCTAACGTGTACCGACACTTATCCTCTCGCAGCGCAACCATAAAAAAAATGTGTTCCCAGCAACCCAGCCGTGCTCTATTTTCATCCATTTTTTGTACCTCGGCCACCCGGTATTATAATTAAAAATAATAACTGGAAGCAGAAGAAAGTGCAGACGGTCACGCAACATCGAAAATGCTGAAAATATGGTTATCCAATTATTATTTAGGTGGATGTGAAACGCAGGGGTTTCAAATAAAGGAAAGGTAACGAGGTGTGACCAAACGGTTTTTCCTTTTTACTTTCCACGTCCACAAATAAAAAGCAGTGATAGCTGTAATCATGATGTGGAGCTCTGTATGACAAGTCGATCATCTTTAATAATTGATGTTGTCTGAGAGACAGCTACGAAAATTTGTTACAGCGCATTACAGCAATGGAATTGAATTTCAGATATGGGTTTTGTCATTTTGCGCCATCTACAAAATTCACAGATATGTCTCCAAAGACTATAGGTGCTTTCCTTTTACATCTGCAGTAACTCAGATCACTTAAAAATCAGATGGCTCAGCTCAGTTGGAAATTTCAGATGCTCAGATGAGTTAAAGGAACGTGTTTGTGCAGTTAAATGTCAATCCTCGAAATTTTGTAATATGCTATGATTCTATAATCTGTCGATCCTTTCCATAACCTATTTTTTACGTTTTTCGTAGCTCACCATACACTATCGACCATCCATACACCACAAAACCCGCTAAAATTCAAACTTCCAAAAAATTCTAACCTTATTTATTGATTTATTTGACATCTAAATGATCTGAGACAACTGATCTACCTTTCGATCTTGTGCAGATGGGCTTAAGTGGGGGTAAAAATATCTCACTTTAGACTCAGATTCAGAAGACAAAAGGAACGTACATCGAAATGAGTCATGACGTGACAAGTGAGATTTATCAGATAAATCAGGTAAAAGGATGGCGCGTTATTACTACGTGTCCAAGCGCTTTCAAAACGTTTTGCAATTTCCATGATAGGTTTTGAAACGATTTTCGAAACGCGTTCAAAATGTTTCCAACTGACACCCTTTGACAAATGTCATTTCCTAGTTTTGTAACCTATTTTTTCTTTATCATAAATCTTTAGTTTCGAATTTCGGATAAACTTCAAAAAACTGATCATAGTGACATTAGACAGCAATACACGGCACATAGTCCTTTTCAAAACGATTTGAAAGAGAAATCTGATGTTTGCACGACATTTGAATCTCGATATGATTCCAAAAATTAGACCTTGAACAGGAAATGTTTCAAAAACGCATCCAACTCACGTTTTCAGGATATATTTCAAAGCTCAAAACGTATTAAAAACTCGTGGGAACGTAGTATATGTTTGAACTGATCTAAAAGGCCTAGGATACCAGCAGAGTTAAATCTTATTAAGAGTAATGAAAACTTTTTTGTGTATTTAGTGAGTATGATACTCAAAACTGCGACCGGATTTGTAATCTATACCCTCAAATTATCCAAAACACAAGGTTTCATCTCAATAGAAAGTCAAATAAAGATTTCAGTTTTTTAGGCAAACCTGAAATTCCGAAATACTTGATTTTCGTCAAACGATACTGAAACTCAAAACTGCGACTGGATTTGTAATCATCATCCTCAAATTGTCCAAAATACGAGGTTTTTTTTTAATAGAAAGCTAAATGAAGATTTTCAGTTTTTTAGGTAAGCCTGAGGATCTGAAAGATCTGAAAACTGGGTTTTTTGGTTTTTTGCCTCTGTATATCTTACGGTGGTATTTCCGTCAAGGGAAGAGTGAGTGTCTAGAAAAAGACAGCTCATCGAAGAAGGAAGACAGTTCTGGTACACAGACGGTTCACTCGCTAGAGAGGGCTCGGGCTCGGGAGTCTACGGACCCCATACAATACTTTCACTCCCTCTTGGGGGGCACACCACAGTATTCCAGCCTGAGGTCTATGCGATGCTTGCTTGTGTAAATCGTATTCGGGAAATTGACGGGTCTAGGAGCCGGATTACTATCTGCTCTGACAGTCAGGCAGCCATCAAAGCACTGAGTGCTTGGAAAATAACGTCGGCACTGGTCCTGGAGTGTAGAAGGGCTCTTGACGACATCTCAGCTAAACACAAGGTATCACTGATGTGGGTACCTGGGTACGCTGGGATAAAGGGTAACGAAATGGCGGATCATCTGGCTAGGATGAGATCCGGCAACAGTTTTGTGGGCCCGGAACCAGCCTTAGGACTGTCTGCAAACTTGATTAGGAAAACAACTGGAGAGTGGATCCAGAATCAACACTCTCTGAGATGGAACAACATCTCTGGTCATCTCCGTCAGGCTCGGGAGCTATTAGCAGGGCCTGCAGAGAGAATAGGACGATTTTGTCTCTCTCTCTGGATAGGAGTAACTTGAGATTGCTAGTAGGCCTATTAACGGGTCACAACACCTTCAGGCGTCACTTGTTTGTGATGAGGGTGGACAACGACCCAACGTGCACGTGGTGTGGTGAAGAGGAATAATCCTCGGCACACATCCTGTGTCGCTGTGAAACCCTGGGTTATCACAGGCAGACTATGCTGGGCTCAAGAACCTTGGAATCAATAGAGATAAAATGGATAGGACCTAGGAATGTACTTGCCTTTGCCAAAAGGGCAGGTCTTAGGAACTAGCGCGGATAGAGGCGCAAAAGGGCCCATCGTGTGGCCTATGCACCAGCCACATTCCGTGCTGGATAGCCTCTGGTCCTTATTCATTCAAGACAGCTGATTGTTTGTTGAGCCGTGATATTACTGTGTTACCTATAAAGTGTAAAACACTTAGGTACAGACTTCCAGTTAGTGTGAGGCGGGCCTTAGAGTAAATGAATGGGAATATCTGTCCTTTTCACCTCTACTAAATTAGCCATTACGTCCAGTGTGCGTTCCACCGAAAAATTAATTTCAATTGCAAAACGAACATTTTTAACAGTTGCTCTATGGTTCGGGAATGGTGGTTATGCATGGCTCTGGTCCCGGGCTCATAAATAAATCTGCATTCTGAATGAATTTTTCCTCAGACCTACCACAAAGCATATTATTAATGGTAATAATACATCAAAATCCCCTACTGTTTGACAACGGATCAATGGCTGCGCATTTTGAATAAAGAGATAAATATTAATTGATTTAGAGCTTCGATGCCCACATACACTGTTATGGAATAGTAAACAAGCCAGAACGGCCTATACGGCCATTGGTTCTAGTTGTATCCAATGCGGCCAATCAGAGGCAATCCAGTCAAGTAGACTTACTCGATACTCTCCATGCAGTTCTTCTTGAAGTAAACTTATTTTGGGGTATTTTGTCACGTAATGCAAATCTATTTCGCTCATTGCCATTGGTTTGTCTATCAGCCTAGCTGTCTGTCTCCACTGCGTAATCTCTGTAACCGCTACACTGATTTTTAAGGAAATTGGGCAGCATAATGTATAGGGTGTTTCCTAACTTGGGACTTTCCTTCAAAGGGCATATAGTACTCGCCAAAAGGAGTGATTGTTCCCAGCAACATATAACTGAAATGTTTAAGAATATCGAAACATTAACCGATAATAAAATCCTCATCTCTAATTCCGTCCCTGTGCAATTAGATCAAAACAGACACAAAAAACGAAAAAACCCAATTTACTACAGAGCATAGATGTACATAGTAGCGCGCGTTTGAAGTCTCTCGAATGTTGACGTTCTACATCGGACTTTTACAACAACAAAAATGGTGCAACCGGCATGACTAATAATGAACTGGTCCAAATTGAGGAAAAAATACTTGTCTTTTTAGCCTCACGACGCGAACTGCGACCCATATCTACAAATGCGCAAATCCAAAAGTAAAGCATTGTAGACACAATGTGGCGTGACACTGTCAATAGAAAATGTAACATATTCCAAAATACTCTCCGTCAAACATTTTGTACTTTGAAAAAGACTACAGATGAAACCGAAGCAGTAAGTAGCCTGTTTCAACGAACATAGCGCAATGAGTATATTTTTGAGGAAGAAACCTGTTGTGCACTAATGCTGTACATCCATTTCAAATTGTGCTGACTTACGGTTTTTTTAGGGAATAATACAGCCTACACCAGTAACCCAAAAAAAACTCACCACACAGCAAGCTGCATCCTCGAGACCTGCAATAAACAGAATAGATATTAGAACATTTGCAATAGAAACATTACGTTTTGTAATATTTAGAACATGTTTTACAGAAATTAAATATACGATACCAAATTCAGAATTTTAGCTTTCGCTAAATGTAGGTCATTGCAGAAATCAGATATCTGGATCTTGCAGGCAATCAGCTATAAGTATGAGCAAGGATTTTGAGAGGTTATATAAACAATTGTAATCTGGTGCCCCCATTATCTAACTCCATAACCTTAAATACCAGCTCTGGCAAATGTGTGGTAACTTGTCTCATCTTGAATAAATGAAAGAACATCGAGGTAGAATCCCAAGGAGACGCTATAAGGTTCAATTTCGCATAATAAAAACGGTAGCAGGAGGCGTGGCTAAGTGTGGTAACAATATGGACGCCTCGCCAGAGCCGGATTACTTTCTTATGTAAATAATTTTGAAAATTCATTACAATGATGATTTAAATATGAAGTATTGGGTTGATTTTTCAATCTAATGCGAAATTCATAGTTGAATATATGAAAAGAACAGGCTTTGTAGAGACGACATTCATCATCAATTGAATAATACAACTGTATTATTGCTGCGAAACGTTACACTTTATTGAGATAAAGGTTACAAATGCGGTCCTGTACATTGTTATTTTTTTGCATACACACCTATGAAATGTAATTCCTGTCGATTTCTTCTTATCCATGCCATCTCTGCTAGAGCAACTACGATAAGCACATGAAACCATTATTTCCTTTATGAATTCATTAGAATATTACTTAAAAATAACTAAAAAACTCAAAAAAAGCAAACACGAAATTGTCAAAGAAACGTCAGCTGTTTGACATAAGTGTCGAATCAATATGGCCAACTTGCACCTGCTTTCAGCCACGTTATCGCGCCTCCATGGGATTCTACCTCGATGTGAAAGAAGGACAGAGGCCTTCTGGTTACAAGAGTCGCCCAAGTGACACCTGATGTCTTGCTGAAATGTCATCCAAGACCTTGTCCCCCAAAAAGGAGGGAGAGTTTTGTTTTTAGCCCGCAAATCGCAGCGCCGGAGCCTTCATCGGCAAGTGAGCTATCTGTGCACCAGACTGACCCTCCTTCCTCAAAAGACCACCTACCGCTTGACCCCCACTCTTCCCCTGAAGAATACTCCACCTTGAATTTGCAGTCAAAGCAATATATAGGATAAACTATATCGCTCCCCATATGTAGGATAGGATCATCCCTTTGTAGTTCCGAAAGGATGGCAGAGTGTCTCCTGCCAGGATTCACGAAGGACCAACTGCCCTCACTGATTCAATGATAGTTCATATTATGTTATATTTTGGCCCAGTAACCTTTGCATGTTTTGCATACATAATTAAATGATGGTTTTTTTTACCACTTCACTGCATCGCCTCATTAATCTACCGTCAGAAATTATAGTAATTATCAATGGTTCGTAGCACTATTGTTGAAAAAAAATTCGACTCCAATTTGTCGACTATATGTATAAAATATTTTTCCATGTAACATGATGATAATGTTATTTAAAACCATTTAGTTGCTCCCATTAACTTAGTCAGTGATCAAATTACTTTTGAACAGATAATAACTACCTATAAACAAACAGCGTAAATTATTTTTATACCTCACGCTCCATTTGTACCAGTACCGATCTCTTGGAATTGCATATGATTGAATACGCGGTATAATAGCTGCAAGGATAGCTATCAGATGTCAAATCCAATGGTGTTCCATACAAGGTCAACCTAAGTGACTCGAGGAGCACCTTGAAATATGTCGAATTGTATCACTTGATACTATGCCAGTCCGGCCCTGTCTCTTACGTAGACAGGTAAACTAGAATCCGGTCATCCAGAAGCTTTCTAGAACGACGGTAGTGCCGCGCGAAGATTCTCGGCGCTTGGCAGGCATCTATATAGGGCGCAGCGGAGTTCACACAGTCAGTCAACAGAGTGCAAAATGAATATACAGTGACATACATTAGTGAAGTGAAGGACATATATAAATTAGTTTAGTGACCCAGGACTGTAAATAAATTAGACTGTTAAGTATTAGGTTAGGCGTAGTGTTTATAGTTAGTGCAAATAAATAGTTAAATCCGTACCAAGTACTTTCTTGCTCAATCGAATTGAAGACTTTTAAAATATTGTGATTTTCATTTTTGAGTTCAAAAAAACATGTTTTATCAAGTCGTGGGTACTGATATTCAAAATCAACCTGAGTGACAGATCGGAATCGGCTCTAGGAGAATCTTGACACATGTCACGCTCGTTTATACAGTGCTCGTGCTGCAAACGTCAACTGCGTTAGTTAACACGGTCATCACCGCTCGTTAAACAATATACTAGTACGTAGTGCAGAGGTATGGGACTTCCATCTAGAAGGCGATCCATCAACATCCAATTTTCCAATTCGTTTGTTTAAAATCGTGTCATCGTAAAAACAGCTGACCAATCAATGTCACTGTCACTCTAACGTATACATCCAATCTAGTCTTGTATACTTCCTTTAAATTCTTGATTCACTGGAGGACCGTATAAGAGATAAAAACTACTCCGCGAGATTGGAAGTTTTTAGTAGTGAGAGCGCCATACACATCAAAATTATTTTTATCACAGTGGCACCTTTGAAGTCGACCGATAAGAGCCGTCGCTTAAGCAGTTCGCTGTAAAGTAAGGTATAAAACTTTATTGTTCCATTCCTATAAAGCACCCCTCACTTGCAGATTTACCTGATATATGTTTTTTCTGTTAAGGCCAAGAGAGCTCTTACAGCGAAAGTGATCAAGTAACTGTTGCTAGAAAGCAGACTGTCAGTGTCGATGTATACTAAACGCAAGTGAAATATGGACACCGAGAAAAAAAGGGTTGAGGTTCATGAAATGCGACAGGACAATAATAAACGAACCCATTTGCCATAATTAGTTTTTAAAGAATCATCATCATAGCCACAATGTCTTAACAGACATGTTGTGAACTCGTAAGATGCATTTACTCATTTTACGAGTTTCTCTTGGGATATCTTTAAGATCTTTAATGCAGTAGTTTCCCATTTGCTTTCTGCATCCTCATGCCGTTGACCAGATGGTATCTACTGGTTAATCCGCCTTTAGGGGCAATTTCTCACCCCAAGGACAAGAAGGTGTCCTGACTCTTCTCAACTCGTCCACCCGAAGCTGTTGGTTGAGAAGAGGGTACTGCTTATACCGACAGTAGTTCGGTTCCTTTTAGTCGCCTTTCACGATACGCAGGATATACGTTGGGAGATATTCTAACCCGCCCCCACACGGGCATTTTAAAGAATACAACAGGTCAATAATGCCCATGTTGACGAATGTGAGAAGCCCCGTAGTGAAAGCTACCAAACCGCCGTGGTGAAGCTTGAAAACTATCCAAGCTGTCGCAGTACATACCCCACACATTAGTGCAGACTCAAATCCAGGAAGAATTTCATTATGTACACAAAAGGGATGCAAAACTGATCCAGCCAACTACAGGCCTATAGCTCTGCTCTCTGTGATCAGCAAAGTGATGGAGAAATGCGTCAACCAAGAGCCCATGAAGTACCTAGAGCTCCATCACTTAATCAATGATAGACAATATGGATTCCGACACCAAAGATCAACTGGCTTACGTCACACATGTGTGGAGCGAACTCATCCAGTCTTTTGGCGAGGCTCACAATGTTGGTCTCGATATTTCAAAGACATTCGATCACTGTGGCACACAGCTCTTCTAAACAAGCTCCCGTCTTACGGGCTCCCTGTTGAGCTTTGCGGTTGGCTCGCAGACTTCCTCTCAGGTCGGAAAATCTCTGTCGTGGTATGCGGCATTTCCTTTTTTTCCATAGCATCAATGCTGGGGTTCCGCAGGGATTGGTATTGGCTCCGATATTGTTTCTGCTTCACATCAGTGATCTACTCTCTAGCACTACAAACCCAATCCACAGTTTTGCGGATGACAGTACGCTGCATACAGGCATCATGAGCAATAGACCGATCTCTGTGGTCGAGCTGGAACGCAGAAGACTGGCAGTGGCAACTTCACTTTCAAAGGATCTCGATACCATTACCTCATGGGGGCTCAAGATTATGGTAAAATTTAATGCTTCCAAGACCCGGTATTGTACACTATCAAACAAAAAGTGCCCAAGCCATCACCCGGTTCTAATGAACAACCAGACTCTGCCAAAGAGTCACTCATTCAAGCTGTTAGGAGTCAACATCACAGAAAATCTGATCTGGTACGAACACGTTGCGTCAATCGCAACAGCTGCTGGTAAAAAGCTTGGGTAAACTAGTTAAACAAGTTAAGATACATAAAGATTCTAATTTTCTCAAAACCGAATCGACCGATTTAAAAAAAAATCAAACGACATACTTTAAAACAAGGTTATTACTCGATACGCCTTGTTATTTAAAAATTTTAAAGGGATGATTCTGGGGCGCAGGGCGTATAAAGGGGTTAAGTAGTTTTTGGTTAAAAAGTTGTCTCCTTTGACAAATCTTTTGACGTCTCTCGGCGTTTTTTGTTTTATATCTATCTATAAGTCTGGGATGGGAAGCTTTGAAATGAAAATAAAAAAAACCTAAAAAAATAAGTTAAAAAATATATATAAATAAAACTAACCAATTAACTCAAATTGCAGCTCAGACACATTTAAATCAATAAACAAGTCAGTTAACTATACAGGCTGTTTTGTCACAACTATACCTTCGAGTAATCTTGACCTAGCATAATGCAGAAAAGTATTGCTATAAACATAACACACGAATAACGTTTTGCTGTAGATTTTTTCCAAACGGTAGTGCTCATTGGATAGGAAAAGCTTGGATATGACCACCAGCTTTTACTCTATCGAGGAATATAGATAACTTTCCGCTCCACAGAATGAGAGTAGTGAGAATGGATGCAGTTGCCAACTCCATGGCGGTTTGCCACGCATTTAAAATGTCCCCCGCATCGATCTGGTTTCCAAAACACATATTTCTGAGCTTGTATCAAAAGTATGCTATTTCGCCGTTATGTTCATGAAAAGTAGCAAAAAGCGCTGAAATTCATTGTACGAAGGTATCGATGTGATTCGATGAATGACCAGTATCAGTACCATATCAGGTGCATAACAATTTGGTTGTGAATAACAAAACAGCAGGGCATTGAAGAGAATATGGGGTCGTACCTAAACATCTACAATTTCGTTCATTTTTATTTATTCGCGTTTGAGCTACACTTGAATTAATTGGTCAGTTTTATACAGGGTGTTAATTAAGTATGTTAACAAACTTTAACTACGAATAGTACTCCGAAAAGTAGAAAGAAAATATCATATGAACATGGGTCCGGAAATGCTTTCTGAGGGAGCTACGCTCCTTTGCATGGGGCACCCTGAAGACGGTTTTCCCTCGATATTCTCGAAACCATTCATAAAAAAATTACGAAATTAGGTACGATGGGTAAACTTTTGACGCTGAATTTGATTTTGAATTCAGAATTTCATAATTTTAATCATACGGGGGAGTTAAGGGTAAAAATAACCCCATTTTCTAAATGGTAACTTTTTTGACATTTTTTTGATTTTAGAATATGGTATTTCAGAGATTTCTACGTAAAAATGGTCTCTTGGTACATCTTGATAGGGCTAACCGTTTTCGAGCAAAATGCAAATTATTGAATCGATGCAGGCTATTGTAAATATTTTTCTCGAAAACGGTTAGCCCTATCGAGATGTACTAAGAGACCATTTTTACGTAGAAATATCTGAAATACCATATTCTAAAATCAAAATGTCAAAAAACTACCATTTAGAAAATGGGGTTATTTTTACCCTTAACTCCTCCCGTATGATACGCCTCTGATTAAATTTATAAAATTCTGAATTCAGAATCAGATTCAGCGTCAAAAGTTTACCCATCGTACCTAATTTCGTAATTTTCTTATGAATAGTTTCGAGAATATCGAGGGAAAACCGTCTCCAGGGTGCCCCATGCAAAGGAGCGTAGCTCCTTTAGGAAGCATTTCCGGACCCATGTTCATATGACATTTTCTTTCTATTCTTCGGAGTACTATTCGTGATTAAAGTTTGTTAACATACTTAATTAACACCCTGTATAATTTATTTTCAATTTATTTAATTTTTTTTGTTTTTTTTTGTTTTCTTGTTTTTATTTTTATATGTAAGGTATCCCTGAATTTTTTGGCACGTATAATTCTCGTAACAAAAAAAAATTCAAACGAAAACTGAGTGGAATTGTTGAAAGTACTATAGGGTCTAACATACCATGCTTTTAAAACATTTTTTTGCAGCCCTTAAAACTCACCCCCAACATTGTTTCTTCAAATAGCACCTAATAGTTTTTCCTGCACAAATTGCGTCGTTATTCTATTTAAAATCTTGTTGGTCGTTTGATTTTATATGCCTATTTTTTGGTAAAGTTATAAGCATAAATAGGTAAATATCTTATTTTTCAGAAAAAGAAATCATCTACGAAAGTATAAGAAAATATGATACAAAATATACAAGTTACTGAACTTAAAAATAAAGCAAGTGATTTTTTGTATTGAGTGTATTGCTTTTTACTGCATCAAACTCGAGCTCAAACCTCATTTCATGTGCCAGAAGTTCTCTGTTTGATGGCACGGCTCATTTTATATAAACTAGTTACGCTTGCCACATACCTTTCAACAATTCATGACCACATTTTGAGCATTTCAGGTATTTTGACACGTGTTTGAGGTGAAGTAAAAGCATACTATTTTATTAATGGGGGCGAAAGTGTATATCTGTGTATTCCCCACTTGCGAAATTTAGAGTGTCGTGCTTAAATATTCTTATACAATGTTTTGTGATCGACATTTGAAGGTTTAGTACACCCTAATTTATGGTGTATGCTGTGTTGTTCTTGAGGAAATGAAACTTTTGGAAGCATACATTGAAAATAGGTTATTAAACACAAATACAAAGTTATGTGGATGATACGTTCACAATCTGCCTCAAGCTTCGTTTTTAGGTGTTTTAGGGGTTCCTAATTATTTTCTGCTTTTTTTTGGGTGGGGGTGAAATTGGGGTGGTTGGGGGGTGGGGGGTTGTAAAGCTGAAAAATTTGCTGTACTCATAATAGGCTGTCTACTGACCTGAGAGGGAAGGACCAAGCGGTATAATACACTTTTTTAGGTCCATCCGAACATTGCCTTGTGTATTACAGGAATTTTCCGATGTATACATACGAGTATTGCTTTAGATCGTTCTGTATTTTATAATGTTGAAATTACTGAATTGATAATGAAATTTCGGCAAAGTATTACTACTTTGGCGAGGATGGAAAACGCGTCTGATTTTTAGAAATCGTCTCAGTGGCGGCGCAGCAATATTAAAAAAACTAAAAATATGAAAACAACTCAAACTTCGTTTTTAGGCGTTTTAGGGGTTCCTGATCATTTTCTACTTTTTTTGGCGTGGGGGTGAAATTAGGGTGGTTGGAGGGGTGGGGGTGGAATTAGGGTGGTTGGTGGGGTGGGGGGTTGTAAATCTGAAAAATTTGTTGTCCTTATAATGGGCTGTCTACTGACCTGAGAGAGAAAGACCTAGCGGCATAATATTCTTTTTTAGGTCCATCCGAACATTGCCTTGCCGATTACAGAAACCAAGGGACTTGAACTTTCTGATGCATACAAAATACATACGAGTATTACTTTGGATCGTTTTGTATTGTGTTACGTGGACAATTCTGAATTGACTTTAATGACATTTTGACACAGATTTATTACCGCGACGAGTATGGAAAGCGCGCATGGTTTTTAGAAATCATTTCAGTGGCGGCGCGGCAATAATAAAAAACCAGAAATATAAAAAACACCTCAACTTCGTTTTAGACGTTTTAGGGGTTCCTGATCATTTTAAAAAGTTTTTTGATTGGGGGCGAAATTGGGGTGGTTTCGGGGGTGGGGGTTTGTAAAACTCAAAAAAATTTTATTCATGATATATTGTCCATTGACCTGTGAGAGAAGCACCTAGTAGAATAAAACGCTTTTTTGCGGTCAGGCGAGCGATGATTTGATTGCAGGGGCATCTAGACTATAGCTTCATGCTGTGGGAAAATAATAAAACTGGTGTCATCGGAATTGTGTGGGAAGTACTGAGTCAATCAACTTGACTTCATTTTTTGGTATTGATAATGCAAAGAAATACTCAAATACCGTATGCAGTCATTTTTGCATCTCTCTCTATGTAAATATCAAGAGAAGGTTATCAAATAAGTAGCTACATACTGCTATAAATGTTCAGACTGTCCGACTAGACTAATAGTGGGAAGTTTGTTGATGAGGGGCAGCACAGAACTTCATAGACGATGAAGCTCCTCAATACTTCTTTTGCAACGTCTAACTTGTGTACAAATTTCAAACAACGTAATCAATGAGCGAATAATCATTGACTTAATACGGCAACGATCTGAACCGAACTAGGTAATCGCGCCTAACTTTATCGGAGTTTTATTAGCATGTATAAATAGTGACAAGGAAGTCTGAAATTCTCATGGAAGTTTGCAATTACTTACCATTTGAATTTGGGATGCTATTTGCTGGTTAAAACGTGTTACAAACTTTAAGTGTGTACAGTGTGGTTGCAGTTTCGGAAACTTTTATAGGTTATGTCAGAAAGTTCGACAGTACATTTCAGTGGATATACTGAATCGTGTCAACATCCCATGTGGATCGACCCTCCAACCGTTTGAGGAGAGGTTTGCTTGGTATAAAATGTATGCACGGCGAATAGGATTAGATACGTTTTTCTGTAGTTTGTAGATTGTATTTTGGTTATTAAAAGAGCTGTGAATGAATCAAAGGTCCTAAAATAAGTTCTCTAGCTTGAAGGAGATGTTCAGAGATTTCTCAGAGATTTCAGTCTCCCGCAAAGACCTATGGCGCTGTGTAAGCGCTGCGAGAGGATAAGTGTTTGTGCACGTTATATTTGAAACGCTGCAGGTTATAGCCACCAGGAAAAACATTCCTGGCAGCTCATTCCACGGCATCGAAGCTCTCCAAAAGGAGGAATGCTGGAGGAGACTGGTTCGGGTAGTAGGGACCTCGACTTGGTAAGAATGAGCTCGCAGAGCCTCTCTAGTGTTCCTCTTTCGGACGGCCTTCGATGTTATTATCTAGGAGACCTCACTTAAACATCTTCCATGATAGAATCTGTAAAACAGGGACAGGTCAGCCAACCTCCCTTGATGCTCCAGGCTATGGAGTGTCCAGATAGTGTAGTGTAGAGAGGACAGTGTCCAGAAGCTTTAGAGGGTGCTTCGGAGCGCATCCCCACACATGGGAGCAATACTCAAACGAACACTATTGAATCTTCCTCCTTTGGATCTGGTAATTCAAGGGAAAGCTAGAAAAACTGGGTTCCGTCTCTGGAGTCAGGGTAGCTGGACTTTTATGAATCCAGGCAAAGGGCATTCGACGATTCTAGCAGAGTTGCATGAGGATAGTCCTGCTTTGTAGGCGAGGAGCGATATAGTTTCTCCTACGCATCGCTTCAATCGCAAATTTACGGTGGTGTTTCCGTCAAGGGAAGAGTGGGAGTCTAGGGAAAGACAGCTCATCGAAGGAGGAGGACAGGTCTGGTACACAGACGGTTCACTCGCTAGAGAGGGCGCGGGCTTGGGAGTCTACGGACCCCATACAAGACTTTCACTCCCTCTTGGGGGCACACCACAGTATTCCAGGCTAAGGTCTATGCGATACTTGCTTGTGTAAATCGTATTCGGGAAATTGACAGGTCTATGAGGCGGATCACTATCTGCTCTGACAGTCAGGCAGCCATCAAAGCACTGAGTGCTTGGAAAATAACGTCGGTACTGGTCCTGGAATGCAGGAGGGCTCTTGACGACATCTCAGCTAAACACAAGGTACCACTGATGTGGGTACCTGGGCACGCTGGGGTAAAGGGCGAAATGGCGGATCATCTGGCTAGGATGGGATCCGGCAACAGTTTTGTGGGCCCGGAACCAGCCTTAGGACTATCTGCAAACTTGATTAGGAAAAGAACTGGAGAGTGGATCCAGAATCAACACTCTCTGAGATGGAACAACATCTCTGGTCATCTCCATCAAGCTCGGGAACTATTAGCAGGGCCTGTAGAGAGAATAGGACATTTTTGTCTCTCTCTGGATAGGAGTAACTTGAGATTGCTAGTAGGCCTATTAACGGGTCACAACACCTTCAGGTGTCACTTGTTTGTGATGAGGGTGGTCAACGACCCAACGTTCACGTGGTGTGGTGAAGAGGAAGAATCCTCGGCACACATCTTGTGTCGCTGTGAAACCCTGGGTTATCACAGACAGACTATGCTGGGCTCAAGAACCTTGGAACCAATAGAGATAAAACGGACAGGACCTAAGAATGTACTTGCCTTGGCCAAAAGGGCAGGTCTTAGGAACTAGCGCGGATAGAGGCGCAAAAGGGCCCATCGTGTGGCCTATGCACCAGCCACATTCCGTGCTAGATAGCCTCTGGTCCTTATTCATTCATTCGTTCATACTCAAACGATGGTCGGATCTGTGCCTTGTAGAGCAGCGGTCGTTGCTCTGGTGTATACAGCTTCCTACAGCGGAACAAAACTCCAAGCTTCTGGGATGCCGTTTTAGCAATACTAACGACGTGGTCGCGCCAGGACATGTTATTGTTAATTTTGATCCCCAAAAGCTTGATGGAAGGTGATGAAGCAGTCATCTTTAGATCCTACGACTGAGTCAATATTTGTAGCGGAAAATTTCATTTCAGAAACACTGATTACTGCATACAAAGCTGACTACTTGCGCATCCTGGATTGAAATTAATATTGATCTAATGCATCAGCTAGGTCGGTATAACTAATGTAGTAAATGAAAGTAGAATTCTCGTTCTGATAAACACTGTGTTCTTTTGCGTTTTTTTTTTAAATCCGAGATCTGAGAGAAACGTAGTCATTCCCAGCTATTACCGCCGAACGAAAAATCGAGTCAATTTTTAGGAAAGCTTGCAGCATCTGTGCTTTTCCTGCAGAATGACCGACGGTGCCGCGTACGTTATGTGTGTGCAAGGTTGCCAGGTCTAAAAATACAATACATCAGAAAAATCAACATATAGATATTGGGAAGCAGTAGGTACTTTTAAAAAGTATTGGTTCGACACTGATGAGCGTCAATGAAAGCGATACGACGTCGTCTGTGAGTGGAATCGTATATAAATGTAAAAAACATAAGAAAAATGTTACTTAAGGGCCTGGGTAAACACAGTTATACATATGTATTTGTCATGTAAAACACGCATTCCCATTTCAAACAGAACTCACTTGTTTTCCAAACTACATACACAGTATTTCAGAAGGTGGTAGTTAAGACCTCAATGAATGACATCTAAGAGCAATTTTTTCAAAAAAGTTTTTTAATGTGAAAAAAGCCCGCAATGCAGAATCATACATTATTTTAATGTCTGTAATTTAACAACCAAATAGGACATCAAACAAAGGCTTTCATAGTGACAAAGTGCAAGCCCCCTTCTTCAATCTGCTCTTTGAATCATTACTGTAAGTTTAAAGGTAAAGTCAGGAGCTTCGAAGTGCGAATTTTATTTTTATGGTGACCTTTGGATCTTATGACCTTATCTTTAGACTTATCTCCCCTCATCTTAGACACACACACTGGAGAAAGGGAACAGGCAGCCACGCCTCCTCGCTAACTCGGGAATACGAATTTCCTTGGACTCTCAATTTTGCGCGCTATACCATAGACCCTTAAGTAACCTATATGAATCTTCCTTCTTTGGATCTGGTAATTCAAGGGGAAGCTAGAAAAACTGGGTTCCGTCTCTGGAGTCAGGGTAGCTGGACTTTTGTGAATCCAGGCAAAGGACATTCGACGATTCTAGCAGAGTTGCATGAGGATAGTCCTATTTTGTTGGCGAGGAGCGATATAGTTTCTCCTACGTATCGCTTCAATCGCAAATTTACGGTGGTGTTTCCGTCAAGGGAAGAGTGGGAGTCTAGGGAAAGACAGCTCATCGAAGGAGGAGGACAGGTCTGGTACACAGACGGTTCACTCGCTAGAGAGGGCTCGGGCTCGGCAGTCTACGGGCCCCATACAAGACTTTCACTCCCTCTTGGGGGGCACCCCACAGTATTCCAGGCTGAGGTCTATGCGATACTTGCTTGTGTAAATCGTATTCGGGAAATTGACGGGTCTAGGAGGCGGATTACTATCTGATCTGATAGTCAGGCAGCCATCAAACCACTGAGTGCTTGGAAAATAACATCGGGACTGGTCCTGGAGTGCAGGAGGGCTCTTGACGACATCTCAGCTAAACACAAGGTATCACTGATGTAGGTACCTGGGCACGCTGGGATAAAGGGTAACGACATGGCGGATCATCTGACTAGGATGGGATCCGGCAACAGTTTTGTGGGCCCGGAACCAGTCTTAGGACTATCTGCAAACTTGATTAGGAAAACAACTGGAGAGTGGATCCAGAATCAATACTCTCTGAGATGGAACAACATCTCTGGTCATCTCCGTCAAGCTCGGGAACTATTAGCAGGGCCTGCAGAGAGAATAGGACGATTTTGTCTCTCTCTCTGGATAGGAGTAACTTGAGATTGCTAGTAGGCCTACTGACGGGTCACAACACCTTCAGGAAAAATCCTCGGCACACATCTTGTGTCCCTGTGAAACCCTGTGTTATCACAGGCAGACTATGCTGGGCTCAAGAACCTTGGAACCAATATAGATAAAACGGATAGGACCTAAGAATATACTTGACTTTGCCAAAAGGGCAGGTCTTAGGAACTAGCGCGGATAGAGGCGCAAAAGGGCCCATCGTGTGGCCTATGCACCAGTCACATTCTGTGCTGTATAGTCTCTGGTCCTTATTCATTCATTCAACCTATATGAGATACTAGTCGCAAGATTTATATGTCATTTTCTGGATATCTATATGGAGAAGTGAATAAAACTGTGAAAACTAAAAAAGGTAAGAATAAAAATGCAATTAGAAACGAGAAATGACGTGGTTCAGAAGTACAACGTAATCTTACTTACGTAAAGTACTTAAGGCAAACATTTTAGATCCTCTAGTTTGCCTAAAAAATCTAAAGACTTTATTTGGATTCCTATCAAGATGATGATTCGTATTTTGAATAATAATTGGTGCTGAATACAAATGCGGTCGCAGTTTTGAGTTTGAGTCTCGTTTGACGAAAATAAAAAATTTCAGACCTTTCAGATTGTCAGGTTTTCCTAAAAAATCGAAAATCTTTATTTGGCTTTCAATTATGATAGAACCTCGTGCTTTGGATAAATTTAGAATGCTGATTACAAATTCGGTCACACTTTTAAGTTTCAGTTTAATTTGGCGAAAATCAAAAATTTCAGATCCTTCAGATCTTCAGGCTTTCCTAAAAAATCGAATATCCTTGTTTGCTTTCTATTATAATTAAACCTCGTGTTTTGAATGATTCAAGGATGCTGAATACAAATCCGATCGCAGTCTTCAGTTTCAGTCTCGTTTGACGAAAATGAAAAATTTCAGATCTTTCAGATCTTCAGGTTATCCTAAAAAATAGAAAATCTTTATTTGGCTTTCTATTAAAATGAAACCTCGTGGTTTGGATAATTTGAGGGTCCTGATTAAAATTTTGGTAGCAGTTTTGAGTTTCAGTATCGTTTGACAAAAATCGAAAATTTCTCATTTTTCAGATCTTCAGTTCTACCTAAAAGATCGAAAATACTTATTTGTTTTTCTATTAAGATGAAACCTTGCGTTTTGGATAATTTGAGGGTGCTGATTACAAGTCCAGTCGCAGTTTTGAGTTTCAGTATCGTTTGTCGAAAATAAAAAATTTCAGGTATGTTCGTTGACCTAAAAAATCAAAAATCATTATTTGTCTTTCTATTGAGACGAAGCCTCGTGTTTTGGATAATTTGAGGATGCTGATTACAAATCCGGTCGCAGTTTTGAGTTTCAGTATCGTTTGACGAAAATCACTAAAGTCACACAAGCTCCTACTCTCTAAAGAAACTGACGTTTGCAGGTTAGATATAAAAAGCTAATAACTTAGCAAAATCGTAGGTATTTGTACAGATAGTTACAGCTGTTAAAAATTTATTTATAATAAGTTCAACAAATCCGTCACATCGACAGAAACAGTGATTAGCAAAACATTCTTTTCACTGCGAACTGGGATGGAATTTAAGATCACAAAATAATAATTCTGAACTTTGTACCAAAACACTGCAAAAGATAAGTTTGGGAGGGTGACATCTCATACAAAAGCATGCGATTTGGCAACCCAGTGGAGTGTGTGTGTTCGAATTTGCAAGATCGCTGGGAACATAAAAAGTTTGCTCACTTTTTATAGGGAATGCATATTGCAGATTGGATGTCCTACAAGCCGTAGTATACGAGTTCACTGCGAAAAATATCTGAGCTCCTTGAACGCCATCGGGTGCAATGAAACAGCTATACAAAGTTACAACACCAATGAAATCCAAGAAGGTCACCTGTAGACCTGTGCTTACGGAAGCCATACTGGCGATCATTTATGATGTTATTGTTGTCCAGGTATTTCAGGGGCTGTGTGTCATGACAGTCTCCATAACCTTAGACATGGTGCTGAGAAGAGACACAGGTCTATGATATGGTGTGATCAGCTTTTTGCATTTCTTAGGGCTGGGTTGTACGCAGGCAATCTTCCATGAAGCGAGAAATACGCCACGCTGAAAATTTGAAGAGCTTGCGAAGAACAGAAAAATCTGTCGTTTTGTCAAAGACTTACGCTTGGATTCAATGGGACGTTACACTCAGCATTCCTCAAATACTGCGACGTTTTCTCGAATGGGAAGTGTATAGTTGGTAGCGAATTATATCATATTGTCGATTCAACTACAAGATGTCATTAGATTCCAATGAATGATTCAATCACAGCCTGTCGTTGAATCGAATCTGTGCTTGGTAATTGATTCAAAACTACTTTCTTTTCTTTGGACCAACAGATTTTATTGCGAGAACAGCTGATTGATTCGTTTGGATGTTTAATGGTGTGATTTTGTGTGAAGTTATAAGGAGCATGATATAAGAATTAAACATAAGACTGCACCAGTTGTTGCATTATTACCTGAAATATAACTGTCTGACTAATCTAAATACCTACATTCAAATGTGGGTGTTAGCTCTTCTAAGTCCCAATTTCTCAGTAGGTCCACCATTTAATATGTAACCGGACACATTTATATCACACAATTGCTGATGCAATACGCAAAACCACGAGATGACAACACGTCTAGCACCGAAACAACACAACGGAACAACTTCGTCCATGCTGACGAGTTCGCGGGATAGTAGCACTGAAATCATCCCCCTGTCCTTTATTCTTACCTTCATTGAATCGGGACATCAGTCCCGCCGAATACTGATTATAGTTCAGCGAATGACAAGGGCCATTGAAACAAAATTGATTTTTATCAGATGAATTATCACGAACTGCTGTTGCAGTAATGATTTTTGTACATTGAATAGATTGTATGATTTGCCTAAATGAAACGTAGGGTAAATTTCAAAAACAAAAAGATGTTTTGATTGCATTATATGTCAATACTGGTATTAGAAGGATTATACATATCGTTATAACGAATATAAAATTATTTTGAATTTATCGGCGTACCTGTGATTACTTCGAATATAAGGATTGAATTATTTCAATGACATGGATTTGAAACAACTGTAAATATATTTAAAGTAATAGAAAAACATCCAAATACTAACAATTAATTGGAATCGCAACAGTATTTTCTTCTGTGTAGGTGCAAGCTCAGCGGCACAACGTTTAAGGGCAAAATTCGCATACAATAATATTTTGAATTTGGTGAGAATGACCCGAATATTACCAAGTTGCCTGAGCTATGACCATCTTCTTAGCGACAGGTTATTTTTCACAGGTAAGGATACTGGATGTCAGCTATTCAAATAGTATGTGAATAAATAAAAAAAATATGCGGGTCGAATGTGATCTCCAAACGGCGGTGTCGAGAGGTAAAAGGTAAAACAGTAAATAAATCAAATTTATGGTTGGTTTCCTTGGAAGGAAATTACCCTGCCGGACGTCGAAAGTGGAAAATGGCCATCGTGGCTCTGTCGCACCCTCAGAACTGCTGATAAAGCCTTGAAGCCTTGTCTTGGAAAGTACGCAAGAACATTTTTCTCTTTACTCAGCGGAATTTCTTCAAATATTCATTTTCACTTTCTTATTTACAGACCCGATGTTGAGCGTCTGACCAATCTACCAACTCAAGAACAGTCCTCTCATTCTTTGAAAATCATATCTGAATTCAAAGTTATTAGCTCAGGAGTACCACAAGGATCTGCATTAGGGCCACTTCTACAGGGTTATTCACCTTATTCGACACGGAGCATTATGGCTAAAGTATCTGATAAAAAAGAAAATAATAATTTCGGATGGATAGAGACCCATAAGGGCTACATTCTAAAAATATACTCATGTTATACAGGGTGTCCCAAAAATACGAAATGTATCAGAGTTGTGTTTTTTAAAATAGAACACCCCGTATATTATTGCATATTCAGATTTCTTGGTGAATTTGAGTGTGACTTTATGTATCATACATGGGACTTAAAGCGAACCGTTTAGGTGTAAATCACCATTCTCGGTATAAAGAGATATCAGGAAAAAAATTGAATATCGCAGAGATTGTAAAATTTGGAAGGCTGTGACTTTGCCTTATTACTAACCATAAAATGCGTCATCTTTGACGAGACTGTCAAATTTAAGTTACGTTTATGCTTGGAGAAATCGGTCGATTAATCAAGGAAACTTCGATCAGCGATAACTTGATTTTTTTCAAATGGGAATGTCTAATTTTTTTATACGGTTAAACGTAGAATTTGATAACCTTTCTAACGATATAAGGTTGTGAATATCAATCTGTGGTAGTTTTAAATTTTCGAACAAATCGGCGTTTTTCAATTTTCTACCTATAAGCAACGTAGCAGGTCATGAAATATAACAAAAACATGTTAATTCAGATGGAAGAAAACAAGTAACTTAGAAAAAAGATACAGACGAAATAGAATAAAGAGACAAGATGATAAGAATTCCTTACAACAAATCAACTCTCCCAGAAACAACTGCGATAACATCTGTAAGGTCAAAGAGAAGCTGGATTATAGCAGTAATAGATACTTTGCATTAGAGGTTAAAAATTTCCAAGACAATTAAAAACTCTAATATGAAACAAAAACAACCAAAGACTGTTGCTCCTGCACGCAATTATTATCAATCATATGTAATGGTGTAAAAAAGTAGTAATTTGCGTCGAAGTCGATACCTCTGACTGAAGCCCTCCTATTTTTCAATATCTATCAGCAATATCGCAAAAAAGGAATACTGTCAAATCAGATTTAAATTTTCTGCCATTTAAGTTATGTTTTATAATTTGAACAAATTTTAATTCATTCTACATTTTCTGCCATCTTGCTAAAAGGTAATGAAGAATTTTCAGAACTCCAGTCAGAGGTACTTTTGACTTGAGTTTTGACAGAATTGCATAATTTTTTATATCATTAAATGTGAAATTTTATTATGAAATAATAAACTGCCTACAACATTGTCTAGTAGTTTTTGTTTCATTTAAAAATTTTTAACGGTTTTGGAAACTACCAATCTCTAGTACATTGCAGTAGCTAGTAGGCCGTGAAAAACTCTGGCATACTCCAGCTTCTCTTTGACCAAAGATATGTTACCGCCGTTGTTTCTGGTTAGACTTTGTTTGTTGTGAGTAATTTTTATAATCTTGTCCCTTTAGACTAGTTCGTGTGTATTTTTCTGCTGAGTTAGTTGTTTTCTTCTACCTGAACAGGTAAGACGCATATCCTAAAAATATTTAGAAATATACAGAGTATTTCAGGACAGCAGGATATTGATCAATTTGATTTTTTCATATAGAACTATAACTTTTTTTATTCTTCTAGTTTCCATCATTGATCTCTATTCAACTCTAAAATATTTCTGGGACTGGTTGCGACGTTGCCAAGTAATAATTTATTTTCTATTAATTTCTGGATTTGCAAGGTCGCAAGTAATTCGTCCAAATTAATATATTCCTTTAACTTTTCTCAATAATATTATACAACGAGTTACTACCTATTTAATACAGTGCCACCTCTATCTCAAACCTGGAAAATTTGGACACAACAGGATAAGTCGTAAATCAAGTGGGTACATATAAAGCGAAATACAAATTGGGTAGTCTAAAAAACCCAAATAGGTGTATAGCAATGCCACGATTTGAATTTTTTATAATAGTGAATTATTAATGCCTGTCCAAGTATGAGTAATTTATAGACAATCGATATATTTTTATCAATATTTTATAAGCACTGATGAGAGAGTGTTTATTTAATCGCAAATGTACATGTTATATCAATATTCATTATTACACAAGGATGGCTATTTATTAATGATGGTGTTACAAACAAAATATATAATATAATATTAAGTGCTGACGTTATACGGCTAGTAGATGAGAAAACCTATGTCATACTCTTTGAAGATCGTTATCAAATGGTCTACTGGGCAAAATGCAATTCTTTGATCTCAAAGTATATATAAAGTGAAATACGAACACTGAGAAAAAAGTATATTAGCAAACTTCAGTATATATAATAGAAACACTACTTAATTGCCACAAAAACATAAATAAGTTTCAACCAGTAGCTTATCACCAAAATTATAGGACACGAAATAACTGTATCCTCGAAATTCCTCAGCACCACACTCCTCTTCTTGAGAAAAGTGTTGTTTATAGTTGTGCAAAACTACCCTACTCTTATAAAGAACTTCCTTTTAACACTTTTAAAGGAGAGATTAAAAAGACCCTATTGCACAACTGTTTTTATTTAGTTGAAGAATATGTGTTGGCCTTCAGCAAAATTTTATATATTTTGTCCGTTTTATTTTTTTATCTGGATTTTAGTTTCTTGATTTATGTATACTTAACGAATTGGAAAGTATCAGCAAAGTGTTGGTACTCTAGGTACTATTTTATGTATCATCATCATAGTCACAATGTCTTAACAGACATTTTGTGAACTCGTAAAATGCATTTTGTCGGAGCTAGAGTATTGCCGACACGAATATTATCAATAGTTTTGAGAACTGTAGCTCGCCATTGTTCGCGATTTACTGTTAGTTCAGTGACGCTCTTGATACATATAACTAGCAACTGTTTCGTCGTATCCACCCAGCGTGTAGGGGAACGGTCACGGCGCCGCCCACTCGGGGCATGACCCCGAACTACAAGTTTCTCTATATTATCGCTTCTGTGAATATGTCCGAAGAATGTAAGCATCCTCATCGACACAATTGAGGATAGTCTCTTTGGATTACCGAGCTCATCCAGTATGGAAACATTAGTTCGATGGGCGGTATAAGGAACTCTCAGCATTCTCCTCCACGTCCACATTTCAAAAGCATCTATGCGAGCTCGATGTGCCTTTTTAACAGTCAAAGTTTCCGAGGCATACAAAAATATAGAGAACACAAGAGACAGAACCAGTGACATTTTGGTAGCTTTAGTGATGTTATGGTCACGCCATATTTTAGTAAGCTTTGTCATGGCCATCCGTGCCTGTTGAATGCGCCGTCGAATCTCATTCTCACAGCTACCTGAATTGTCGATCAAAGAACCGAGGTACACAAAACCTTGAACTACCTCACAAAGGCCTATTGACTTTATTTATCGATGACTGTCATGCTCTCTATCTGCGATAATAACCTTGGTCTTATTGTAGTTAATACCAAGACCATATGCTGCACTGTGTTGTTCTAAAACGTTCAATAGAGCTACTAGTTCTTCCTGAGAAGCAGCAATAAGGGTTGTATCGTCAGCAAGTCTCAAGTTAGATATTTTGCTTCCGCCAATAGTTATACCGCCATTCCAGTTGTCCAATACCTGTCTCATCACAAATTCAAAGTAAATGTTAAATAACATCGGAGATAATACGCATCCCTGACGAACTCCCTTTCTGGTTGCTGTTTGACCAGACAGGTTACCATCAATTCTTACACGAGCTGAGCTAGACTCATAGAGTTGCTGTATGAGAAGTACTAAGGGGTAAGGGACTCCCATGGAGATAACGATTTCCCACAGTTTAGGCCACTTTACGTCATCAAACTCCTTAGAATAGTCCACAAAGCAGATAAAAACGGGAAAATAATGCTCTCTGGCTTTTTCAATAATCTGTCTTAAGTTTAAAGATCTGTTCACGCGTACCGCGTCCTTTTACGGAACCTGCTTGCGCCTGAGAAATTTGCCAGCCAATAAAACCCTCCAAACGAGACTGCAAAATATATAGTAGAACCTTGCTTGCATGAGAGATTAACGAAAGTAGGCGATAATTGTCTGGCTTTGTTGGAGATCCTTTTTTATGAAGTGGAACAAAAATGGATGTGCACCATTCATCTGGCCAACCACCGGAGGACCAGACCCTCTTACAAATATTATATAAAAGAGAGATGCCATATGTATACAGAGGTATATATGTGAACGTATACATACGTTTTTTTTGAGTATTTATTATTGATCTAAGGGATGAATAAAGGGCTACTACTATTTTAGTATTATGGGAAGCATCAGACTTATCCACTTGGCTTAATTTCGTGCAACAATTACAGATATTGTAGTTTAAATGTAATATGACCAAAAGCATACTAGGATTTATGTATAATGGTTCATAAACTAGTAAAGTGTGCTATACAAAATTAGCCAATAATGATTACTCAATAATGTATCATAATTATGTGGTGAAATCAATTTCAAGTTTTACCTATACCACTAATCGGTAACCTGTTGATTCGGCACTAATAGAGGTCGGAGCGACCAGATGAAAAATTCAAGGCATGGAATATTTATAGGATCGATTTAAAAGGGATGTTTGTATGTAAAATATCATTTGAGAAGCACCGTTTTCAATACTCGGAGCGACATCCCGGATGGAAGCAATTGATATAATATTAGGAGAGGAAAACTGGTAACTTTTACTCTCATGCCTGTCGAGGTACCTAGTGTTCATAACATTAGAACTCGAATTTTTAATACATTCTATGGAGAATATGTCACTCATTTTTTTAATTTTTGGCAGTGTGGAGGGCTTAGGACTAAGTTGCCCTAGTAGTTGCTGCTCAGCCTTAAGGCTTATGTGGACCACCAGTCTTCTGGCCCATATTCAGATAGGAGTTCCTGGTCTTGAATGAATGAATAAGGACCAGAGGCTATCCAGCACGGAATGTGGCTGGTGCATAGGCCACACGATGGGCCCTTTTGCGCCTCTATCCACGCTAGTTCCTAAGACCTGCCCTGTTGGCAAAGGCAAGTACATTCTTAGGTCCTATCCGTTTTATCTCTATTGGTTCCAAGGTTCTTGAGCCCAGAATAGTCTGCCTGTGATAACCCTGGGTTTCATAGCGACACAAGATGTGTGCCGAGGATTCATTCTTTTTACCACACCACTGCACGTTGGGCCGTTGACCACCCTCATCACGAACAGGTGACGCATGAAGGTGTTGTGACCCGTTAATAGGCCTACTAGCAATCTCAAGTTACTCCTATCCAGAGAGAGACAAAATCGTCCTATTCTCTCTGCAGGCCCTGTTAATAGTTCCCGAGCTTGACGGAGATGACCAGAGATGTTGTTCCATCTCAGAGAGTGTTGATTCTGGATCCACTCTCCGCAGTTGTTTTCGTAATCAAGTTTGCAAATAGTCCTAAAGCTGGTTCCGGGCCTACAAAACTGCCGGATCCCATCCTAGCCAGATGATCCGCCATGTCTTTACCCTTTACCCCAGCGTGCCCAGGTACCCACATCAGTGATACCTTGTGTTTAGCTGAGATGTCGTCAAGAGCCCTCCTGCACTCCAGGACCAGTCCCGACGTTATTTTCCAAGCACTCAGTGCTTTGATGGCTGCCTGATTGTCAGAGCAGATAGTAATCCGCCTCCTAGACCCGTCAATTTCCCGAATACGATTTACACAAGCAAGTAGTTCCTGGTCTTACTCAAGGGATAGGCAGGACAGTCCAAAAAAACACGCTTAGCTGTTTCTTCTGCCTCAAAACACTTCCTGTATAATGGGTTTGACACTTCAATCCCCAGCTTTAGCAGGTGAACACTGAACCTCCAATAGCCAGTTATGAATCCAACTACCTTTCGCAGTTACTTGTTGCTTATGGACTACCACCTGGCCTGCGCCAGTGGCTGAATAGTCAAAGGCTGTTCATCAGACGTATTTTCAATAAACTCCGGTGTTCCTCAGGGATCTGTCCTATCCCCTACACTGTTTCTGCTGCACATCAACGAGCTGCTGGAAATAACATTCAATCCAAGCTACAGCTTTGCAGACGACAGTACATCAATATCGTGCATGGAACCAGGCAAGTCACGTTCATCCCAGAAGACGGTACGTCGGCGATAGCAGCATGCCTCACAGATCAACGTAGATATCAAAACAATTGTCTAGTGGGGATTAGTAAATAAAGTATAGTTTAACGTACAAAAAACTCAGGCAACGATACTGACAAAGAAGTCTCATGTTGGCTTACCAATTGTAGAAATGAAGGGTCACCCAATAGTCGAGTCACCATAAAAAAAGAAGTATTGTACTAAAAAATGTATAGACAATCGAAATCAGAAACAGACCTCTCGACAAATCTACCTCGCCTTTAAACTTTAACTTTAAACAACTTGACAGCTTTTAGTGATTAAGACATAGGTTAGGTTAGGTTGAAAGTGAGTGGGGCAGAGGTGCCTCCTTCCACTGCGACTCAATTGTGTCTATTGTGGCTCACACCTTTTTAGAGTTCACCGTACAGTCGGCACCTCTTTACGAAGGCGATCAACGTGAAGGGTGAAACTTCCTTGAAGTCATGAGGTTCAAGTTGGGCAAATCCGAATGTCTGGAACCTAGCATTATCCAGTACTGGACAGGAGCAAAGAATATGCTCCGCTGTTTCGTCCTCCACGTAGCAGAAGCGACAGTCTGAAGTTTTTTCAAGACCCAACTTCCGCATATGGTACCTTAGACGACCATTCGTACCTGTTACATTCCATGATCCTCGGGGGGGCCTGACTCGAGGGGTATCTTATAAACGCCTTCGAGTGCAGTAGCCCTGGTGTATCTCGCCAAGTTAAGGAGTGCTTTCCTCACTGCCCAGTCCGAGATGGTCTTTTTAGCGGTCCTTTTGCAATGCCCGCGAATGGTTGTGGTCCCATGAACACAGATTCAGTTCCTCCTTTTGCTAGCGGGTCGGCCAGTACATTGCCTTCCACTCCGCTATGACCTGGAACCCAAATCAAGGTTACCCTGTTTCCCGTTCCGAGTTTGTTGAGGAGGTGCATGCAGTCCTATACCAGTCTTGAATCAACCCGACTGGATCACAGTGATTTCAATGCAGCCTGGCTGTCTGAAAAGATTTTTATACATCTGTTAGTCAGGGGCCTTTTGATTGGTTCCCTGATTCAGAGCTCTATGGCAATCATTTCTGCCTGGAAGACTGTGGTATACCTCCCAAGGTTGACTGAAATTTCAACTCTTGGATTGGTACCCACTACTCCCGCTCCTGCCCCCAGTTCAGACTTGAAGCCACCAGTAAATAGCGCAAGATCAGATAAAGAGAGAGATTAAGACATCATAATACATTCAAAACAACTTGTTACCTCAAAATCAAAAGCATCAATGATCCCAATACCCCTTCAGTTATGAGAGAACTGACAAAATAGCGAAACCGTAAGTTATTTGCAGATAAACTATATGAAAGACGGATGACTGGATTATTGTACATCCTTGATACCATATTCCGTGAAAGAAGGCAAGATTTACGGCAACACAAGCTATTGTCTAGCCCTGGGTTTCTTCGACCTGGAAAGTCGATACGAGATACGTCCCTGGATAGGTCGTATTTCTCTTTATATTCTAGAGCCACCGTAACGTGTGGGTAAATTATCTGCAAGGCGTAGAACAGAGTTAAGTTGATAAACGGCTAAGGCACATCACGAACTAAGATACCACATCGAACGTTATGATATACACTTTGTTAGGCGATCCTATCAGAGGCTTACCTGGGATGGGCAAGCATGAAACTGTTTGCTGAATGAATTTGTGGTTCTTATACCCGTTTTACGTCAACAATTAATCCATGGTTTTAATTCGTGCACACATAAAAAGAAATTCTCAAGTCAAGAATTGTGATATTCTTGTAAATACATACAACAAGGATATCGGTTCTCACTCTAAGAAAGAATATTTGATCAGAAAAGTATAGAAAATTTGTATCAAGAATAATATATTTTTGATTTATATAGTTATTTTAAAGAAATATACTCCGAAAGAAACTATAATTTTCTTTGCAACCAAGGCTATAATAATTTAATAACAAATATTTCATAATTTTATATTATTTTATATTTATATATCAAGATCATATCACTGTTTCCAGCGGTGTCCAGTTTACTTCTATCACTTCTTCTTGCAAATGCGAACCTTCATTTACAATATGTCAATCTTGGTTTGAAAATGAACGCTGTGTCTTACAAGCACACCCTATATTTGTATCAAGTAAATCAGTTATTTGACGTCTACCAACATCGGAGTGCGCAGACGCGCAGCGTGCCACGGGTCAGCTCTAACCTCTCCACCCTCTCTACTCAACAGCCTGTTGCCCGTCCGCGTCTGCGCCGCCATTATCGGTTTTCGGATTGTCGCATTCGCCGCCGTCTTTAGCACCGTAGCGTAATACCTGCATCCTGGATCCTGCATAATAGCACATAATAGTATTTAGTCAAACTGTTAAATAAATTGCCATTGCCACGTAATACCCGTGATACCACCGTCAGTCATCGAATCTGCCAGTAGTGCTGGTCCACCGCCATTTGAGTCGCGTCCCAGTTCCCATCAGCTTCCTTATCATTGGATCTATCCAGCCATGAATGAGCTATTGAAAAAATAGGTTGCATTGGAACAGGTTTTATGTTAGTTGGCGTTACACAGCATTATTTACAGTTTTAACTGTCACTGCGAAGTCGCAGCTGATCAATGCTTGGAGGCTGAAGTGTCAAAGATGATGGCTTTCAGCGCGCCATGCTGAAGTGGTTTGTTTACTACCTCTATGTTTAGTTGTTACTCTGAGGATACGATTGACAACTAGTACATCTGTAATAATCATCGAGTTTCAAAGTATCTTACATCCTTGGAAAGTGAATAGTAAACCCAATCTAGCCGACGAAGGACAAAAAGCCGTCACTTATCAAGGTTCACCACCATAATAAGGTATAAAAAGGGTAGGCAGCATCAGTCAGGAGATAGAGGTCCCTATGGGGCAAAAACAAAGGAGCATAGACAAACAAGCAAATGGGGTAGATAAACAAAATTAGCTGGAA
The DNA here is from genome assembly GCA_951848785.1 of Callosobruchus maculatus. Lineage (NCBI taxonomy): Eukaryota > Metazoa > Arthropoda > Insecta > Coleoptera > Chrysomelidae > Callosobruchus > Callosobruchus maculatus. Next base: position 449,735 of record CATOUR010000209.1, on the reverse strand, counting down.
CCAATTAGACAGGGTAAAACGGAATTATTTTTGGTGGATGGCGAAGGTCTTTTATAATCAACTGTTAATGCATTAAGGTCCCTTTGGCGTTCAGTAAAACAAAAGACAGAAGTGGAGAGAAGGGAAGTTTAGCGGGATCAGTCTCTTGTTGGTCCGACCGTTTGTTTGCTGGTGCAGCTTTGTTCGGAACTGTACAGGCCGCGCGGATGCAGATTTATCATTAGAAAGGTGCTGCCCCTTATCAACAAACTTCCCTCTATTAGTCTAGTCGGACACTGTCAAAATTTATAGCAGTGTGTAGCTACCTCAGAGTAACAACTGAACATAGAGGTAGTAAACAAACCACTTCAGCATGGCGTGTTCAAAGCCATCATCTTTTGACACTTCAGCCTCCAAACATTGCCAACTAACCTGAAAATTCTTCCAATGCAACCCATGTTACAAACACTGCTCTGCACTGTCACATCTCGCAAAACTGTTAAGCTACACTCGAATATAGCACAGCAAGTCCATAAAGCTTCACTGCAGTTACCAACAAATAGCAAATTCGATTTTACTGGCCAAGCATAAAAGACGCACAAACAAAATAAACGTTTGACAGTCGGAGATTACCGTAAACAAATCGCAGGAAAATTATGTAGGCGTTGCCAGCTCCTCAAAAATTATGTAAGACAGAATTTGCGTTTATGATGGAGAAACATGCAGTAACGCAGTATAGGTCACCATATCTATTGATTTTGCTGTAATCATTTCTGAACCATCAAAATACCGTCTTTTTTAACGTAGAATGGAATATTTCTGGATACTATACAATTAAGACAATAGTAAACAATTATGATTGCCGTATCTGATGGTAAATATGACAACGTAAGAAAAGATGTTGGCCTATTAGAATTAGTTGTTTACTACCTCTATGTTCAGTTGTTACTCTGAGGTAGCTACTGATTTGATACCCACTACTTGGGATTTTGAGATAGGTATTGGACAACTGGAATGGCGGTATAACTACTGGCGGAAGCAAAATATCTAACTTAAGATTTGCTGACGATACAATCCTTATTGCTGCTTCTCAGGAAGAACTAGTAGCTCTATTGAACGTTTTTGGAACAACACAGTGCAGCATATGGTCTTGGTGTTAACTACAACAAGACCAAGATTATTATCGTAGATAGAGAGCATGACAATCATCAAGAAATAAAGTCAATAGGCCGTTGTGCGGTAGTTCAAAGTTTTGTGTATCTCGGTTTTTTGATCGACAATTCAGGTAGCTGTGAGAATGAGATTCGACGGCGCATTCAACAGGCACGGGTGGCCATGACAAAGCTTACTAAAATATGGCGTGACCATAACATCACTAAAGTTACCAAAATGTCACTGGTTCAGTCTCTCGTGTTCTCCATATTTTTGTATGCCTCGGAAACCTAGACTGTTAAAAAGGCAGATCGAGCTCGCATAGATGCTTTTGAAATGTGGACGTGGAGGAGAATGCTGAGAATTCCTTATACCGCCCATCGAACTAATGTTTCCATACTGGATGAGCTCGGTAATCTAAAGAGACTATCCTCCATGGTGTCGATGAGAATGCTTACATTCTTCGGACATATTCACAGAGGCGATAATATGGAGTAGTTCAGGGTTACGCCCCGAGTGGGCGGCGCCGTGGCCGTCCCCATACACGCTGGGTGGATACGACGAAACAGTTGCTAGATATGAGTATCAAGAGCGCCACTGAACTGACAGTAAATCGCGAATGATGGCGAGCTACAGTTCTCAAAACTATTGATAATATTCATGTCGGCAATACTCTAGCTCCGACTTAAGGCATTTTACGAGTTCACAACATGTCCGTTAAGACATTGTGACTATTATGATGATGATGACTTGGGATTTTAGGTGGCTCGTTATATTATACAGGGTATTCCAAAAAAATGACCTTGTCTCTAGAATAGATAGAAAACTGCAAAATAATTTGAGTTTGCTCAGCAAAAAAATTTCGTAACGCCATCCGTATTTAAGATACAGGGCGTTGAAGAAAAAAAATACACATTGTTTATGATTTTGCCGAAACTACTGGCAACATTGTAATGAAATTTCACACGAACACGAATATGTTTTTTGAAGCTAGTACATCCTACGAATTTGTTTTTATACCTGACTATCATAGAGGGCGCTAGTTACACGGTTCATACCAGGTAGTACTGAGCGTAACTTTTTTGAGGTTAAATTTATAAATTAAAATTTTAGGTGAACTTAAACACCAAAAGGGTCCTCTTCGTGAAACTCGATACTGTGCATTGTTTTCGGAATATTTTGATTTGAAAATTATGACATATAGCCCTATGTTAAATTTCGCCCAAATAAAGTCGATAAATAAATAAATAACTATGTCGAATTGTATCACCTGATACACTGATGGCTGCAAAAATTCATCAGGTACAGTAGATGCCATATACAGTGGTAGACCTGGGCGCCTAGGTAAACAGACTACCCTTTTTGAGGCAGAAATAGCCGCAATTTTGGAATGCGGCAGAATACGCATAGATAAAGGATACAGCAAAAAGACTATCTATGTAAACACAGACAGCCACGTGGTTCTCATGGCCTTGGCAAGTAACCACTATACTTTAAAAGTAATGTGGGACTGCCACAATACCCTAAAGATACTGGCGAAGACTAACACAACAACGCTGCACACAGAAAAATCTGTCGTTCTGTCAAAGGCTTACGCTTGGATTCAATGGGATGTTACACTCAGCATTCCTCAAATACAGCGATGCTTTATCCAATGGGAAGTGTATAGTTGGTAATGAATTATTTCGTATTGTCGATTCAACTACAAGATGTCATTGGATTCCAATGAATGATTCAATCTCAGCCTGTCGTTTAATCGAATCTGTGTTTGGTAGTTGATTCTAAACTACTTTCTTTTCCTTGAACCAACAGATTTTATTGCGAGGACAGCTGGTTGATTCGTTTGGATGTTGAATTGTGTGATTTTGTAAGTTATAAGGAGCATGATATAAGAATTAGACATAAGCCTGCACCAGTTGTTGCATTATTACCTAAAATATAACTGTCTGGCTAATCTAAATACCTACAATCAAATGTGGGTGTTAGCTCTTCTGAGTCCCAATTTCTCAATAGGTCCTCCATTCAATATATAACTGGACACATCTAAATCACACAACTGCTGATGCAATACGCAAAACCATGAGATGACACAACATGGCTAACACCGAAACAACACAACGGAACAACCTCGTCCATGTTGGCGGGTTCGCGGCGATAGTAACACTGAGATAATCCCCCTGTTCTTTATTTTTACGTTCCTTGAATCGGGACATCAGTCCTGCCGAATACTAATTATGGTTCAGCGAACGACAAGGGCCATCGAAACAAAATTAATTTTTATCAGATGAATTATCACGAACTGCTGTTGCAGTAATAATTTTTGTACATTGAATAGATTGTATGCTTTGCTTAAATGAAACATAGGGTAAATTTCGAAAGCAAAAGGATGTTTTGATTGCATTATATGTCAATACTGGTATTAGAAGGATTATACATATCGTTAGAACGAATATAAAATTATTTTGAATTTATTAGTGTACCTGTGATTACTTCGAATATAAGGATTGAATTCTTTCAATGGCTGATTTGAAACAACTGTAAATATATTTAAAGCGATGGAAAAACATCCAAAATGCTAACAATTAATTGAAAAGCAACAGTATTTTTTTCTGCGTGGGTGGTAATGGGAGACGCAGAACTCAAGTGGTATGTCATACAACATGGTACGGACAACTGTCACTATTTGTATGTCAAATGAATACCAGAGGCGATGGGACAGTGTGGTAGACAAAATTGTTTGTCTACTATGGAGTACCAGCGGTCACAAGTGAAAAACGTACAACCCCGTCACCATTGATCAATGTTCCGAGTGAATTTTTTCAATACGTTGGGTGAGTATCATTGTCGAAAGGTGATGCGAAATACAAAGCAGACTGGTAGAAATGGTGGACGTAATGCGAATAAAAAATAAAATATGTGTATCGATTTCCCACTTCGGAATACACTCATATATTGGTATTTATTGGAATAGCAATACATTCGATGCATTCTGTGCTTTTCAGCTACATAAACTGTATTTAAAAATATTGGGATGTACTGTGTAGCATAACCAGTGACATCAACGCCAAATTGCTGAATTATTGAAAATTCTCTAGTCGCTGCATTATATGCGATACTTCATCTTTCGCTATTGATATTTACTTGTTTGGGATCCATATTCCTTTTGGGTAATCAACAAACGACTTGCAAGGATATAAATCGTGTTGGTCAGAAACATTGATCATACAACTGTATTGCCCTAGTACGGCTGTGGTGATTGATGAAATGAGTTTTCGATTTTTTGTGCAATTTTAGCTCTCACTGACCCACTGCTCAAAAGATAGCAAAAACCACTGGTACTAGAGAAAAACTAAATACAGATTCGGAATCAGCATGAAAAAACTAGTCTAAGAAAAAACAGGTTTTGTCAATATCGCTTCCGTTTTGAAAAAAATTGAATCAAATGCGACAGGTAACTGACGACGTATTATGTACGGTGTATTGATATTCCTGAAGCACAGGCAGCGTGGCCGAGCGGTTAAGATGCTAGGCACCAGTCCGAAAGGGCGTGGTTAGGTTAGGTTAGGTTGAAAGTGAGTGAGGCAGAGCTGCCTCCTTCCACTGCGACTCAATTGTGTCTATTGTGGCTCACACCTTTCTAGAGTTCACCGTACAGTCCGCACCTCTTTACGAAGGCTATCAACGTGAAGGGTGAAACTTCCTTGAAGTCATGAGGTTCCACTTGGACAAATCCAAATGTCTGGAACCTAGCATCATCCAGTACTGGACAGGAGCAAAGAATATGCTCCGCTGTTTCGTCCTCCACGTAGCAGAAGCGACAGTCTGAAGTTTGTTCAAGACCCAACTTCCGCATATGGTACCTTAGACGACCATGTCCCGTCAGCAGACCGATCAGAATGCGGAGGTCGTACCTATTACATTCCATGATCCTCGGGGGGCCTGACTCGAGGGGTATCTTATAAACACCTTCGAGTGCAGTAGCCCTGGTGTATCTCGCCAGTTCAGCATTGCTTTCCTCACTGCCCAGTCCGAGATGGTCTTTTTAGCGGTGCTTTTTGCAATGCCCGCGAATGGTTCTGGTCCTATGAACACAGATTCAGTTCCTCCTTTTGCTAGCGCGTCGGCCAATACATTGCCCTCCACTCCGCTGTGACCCGGAACCCAAATCAAGGATACCCTGTTTCCCGTTCCGAGTTTGTTAAGGGGGTGCATGCAGTTCCATACCAGTCTTGAGTCAACCCGACTGGAGCACAGTGCTTTCAATGCAGCCTGGCTGTCTGAAAAGATTTTTATAGATCTGTTTGTCAGGGGCCTTTTGATTAGTTCCCTGACTCCCAGCTCTATGGCAATCATTTCTGCTTGGAAGACTGTGGTATACCTCCCAAGGTTGACTGAAATTTCAACTCTTGGATTGGTACCCACTACTCCCGCTCCTGCCCCCAGTTCAGACTTGGAGCCATCAGTATTTTCGAATCTCACCGCGGTCAACAACCTTTTTTTTCTTTTTTTTAAGACTAAATGTTAAATGTGTTGATTACTAGTCGCGGAAAAATTCGGTTGTGTCAATGTAATAAAAAAAGTAAATTTTTATACCAATAAATTCCACAGTGAGAGCGCCGTATCAATTTACTCAGGTAAATTCTTTCCTAACTTTTTATACTGAGCTTATCTTTTGTCTTGAAAGTAACCTTATGATAATCTGAGTTTTTATGTACCTCCAAATCGAGAATTGAATGTTTCGAGAACGCTGAAAGCTTTCAAAAATAAAGTAGAGGAATAGCAATATTGGGAGCTCCAGTCCTCATTGCAGAAGGAAGGATGACCTTGGGTCCTGACCATACGTCTTCAGGTTTAAGAGTCTTTGAACCTAGTGTAGTCTGCATGTGATCCTCAGGGGCGTCACAGCACATAGCATATGATGTTCCGAGGACTTTTCATTCTCGCCACAGCGTGCATACGTCGGTTAGCTTGTCACCCCCATCACATACTAGTGGTGAAGGTGTTATGACCAGATAGCAGGCCCACAAGTGACCTTAGCCTTAGCCAGATGTCCTAAAGTAAATTCTAGCTTGACGGAGATGTCCATCCCATAAGATGTTGATATTTGTAACCAAACCTGCTGCCAGCTCCATAGCCCCACACTAAATATGAGCGTCTTGATGTCTTGCCGTAATGTCATCCAAGACCTTTCTACTGGAAAGTAGGCACGCTACAGACATGAAGTAAGATAAAATATTATAGACTATTGCCAATCCCAGAAACTCAAACTCAAAATTATTCAAATATGCATTGTTTTCGCTATGGAAAATCTACCGTAGCAGCCCTTAAAAAAATAGTTGCTTGAAGCGGTCTATGGGCTTACTATTTCCGTATGGTTACAGCAATTGCTCTGAAAGAAGCACCACGATCTCGTTGGCCCACAATCCGACCCCGTTCAAAGGGGCTTAGCTGCGTCTACTGGAGCTATCGTCTTCTAGGGGGCATCTTTACACAACCAACTAGTCTCTCGCCACATTTGCTTCCGATATCATCGTTTTTAAATCGACAAAAAGCCATGCTCTGTTTTTACATTTCTAGAGCTTTTTAGAAGTGCCATGCAGGTAAATAGCGTCTGAATGAAGAAAAAGTGTTACGCGTGTACTAGAGATGGTACTGCCAAGCTGTGTAGAAGGTTTCAATGCAAATATCCCTTTTACTTCCCACACCGATAGGTGAGGGGAGTATTGTGATCGCGAAAATTTTCGATTTTGAGATAATACGCTTTTTGAGCGTTTTATGATGTCTACATAACGAAAATCTACGTCACTCATTTCCGTCGGTCTGTCTGTCTGTCGTGTTCTTCTACCCTCGTAATCTCAGTAACCGCTACATGGATTAAGATGAAATTTGGGTAGCTGTGGGGTCCTAGTAGGTAATGCTGCTAAAATTTTTAAAATTGGTGCATTGGCGGTGGAGTAATTAGCAAAAAACAAAAACAGATATGCCTCAAACTTCGTTTTTAGGCGCTTTTGGGAGTTTCTGATCATTTTATACTTTTTTTTTGGGTGAAGGTGAATTTTAGGTGGTTAGAGGGTGGGGGGTTGTAAAACTGAAAAATTTGTTGTATTCATAATGAGCTGTTCATTGACTTTTGAATGAAAAACCTAGCGGCATAATACACTTTTTTAGGTCCATCCGAATATTGCTTTGCTTATATTACAGAAACCAAGGGACTTAGAATTTTGTGATGTTTACATAAACGAGTGTTGCTTAATTTCGTTCTATGTACAGGGTGTTTACAACCTTAATGCCGTTATGTAAAGTACGAATATTATACATCATTGTAATGCTTGTAGCACAAATATAACACGAATATCCCAAATTTGAAGTTTCTAGAAAAATCGCAACATTTTCTGATAACACAGAATAAGCGGCAACAAGTCTAGAAATAATAACATTTGTTTACATAGTGAATATATTCAAAAATACCTGACAGGAACTAGGGCGAATACTGGGCAATGTTGTCGGATTGTGATTTTGCAGTCATACTGTTTTAATTTTTTCTATTTAACTATGCGTTAACTAGTGAAATGGTACTGGGGTTTGGGTTCGAAATATCATGATCTTTCGTTCCTCCAAATTAATGCACTAAGATCGTAAACACCCTATCGTAAAGAGAAAATTATTGAATTGATTTTAATAAAATTTCGACACAGAAGTTACTATCGCTGCGAGAATGGTAAACGCGTCAGTTTCTGGAAAATCGTATCAGTGGCGGTGCAACAATAATAAAAAAACTAAAAATATGGAAACAGCTCATACTTCATTTTTAGACGGTTTGGAGGCTCCTGATCGTTTCGCATCGTCCAGTTGAAGCATGCAGAATCAAAACTGTGGCGTCCTAGTTCCTAAGGAAGGAGACTATTTACGAGAGCTTTTGTGATTTCAGACTATAGCTTCATGCAATGGGAAAACAATAAAATGGTATCATTATTATGTGTGGGAAGTACTGAGTCAATCAACTTGACTCCATTTTTTTTTCTCGGATTTCACCTGCGCGTAGTAGTATATGGCAGTAAACCGGTATTGTTGGTATCTCCCCACTAATGATTCTAACCTATTTTCCGTCGCACTGCCAACTTGCGCAACATATTCCAGCGTCATCAAGGTAAATTAGGCAGTGAAAAATAGCCTGTAGGAAAAAAGGTGGGATTGGGCCAACACGGTACAGGCACGGTGTCACGGCGCTGCGACTAAATGGGTATATGACCAGTCTCAAATAATGGCCTTCTACATTAATATTCATATACGATGCTGAGTAGGACAGATAACACCGCTTTTATCACAGCCATGCTCTTTCCGGCTGGCTCTTTGTAGTGCGCTCGCAAACACGCTGAACAGCCGACGCTCCACGCTTCGTAGACGCGACGCTTTGTGCACCAAACCTAACTTTTATGTGGGTCACTCTTGCGCTTTCTATGAAATACGTCATAATCTCGCACTTACCGCTTTAAATATCTTCAGCGGGAAGTGCAACTCGCATTGGATGCTCTTTAACCTCTGGATTGCTTACATCGTTTGCCGCAAACGTGTACAGCGCAATTTTATTCTCGTCTGGCTCCGCAGCATTCTTATCGAAAAACCGATGCTGCTGAAATTGTTGGGGAATCAAAACTATATATGACGCCAAAGATCGCATATGAATGAAAGTATTGCTCAATGAGCAAAATAGCTCAAAACCCTTTAGTACCGTAGTGTAATACCTGCATCCTGGATCCTGCATAATAGTATCTAGTCAAACTGTTAAATAAATTGCCATTGCCACGTGATACCCGTAATACCACCGTCAACCATCAGTCATCGAATCTTCCGGTAGTGCTGGTCCACCGCCATTTGAGTCGCGTCCCAGTTCCCATCAGCTTCCTTATCACTGGATCTGTCCAACCATGAATGAGCTATTAAAAAAATTGGGATGCGAAGACCTGACTCAGGTGTTCCTAGATAAGTACTAAGTATATTAAAAGTGATTTAAGAAATTTTGCAAAACTATTTCTCCAGAAAAATTTTTACATGCTCATAGAAGAGTTTGAATACTCAAATTAATACTACTAGATTCCTCATCAAAGAATATCATAATTTTAGAATAAAGTTGAGCTACTTGCGTCAAGTTTATGAAATGCTCCCAGTTAAGATTATTAAATGCTTCAGTCAAGATTATGAAATACTTCGGTCAAGATTACCATATGCTTGATTTAAGATTTTAGTATTCTTACTATCAAGAATTTCCCAGTTTTGCATTAAAGATATTTTCCCAATCTAACCCTTATATGGTCAAAGATATCGTATTCTCACTTTAAGATTAGCATAACCTTGCGGGTATAGGAAGCTATGGTATAGTTGAATTAAAGCATCTGTGCTCCATCTAAGAAATTACTTTTATGTGGGTATGAATGGAAGTATCGCTCAATGAGTCAATCCTTAGAGAAAAATAGCTCAAAACCCTTTTTTTATTATTTTTACTTTGTTTTACACAACATGAGTCCCAAGTTCATTCTTTTTTAAACTGTGTATAGAAGTCGTTCAAATAGACAACTTTTTCAAACAACTTATTTTCAGAAAATTGAAAAATCAGCAAGATACAAAATAAAAATCGTATATTGGGCTTGTGTATCAAGACGCACCTAGTCTGTTTGTTTATTTTTTTGCTTGTATTTTTGTCAAATCGATTAGACAGTGTACCTGTCAGATAGTACAGTAGTCGTTTTTTGTTTATCGTTGTTAATTTTTAATAGGTAGATCCCAAAAGTAGCACAGTCTTATGAAACAACTTTTTGGATTTACCAATTTGAGATAAAGTGTGATAAACTGAAAGTGACTAGTGCACTAATTGATCGATATGAAAAAATCTAAGCGAAAAACTAAACATAAATGGCTTGCATCCAGCCGGTGCCAAAAAAGGGATCCAAAACTGATCCAACCAACTACAGGCCTATGGCTCCGCTCTCTGTAATCAATAAAGTAATGGAGAAATGCGTCAACCAAGAGCTCATGAAATACCTTCAGCTCAATCACTTAATCAACAACATACAATGTGGATTCCGACACCAAAGATCAACTGGAGATCTTCTGGCTTACGCCACACATGTGTGGACCAAACTCATCCAGTCGTTTGGCGAGGCTCACGTCTTTGCTCTCGATATTTCAAAGGCATTCGACCAACTGTGGCATGCAGCTCTCCTAAACAAGCTCCCGTCTTACGGGCTCCCTGCTAAGCTTTGCGATTCGCTCGCAGACTTTGTCTTAGGTCGGAAAATCTCTCTCGTAGTAGACGGCCTTTCCACTTCTTTCCATAGCATCAATGCTGGGGTTCCGCAGAGATCGGTATTAGCTCCACATTGTTTCTGCTTCACATTAATGATCTACTCTCTAGCACAACAGACCCAATCCACAGTTTTGCGGATGACAGTACGCTGCATGCAGGCATCATAAACAATAGACCGATCTCTGTGGTCGAGCTGGAAGGCAGAAGACTGGCAGTGACACCATCATTTTCAAAGGATCTCGATACCATTACCGCTTTGGGCATCCAAGACCAAGTATTGTTCGCTATCAAACAAGAAGTGCTCAAGCAAACACCCCGTTCTAATGAACAACGAGGCTCTGCCAAGGAGTCACTCATGCAAGCTGTTAGGAGTCTACATTACAGAAAATCTGATCTGGCACGAACACGTTGCGTCAATTGCAACAGCTACTGGTAAAAAGCTCAGAAGCTCAGAATTTAGAGCCAGAAAGTACTTCTCTGTAACCTCCTCACGCTATATAAAGCCCAGATACGACGAGGCCTGACGTAACCTAACTTAATTGTTTCACAGCAGCCACGGTACTCTGGTATTTAGGTTTTGCTTAGTTACAAAAAAAAGATAGGTGTTAATACACAAGAAGAGATTTCCTTTTCTTGATACTGCATCTCACTTATCAAATTCAGTTTTCGGAAAAAAAGTAAGTTGAAAAAGTTGATTATTTTAACGAGTTCTATGCACACTTTATAAGAAAAGTATCAAGTTGAGACTAACACTGTATAAAGCTATAATTGATACCTTACGTTATATGGATTTTGTACTATTTTCTGAATTAGTGTATTATACAGGTACTGTCATTATTTTAATCACACGCTTTTCTTTCCAGGTAAGTCCATCTCAGCGATATGGCTGAGAACCTCTGCAAAAGTGAGTACTGTCTACGATCACTAGAAGAAATGAATAATCCAACGAAAAATAGTTTTAAGCTAACTTTAAGATCACAACTACTAGAATTATATTTCTATAGCAGTAGCAGTAAAGAGCAGGAGACCTTCAAACTGCATTTTGTCCATTATTACAAAATTTCTGCAGAAGCAAAAGACCAGTACAGAGAAACCAAGGTATAGAGAAAAAAACATATATATCACTAGTTTTCCACAGTTTTCTCACGTATTGTGGCTACCATTCCAGCTCCCAAACTGTGTCGTACAACATACGAAAATAAAATATCAATCAAAATTAATTTTGTCCATGGACTTAAATCAGTTTGTTTGTCTATTTATGATTTCCTACCGAATAGCACATGGACTAAATGCATTTTGTTTGTCTTATTGTTCATCTCAGAGTAACAACTGAACATAGAGGTAGTAAACAAACCACTTCAGCATGGCGTCATCTTTTGACACTTCAGACCCAAACATTGCCAACTAACCTGAAAATTCTTCCAATGCAACCCATGTTACAAACACTGCTCCGCACTGTCCCGTCTCGAAAAAATGTTAAACTACACTCGAATATAGCACAGCAGGTCGGTAAAGCTTCACTACAGTTACCAACAAATAGAAAATTCGATTTTACTGACCAAGCATAAAAGATACACAAACGTTTGACAGTCGGAGGTTACCGTAAACATATTGCAGGAAAATTACATAGGCGTTGCCAACTCCTCAAGTTTATGTAAGACAGAATTTGCGTTAATGATGAAGAAACATGGAGTAACGCAGTATAGGTCAACATATCTATTGATTTTGCTGTAATCATTTCTGAACCATCAAAATACCGTCTTTTTTAACGTAGAGTGGAATATTTCTGGATACTATACAATTAAGACGATAGTAAACAATGGACTAGTATCACGAGGTTAAGAACAATGATTTAATTATTATGGCCGCTTAGTGCATACACAAATAAACGTTCTGCTGCATTTCGTTACTTTCTACATCATTTTGTTTTTTAGTAATTTCATTCTAAAGTTTAAAGAAAGGAATTCAAATTCAGCCAATCAGTGCCAACCGCGCGAATTATCAGCAGTGCATTGTTGCCAAGAACAGCTCCGACTCGCAAAACATTTACATTTCACATAAACATGTTATTTGCTATCCAAAGTGTTATAAATAATTTGAAACTCACTTCTTAGCTTTCACATTTCTCATCTTCGTATTGAAGAACTGCATATTATCCACATAAAAGTCGTTCACCATAGCCATATCAACTTTAGGCAGGTTATCTGAATCGGCGTTTGTGAATCCACTATCGATTTTACCCATACTTGTTGGTTATGTTATGATAAAATAACTTGAAACCTAGTAAAATGGAATAAAAGGATATCCTGTACAAATAAACGCAAACAAATAATAATAACTTTAAGATTGTTGAAAATTACAGCCAAAGCCCAATGGAATTTGGAAATGACAATGACCGAATGACGATTGATTGACAGGATTGACGGATCAGGAACCTTAACTTAGCTTTCGGAAGGGCTGTTCCAAATTATGGTTCTATCACCGTCCTAGAACTGTTTTCATCATGCCCCGCCCATTTTACAGTTCTCAAAACAATGATTGGTTGGTCCACCAGCGTACCAACCAATCATCGATTCTAGAATCACAAAATGGGTGGGGCATGATGAAAACAGTTCTAGGACGGTGATAGAACCGTAATTTGGAACAGCCCTGGAATTTCGGATCACGGGACATTAAAACCACAAAACATATCAGACGGGAACAGAAGACAAGATAGATGAGCCAGCCCGCGTACAGCTCCGCGCGCCATAAGAATGCGGCAACACAGCACACATATCTGTCTTTTGATTGGCTGTTCGCCTATAGGGCAGTGACGTCACTGCCCTAGGAGAATTCAAATATTTTCCTCATTTTCATGGCTTTCCTGTGCCCAAAAAAATCGGAGAAAAAAATGAGATGCTTTTTATGACGTACTCTATCATATGCAACCAGAAATAAAATTCATGATACTAGTCCATTATGATTGCCGTATCTGGTGGTCGATATGACAACGTAAGGAAAGATGTTGGCCTATTAGAATTAGTTGTTTACTACCTCTATGTTCAGTTGTTTTTCTGAGTTGTTCATAAACAGTAAGTATCTGATCATAGGGATACAGCGCCATCTCTATCTCAAATATGGGAATTTTGGACAAAATGCAGTTTGAAAGTCTGCTCCCCAAAAATTGCTCCTGTACTACGTAATACGGCCAGATGCAGTATGGCGTCATAGCCCCTCATTCGACCAAAACCTGCAGGGTTTGCGGTTATCCCTTTCCGACACCAGGAGTCTTTCCGCTTGACACTTGACATAAAGGACAAGGGTCGTTATTAATGATCCAGCTTAATAATTACTCTGTCCTATACACGTTAACCTGACTTCGATTAGGAGGTCATTAGGCATTTCAATTGACTTATATACATCAGATTTCATATACTCGTACATCCAGGGACCTGAGAAGGTGGTGTCAGAGAGAATGACTCACCTTCAACAATTTCCTGGGAGCTTTTGACTGAGTTTATCGCGTTCTATGGAAGCTTCCAATGCATTTGGCATGTCAAGTCCAACGAATATAGTGATAGACGAAAAGAAGTATGCATATTAGATTTTGGTAGAAAAATTCAAAGAAAAGGTTGACTGCAGATAGAAAATTAATTCTTAAAGGAGTGCTTATGTAAAAGAGTACAATATCTAAAAGCCATATTTGTGCTATTTTATTTCGTTGTACTTCTTAAATGATTAAATAGTTTTGCCAATTATTAGGTTCATCATGTATTATATACAGGGTGAGATTTTAGTACCGGTTCGGTCGATAACTCCACTACTGTAGGAGATAGCGAAAAAAGTTGTATATAAAAGTTGTAGCCACGGATATGCTACTTGCTCAGAAAACATTTAGATTTATGCAGGGTGTTCCATAACTACGTCGTGATGAAAACATGCACTTTTTTAAATGAGACACCCTATATATTATTTTTTATTCAAATTCTGCTAATGATTTTCGTTCTTTCAATATAGGGTATTGTTACATTATACAGGATATTTCAAAAGTTATGACCATTTTTATATCCTAATCGCTGTCAAATGAACGTACCGCATATCAAAAAGTGATGAACCAAAAATCATTTTTTCACACGGATGGATAAAAAATATCCAAAGAATTGCTTTCAATATACTCTTTCATCTTTGTATAGCTCTTGTTATGGCTGCATTCATTAGTTTCTGAGATATTTCGATTTTTGTACAAATTTTAAATATACCTTCTATTTGTTTACTAACATTTATTTATTTTGAAAAAATTCTATCAAATTTTATTTCTGCTTAACAAACAACTAAAATGTAAGGCCATAATAGTACTTGATCAAGTCAAAATACTGAATTAACGAGATAATATAGGTCAAGTGTGCTGAGGAAACAATTTTATAGGCGTCATGCATAGTTATCAAGCATATCTATCAGGTAGGCTATGAAATATTAAACGACACAGTCCAAATAAAACAAATCTTCAGTCTTACAAACGCATTAGTTTTAGAGTGCCTCCGTTCTGGATATTGCTGTTCATGGTTGATATACTCTAGAGGCAAGTAGACAATTTCTCAAAGATTCTCTTAAATACCCTCAATGGAAAAATTAATTTTTAAAGCTGGTTTCTCACACAGTACGCAATTATTGAGCAGATTATGACAACTGTCAATTTTTCAAAGCCCACCTGATAAATCTGCTTGATAATTATGCATCACGCCTACAAAATTGTTTCCTCACCACACTTGACTTTATTATCTCGATGATTTAGGGTTTTGACTTCATCAAATAGTATCATGACCTTATAATTTAGTTATTCGTTAAATAAAAAGCAAATTCGATAGTACTTTCTCAAAATAAATAAATGTCAGTACACAAATAGAAGCTACATTTCAAATTTACCAAGAAATCGAAATATCTCGGAAACTGATGTACTGATGATAGGTACAATAAGTACTATACAAAGATGAAAGAGCATATTAAAAGCAATTCTTTGGGATAATAAAATATTGGGGGTAACATTTAAAAAAAGAGAGAAAATCTGGTTTTTGCATTCTACATCACCTTGTATACGAATATACGTCGCGGGCCTTTTTTATAGCCGATTAGTAAAATTTAAATGTGGAATAATATATAGGGTGTCTCATTTAAAAAAATGCATGTTTGCATCACCACGTAGTTATGGATCACCTTGAATAAATCTAAATATTTTCTAAGCAAGGAGCATATCCGTGGCTACAACTTTTATATAAAACTTTTTTCGCTATCTTCTACAGTAGCGGTGTTATCGACCGAGCCGGTACTAAAAACTCACCCTGTATATATTATATATTACTATATATGGTATTAATGATGCTTCTGATCGGTGCCAAACTAATGCCGACGTACATTAATATTATGTATTTTTTTAACAATATGACGCACCTTCTTGGTTCAGTGTAAAATCGGCCAGAACTTGTGGGGGATATGATGAAACGGTGACCTACTTTCACTGCACGATGTCCGAAAATTGTTGCACAGTGTAATAAATCTATGCAAATCTCCCCCTTTTCCTACCTTAGATGTAAAAGTAGACGGGAAAACAACTGTTGCGCATGATTTATAGCATACAGAAGATATATTCGCGCATTGATACCAATGGCACTGATACTACGTACTTAATAGTGATAAATGTTATCTATAATTGAGTTGTTAATTGCATACAGATCACATTTCCTTTGTAAATTGAGTATCAGTAATTAATAGATTGCTGAATAACTGACGGTTTGTAATCAATTACGCAGCGGGTTAATTTGAAAACTTCCCACCCCTTCCACTAACTAAAATTCAGTATCGGAAAGGCATCTCAATGTCATTTTTCAAATGGTGACATTTTGATGCATATTTACAGCTTCTGAAGCTCAACTCGTTTGGGAAAGTGGGCCACACTATTACTCTAATATTAAGGTTTAAAGCATTACGTACTTTGAATTACTTTACTCCATACTAACTACGCAGCATAGTAAACAATCAGCACAATATCTCAGGTTGGCGGCAAATATACGCACATCTCCCCCTTTTGGATGATTGTAGGGATGCTAACGATACTTCGATACTTGAAATGTATCGATACTTCTGCACTGCGTCTTAACGCCAGGTTCTGACTGATCAGTTTCACTGAATCAGTTTGACTGATTCAGCATTAATGAAAGCGACGTCTTTATACCTTGAAATGCTAAAACTGATGACTCTCTCATCATGACGGAAGAGATTCTTGCACGTCAGTTTGACGTTTGTATTTATTTTACAATACTGATACAATCAAAATGAATGAAAAGTAAGACTGGCTTTCCCTTTGACTGAAAGTACAAACCCACTGATAAGTTTTAATGAAAAGGTGTTCTCACGTTCAGTACCTGTTCAGTACCACTAAATCAGTCAAGCTGATTCAGCGAAACTGAATCGTGAGAACCCGTCTTAAAGGCAGGTTCTGACTGATCAGTTTCACTGAATCAGTTTGACTGATTCAGCATTAATGAAAGCGACGTCTTTATACCTTGAAATGCTAAAACTGGTGACTCTCTCATCATGACGGAAGATATTCTCGCACGTCAGTTTGACGTTTGTATTCATTTTACAATACTGATACAATCAAAATGAATGAAAAGTAGGACTGGCTTTCCCTTTGACTGAAAGTACAAACCCACTGATCAGTTTTAATGAAAAGGTGTTCTCACGTTCATTACCTGTTCAGTACCACTAAATCAGTCAAGCTGATTCAGCGAAACTGAATCGTGAGAACCCGTCTTATAGGCAGGTTCTGACTGATCAGTTTCACTGAATCAGTTTGACTGATTCAACGAAATTGAATCGTGAGAACCCGCCTCAAAAGTGGGTCCTGACTGTTCAGTTTCACTGAATCAGTTTGACTGATTCAGCATTAATGAAAGCGACGTTTGTTCTCGCTGTACAGTTTTAATGAATCATTTTAACTGATTCAGCATTCATAAAAACGACGTTTTCATAACCTTGAAGTGTTAAAACTGATGACTCTCTCATCATGACGGAAGAGATTCTCGCACGTCAGTTTGACGTTTGTATTTATTTTACAATACTGATACAATCAAAATGAATGAAAAGTAAGACTGGCTTTCCCTTTGACTGAAAGTACAAACCCACTGATAAGTTTTAATGAAAAGGTGTTCTCACGTTCAGTACCTGTTCAGTACCACTAAATCAGTCAAGCTGATTCAGCGAAACTGAATCGTGAGAACCCGCCTTAAAGGCTGATCAGCAACTTTAAATAGGTGTGAGCCGCAATAGATACAATAAGGTCGCATTGGAAGGAGGCATATGTAATTGCCCCACTCATTCATTAAAGCTCCATGCAAGAAGATAGCTGAAACTCTGCTCTCCTTGAGTAGAAATCAGCTCCGAATAACGACGGGTCTCCTCACAGGACATTGTGGCCTGAAGGAACACCTGAATAAAATGGGACTCTACAATGGAGACCTCAACTGCAGATTGTGTGGAAGAGGAACCGAGTCAGCCCTACATGTGCTCTGTGAGTGCGAAGCGCTAGATCACAAGAGACAACAGCTCTTTGGGAAGACCAAGCTAGAACCAATGGAGTACGGCTCAGCACCAGGACCAGTAGGTAAACTGCATAAACTTATGCAGGGATCCAGATTGCTGGAGTGGATACTGTAAAAGAGAGGAGCAATAATACAATAGGCCTTAAGGCTTAAGTATTGACGGGGACAGCAATGTCGGACGGCTCCTGGAAGAAAAAAATTGCCCCACTCACTCACAATATGGCCTAACCCCAACCTAGTACGGGACACCCTTAGTTTTGTGATACACGACTGCATTACACGAATGGTGCAGCTATGTCGATATAATTGCGTATCTGCACAAAAGCTAATATTCAATAGACATAATCGAGCCACAAGGTTAAACGATGGACGCAAATTTTAATGCGTACAGAAACAATTGAAAACCGTCCCTTTGTGCAATTTTGATGACCGGTACTAAAACATAAATACAGGTATACAGAAAGCACAACCAGAGAACAATTAAATGAATGTACATTTTTCCAGGCCGTAGGCGAAATATTGTGATTTTCATTTTTGTGTTCAAAAAAAAACATGTAATGCCTTTTCTGCTACTAAAAAAAATATATCCATGATATCCGACTCATCGGTCTGCTTATAATTTTTACCAATGCCCTATAAGCCCCATATACAACTGTATATTATGCAGTTTTACAGGCACAAAGCGCAGAAACCATATTTATTTATTTATTTATTTATTTATTAACGGAAACTCCATTTTTACAATTGATTATTGATTGATTGTTTGAAGAAAATTATTAATTGGTTGAATGTAAGTGAACATAAACCGAATACAATAAAACAAAATGTGTAATAATAAACAAACATTTAAACGAAACACCAATTGCTGTTTTGCTTAATAATTTTTTTTTATAACTGAGCAAACCGCGCAGGCAGAGCCTAAATACCAGACTACCGCGGCTGCTGTGAGAGGGTTATGTTAGGGGAAGTTTGTTAACGCGAGATTTGAATGGGCCAATACCCGCAGGCCCAATAAATACATCTTCTGGCAGTCCATTCCAAGCCTTGGACACCCTGGGAATAAATGTGCGGTTGTACCGCTCAGTTCTTGATGTATGAAGAACGACCGTCTTAGGATGAGATGCAGCGGTCGCACAGGTACATCTGATAGGAGTAGTGAGCGGCGGAACGATAGAGGATAGCTCAGAGGAGCAGATTCCGTTGGAATATTGGTAAAAGAGTGAGAGATCACCAACAAGACGCCGGTGAGAAAGTGACTGAAGGTGGCGCGTTAGTCGAATTGCCCTTCTCTGAACGGCATCTAGTATAGACAGGGTAGTGGGGCAGCAGCTCCCCAGACACGAGAGCAATACTCCAGGCAAGGTCTTATCTGGGCTTTATATAGCGTGAGGAGGTTACATGGTGAGAAATACTTTCTGGCTCTAAATAAGTACCCAAACTTTTTACCAGCAGCGTGTTCGTGTCAGATCAGATTTTCTGTAATGTTGACTCCTAACAGCTTGAATGAGTGACTCCTTGGCAGAGCCTGGTTATTCATTAGAACCTGGTGTTGGCTTGGGCACTTCTTGCTTGATAACGTACAATACTGAGTCTCGGAGGCATTAAATTTAACCATATTTTTAAGCCCCCAAGCGGTAATGGTATCGAGATCCTTTGAAAGTGAAGCTGCCACTGCCAGTCTTCTGCGTTCCAGCTCGGCCACAGAGATCAGTCTATTGCTCATGATGCCTGCATGCAGCGTACTATCATCCACAAAACTGTAGATTGGGTTTGTAGTACTAGAGAGTAGATCATTAATATGAAGCAGAAACACTGTTAGAGCCAATACCCCGGCATTGATGCTATGGAAAGAAGAGGAAAAGCCGTCTACCACGACAGAGATTTTTCGACCTGAGAGGAGGTCTGCAAGCCAAGCGCAGAGCTTAACAGGGAGCCCATAAGACGGGAGCTTGTTTGGGAGAGCTGCATGCCACAGTTGATCGAATGCCTTTGAAATATCGAGAGCAACGACGTGAGCCTCGCCAAATGATTCCAAAAATTGAAGTAGTTACATTTTACAACAGTGATATAGTAGCAGTTATGCTGAATAAATCTATATTACTACTACTAAAACAAGCGTATTTATTCCATCAAATTTAGCGTAGAAATTAGAAGCTTAAACTTACTAAAAGAAAATCTAAAAGTAGTAGGATGTGTTGATATATATTGTATCACAACGCACCCTAGTGACCCCAAAAATATTAATATTCTCTTGATTACCAAAACGTAATATCTTTAGAATTCAAACTTGCCATCGACTGATGACAATCTAATATTTAAAAGTTTGAGCAGCTTATTAGATACAATGCTCAGGGGTGCTGTTTACATTGGACGGGTCGATAAATAATTTACAGGGCTTCTAACTTTCTAAATTGAGAAACAGGAGGTCGATTCAAACTATATGCTTACTCTTGAGCCCTCAACGCCCATACACAGTTTGAGTTTAATTTGGTTAAAAGTGATCATCTGTTTATTTTACGTCATTTTGTCCATTCGCCTTATCTTGCTTCTCATGCCAATAGACTTTGGAAGTATTAAAATTGCTAACCACTCAGGGTCTACATTACGAAAATCTGTCATTGTTTTTATCAACCTAGCCATCAACTTTCGGAGAATGCGCTAGAATTGATGGTGACAAGCCATAGATCAATCATCGCGGAACATTGATATCATTAACATCTGTTATCGTTCGTAGTAATAATGACCGATGATCATAGATGAATGATCATTATTTGTTGTTATGATATACAGCAGCTGTAAGCTGGAATTTGTTTCCCGAATGCTTTTACATATACTGTTAGCTGATTCTTCCTAAAGGACCAAAATCTTGACCTGCTTGTGTCAAGAGCATGAAATGCCTCAGACAATATACATACAGTGTATCCTTATAGGTAATATTTATTGTTTCATTTTCAAGATCATCATATGCTCGATTTAAGATCTCGGTATTCTTACTTTGAAGGCTTTCCCAGATATGGTATACTTGAAATAGTTAGCACAGCATACTAAACAACCAGCATAGAAGGATTTTCTATATAAAAATGGTTCCCACAAAATTTGACATTGACGGTGACATTTTGGATGACTATGGGTGTGAAGCCTGTGTAAAGATGTGAAAATAAAAATATCGATACCGGTGCCAATTCGACTCCCCGTGTAGGGGCGGGTTAGAATATCTTCCATTGTATATCCTGCGTGTCGTAAAAGGCGACTAAAAGGTACCGAACTACTGTCGGTATAAGCAGTAACCTCTTCTCAACCAACAGCTTTGGGTGGACGAGTTGAGAAGAGTCAGGACACCTTCTTGTCCTTGGGGTGAGAAATTGCCCCTAAAGGCGGATTAACCAGTAGATACCATCTGGTCAACGGCATGAGGATGCAGAAAGCAAATGGGAAACTACTGCATTAAAGATCTTAAAGATATCCCAGGAGAAACTCGTAAAATGAGTAAATGCATCTTACGAGTTCACAACATGTCTGTTAAGACATTGTGACTATGATGATGATTCTTTAAAAACTAATTATGGCAAATGGTTTCCTTTATTATTGTCCTGCCGCATTTCATGAACCTCACCCCCTTTTTTTTCCTCAGTGTTCATCCCAAGAGAAATTGTGACTATGATGATGACCAATTCGGTATTTTTTTTTTTGGCTAAGCGTAGAGCTGTACACGCCAATGCAGGCGCGTTTGGTTCTTACAGAGAATTTTGTGACACCCCTCAATAGTTATATAAAAATACTCGATATTGAACTGATCAATCAGAACCCGCCTTTAAGACGGGTTCTTACGATTCACTTTCGCTGAATCAGCTTGACTGATTTAGTGATACTGAACAGATAATGAACGTGAGAACACCTTTTCATTAAAACTGATCAGTGGGTTTGTACTTTCAGTCAAAGTGAAAGCCAGTCCTACTTTTCATTCATTTTGACTGAATCAGTATTGAAAAATGAATACAAACGTCAAACTGACGTGCGAGAATCTTTTCTGTCATCATGAGAGTCATCAGTTTTAACACTTCAAGGTTATGAAAACGTCGTTTTCATGAATGCTCAATCAGTCAAACTGATTCAGTATAACTGAACAGTCAGAACCGGCCTTTAGGCACCCTTCACGGGCCCTTTAGTTCGATATACAGGATATCGAGAAGAATCGGCAGGATTTTAATGCGTTTGAAATTCAAAGCAAAAATTTACATGCGAATCTGTATATATTTATAGGTCCCTTTTGGCAGCAAATGTAGCAGCCGAGGATTAACACGGCGTTCGCTGTTTTGTTCGTTTCCCAAGGACCTAATTGTAATTGGCTCCCGGCTCAAATCGCATTATGCAATTATGCATATTCATTACCAAATTGTTAATCCTGAATACTTGTTACACAGTCCTTAACTATTCATCTCCACAATAACTCCTACTACCTCGTAGTAGCCCTTTCCCCTGATTGTCTGCAAGATTAGTAGCTGTATAAGAATAGTTTGGCGCCCTTCAGAGGCTAGCAGGCCATAAGAGGATGACACTGTTAACAGCTGTATGACGCCATACTAAATTTGCGATCAAATTTCATATCAAATTTGCGACCAAATCACAAATAGGTGCAAGCTCAGCGACACAGCGTATAAGGACAATGGCTGGAATTCAGTCAGGACCAGTAGCTTTATTCGTGTTCAGATTTTAGAGGATGTTTTTAACATCTCGATGTTAAAATTTGACCTCTGCCATTCTCGAGTTCACGCTTATGGTGGTGGTCGGAGTACTACCTTGAAAGTCTACAGTAGAATTGGCTGCGAAGAGCTTCCCCAAGATGTCTGCTTTTTCTTTAGGAGCAGAAGCGATGGACTTGTCCTCTCTGGTCAAGGGTGGTATTGACGAATAGGAAAAGCACTGACTAACAGCCTTAGCTACAGACCAGAATGTTCTGGATGAACTAGAACATGAGAGGAGCTTGTCCTTAATTTTTTGGTTGTGTTCCTCCTTGCTGCTGTCAATCACGCGTTTACAATGACTCGGCATTTGGATGTTTCCTCCATTCTTTGTAATCTTGGTTTTTAGAGGTAACTGCGTCTCTAAAACGCTGATTGAACCATGGCTTGTTTTTGGAGGGATGCTTGACGACATGAGGAATATAGGCTTCCATGCCGGATATTGATACCTCTGTTATTTCTTGGGCGCAAGCTGATGGGTCTCGTGACTTGAAGCAGACGTCGTTCCAGGGAAAGGACTGGTAGTATTCCCTTAGATCGTCCCACCTTGCTGACCCGTAATGCCAAACCCGACGAGGCTTTACATGGTAGAGATCTGGAGAATGCATTCTGCACAGCGTCGAGACTGTGTTGTGGTCAGACGATCCCAGTGGGGCGGTTACCTTCACTGTGTAGACCGTTGGAGTAGTTGTGAGATATAGGTCCAACAGACTAGCAAAATCTGCGTGGCGGCTGGGAATCCTTGTTGGTTCTTTAACTATCTGCTCCAAGCCGCAGCTGATAGCGAAGGCTTCAGCTTCACGTCCCTCGTCGCCCGTTTTGTTTCAGTGTTTCAGCCGGTATGAGTTGTGAACGTTGAAGTCACCCAGAAAGACTATCTCTGAATGAGGGTGATCTGATTGCAGCGCGTCCACAGTGGCTGAAAGCTTCTCGAAGAGCTCTTTGCAGTTGTTTCTGCTTGGTGGCCTATAAATGCAGCATATAAATTTGGAAGGATTTTGGAAGGATATTTTGAGCCATATGATGTCAAATCCTTCCAGTTCGAGCTCTTCTTCTCGATGACAAGAAAGCCCAGATTTAACGTACACGCATACGCCAAACCTACGTCTAAATCGGGTGTATAAGTCATATCCGGGATATCTAAAGCAGTTATCCATTGTTGAAGAGCCGACTTGAGTTTCCGTAAGAGCCAGAATGTGTGGCTTCTCTGCCTGAAGGTGTTGATGGACAGAGTTTATGTTGGAGGCAAGACCTCGTATATTTGTAAAGTCGGCTCTGAAAAAGTTTCTCTGGCCTTCGGGCCTGTCGTCAGTGCGAAGTTGCCGCGAAGGACGGCTTCTGTTGTTAGCCTGACGAGGAGTGGCAGCACAATTCTTTAAACAAACTTCGCTTAATGTTCCCCCTGGACCACCTGGCACCCGGAGATCCGAGCGGCCAGGTATTTTACCTCCGGAATCTTTTGATCCTGGAAGAGCCATTGAGCATTTTTTTACTTTTAACTAATCCAATTTGTCACTTATGAGAAACCGAGAACATCAGCCCAGCGACGGAACATGAACCGTGAGGCCATTTGGCGCCGCCTATTTCCGGGAATCTATTTCTAGTTTCCCGGAAATATTCCGATGTGGGGGTGATTGCACCGCGGGCGAAGCTAGGTGACTGCACTTCTTCCCCCTGTGGCTGATTGCAGAGATAATAGTACATGATGCACCGTCGTCGGTGCAAGGTGTACCATCGCCTCTGGGCGATGGGGTAGCCAGATCCCTACGCCTATTTTCCATAATAGAGGATGCATCAAACTTTGGAGTATAAGTTGATGACCCTGTATGTACATGGAAGTGGTCTAGGCTTACTAAATGCCAATACGATGGGTTGGTTCATGGCCGACTGTACTCACTAGGCCGGAGCATGAAATATGGGAACACTGAATTTGCGGGCCGTCATTTTGTTTGTTGTTAAGTCATTAGTCATGGCATTAGTGTAATCTTCCAGAGTGAAAAATAAGATTGGAAGGTGATTTCTAATGTGTTTCTAATCATTTACCTGCACAAACGAAACTATAAAGATAAACAGATGCCTGCAAAGTGTGTAGTACCAGGTTGCACTAGAAATTAGTGCTTCCAATGAAGGACATAGTAGGGTGTTCAATTTTCCTCAAGACGAGCATTTCAAACAGAAGTGGGTGAAAGGTATTTCTCGTAAGGGCTGGTTATATTTATAAGAATAAAGACAATAATTTACAAACATTTCCAAGGATAAGACCTATTTTAAAGCACAATGTGGTACCTACAATGTTTTGTGGACCTCCCAAATATCACAGAAAAATACAGTTAATAGAACTCATCTGGGCATGCATCTGGGCATACCTACGAAAAGATTTGATATTGAAAAGGGAATCAAGACCAGCAATAATGACTTCAAAGTGGCCTAATAGTGAATTTTTCTAGCTCAAGTTAAAATTTACAAAGTAAATTGAGTGTTCACTAGCAATTGTACGTCCAATAAGGGACATAAACAGAAGTGGGTGAAAGGTATTCCTCGGAAGGGCTGGTTATATTTATAAGAATAAAGACAATACTTTACAAACATTTCAAAGGATAAGACCTATTTTAGAGCACAATGTGGTACCTACAATGTTTTTTGGACCCCCCAAATATCACAGAAAAATACAGTTAATAGAACTCATCTGGGCAAGGCAACGAGGGCATGCATCTGGGCATACCTATGAAAAGATTTGATAGTGAAAGGGAATCAAGACCAGCAAGAATGGCTTCACAGTGACCTAATAGTGAATTTTTCTAGCTCAAGTGACAATTTACAAAGTAAAGTGTTCATTTAAGTGGAAGTGGAATTGGCAGCAGGAAACAGGTTGCGTTTATTTTTATTTTGTAGTGTCTGACTATGATGAACTAGACATCAGATGTAAGTGGTATTAGTAGTAGTAGTTCTAAAAAGCATTTTTTTCTTAATTTATTAACCCAGATGAACTCTAATACATATAAAATGTAACAATTATTCTGAAACTATAGGCCCACTATTTGACAGCTAAGCCACGTTGCCACATCTAAGGCTCCGGCCTAGTGTAGAGTCGGCCATGGTTGGTTGCTTTTGGAATCAACCCTTTTATTTCATCCAATCAATCTTTCCGTGAAAACCGCGTTATCTAAAATTGAAAACTTTTCGTTATTAACGATATTCTCGTGTTAGTGCGCGGCTAGAAAAAGCAGCAAAAACTAAGCGGGAAACAAAGTTCGTTAACATGAGTGTCAAGTTTTTGTTTGTGCATGCACATGAAAAAAACTGGTGGTGTGTAGGGTAACAACGCTACTTTTTTAATCGTTTTGCCGATACAACGTACGTGGCAATGCCTATTATTTTCAATAAATTATAAATTTTTAACGGGTTCTGTTTTAAAAACAGTCACGCATTGGCAATTATCTTAACAGGGGAAAACGTTTTAATAAAATGTTGACACGGAATTTTATGAATCGTATTTATTACGCCCCACACAGGTACGCCGGCCAAGGAAATTTATAACTCAAATTTCTGCAACGGCCTTCTGAAGAATGGTGCAATTAAAGTCCAACAAGAAAGTGTGTTGCAGTTTTCATACAGGGTGAGTCCGAGAAAGCTTTCCTAGTTGAGTACGATTCACGAGGAGAAGGACTCAAATAAATCTGTCCCCTTTTACTTCCCACACCGATAGGTGAGGGGAGTATTGTGACCGCGAAAATTTTCGATTTTGAGATAATACGCTTTTTGGGCGTTTTATGATGTCTAGATAACGAAAATCCACGTCACTCGTTTCCGTCGGTCTGTCTGTTTGTCTGTCTGTCTGTCTGTCCGTCTGTCCATCTGTAGGTCTGTCTGTCGCTTTTTTCTAGCCTCGTAATCTCAGCAACCGCTGCATGGATTGTGATGAAATTTGGGCAGCGGTATGCTGTGGGATCGTAGTAGGTAATGTTCCTATAATTTTGAAAATCGGTGCATAGGCGGCGGAGTAATTAGCAAAAAACAAAAAAAAAAATATTACTGAAACTTCATTTTTAGGCGTTTTAGGGGTCCCTGATCATTTTCTACTTTTTTTTGGGTGAGGGTGAAATTGGAGTGGTTGGGGGGTGGGGGGTGTAAAATTGAAAAATTTGTTGCTTCCATAATAGACTGTCCACTGACCTGTGAAGGAAGACCTGGCAATATAGATAACTTTTTTAGATCCACTCGAACATTGCCTTGCCTATTACAGAAAGCAAAGAACTTAGAATTTTTTCTGATGTAAACATACGAGAGTATTGCTTTAGATCGTTCTATATTGTGTAACGAGGAAACTGTTGAATTGACTTTAATAAAATTTTGACACAGTATTACTACCATGACGAAAATGGAAAACGCGTATAGTTTTTATAAATCGTGCCAGTGGCAGCGCAGAAATAATAAAAAAACTAAAAATATAAAAACAGCTCAAACTTCGTTTTTAAGCGTTTTAGAGATTCCTGATCATTTTGTGCGTTTTTTTGGGTGGGGGTGAAATTGGGGTGGTTGGGGGGTTGGGGCTTGAAAAATTAAAAAATTTCTTGTACTCACAATAGGCTGTCCACGAACCTGTGAAGGAAGATCTAGCGACACAAATCACCTGTTTAGGTCCATCCGAATGTTGCCTAGCTCATTACGGAAACTAGGAACTTTCTGTACACATACGAGCATTTATTGGTTTAAATCGTTTTGTATTTTGTAACGTGGACACTATTAAATTGCTTCTAATAAAATTTTGACACAGTATGTTGTTACCGTGGTGAGAATGGAAAATGCGTATGTTTGTTAAAAATCGTGTCAGTGGCAGCGTAGCAATAATCAATGAACGAAAAGTATGAAAACAACTCAAATTCTGTTTTTAGATGTTTCAGGGGTTCCTGATCATTTCCCACCAGTTTTTTGGGTGGGGGTGAAAGTGAGGTTAGGGGGTGGGGGGTTGTAAAACTGAGAAGTTTGTAGTATCGATAATAGGCTGTCCATTGACCTGTGAAGGAAAGACCTAGCGGCATAAGACAATTTTAGGCCGGGGGGGGCGGGGGGGGCTAGCGATTATTTGGTTGCAAGGGATCTCAGACTAAAGCTTCATGCTATGGGAAAATAATAAACTGGTATCAGCGTAATGTGTGAGAAGTACTGAGTCAACAATATTCTGTTGGTTGATTCGTACAGGAAACCCAGTAGCTCTGGCAGATTCCTCAATGTAGGTTTGTTCTTTCAATTTTATGATTTGTTTAATAGATAGCAGTGTTTTATAGCGCTATTTAGCAATAGCATTGTCAAAAACTATTTAGATATGGGGTTAATCTTGATTTGGGAGCTAGGTCCTCATATTGAACTACTTAAGAAACCAAGTTGAAATGATTCAGTGCCTCCACTGCCAAACAAAGGATTTGGTGTTGTATGTTCTCCAGTTGCCAGTAACTTTCACTCAACATTCGATTATTATTTCCACTGCTCCCTCTAAGCTCAATACTGAAAAACCAGCAAGTTTTACAGCCACTGTTTTCTCGACTGTATGTATAATTTTCCGAGACTTTTCTGGATCCGTCGTAGAGTGATGTAAATCTGCATTCTGACTGTATTCCTTCTTCCCCTAGTCATGCCCTCAAGCTGTTTTTGTGTCTGCTTCTTTGAGCAGGTTTTTATAAAGTTGAAATTGCATGAACAACATTTAAAATAACAGAATTTCCGTATAAGTGCCCCTAGCCCTGCGGCTCTGCAGTAATTGAAATTGGAATGAAGTGGCTTTGCGTCTTCAGATTTATTCTAGATTTATTTGTTTCATTTGAAAAAAGTCATTGGTATACATAAGGCTCCACATAAATTCACTGCTTTTCAATACGAAAACATTAGGTTGTGGTTCCCCATATTGAACAAAGTTTTCAAAAATTGTCCGTATATGTATGCCATTAAATAAATAATTTATCTCTCAACCTTCAGGAATATTTTGAGAAGCATAAATTATTTTTATATTTGTTAACAACAAGCTCTATTAAACATGCTAGAACAACACAGTGCAGCATATGGTTTTGGTATTAACTACAACAAGACCAAGGTTATGATTGTAGACAGAGAGCACGACAATCATCGAGAAGTAAAGTCAATAGGCCGTTGTGAGGTAGTTCAAAGTTTTGTGTACCTCGGTTCTTTGATCGACAATTAGGGTAGCTGTGAGAATGAGATTCGACGGCGCATTCAACAGGCACGGGTGGCCATGACGAAGCTTACTAAAATATGGCGTGACCATAACATCACTAAAGCTGCCAAAATGTCGCTGGTTCAGTCTCTTGTGTTCTCCAAATTTTTGTATGCCTCGGAAACTTGCACTATTAAAAAGGCAGATCGAGCTCGCATAGATGCTTTTGAAATGTGGACGTGGAGGAGAATGCTGAGAATTCCTTATACCGCCCATCGAACTAATGTTTCCATACTGGATGAGCTCGGTAATCCAAAGAGACTATCCTCCATTGTGTCGACGAGAATGCTTACAATCTTCGGACATATTCACAAAAGCAATAATATGGAGAAACTTGTAGTTCAGGGTCACGCCCCAAGTGGGCGGCGCAGTGGCCGTTCCCCTACACGCTGGGTGGATACGACGAAATAGTTGCTGGATATCATCTGGAGTATCAAGAGCGCCACTGAACTGACAGTAAATCACGAACGATGGCGAGCTATAGTTCTCAAAACTATTGATAATATTTGTGCCGGCAGTACTCTAGCTCCGACTTATTGCATTTTACTAGTTCAAAACCTGTCTGTTAAGACATTGTAACTATGATGATGATAACAACAAAAAAAATTAAGCTAGTGTTGCACATAGTTTATTTTAGGAAGCCAGGTACTAAAATTGAACTCGTGATCCCTTAAGTTAAATCTGCCCTCAGATCTTGATAAAGTAGGGATAGTACTCCCAGGAAAACAAATTAAATTGAACTAATGTGTCTTTAAGTAAAGTTTCTAAGTACCGAAACATATTTTATTTTCTAGCAATTGCTAACAAAATGTCTGAGAAAATTCTGTACTGGAAGAGATGAATACTTAAATATTTTCTTTCTTGGCCCAACACAAACTCGTCTCCAATGAAACCAAGTGTGGCAGTGCAGGCATTGAAGCATTTCAACTTGCTCTTGAGTTTGCGTTTAGTACAGAACCACAAAAGTTCAGATTCTTGAGCGTTAGAAATTTAGAATAGCCTTAATTCAACGGGGGTTCAATTAGAGGTTTCTTAAGGGAACTAATCAAAACGCTCCTGACAAACAGATCTATAAAAATCTTTTCAGTCAGGCAGCTTTGAAAGCACTGTGCTCCAGTCGGGTTGATTCAAGACTGGTATGGAACTGCATGCATCTCCTCAACAAACTCGGAACGGGAAACAGGGTAACCTTGATTTGGGTTCCGGGTCACAGCGGAGTGGAAAGCAATGTATTGGCCGACGCGCTAGCAAAAGGAGGAACTGAATCTGTGTTCATAGGACCAGAACCATTCGCGGGCATTGCAAAAAGCACCGCTAAAAAGACCATCTCGGACTGGGCAGTGAGGAAAGCACTCCTGAACTGGCGAGATACACCAGGGCTACTGCACTCGAAGGTGTTTATAAGATACCCCTCGAGTCAGGCCCCCCGAGGATCATGGAATGTAATAGGTACGACCTCCGCATTCTGGCCGGTCTGCTGACGGGACATGGTCGTACAGTTAGGTCTTGAACAAACTTCAGACTGTCGCTTCTGCTACGTAGAGGACGAAACAGCGGAGCATATTCTTTGCTCCTGTCCAGTACTGGATAGTGCTAGGTTCCAGACATTCGGATTTGCCCAACTGGAACCTCATGACTTCCAGGAAGTTTGACCCTTCACTTTGTAAAGAGGTGCGGACTGTACGGTGAACTCTAAAAAGTTGTGAGCCACAACGACGTCATACTGATAGACTACGCATCCAAGGCAAATTGTTTGTCGGCATTCCAAACATTGGGAATGTTAACGGAATATTTACAAGCAACGACGTCATTGTTTACAAGGTACATCGCAGCATGCCAAGTTGACAATCATTTGGAATGAATTTTCAGAAAAATGTATGGAACGTATGTTGTAAAAAAGTAAAAATATGATTGTGGCTTGCTTATCTGTAATAGAAAAAGTACTCTGAAGATACTCTTTTGTAAAACACGTTTAATTTTGCAATTCTGTCAAGAATTAACGCCATTTTTATATTTTACAAACATTGCTGCATGCACCAAGCATGCCCTAATGCACAACTGGCAACGTCGGGTGTGTCTATGTCAATACAGCTGATGTTCCCCCCTTCCGTCGCACCGCTAGAAACGCTTACAAACATTCGGTATACAAAGCGTAGTCTATCAGTATGACGTCGTTGGTGAGCCACAATAGACACAATTGAGTCGCAGTGGAAGAAGGCAGCTCTGCCCCACTCATTTTCAACCTAACCTAACCTAGAGGTTTCTTAAGTGTTTCACTATGAGCACCAAGCTCCAAAATCAAAATTAACCCCCTATTCAAATAAGTTTTAGACAATGCTATTGTTTCTACTACTTTCTACTCTCCTCTATGGATTTTGATAAGCGATTCTTGCTCCAGCTACGTGAAACAGGAAACTTGGAAAATACGTAAGTCTCATATACACCACGTGCAGACTACTACGAAACAAAAACACCCCTTATATCCGTTCAACTTCACCTAGATTAGAAAGCACGATAAATAATATACGATACGTGGGAACGTTGTAGCGTCTTTCCCTACTTTCCAACGCAACAAGTATCTATTACCTTTTAATATTGATGTATTTCCCTTATACACGTAAGTAGTTCGATATTCGATGAGTTATTGAAAAGCCGTCATTGTTCCAACACCTTATTCACATATTGCTCACTATGCTCCAAAAATGGCTCTAACGGCGGTCTTTCTTGGAACCAAACTGTAGGCCAGGATTTCTTAATGTAGAGTCCTAAAGGGGCCTGGATACACACATTTATACATACGTATTTGCCTTGTAAAACACGGACTCACAATTTCTCGCATAACACACTCCATTTTCAAACTGCATATATAATATTTCAGAAGGCGATAGCTAAGACCTTAATGAATGACAACTATTTTCGATTTTCTCAAAAAAGTTTTTTAATGTGCAAAAAACTCGCAGTGCATGTAGTTTAACAACCAAACACGATATCAAAAAAAGGCCAAACTAATGATATGCAGTTGTAAATATCAACCTCTGGTAGTTTTGACTTAATTTCAAATTTTCGGTAAAACCGGTGTTTTTCAATTTTCCTACCTATAAGCAACTTAGCAGACCGTGAAATATAAACAAAAAACTGTTCAGATGGAACAAAACAACTAACTTAGCAGATAGTTACGGACGAACTAGAGTAAAGGGACAAAGTTATAAAAATGACTTACAACAAATCAATTCTAACCAGAAGTAGCAGATATAACACATCTAAGGTCAAAAAGCAGCTGAAGTAGGACAGAAATGGGTATTTTTCACAGCATACCGGCTACTACAATATTCTAAAGATTGAATGAAAGGAAGTCTACCACTTAATGTTGCTGGCAGTTTAATAGCTTCAGAATAAAATTTCACATTTCATGATTAAAAAAATAGTAACCGATACCTCTGACTGGAGTTCTGCAAATTCTTCAATACTCATAAGCAAGATCACCGAAAATGAAGAATAAATTAAAAATCTGCTCAAATTATTAAACATAATCTACCTGGTAGATAATTAAAATATGATTTGTCAGTATTCCTTTTCTTACGGCCTTGCTAATAGATACTGAAAAATTTAAAGGATGACAGTGAGAGGTATCATTACTTTTGTCTTTGACGGAAATGACTACTGTTTTATACCATTAAATGTGAAATTGCGTTCTGAAGATATTAGACTGACGGCAACGATCGTTGAAAGTTTTGCTTTCATTTCAAAGTGTTTAGTGGTTTTGGAAATTTTTAATCTCTAGTACATTGCGGTCGCTAGTAAGCTGTAAAAATTATCCATTTCTGTCGTACTCCAGCTTCTCTTTAACATTGGACTTGTTACCGCCGGTGTTTCTGGTTAGAGTTGATTTGTTGTAGGGAATTTTTATAATCTTGTTCTTTTACTTTAGTTCTGCTGGATCTTTTTGCTAAGTTAGATGTTTTCTTCCATCTGAATACGATTTTATTTATATTTCATGGCCTGCTAGTTTGTTTATAGGTAGGGAAATTGAAAAACGCTGATTTGATTGAAATCTCGAAATTTAATAAAAACTACCATAGATTGATATTCACAACCTGATATAATTAGAAAGCCTATCAAATTGTACATTTGATCGTATAAAAAAATTATGCATTCCCATTTGAAAAAATCAAGTTACCTTTGATTGAAGTTTCCTTAATTATCTACCGATTTTTCCAAGTACAAATGTAATTCGAGCTCAACCGTCTAAAGCAAGCTGACACATTTCATACTTAGTAACACGGCAAAGTCACAGCCCTCTAAGATTTGTAATAGCTGCGATATTTATTTTTTTTCTGACATCTAGCTATACCCAAAATTGTGATTTGCACCTAAACGGTTCGCTTAACGTCCCATGTGTGATACATAGAGTCACATTAAAATGCACCCAGAAATCTAAATATGCAATAATATACAGGGTGTTCCATTTAAAAAAACATAACTTTCATACGTCACGCTTTTATTAGACATCTTGTATAAAAGTCATTATTCTTAAAATGTAGCCCAACTCGACCTACATATACTTGCAAAGTCGATTTTTCTAAAAGTGGTATCGTTTGGTCACAAGAGTCCAAGGCTTTGAGCTTGACTCACCTTGTATATTGAGGAGTTTGGACTTATAAATATTTAACTAAGGGTTGTTTTTGACTGGTTCTCTGTACAATCGCCGCTACCCCCTTCATGAATCATTAAAGCAATCGTTGCTAGGTACGACGAAGGGCCTTAGAAGGGAAGGGGTAGAAGCACAAGCGATATTAAATGATTAGCGACTGTTATCCCATCAAAGCCAAAGAGAAAGATAAAGGGAGG
Source organism: Callosobruchus maculatus (assembly GCA_951848785.1). NCBI lineage: Eukaryota > Metazoa > Arthropoda > Insecta > Coleoptera > Chrysomelidae > Callosobruchus > Callosobruchus maculatus. Next base: position 415,916 of record CATOUR010000209.1, on the reverse strand, counting down.
CAGGCATGTCCAAACGGCAAATCCAGGTGTTTAAAATGCGAATGTATATCGTACACGTAAGCAATGTGTCAGGATAGATTTATGCATTTTCACAGGTTTCATCCCCGTTCCATTCCCGGGTAATCCTCTGGTTTCGGCACTATACGCACAAATTGGTTGAAATATGAACGGGAACTAATGTATAGCGCGTGTTCGATGGCGGCGGAACCATTTAGAGTATTACGCTGCCTTTGATTATGAAGCGTTCTATAGAGCATCTGAAAAATGGCGTCAAGTGCTTTGAATCACTGATTTTCATATATACAGGGTGAGTCTAAAGTATGGAACGTCTCAATAGGGTACATGCAGAAAAAAATATTATGTCGTTTACGCGTTCCTTAGCGCCTAGTAAACAAGACAAAATCACTTGTTTGGTTTTTTGGAATCGGCTGTGAGAGATATTCCAAAAATTATTTCAAATGCCCGAAAATGCCGCGCAAACAACATCTGATGTCAGTGATATCCTATAGTGATGGGATGTAAAGTATTGATATTCGATATCGATAGCCAGTGCTAACCTAACATTTTGACATTGATCATTATAACCACAAAACACAGTCACACACAAAAGTACAAAAGCCAAAAAAATGAAAGTTAGGCTAGATTACTAATTCACTTTGTAGGGATGGGCTTGAATTAGATTGGATTCATTCATAATGGGATGTGCCGTAATAAAATGATGGCTTCGATTAGTTGTGAATTTCGGTCACAAACAGGATGAACTGTGATACTTATCAGATACAAAAATGTATTGCAACGAAAATACTAGTGGGTTAATTGCCTGTTTCAAATATGTTTAAGTATCAATAAATTGAGTCGCATTGTTAAAGAACTCAGATCGTCTCTAGTTTGCAGCTGAATCTCACTGACCTGCGCTGTAGCAGTATCGATTGTCGATATCGATAAGATACATGTGACGTCAGCCCTTGTTTTAAGTCACGTGGAAAAATTTGAATATATCCTTATTTTATTTTGCAAATGTCTTTTTTAGGCCGTCAGTAAAATCATGTCTTTTGTTTCCTACTGCTTCTTGATATGGTTTTCTTTTCGCTATGTATACTCCCGAGACGATTTCACGACCTCTGCAAGTACCCTATCATCTCAGACACGGTTTGCACAGTAAAGTCAAAGAATCCTGTCAGTTACCGCCCAATATCTTGTTTGCCCACCTAATGAAACAATGGAGTCAAGTTGATTGACTCAGTACTTCCCACACAACAGTGATGTCATTTTATTATATTCCCTTTGCATGAAGCTATAGTCTGAGATCCCTTGCAACCAAGTAATCGCTCGCATGTCTTCAAAAAACATCAAACACAAAAACTAGTAAATAGTTTCCTAAGTCTCTCCGTAGGAATTAAAACGACACAATTTTTATTCTGCCAGCTTCAACTGGACGAAACGAAACAATCAGGAACCCCCAAATTGCTCAAAAACAACGTTTGAGCTATTTTTATATTTTTAGTTTTTTTATTGCTGCGCCGCCACTGACACGATTTTTGAAAACCATACGCATTTTTCATCCATGTTACTAAATTCAGAACGATCCAAAGCAATACTCGTATGTACACATCAGACAATTCGAAGTCCCTTGATTTCTATAATAGCCAAGGCAATGTTCGGATGGACCTAAAAAAGGGTATGCGTATTTTGAGTTTACCAATCCCCCACCCCCTAACCACCCCAATTTCACCCCCACCCAAAAAAAACAGTAAAAATGATCAGGAACTCCTAAAACGCCTAAAAACAAAGTGTGAGCTATTTTTATATTTTTAGTTTTTTTATTATTGCCGCGCCGCCACTGATACGATTTTTCCAAAACATACCCGTTTTCCATCCTCGCTGCGGCAGTAATACTGTGTCAAAATTTCATTAAAATCAATTCAATAATTTTCGCGTTACGCAATATAGAACGATCTAAAACACACACTCGTATGTATACGTCACAAATTCTAAGTCCCTTGGTTTTTATAACAAGCAAGGCACAGGTCAATGGATAGCCTATTATGAATAGAACAAATTTTTGAGTTTTACAACCCCCCACCCCCTAACCACCCCAATTTCACCCCCACCCAAAAAAAAAGTAGAAAATGATCAGGAACCCCTAAAACGCCTAAAAACGAAAAGAAGAAAGGCGAATATTTGTAATTTTTCGTTTTTTGCTAATTAATCCGCCCCCCGTACAACGATTTCCAAAAGCATCGGAACATTACCTACTACGACATCACAACATATCGCCACCCAAATGTCATCACAATCCATGCAGTGGTTACTGAGATTACGACGTTAGAAAAACGCCAACAGACAGACCGACAGACAGACAGACAGATCAACATACAGACAGACCGACGGAAATGAGTGACGTGGATTTTCGTTATGTAGACATCATAAAACGCCCAAAAAAAGCGTGTTATCTCAACATCGAAAATTTTCGCGATGACAATACTCCCCTCACCTATCGGTGTGGGAAGTAATAATCTCATGTATGTATAATAATGGGTATAGGATGAAACAATAACACAGTCCACACGTAGATCGAAGCCTTTCGAGAGTTCCCCATGAATAGCAGACTACTGCACTGCAACATGCAACAAGGACCGTTGCTACGATTATGCAATACACAAAACGTCTAAGGGCTCTACCATTAACAGTTGGCTAATGTACATTGCGCACTACCAGTTGCCCCACTAATTTCTATAAATCCGTGTATCTATGATTTGCTAAACGCCGAACTGTCAAAATGAATCCAATCAGTTATAGACCAGTCTATGAGGATATGGTAGTAATACCAATGAGTCGAAGTACCATTTTTTTTTATGGTCAGCCTCCAAAAAGTCTGAAAACCTATGGCGCTGTTAGATTTGAAACGCTGTAGAGAGAGATCTCAGAGACTAAAGCAATCAATATATTTCCATACTGGTACTCACCAAATTATTGCTAAAAATATATTGTGTAAGGCTTTCGCGGCCACCGTCCAATGAATTTGTGGTTCTTGGGTGTTTAGCAATCAGATACAGATCAGATACGTGGACGATACGTTCGTCATTCGGAATCACGCAAGAGAAAAGCTAGAAGAATTTCTAGAACACCTGAACAGCGTGCATGAAAACATCAAGTTCACCATGGAGGTAGAAGAAGACAGAAAACTCGCCTTCCTTGATGTTATTCTAACAAGAAAAGGAGTTACATTAGGACACAAGGTATATAGAAAGCCAACTCATACTGACCGGTACTTACATAAAGAATCAAACCACCACCCATCTCAGAAGTACGGAATTATTAGAACTTTGACAGAACGGGCTAGAAAAGTGTGCGAACCAGGAGAACTCGACACCGAACTGGAATATCTAAAGAATGCTCCTAAGGCTAATGGTTACACAGAAAAGGAAATAACAACAGTGAGAAAAAATAGGGCAAAACCAGAACCTAAATCGATAGCAAAAGCTTTTCTACCCTATGTGCCTGGAATAACAGACAGAATAGGACAAATGTTACGAAAGGAAAACAACTACACTACAAGCCCACAAGAAAGATACAGGAATATTAGAGAACGGTGAAGGATGAAAGAGACCCACTCACAACAATGGGGGTTTATCGCATACCATGCACATGTGGGAGTGTATACATAGGAACAAAGAAGCGATCTATAATCACAAGAATTGCAAAATATAAGGCTAGCTGTCGACTAGGCCATACGAACAAATCAGCGGTAGCCGAACATGCGATTAAGGAGGGAAGTCACAGGATCAAGTTTGAAGAAACTCAGGTTCTTGCCGCAACGTCTTCGTACCATGCCAGACTTCACAGAGAAGCCATCGAAATACAAAAACATCATAATAATTTCAATAGGAAAGAAGAAACACAGAAAGTCAACCGGACATGGGTACACCTCCTAAAGGACTTGAAGACACTACCATATCGCGAAGGGGCGGGGCTACCAACGCTACCTGGTTGGGCCACGTCACCATTAGCAGGTATAAATACAGGTGCAGATCCACCAGCCGTCAGTATTTTGGAAGTGCCGAAGTGAAATAGCTTCTGAAGATGCCATCCACTCGTAGTGGCGAAACGTCAAGCTTTAACGCTAAACGACGCCGGCTTAAAAACCCAAGAACCACAAATTTATTGCTAAAAAAGACATTTAAAGACGCCTCATAAAACCTCCAAAATGAAAACCAATCTCTGAAAGTATTAGTGAAACTCGTAAAATATTTTCCATACTCCTCACATGCGCTTTTTGCCTCATTAAATGGTGAAGTACTGCCATAGATAACCTCCACGTACTCATCCGAACAGAATTCACGATACAGAATGAAACACCCCCAACGTAACTAGCAAAAAATCAAAAGCTAGCGGAACACTTCAAAATTCGGTTTTTAGACTATATGTTGAAAACTATTCGGGGGATTGTAATGAAACTTTAACAGCATACTCGTCAAACTACCTTGGAGAAAAAGGCATCCAAAAAAGAATACAAAGAAAACAGAAAATATAAAATATAAAACCGCTCAATCGTGATTTTGAATTGGTCCCTGGCCATCCCTTATTTTTGGAACAGGTCAAATAGGTAAAGGAGGTAGGATGAGGAATTGAAGAAAATTTTATGTAAGGACTTTATCTGCCCCAATTTTTTTGCATTACTGCGATTCTTATACTTTTTGATACATGATATTTTGTCCATAATAACTTTATTATTCAGAAATGACTACATTTTATTCATTTCGGTTTTGAGCTGATTTCAATTGTCCCAAATGAAATTAAAATATGTTGTACAATAATATTATGTAACGTGATCTGATTGTAGTGCCTAGCTGGTATCCCTATTGAAACCATATATATTACTTCATTTAATATATCAGCTAAATGTAAAATATTAAACAATATATCATTTTCAGTACCTATTTTGATGTATATACACGTAGATATGTCAGGGTTTCTTTTTGCGGGGAGTAAATGAACTAGAACTTCAACAGGCACGTGTGGCCATGACAAAGCTTACTAAAATATGGCTTGATCATAACATCACTAGAGCTACCAAAATGTCGCTAGTCCAGTCTCTTGTGTTCTCCATATTTTTGTATGACCTCGGAAACTTGGACTGTTGAAAAGGCGGATCGAGCTCGCATAGATCCTTTTGAATTGTGGACGTGGAGGATAATGCTGAGAGTTCCTTATACCGCCCATCGAACTAACGTTTCCACACTGAATGAGCTCGGTAATCCAAAGAAACTATCCTGCATTGTGTCGACGAGAATGCTTACATTTTTCGGACATATACACAGAAGCGATAATATGGAGAAACTTGTAGTTTAGGGTCATGCCCCTAGTGGGCGGCGCCGTGACCGTTTCCCTACACGCTGGGTAGATACGACGAAACAGTTGCTGGATATGAGTATCAAGAGCGCCGCTGAACTGACAGTAAATCGCGAACGGTGGCGAGCTACAGTTCTCAAAACTATTGATGATATTCGTGTCGGCAATACTCTAGCTCCGACTTAATGCATTTTACGAATTCGCAACATGTCTTTTAAGACATTGTGACTATGATAATATATCTACGTTCTATAGGACAATGATAGTTTATGGTGTGTTTTGTGATACATCTTAGCTCAATATAATTCCTAAAAGACTAAACAATGTTTTTAAAAAATATAGCAGAACCACGGCTACAGTCACCAAGTAGCTCTAACAACCTGATAGTCTCACAAAACTTATGCTCCAATCTGGTCCTGTTTTATCAGTTCCAGCTGTCATCGTCTATATGCTTCAAAAGATAAATGAAAACTGCAAAGGGGGTATTTGAGATTTGTCGAACTGATTACAACTCACAGTGCCTTATTTATTTTACATCGCTTTATGAACCCAGATTTGCTCTGGATGGCAAGATTAAAACTTCACTCGAATTTTTAATTAAGCACTGCGTTCGGAGCCGAAGCCAAGATAGATATCGCTTGGCGGACAATTGCACGTTAACAAATAAGTTCATTCGACGTCATAATCTTATGTAATTACACAGTATTTTACCTAAATCTATGACACAGCTCTAATAAAAAAATCAATCAATTTGTCTAATCGTTTATAGTTGAAAAATTGTGGAGAAATGGTACAAGAAACACAGGTAAGTGAGTTTTGATAATATTGTTGATAATATTGTGTCTGTATAGTAAAATCCTGTTTATTCTGAGATAATCTAAAAAATTAACCACATAAAGCAAAACTGTCAATTTTATTACAGTTCCTTTTTATACAGGGTGTCCAGTTAGTGCGTAATTCTTCGATATCTCGCAAGGTATACCTGATAGAAGAAAATGTCAAATATAAAAGTTATTTGGTTACTTAAGACGCATATTCTAAAAATATTTTGAAATATACAGGGTGTTGCGGTAAAGTAGGATAGTGATCAACTTGATTTTTTTATTAGGAACTATACCTTTTTTCCATTTTTCTAATTTCCATCATTGATCTCTATATAACCCTATAATATTTTTTGGATCAGTTGCGACGTTACCAAGTTATAATTTATTTTCTATTAATTTCCGGATTTGCAAGGTCGCAAGTAATACGTCCAAATTAATATACTCCTTTAACTTTTCTCAATAATGTTTTACAGCCAGTTTCCTGAATATTAAGTGAATATTATTTTGTATGTTACCAGCAATGTGCATTTTCAGGGTGTTTTTGGCAGAATTTTAAATTACGGCAAATTGAAGGTCATTTTACTTTGTTTTTTTAAATGTAACACCCTGTAGTTTTTAGTTTAAATCAAAATATCTATTAATACCCTATCCCGCCTTGCAATATTTTTTTTTTCGCGTTTGCGACGTTGCCAAGTTATAAATTATTTTTCCAAATTTTTAAGTAAATATCCCCGATTTTAATTTCTTTTAAATAGAATCCCCTACTTATTTTTTTTGCAATGAATTGCGCATTTCGAATTTAGTAAGATCTCACAATTTTGAACATACAGAATTATACAGAATTCAAAAACGCTAACATCGGTGTTGTCAAATTTACCAATTTTACGTCATACTTTTGAATGGAATGCCCTATTTATGAAGTCTAACGTAAAAGTGGTAAATCTGACAATACTGACGTTAGCGTTTTTGAATTCTGTATGCTGAAAAACCCCCAAGTATTGAATTTCACCTCTCCACCTGTGGCAGTTTTGGAAATATTTAAGCGTTCCGGTACTGTTTACTGAAAAAGCTGTGTTGCCGTATCTCAATAATTAACAGAAACAAAATTTTGAAATTGTGAGATCTTACTAAGTTCGATATGTGTAATTCATTGCAATAAAAATAAGTAGAGGATTCTATTTAAAAAAAATTAAAATCGGGGATATTTGTTTAAAAATTTGGAAAAATAATGTATAACTTGGCAACGTCGCAAATGCGAAGAAAAATATTACAAGGCGAGATATGGTATTAGTAGATATTTCGATTTAAAATAAAAAATACAGGGTGTTACATTTAAAAAACAAAGTAAAATGACCCTCAAGTTGCCGTAATTTAAAATTCTGCCAAAAACACACCAAAATAATATCCACTTAATATTCGAGTAACTGGCTGTATAATATTATTGAGAAAAGTTAAAGGAATATATCAATTTGGAGGTATTACTTGCGACCTTGCAAATCCGGAAATTAATAGAAAATAAATTATAACTTAGCAACGTCGCAATTGATCCCAAAAATATTCTGGGGTTGAATAGAGATCAATGATGGACACTAGAAGAGTTTAAAAAAAATTATAGTTCCCTATAAAAAAATCAAGTTGATCACTATCCTACTTTCCTGCCACACCCTGTATATTTCAAAATATTTTTAGAATATGCGGCTCAAGTAACCAAATAACTTTTGTATTTGACATTTTCTTCTATCAGGTATACCTTGTGAGATATCGAAGAATTACACACTAACTGGACACCCTGTAGGTATCACATATCTAACCTACAGATAATAATACATCTGGTTGCGTCCTGGCTCAGAAAATGAAGTTCTTGATGAAGCAGTAGACTCTGATATCGATATTTATGGACTGAAAAACTAAAAAGTGTGACGAGCCACTTTTTACATTAGGCCCTTCAATGACTATTAGAGGACAAGGTAAAATTGCCAAGATCAGATTATAAATTCTCAAAGTATCAATGTGCAAGGGCTTCAAAACATTCTGCAATGAATCTCTGTATATGAGTTGAACGACCGCCTGCAGAATACTTGTGTAGAGGGAAATTCTATTTGTAGCAAAAAGTAGTGACGTGCCTAAAATGGATTAGCAAATTCCTGTGCAATTGTTGGGCACAAAACTGAGTTAACGTTACCGAACATACAACGAGCATGTGTATCGCATTCCAATTACTTGTTACTGGCTTTTCGAGGTTCTTCAATCTAGCTCGCTGTCAAGCAAAAAAGTCCTTTATCCTTTTGCAGCACTTTTTAATTACCAACCTGCTCTACAATGGAGAGTTTTATGGGTGCAATTAATCTGCAAAGGTACGTTTCGCGAGTATTTCTTTATTATTTTTATGATAATATACACTGTGAAGACCTTCATCATCATAGTCACAATGTCTTAACAGACATGTTGTGAACTCGTAAAATGCATTAAGTCGGAGCTAGAGTATTGCCGACACGAATATTATCAATAGTTTTGAGCACTGTAGCTCGCCATCGTTCGCGATTTACTGTCAGTTCAGTGGCGCTCTTGATACTCATATCTAGCAACTGTCTCGTCGTATCCACCCAGCGTGTAGGGGAACGGCCACGGCACCGCCCACTCGGGGCATGACCCTGAACTACAAGTTTCTCCGTATTATCGCTTCTGTGAATATGTCCGAAGAATGTAAGCATTCTCATCGATGCAATGGAGGATAGCCTCTTTGGATTACCGAGCTCATTCAATATGGAAACATTAGTTCGATGGGCGGTATAAGGAACTCTCAGCATTCTCCTCCACGTCCATATTTCAAAAGCATCTATGCGAGCTCGATCTGCCTTTTTAACAGTCCAAGTTTCCGAGGCATACAAAAATATGGAGAACACAAGAGACTGAACCAGTGACATTTTGGTAGCTTTAGTGATGTTATGGTCACGCCATATTTTAGTAAGCTTTGTCATGGCCACCCGTGCCTGTTGAATGCGTCGTCGAATCTCATTCTCACAGCTACCTGAATTGTCGATCAAAGAACCGAGGTACACAAAACTTTGAACTACTTCACAACGGCCTATTAACTTTATTTCTCGATGATGTCATGCTCTCTATCTACGATAATAACCTTGGTCTTGTTGTAGTTAATACCAGGACCATATGCTGCACTGTGTTGTTCTGAAACGTTCAATAGAGCTACTAGTTCTTCCTGAGAAGCAGCAATAAGGGTTGTATCGAGATATTTTGTTTTTGCCAACAGTTATACCGCCGTTCCAGTTGTCCAATACCTGTCTCATCACAAATTCAGAGTGAATGTTAAATAATATCGGAGATAATACGCATCTCTGACGAACTCCTTTTCTGGTTGCTGTTTGACCAGACGAGCTGAGCTAGACTCATAGAGTTGCTGTATGAGAAATACTAAGTGGTAAGGGACTCCCATGGAGATAAGGATTTCCCACAGTTTAGGCCACTTTACGTTATCAAACGCCTTAGAGTAGTCCACAAAGCAGATAAAAACGGGAAAATAATGCTCTCTGGCTTTTTCAATAACCTATCTTAAGTTTAAGATCTGTTCACGCGTACCGCGTCCTTTTACGAAACCTGCCTGCGCCTGAGAAATTTGCCAGCCAACAAAACCCTCCAAACGAGACTGTAAAATATATAGAAGAACCTTGCTTGCATGAGAGATTAACGAAAGTAGGCGATAATTGTCTGGATTTGTTGGAGATCCTTTTTTATGAAGTGGAACAAAAATGGATGTGTACTATTCATCTGGCCAAACATTGGAGGACCAGACCCTCTTACAAATATTATATGAAAGAGAGATGCCGTCTTCACCCAAGCATTTTAATGTTTCGGAAGAAGTAGCATCTATGCCTGTAGCTCTATTAGTTTTTAATTTGTTGAGGGCATGTTCCACTTCAGACAAAAGAATATTAGGTTTATATGAAGACCTTAGATGCTATTGAATAACATTAGTTGGGTTACTGTATCACTACCTACAAGTGCAGCGTAATGTAGTCCATCTTCATTAATCTGCAGAGTTAGTTTTCATGATGAAGTGAACATAGAGTTATTAAATATTTTACATATCGTTAATGAACTATAAGCTTTCTCCAGGAGTTTTGTGTAACTTGGAGATAATAAAGACCTAAGTCTAATCTCATAAACTCATAAACATTTTCAATATTTCAAACAAATGTGTACTTAACAACAACAGGAGTCAGGGAACTAATCAAAAGGCCCCTGACAAACAGATCTATAAAAATCTTTTCAGACAGCCAGGCTGCATTGAAAGCACTGTGCTCCAGTCGGGTTGATTCAAGACTGGTATGGAACTGCATGCACCTCCTCAACAAACTCGGAACGGGAAACAGGGTAACCTTGATTTGGGTTCCGGGTCACAGCGGAGTGGAAGGCAATGTATTGGCCGACGCGCTAGCAAAAGGAGGAACTGAATCTGTGTTCATAGGACTAGAACCATTCGCGGGCATTGCAAAAAGCACCGCTAAAAAGACCATCTCGAGCTGGGCAGTGAGGAAAGCACTCCTGAACTGGTGAGATACACCAGGGCTACTGCACTCGGAGGTGTTTACAACATACCCCTCGGGTCAGGCCCCCCCGAGGATCATGGAGTGTAATAGGTACGACCTCCGCATTCTGGTCGGTCTGCTGACGGGACATGGTCGTCTAAGGTACCATATGCGGAAGTTGGGTCTTGAACAAACTTCAGACTGTCGCTTCTGCTACGTGAAGGACGAAACAGCGGAGCATATTCTATGCTCTTGTCCAGTACTGGATAATGCTAGGTTCCAGACATTCGGATTTGCCCAACTGGAACCTCATGACTTCAAGGAAGTTTCACCCTTCACGTTGATCGTCTTCGTAAAGAGGTGCGGACTGTACGGTGAACTCTAAAAAGGTGTGAGCCACAATAGACACAATTGAGTCGCAGTGGAAGGAGGCAGCTCTGCCCCACTCACTTTCAACTTAACCTAACAGCAACAAAAACTGAAATGTACCTTTATTTCAATAAGGGATTAATTTTTCATTTTTGTGTTGATTGTATGCGGCAATATTTTATTTTATCGAATAGAGAACGTTATCGCCGTAAGCTATAAAGCTGCATGAGAAATGCATGAGACATATTGCGTAAATCAACATAACTCCATTTTTCAAACATCACATGCAGCCAACATGTTTGTGCAATTCTACATTAAAAACTGATTATACAGTAAACAGTTCAACCAAATTTATTCAGGGTTTATGTTGAAAACAAGCAATTGCTGTATTTTAGCTTGGTTTGCATTAAAAATGTACACAAAAATATCGGTGCCAGGATATTTTGTTTCCACGATAGTTTTAAAATTTCAGTTTTTTTGCCCGCAATTCCCTGTTGCCTGCCTGAAGCGATATCAAAATCGTGTTATTTCTTGCAATCTAGTACACGAGTACACCAATTCAACGTTTTTCCTGGTAAATATGCACTGTTGGTGTTACTTGTGCAATGATGAATTTGCCCAGAGTATGAAATTAACAACGATTGACGTCCAAAATCAAAGGCAGCTGATGCAAATGCAGTTTGAAAGAGCTCAATTTGATTTTTTTACATCAAAAACTAGATGTAAATGAGTTTTTCGGAGCAATCAATAGTTCGCTGGTTGATGCAGTTATTAGACTTGAACCAGCAGCGGAATTCCGTGGAAGGTCAATACACGCCTAGAAAAAATGTTCCGTCAAGGTTTTGGGGATCAACATCAACATGTCCTGGCGCGACCACGTCGTCAGAATTGCCAAAGCTTACGGAGTACATATAAGTTGGATCACTCCGCAAAAATATCAAAACGGCCTGCCCCTTGCCCCGTCTCCCCGGTACACCGGTAGCAGCGTACCGACGTCAGCCGGGAGATACGGGGCGGCGCAAAGTAGAGGTTGAACGTGTTCAACGCGAAGTGTATACAGTGTCTCAAAAATATCGGATTTTGTTATCTCGGATTTGTTTGCAGGAAATGGATAATCTTTTTAGAAGTTTGATTTTATCAATTAAATTTATTAACGGATGGTAAATGACAATCAGATCCATCCTTATTTTGTGGTAAACCTTGAAATGTAAAGGATATAAACACAGGGTGTTTCACGACGATTAAGACAAGCAATATATCAGAACTGGGCAGTAGGAGAGAATTATAATTTTGGGGATGTAAATTAGAGCAGATGTTGTGTCTTTTTTTGTCATTGTTCTACCCAATGAGGTATTTGTTTTTGGTCACGTGACATTCGATTCAAAATTATTAATGGGACACCCTGTACATGTGTACCTTTCTGTGTTCCTCCCGATAAAACAATTCCGACAAACTAGCACACTTGGGGTATAAAGTGATTAATTCAAGACCTACAGGTACTTAAGAATTGTATCACGCTAAAACCGTATAGTGAGACAAAATATTCATATATTTTAGAGCTCGGGAATATTTTTATTGATAACTTTAACAATTTAGTTTCTACAGTAGCAATTGTAATGACACTGAAAGGCAAAATGTCAAAAATAATTTATTCACATCCAAGTAAAGCATTTACACATGATTATCTTTTAAAATTGTACATCTAAAAAATCAGCTAAATAAACAAAAAATTATGGTAAAAATACTACAAGACCTTTGAACCAATTTTTACTTATCTACGAAATAACTACATATGTGAAATCATTTGAGATTCATTAACAATGGTTTTACTAGGTTTTATTCTTGATATTCATTTATGTAACTTAGTGTATTAGCAAAATAAGCGTTATATTTGTATTTGTATGTCTAAATCGGCTGTCAATACATAGTCCTTCAATGACCCTCGTATATACGTAAAACATAGGCGTTAGCAAGTCCCCGCTAAAAGACCCTCGTACTTGAGCAAAAACCAACGCAAAAACTAACTGGCGTGTGCGGCTGCGGCATCGCTTTCATGTGAGATCTTCAAAGTGCCGATGGAGAGTGATCCAACTTATATGTATTCCGTAAACTTTGGTATTGCTAAACCAGCATCCCAGAAGCTTGGAGTTTTGTTCCGCTGTAGGAAGCTGTATACACCAGAGCAACTGCTGCTGCTCTACAAGGCACAGATCCGACCATCGCTGGAGTATTGCTCCCATGTGTGGGGATGCGCTCCAAAGCACTCTCTAAAGCTTCTGGACACTATCCAGAAAAGAGCGATTAGACTAATCGATACGCCTAACCTCACAAAGGATCTCCACAGCCTGGAACATCGAAGGAGGGTGGCTGACCTATCCCTGTCTTACAGATTCTATCACGGAAGATGTTCGAGTGAGCTCTCTCAGATAATAACACCACAGGCCGTCCGAACCAGGAACACTAGAGAAGCTCTGCGAGCTCATCCTTACCAGGTCGAGGTCCTTACTCCCCGAACTAGTCTCCTCCAGCATTCCTCCTTTTGGAGAACTTCGACGCTGTGGAATCAGCTGCCGGGGAATTTGTTTCCCGACGGCTACAACCTAGTGTGAGAAGTAAAAAGAAAATAATTTTTGTTTGTCGTGAAGTTGTTCATACAAAGATCAACTCTGAGGCCACAAAATGCAGCTAATGCAAAAATACTCAGATACACTGCTCTAATTTGCGGCAGAAGTTTACGAAAGGTTACAAAAACAAAAAAAAACGCTGCACTGGCGTCTAGCCTTACCAAGGGAGTAATTAAATATGTCTTCCTTTATAAATTGTTGTGTGTTCTAGTTTACAGTTACCTGATATTTCCTTCTTTAGCGGGTAATTAGTTTTTAAATATTTCTAAAGGTTAATGAGATTCCATAAAGAAAAAATAGAGTACAAAGGAGTTTTTCTTCCACACCGCTAATTAAACTTCAATTATTTATGATAATCTTGAAAGTATTTTCATGCAGCGGTAACTTACAATGCACCTTCCTATTGTGGTCTTTTTATGGGCGATACTTTAATTAGAAATTCTTACCAAGTGCATGGTTCCTCAAGATATTTGAGCGACCTATTTTTATTTGCCTTTGGTCATCAACAAAAACAAGTTTGAAGCAAGGTTACAGCTAAAGCAAAGTTTACGGAATACATATAAGTTGGATCACTCTCCGTCGGCACTTTGAAGATCTCACATCAAAGCGATGCCGCGGCCGCACGCGCCAATTAGTTTTTGCGTTGGTTTTTGCCCAAGTACGAGGGTCTTTTAGCGGAGACTTGCTAACGCCTGGATTTTACGTATATACGAGGGTCATTGAAAGACTATGTATTGACAGTCAATTTAGACATACAAATACAAATATAACGTTTATTCTGCTAATACACTAAGTTACATAAATGGATATAAAAATAAAACCTAGTAAAACTATTACTAATGAATCTCAAATGATTTCACATATTGTAGCTATTTCGTAGATAAGTAAAAACTGATGGTTCAAAGTTTTTGACGAAGCAATAGACTATGACGCGGATATTTATGATTAATTTCTGTATTTGTAATGTATTTTGTATTCTCATATATTATAAAACAAAAATACTTTAAAGTATGTTACAGGTTTTATTATCCTTTTGAAATCCACCTTGAAATTATTCGAAAAGCGAGGTTTCATCTCAATAGAAAACTAAATAAAGAAGTTCGATTTTTTTAGGTACTCCCGCCCGCCCGAGAGATCTGAAATTTTATTTTCGTCAACCGAGACTGAGACTCAAAATTGCGACCGGATTTGTAATCAGCACCTCAAAATTATCCGAAATGCGAGGTTTCATCTCAATAAAAAGCTAAATAAAGAAGTTCGATTTTTTTAGGTACTCCCGCCGGCCCGAGAGATCTGAAATTTTTTATTTTCGTCAAACGAGACTGAGACTTAAAATTGCGACCGGATTTATAATCAGTATCTTGAAATTATCCGAAATGCGAGGTTTCATCTCAATAGAAAGCTAAATAAAGAAGATGGATTTTTTTAGGTACTCCCGCCCGCCCGAGAGATCTGAAATTTTTTATTTTCGTCAAACGAGACTGAGACTCAAAATTGCGACCGAATTTGTAAGCAGCGCCTTGAAGTTATCCGAAATGCGAGGTTTCGTCTCAATAGAAAGCTAAATAAAGAAGTTCGATTTTTTTAGGTACTCTCTCCCGCCCGATAGATCTGAAATTTTTTATTTTCGTCAAACGAGACTGAGACTCAAAATTGCGACCGGATTTGTCATCAGTATCTTGAAATTATTCGAAATGCGAGGTTTCATCTCAATAGAAAGCTAAATAAAGAAGTTCGATTTTTTTAGGTACTCCCGCCCGCCCGAGAGATCTGAAATTTTTTATTTTCATCAAACGAGACTGCGACCCAAAATTGCGACCGGATTTATAATCAGCACCTTGAAATTATCCGAGATGCGAGGTTTCATCTCAATAGAAAGCTAAATAAAGAAGTTCGATTTTTTAGGCACTCCCGCCCGCCAGGAAGATCTGAATTTTTTTATTTTCGTCAAGCGAGACTGAGACTCAAAATTGCGACCGGATTTGCAATCAGCACCTCGAAATTATCCGAAATGAGAGGTTTCATCTCAACAGAAAGCTAAATAAAGTTCGATTTTTTTAGGCACACCCGCCCGCCCGAGAGATCTGAAATTTTTTATTTTCGTCAAACGAAAAGAGTGCCTAAGTCCACTTTTGAGAAATACAAAGTAGACCACTACACTAGAGTCACTCACTCTAGAAGTAATAAAGTCAAGAATATAACAAAATGATTATTTAAAGAAGTAATATTTCCAGCGTACACAGGTACGATTGAGCTACTGCAAAATATTGAGGGATGTTGCTGGTCTTACCGGAAGAAACATTAGAAGCATATTATTTTACAATTACCTCATTATACGAGGGTTGATCTATACCTCCGTCAATCCACCAGTACGCAGACAGCTGTTTCACGCTTATTTGCGATCATCAGTGCGCCATAGGTCGATTGACGGAAATAGAGAGCATCAGGATTTCATGTTAACAAAATATGTGAAACATGTGTAGGCAACAAGCAGAAAGTTCAGCCGGTGCGCCATCTAGTACCCGAAGGTAACGGCAACCAAAGAGAAACGCTACTAGCAGCAGTAAACTCTTTGGTGGGACGACAAGGCTCGTTCGCTTTTGCCACCAGAGGCACGGATTTTGTACGCAAGCAGCGATATCGGCTTTAATACGCAGCTTGCGTACAAGCGATATCGGCTTTAATACGCAGCTTGCGTACAAAATCCGTGCCTCTGGTGGCAAAAGCGAACGAGCCTTGTCGTTCCACCAAATAGTTTACTGCTGTTAGTAGCGTTTCTCTTTGGTTGCCGTTACCTTCGGGTACTAGATGGCTCACCGGTAGAACTTTCTGCTTGTTGCCAATTACCTCATTTTTTATGAAAATAGAACAGAGTGCCAACGATAGGTATGGTACCGGCAATAGGCAAGTTTACCCTACTATGTAACTTGTCCTCCAAAATTTTGTTACAAGGAATTCGAAAACTTTTACGATTGCATTATAATGTAGACACCTCTGACGTTGTAAGCCTGGCGGAATTTTTAGGAATGGGACATTCATTAAGCTTACTAGGTAGTGCTATATGGGTTTGATATGAGAGAACCTCGTAAAAGCTCCCTCATAAATGTGCCCCTATTATGGTCCGTGCAAATATTATTTTTTTTGTGGGGCTACTACAGCATACACAGTAATAAATTTACATTTAGGCCGAAATTGAATTTCAGGATTGGTCTGGTGTAGATAGGAAGTCGCTTAATATACGTATCTTTATGCATGAGGTTTATGCCATAATATACAATGTTTAGCTAACAGCTACCACAAATTTTTTTAATTTCCAAATGATTGGAATAAATTGCTGAAATTGCTGAAAGATCTCGTATGTGGTGAACAGCTATGGTAGCCATGTTCAGATGTGAAATGCTGATCTGTAGTGTAGTGAGCAACTGGTCACTGTCAAAACGGATATCAATTTAGAAATAGCCAAAGAGATCAAGACGTCTAGTGGTGGAATTTAGAACCCAATGTTGTATGTGTGCCCTTGGTAACCATATTCTTTTAGCATGCATGTGTACCAACCCAGAGATGATGAAACCAAATACAGAAATGTTGTGATATTGTTTTTTATTATTTGTTTCTTAACATTTGTTTTGTATTTATTAATTATGAGTGCTGAGTGTTTATGTTATGATTTTATTACTTGATTCTTCTATTTATCAAGTCATGAGTGCTTTGTATTTCATATATTTTACTGGTGAAGTATTTATATTGATATGTTGAAATATACGATTCAAAAATGTCTTAATAATAGTGGTAAACTGGCTATTGTTATTGTATTGTTTAATAAAGAAATGGTTATAAACATTCACAGTCTGAACGATAAATAATAATAATAATAATACATGGTGGGCGAGGTCTCTGTTCAACGTTAAGGAGGGAAATATAGGTAGGATGTGGAAAAATGTAAAATATCAGCATATATGAATAAATAAATATACTCAAACATATAAAGGAGTAAATAAAGTGGGTAAATGGGATAGGGTATATAAAATATAAACATAGCATCGCAAGCATAGCAGCGTAGCAAGCATAACAGCATAGCAAGCATGGTATCTAAGCGCATGAATAGATCAATAAATAAATATAAACAACAAACAACATATAAAAGGGCTGGTTAGAGGAAACGTATGGTACGTGTGAACGCGTGAATCATTCCCACTTCCACTCTGGGTAAGATATTAGGTAGTCAGTTCGGGGACAGTCACCGTGGTTTCCACAACAATAAAATAAATATCGTATATACATAAAGAGAATCAGTAAAGGTTGAAATAGATACACCTAAATAAGACAGACTTATCTCTGTTCACCATTAGCCTGCAATACCTCAGGACCTAATACCTAGAGTAGACGTAAATCAGAGACCCAACATCATATAATAAAATCGTCTTAACAGCCGAATGCATAGTATACATTGTGAAACACTTTACAAATTGTAGCCAGACCACATTAATTATTAATACAAACTCAAAAGACAACATACCTGCAAATATTCGTGAAAAAGACTCAAAAATGCATTGTGTAAAATTTGGTCTCCAGCTTATTGCGTTTTTCAAAAACAATCCCCTCTTGTAATTAATAAACAAACTATCAACAAAACTCTGGCAACGATTACCACAACCTACTACTTTATTCAAGTGACAAAGACCCAAAAGCATCACAAAACAGTATCTTTAGCTGTGAACACGGAACTGTTACGGAATCGGTTTCTCTTTGAAAAGTCATTCATTTTCTGACAAATAACAAAATATCTGAACAATATATGATGTAGTGATAATCATATAAATTACCTATCTGAACTTCATCAAATACCTACACTCATACACTTTAACAAATTTTAATTGATTTTCCTTCTATCATCTGACACTGCCGTCAATGTCAAACTTTGGCAGCCTGACAGCTAAAGGTGCGTTCTAACGTATGGTAGCCAGGAGTGCGTTCTGGATCACCACAATAGTTCTTTAAAAAACAGAATCCTAACAATAACCAAAGTTCACTTATGTCACACTTCTCTATAAGTCCAGAAATCCTACTCCTTACATCTTTTTTTTACTAAGCTAACTACCCAAATCCAGAATTTTTGTGTGGTTTTAGAAAATTCCAGGTTATGGTTGTGTACCTATAGAAGTCTGTTTCAATTTTATATGAGTCAGTTTTGATGTTTATTCCAATCATTAATAGCTTTTTTTGTTACAGAGCATCATCATATCTTTGTTGGAGACCTGAGTCCAGAAATCGAAACCCAGACATTGAGGGATGCATTTGCAGCATTCGGAGAAATATCGTAAGTACCATTATTATTTAAACAATATTTTTTTTACCAGATTTATTGACAAAAAAGTAAATGTGCGCTTATAAACGATCATCTGCTGCTATGCTCAACTTCTAGTACTGCAGATAAATGTGTATACAGGGTGTCCCTGAATTTTCTTGACATGTGATATCCTCGTTAAAAAAAAAGTTCAAACGAAAACTGAGTGGAATTTTTGAGGGTACTACAGGGTCTATAATACCATGCTTACAATTTTTTTTCTACTTCAACCCTTATCATTCGCCCCCAACTTTTTTTTCAAATAGCACTCAATAGTTTTTCCTACACAAATTATGTCCTAATTTTATTTAAAATCTTGTAGTACCTTTGATTTTATATATAGACCTATTTTTTCGTAAAGTCATAAGCATAAGGTAAAAAATAAGGATTTGTTTGAGGTGTAATATTTTCGTAAAAAAAACCCGAAAAAGAAAACAGAGGGCTTTTCAAGGGGAATGGCATATCGTACCATGCTTCTAAAGCATTTCTTTTCGTACTTCAACTTCTAGGACTAACCCCCAAATGATTTGTCAAATAGCACCACACCGGCTTTTCCTACATAATAAGGTCATTATTTCATTTAAAATCTTGTAGTGCCTTGGAATTCATACACAAACCAAATGTTGTTTTCGCAATTTCGTAAGCATAAAATAAATAAAATAAGGATCTGTTTGAGAAGCAATATTGTCGTAATAAAAAAAAAAGGTAAAAAAGACATGTTTTTGAAAGCATGTATGAAATGCTCTTAAAATCAGTTTTCTTGCGTCAAACAAATTCTTATTTTATTTATGTCATGCTTATGATTTCACGAAAAAAATAAGTTTTTGTATAACATGATAACATCATCATTTCATATAATAGGGATATCATTCATTCAGGAAAACCTAAGGGGTGTTATTTGAAAAAAAAGATGAGGGTGAGTTTTAATGCTTGAAGTACAAAAAAAAGTTTTGAAAACATGGTATAGACCATATAGTACTTTCAACAATTCCACTCAGTTTTTGTTTGAATTTTTTTTGTTACGAGAATATCACGTGTCAAGGAAATTCAGGGACACCCTGTATACGTATTTAGGTAATTTTTGTATAAAGGTTAGAGAAAAAGTAGCTTACAATATTGTAACTTAGCAAGGTACTTTTTGTTATAATCTTGTTATAATCTAAATTCAAAACAAAAGCATACCAGGTGTCTCAGAATTTCCTTGGCAAGTGATATTCTCGTAACTAAAACAGTTAACTTACTGTTATTGTTTTGAAAGTATACTATAGGGTCTATCACACCATGCATTCAAGACTTTTTTTTGTACTTCAACCCTTAAAACTCATCCCCAAACTTTATTTTCAAACAGCACCCAATAGTATCTCCCACACAAATGATTATTAACCAAATCTTGTAGTACCTTTAATTTTATACACTAACCAATTTTTTTTTGTTTGTAAAGTCATAAGCATAAGATGAATAATTCAAGGATTTGTTTGATGTGTAATATTTTCGTAATAAAAACGATAAAAAAACTAAGTGGGCCTTTCAAGGGTACTGAATGGCCTATCGTACCATGCTTTTGAATTTTTTTCTGTACTTCAACACCTAAAATTTACCACAACTTTTTTTTCAAATAGCACTCCACAGCTTTTCCTACAAAAACGAAGTCACCATTTTATTTACAACCTTGTAGTGCCTTTTATTTTTGTGCACAAATTAAAGTCACAAGCGTAAGAGAAATAAAATAAGGATTTGTTTGAGATCTCATATTTTCGTAAAAAAGAGCTTCTTTTGAACGCACGATATGATAAGTCATTGAATACGTAAAAAAATCTACTTGGTATTAATTTTAATCCTTTTTGCAAAAATATTAGGGGT
Source organism: Callosobruchus maculatus (assembly GCA_951848785.1). Lineage (NCBI taxonomy): Eukaryota > Metazoa > Arthropoda > Insecta > Coleoptera > Chrysomelidae > Callosobruchus > Callosobruchus maculatus. The sequence goes on along the minus strand of CATOUR010000209.1, from coordinate 394,999 downwards.
GAAACAAATTATAGGGATATCATTTATGCAGGAAACCATATGAAGTGTTATTTCAAAACAAAACTTGGGGGCGAATTTTTGGGAATGACGCACAAAAAAAATGTTTTGAATGCATGGTGTGATAGATCCTATAGTACCTTCAGAATTACAACTCAGTTCTAGCAGAAACCGTTTTTGGTTATGAAAGTGTCAAAGAAATTCTGGGACACCCGGTATATCTTGAGCTTAGAAACAGACTGGGCAGCCAAAATTTTGGTCAGGGGTGACTTATACAGGGTAATTTGCCCAAACTGCTCATTAGTATGATGATGGACATCCAAAATTTAACAAATAAAAAAATTTGTATACGTATATGTTTGAAGTATTATCAGCTATTCAACTTTTATTATACAGGGTTATTCACGTTATCCGGCACGGAGCATTATGGCTAAAGTATTTGATAAAAAAGAAAATAATAATTTCGGATGGATAGAGACCCATAAAGCTACGTTTTAAAGATATTTTCATGTTATACAGGGTCTCCCAAAAACACGAAATGTATCAAAGTTATGTTTTCTTAAATAGAACACCCCGTATATTATTGCATATTCCGATTCCTTGGTGAATTGTAGTGTGACTGTATGTATCATACATGGGACTTAAAGCGAACCGTTTAGGTGTAAGTCACCATTTTCGGTATAAGTAGATAGGAAAAAATGGAATACCGCAGAGATTATAAAATTTGGAAGGCTGTGACTTTGCCGTGCTACTAAGCATAAAATGCGTTAGCTTTGATGAGACTATCAAATTTAAATTACGTTTATGCTTGGAGAAATCGGTCGATTAATTAAGGAAACTTCGATCAGCGATAACTTCTTTTTTTTCAAATGGGAATGCCTAATTTTTTTTATACGGTTAAACATAGAATTTGATACCCTTTCTAATGATATAAGGTTGTGAATATCAATCTTGTCTATTCTTCTGCTAAGTTAGTTGTTTTCTTCTGCCTGAACAGGTTTTTGTTTATATGCTACGTTGCTTATAGGTAGAAAAATTGAAAAACGCCGATTTGTTTGAAAATTTAAAATTAAATGAAAACTACCAGAGATTGATATTCACAACCTTATATCATTAGAAAGGTTATCAAATTCTACGTTTAACCGTATAAAAAAATAGGCATTCCCATTTGAAAAAATCAAGTTATCGCTAATCGAAGTTTCCTTAATTAATCGACCGACTTCTCCAAGCATAAACGTAACTTAAATTTGACAGCCTCATCAAACCTGACGCATTTTATGCTTAGTAGTACGGCAAAGTCACAGCTTTCCAAATTTTATAATCTCTGCGATATTCAATTTTTTCCTGATATCTACTTATACCGAAAATGGTGACTTACACCTAAACGGTTCGCTTCAAGTCCCATGTATGATACATAGAGTCACACTAGAATTCACCAAGGAGACAGAATATGCAATAATATACGGGAAGTTCCATTTGAAAAACATAACTTTGATACATTTCGTGTTTTTGGGGCACCTTGTATAACATGAAAATATTCTTGAAATGTAGCCTTTATGGGTCTCTACCCATCCGAAATTATTATTTTCTTTTTTATCAAATACTTTAGCCATAACGCTCCGAGTCGAATAACGTGAATAACTCTGTATACAAAAATTCTTTGTATCTGTGTAAACAAGATCGATATGTTGTTCCGCGCAATCGGTGATTCACCCTGTATATCAAGGCTGCAAACGTGTAAAGTTCATAACTCACTCGTAAAGTGATCCTGTAACGAGTAATGATAAATACCAAGAAAGGGTATGTAGGAAGCAACAAACTGCAGAGCTGTGAGCCAGATAAATCAGTTGTTTCCTTTAGAAAATTCCAAGCAAAAGTTTAAATGAACTTTCTGCCCCCATGTGGTTTGATTGTAGGTGGAGGTGGGTAGAAAGCAAAGATTACGTAGAATCCGAATGAATGAGGATTGGGAGAACATTTTTATGAAAGAACTGGTAAAATATGGCTCCAACTGGCTTGACTCTGTACGTTCTATGTAGTCTTGGTACTAACGCTACGCCACCCTGATTTTACTGCCTTCAAAACAACCAGAAATTGCCTGAAACTCCAAAGACTGGCTCTTGTATTTTTTTCATTAGCAGTACCGGCTATGACCTGAGATTATATCACATCCAAAGTTTCACCAAAAACAAAAAGGAAAGATTATCATATAACTTTTCCGTGAACCACTGTATACTGGGTGTCCCAGATTTTCCTTGACACGAGATACTGTCCTAACAAAAAAAAAAAAACGAAAACTGAGTGGTGTTTTTAAAAATACTATAGGGTCTTCATACCATGCAGTCGCAATATTTTGTTAAAAAAAGAAAGAAAAAAAACTAATTGGACCTTTCAAGGATACTGAATGACCTATCATACCATGCTTTCGAAGCATTTTTTTGTACTTCAATCCTTAAAGCTGATCCCTAACTTTTTTTCGTAAAGTCATAAGATAAATAAAACAAGAATTTGTTTAGTTCTCAATATTTTGGTAAAAAAAAAGATAAAAAAAACTAATTGGACCTTCCAAGGATACTGAATGACCTATCATACCATGCTTTCGAAGCATTTTTTTGTACTCCAACCCCTAAAACTCACCCCCACCTTTTTTCCCAAATAGCACCTCAGCGCTTTTACTAAATAAGTTAAATCATGATTTTATTTTAAACTTTTAGTGCGTTTGATTCCATACACAGAACCAATATTTTTTGTAGTCATTAGCATAAGGTAAATAAAATAAGGATTTATTTGAGGTGTAATATTTTCGTAATAAAAGGGGATGAAAATTTTTTTTTCTAGCCTGTTATGATCATTCAGGTCATCAAGGTCATTCAGTGCTCCTAAAAACCCCTTTAGTTTTCTTTTTTATGACTTGTTTGCACAAAATATTAGGCGTCAAAATAACCTAGAGTCTGCATGAATGAAAATTGGTTGAAAAGTGATATAAAAGAACTATTTATTTTTAACCAAAAAATGACTCCATCTGATTTGACTCAGTAGCTTTTATGTAGTCTTGGTACTAGCACCACACGCCACCCAAATTTGACCCTCCTCAAAATAACCAAAAATTGTCTGAAACTCCCAAGAAATATTCCTTGTATTTTTAACATTAACAACACCTACTATGACTATGACCTCAGATTATATCACATCCCAAGTTTCTTAAAAAAAAATATTCTCATCTTACTTTTCTGTAAACCCCCGTACAAACGAATTTCCTTAATACGTGATATTCTCGTAACAAAAAAAAACGAAAACTAAGTTGTATTTTTCGAAAGTACTGTAGGGTCTATCATACCATGCTTTCGAAACATTTTTTTGGTACTTCAACCCTTAAAACTAATCCCAACCTTTTTCAAAATAGCACCCAATACCTTTTTCAACACAGTTTATGTCCTTATGTTATTTAAAATCTTGTAGTACCTTTGATTTTAGACACCAACCTATTCTTTCCGTAAAGTCATAAGTACAATGTAAATAAAATAAGAATAATAAAAACAAATAAAAAAAGAGGACTGAGTGGGTCAAGGGCAATGAATGATCTATCATACCATGATTCCGAATCATTTTCTTTGTACTTTCGTCCTTCAACCCCTAAAGCCCACCCTGAACTTTGTTTTTCAAATAGCACCCCAGAGCTTTTACTACATAAATGCAAAAATGAAAGCTACTTAATAGAAAAAGTTTTTTTTATTTTTTTGAGAATTACCCCTATAATGGTTTTTCTGGTCACTGATCATTCGCTACCCTCAAAATTCCAATTAATCTTCTCTTTTATCCGTTTTTTGCAAAAATATTAGGCATCAAACATTTTATTCTATTTATAGTATGCTTATATTATTACGAAAAAAAAGGTTTGCGTATATGATTAAAGGAACCGCAAGATTTTTAACAAAATAAGGATATCATTTACGTAGGGAAACCTGTGGGGTGCTATTTGAAAAAAAATAGTTAAGGGTTTTTTGTTACAAAAATATCAACTGTCAAGGAAATTCTGGGACACCCGATATGCCAAAATATGTTCACAACGATATCGAAAAATCACGCATTACATTTACACAATAAATAACGCCAATCTCATTTAAAAAAATTACCTTGTACACATGACGTTCCTCCCTTAAGATGTATGGTCCAACATTACACTATAGCACATTTATGACTCTACCACGACTTTTTGAAATCATCAAAAGCAAACTACCTTTCAAACGAAAAAGAGTACAGTAAATTCACTCCAGTCATTTGGAAATTATACCGTCAAAAAGAGACACATAAACAACCCCTATATTTACGTACGTGGGGGTTAGAACGACCGGCACTACTTGCAGAAGGTACGCGCGAAATCTTCCGACCGTTCCTCCGAACGTACCGAATTCAAATCGGCGTTGCATCTTAAATAATAAGACGCTTGACCCTGGGTTTTTCAATGTTTCTTGTCAGCTGGCGTTCTGTTTACATTCGACGCACTGATAAGGCTTGTTCCAAGCGCGCGTACTTAAGCGGCCTACAGACGTTAATGCATGCTGCGATGCAGGCATCAACTTCTACGTTTCATGATGCACGTAGCAGCGTGTGTAGTACTGAACCACGTAATTGAGGTTTTAAATAATTTTTTTTTTGTCATAAATGGAAAGATCATACATAAGTTTTATAACAAAACTGTTTTTGTTTTCTTTCTTTTCGCAATAATACAAATGTTATATCAAAATAAAAATGGGTTTTTGAAGACGAGTACCGAACCCGAACCCGTGTGACGTCACCATGGCGGTAAGGATGCACCTTTGACCAACGACGTCCTACTCCGATACTAGATTCTAGATTCCCAGCCAATCGCGAAAATACGTACTGTTAAACTGGTAACTAGTGTATATTTGTTGCAACACAGTCGATGAATGAAGTCTGCAGCTCGAGACGAAGTCTACGATCGACATAAATATGTTTTTGAATGTTTTAAGTTGAAGTCAGATTACAGATTCCAGTAAGTACGTAATCAAATATGTTTCGTTAAAAACATCTCCTCAATCGAAGGATGGCCCAGTGGTTAGAGAGTCCGATAGCGGATCTCAGGGTCTTTGGGGTCTTTGGATCGAAACCTAGGCCAACTTTTTTTTATTTTTTTTATCAAAAATTTTATTGATGTGCTTTTTGCACTTGTTACGCACATTTTTTCTACGATCAACATAAATATGTGTTTGAATCAAATTTTGTTAGACATATTACTTGCACTGCGCAGTGCAAAAACTAAGTATAGGAGGCGGTGGACAACTCAAAAAATTAGTGGAAATGAGGTTTGTCCGTCAATATCAATAGCCATTAATTTTTTTTAAATGTAACAGTTGATTAATAAAATAAAATCCCTTCATCCATTTAATTCATTCATTTTTAAGTTTTTTAATGTGAAAAAGTAACTCAAACTTGTAATCACATTCTGTTTATCACTTCGTATTATTATTTATTTAACTTTGGGCAATGAAGCTTAACAATATTAAATTTTCATAAAAATTCAACAAGCAATATGTCTAACAAAATTTGATTCAAACACATATTTATATTGATCGTAGAAAAAGTGTGCGTAACAAGTGCAAAAAGCACATCAATAATTTTTTTTTATGAAAAAAAATAAAAAAAAAAGTTGGAAGGCCTGGGTTTCGATCCAAAGACCCCAAAGACCCTGAGATCCACTATCGGACTCTCTAACCACTGGGCCATCCTTCGATTGAGGAGATCTTTTCAACGAAACATATTTGATTAGGTACTTACTAGAATCTGTAATCTGACTTCAACTTCAAACATTCAAAAACATATTTATTTCGATCGTAGACTTCGTCTTGAGCTGCAAACTTCATTCATCGACTGTGTTGCAATAAATGTACACTAGTTACCAGTTAAGCAGTACGTAGTTTCGCGATTGGCTGGGAATCTAGAATCTAGTATCGGAGTAGGACGTCGTTGGTCAAAGGGGCATCCTTACCGCCATGGTGACGTCACACGGGTTCGGGAGCCGTCGGCGTATTTTCGGTACTCGATTCAAAAACCCATTTTTATTTTGATATAACTTTTGAATTATTGCGAAAAAAAAGAAAACAAAAACAGTTTTGTTATAAAACTTATGCATGTATGATCTTTCCATTTATGTCAAAAAAATGTTTATTCAAAACCTCAATTATTCTAATTACCTCGAATCTGAGCTGAGTAAAAGTTGCGGTGGTAACAAGAAATTCCGAAATTGTTGAAAGTCGAGCCCGTGCACTATTATAAAACAAGTTACACAGTCGGATTCCAAAAGGCTCTCGGCGGATTAAAATTAAAATCTCAGCGAACAACAACTGCTTTAAAGTTTATATACTTAACGTTACGTCAAAAGGAAAGGATTCTTCAGCGGAACATTTTTTACGTAGAGGTGTACTCCGTGAGTATATTTACAAAGGCAAGCTAAATGCTCAGAAATACGCGTAATTTGTAAGCACTAGCGGACGCAAGCCTTGTAACAGGATGCCAGAATTAGTATGCAAAAAGGGCCCTCCAGATATTCAATAGGAAAAGAAATTCCTTTAAAGAGAGGTCCCAGCTAAAACGGGAGTCGAAGTAATTTTCAACAGTTATTGATAGTGAGGTGCACCGTGATTAAGTTATTCCCTTGCAAAAGACGTTGCTTAATGGAAGGGAGATGTGCACAGGTTTTTTATACAGTGTATCCTGCGACCCAATCGATAGGGTTGAATTATACAGGGTAAAAATACCCTGCAACTTGAGACTTTCGTTTTCAGAAACATCATCGTCATAGTCACATTTTTTTTTATGGTCAGCCTCCCGCAAAGGCTGAAAGCCTATGGCGCTGTAGAAGCGCTGCGAGAGGATAAGTGTCGGTTCACATTAGATTTGAAACGCTGCAGGTTGTAGCCGTCGGGAAACAAATTCCCCGGCAGCTCATTCCACAGCGTCGAAGTTCTCCAAAACAAGAAATGCCGGAGGAGACTAGTTCGGGGAGTAAGGACCTCGTCCTGGTAAGGATAAGCTCGCAGAGCTTCTCTAGTGTTCATGGTTCGGGCGGCCTTTGGTGTTATTATCTGGGAGAGCTCACTCGAACACCTTCCGTGATACAATCTGTAAAACAGGGATAGGTCAGCCACCCTCCTTCGATGTTCCAGGCTGTGGAGATCCTTTGTGAGGTTAGGCGTATCGATTAATCTAATTGCTCTTTTCTGGATAGTGTCCCGAAGCTTTAGAGAGTGTTTCGGAGCGCATCCCCATACATGGCAGCAATACTCCAGCGATTGTCGAATCTGTGCCTTGTACAGCAGCAGCAGTTACTCTGGTGTATACAACTTCCTACAGCGGAACAAAACTCCAAGCTTCTGGGATGCCGCTTTAGCAATACTGGCGACGTGGTCGTGCCAGGACATGTTATTGTTGATGTTGATTCCCAAAAGCTTGACGGAAGGTGATTCGACTATGGGGTGGCCCTCCATTTCCACGGTTGGTAAGCCATCGTGAGACTTCTTTGTAAGTGTTGTTGCCTGAGTTTTTTGTACGTTGAACTGTACTTTATTTGCTAATCCCCACTCGACAATTGTTTTGATATCTGCGTTGATCTGAGAGGCATGCTGCTGTCGCCGACGTACCGTCTCCTGGGATGACAGTGGCTTGCCTGGTTCCATGCACTACACTAATGTACTGTCATCTGCGAAGCTGTAGATTGGATTGGATGTTATTTCCAGCAGCTCGTTGATGTACAGCAGAAACAGTGTAGGGGATAGGACAGATCCCTAAAGAACACCGGCGTTTATTGAAAATACGTCTGATGAACAGCCCTCGACTACCCGGATTTGCAATCAACACCCTCAAGTTATCCAAAACACGAAGTTTCATCTTAATAGAGAGCTAAATAAAAGTTCTCGATTTTTTGGCAAACCCGAAAATCTGAAATTTTTGATGTTCGTCGCACAAGACTTAAACTCAAAACTGCGATTGAATTTGTAATCAGCACCCTCAAATTATCCAAAACACGAGGTTTTATCTTAATACTCAGTGTTTCATCTTAATAGATGTCGAAATAGAGATTTTCAATTTCTTTGGTAAACCAGAGATCTGAAATTTTTATTTTCGTCAAACGAGACTAAAACTCAAAACTGGGACAGGATTTCTAATCAGCACCCTCAAAATATCCAAAACACGAGGTTTTCATCTTAATAGAAAGCTAAATAAAGATTTTTGATTTTCTTCTGAGGCTCCAAATGTCTATTTGGTTCCTACTTACTACCGTCGCCTCCTGAGACAACCATAGATCATAATACCATTTCTAATGGCACGCAGTATATAATACAACCGTTTTGAAATCGTTCTCTTTGTAATAAGTAATTTTTAACTAAAAGTGGAGTTCTTCTTTTTTATTAAGAGGGAGATTAATGCTCAACCTTAATTTACTGCCTAATGTTGTAATTTATTACAGTAATTTGAATCAATTAACTTAATTTTGAGACATTCCCGCTTTCATTGAGGCACACATTGAAAACCAAATTAAATGATTTAAATTATCACAAATCATCGCCTTAGAAATGGCGACTCACTGTGTGATGTTTTGCATCACCAAAAATCGCCAATCCCCAAACTACGATTTTTGGAAATTCTGGGAGCGCGCGTTCTAAAGAATGAACGTGGGAGGTAGGGGATATGGTATCCTCTCTTCAACCTCTTAATGCATGGCCGACTCTACTCACTAGGCCGGAGCATCGAAATATGGCAACACTGAATAGTGGGCCGAGCTGGGCCGAGCTTTTATTTGTTGTTAGGTCATTAGTGTAATCTTCCAGAGCAAAAAAGAAGATTGAAAGGTGATTTTTAATGTGTTTCTAATTATTTACCTGCACAAACGGAACTATAAAGATAAAAAGATGCCCGCAAAGTGTGTAGTACCAGGTTGCACTAGCAATTGTGCTTCCAATAAAGGACATAAACAGAATTGGGTGAACGGTATTCCTCGTATGGGCTGGTTATATTTATAAGAATAAAGACAATACTTTACAAACATTTCAAAGGATAAGACCTATTTTAAAGCACAACGTGGTACCTACAATGTTTTCTGGACCTCTCAAATATCACAGAAAAATACAGTTAATATAAATCATCTGGGCATGCATCTGGGCATACCTACGAACAGATTTGATAGTGAAAGGGAATCAAGACCAGCAAGAATGGCTTCACAGTGACCTAATAGTGAATTTTTCTGGCTCAAGTGACAATCTACAAAGTAAATTGAGTGTTCATTAGCAATTGTGCTTCCAATAAAGGACATAAACAGAAGTGGGTGAACGGTATTCCTGGTATGGGCTGGTTATATTTATAAGAATAAAGACAATACTTTACAAACATTTCAAAGTATAAGACCTATTTTAAAGCACAATGTGGTACCTACAATGTTTTCTGGACCTCCCAAATATCAAAGAAAAGTACAGTTAATAGAACTCATCTGGGCATGCATCTGGGCATACCTACGAAAAGATTTGATAGTGAAAGGGAATCAAGACCAGCAAGAATGGCTTCACAGTGACCTAATAGTGAATTTTTCTGGCTCAAGTGACAATTTACAAGGTAAATTGAGTGTTCATTTAAGTGAAAGTGGAAGTGGCAGCAGGAAACAGGTTGCGTTTATTTTTATTTTGTAGTGTTTGACTACGATGAACCAGACATCAGATGTAAGTGGTATTAGTAGTAGTAGTTCTAAAAAATATTTTTCTTAATTGATTAACCGAGATGAACTCTAATACATATCAAATGTAATAATTATTCTGAAACTATAGGCCCACTGTTTGACAGCTAAGCCACGTTGCCACATCTAAGGCTCCGGCCTAGTGTAGAGTCGGCCATGCTCAATGGCTTTTGGCTCTCTGCGTCCTATGCGTTTATAGCGGCTTGGCAATCGTGTATAGTTGGTCCTGGACTGTAATCGTAATAAGAAACCATAACTTCGATAAAATATTAATTCATACACCCTTTATACAACTCCTCCCTCGGTACCTTTTCTTTACAGGAAGATTAATATGCTTTACTTGTACAACTTACAATACCTGGTCGGACATGATAAATTCTATCGCGGGTGAAATTTATTGTGAAAATACCGCATTTACGTGCTCTATCTCCAACAGACATGCTTTGTCCCGACAATTTTAAACAGTCGAAATTCAAGCAGAATACAGAAAAACTAACAAAAGCCACTGGAATTGCCGAAGGTAATAGGTGTCTATCTGAAGGTCATAGAACTCTTCAGCAGTCTCCTAGATTTCTGTCTTCCCAGTTGTTTGCTGAACAGACTGCCAAGAGTCGTGACTTGAATGACAGATCGGAATAGAATGGAAAAAAAATCATCAGGTACAGGTTCAGGCATATACGGTGGTAGACCGACAGCTTATTGACTTTATTTACGGCTTATTGACTTTATTTCTCGATAATTATCATGCTCTCTATCTACGATCATAACCTTGGTCTTGTTGTAGTTAATATCAAGACCACACGCTGCACTATGTTGTTCTAAGATGTTTAATAGAGCTACTAGTTCTTCCTGAGAAGCTGCAATAAGGGTTGTATCGTCAGCAAATCTTAAGTTGGATATTTTACTTCCGCCAATAGTTACACCGCCATTCCAGTTGTCTAATACCTGTCTCATCACAAATTCAGGGTAAATGTTAAACAACATCGGAGATAATACACATCCCTGACGAACTCCTTTTCTGGTTGCAGTTTGACTAGACAGGTTACCATCAATTCTTACACGAACCGAATTAGACTCGTATGAAAAACACTAGGTGATAAGGAACTCCCATAGAGATGAGGATTTCCCATAGTTTAGGCCACTTGACGTTATCAAACGCCTAAGAATAGTTCACAAAGCAGATAAAAACTGGAAAATAATGCTCCCTGGCTTTTTCAATATTTTTCTTAAGTTTAAGATCTGTTCACGCGTACCGCGTCCTTTCACGAAACCTGCCTGCGCCTGAGAAATTTGCCAGCCAATAAAACCCTCCAAACGAGATTGTAAAATATATAGTAGAACCTTACTTGCATGAGAGATTAACGAAATTAAGCGATAATTGTCTGGATTTGCTAGAGATCCCTTTTTATGAAGTGGAACAAAAATTGATGTGCACCATTCATCTGGCCAAACACCGGAGGACCAGACACTTTTACAAATATTATGTAAAAGAGAGATGCCGTCGTCACCCAAGCATTTCAACGTTTCAACAGAAATAGCATCAATGCCTGTAACTAGTTTTTAACTTGTTGAGGGCATGTTCCACTTCAGACAAAGGAAATCTGATTCGTGTTCAAAATCCAATGAGAGGGCGTGAAGGCCATCCTCATGGTGCAGATTTTCGCAATAATTTCGCCATACCTCAATAACCTCATGCAAGTTGGGAATTAGCTCTCCCTCAGGATTTTTAACAGCCCAAGATTTGGGTTTAAAATCCCGACTGAGGCATTTGACCTTAAAAAACCTCTCTTTCGGATGGTTAGTATTGGCATGCATCTCTATTTCCCTGCACAATTGCTGTAGATAAGAGTTCTTATCTTTTCAGCATAATCTTTGAATCTCGCGTGAGAGCTGTCTATATATGTTGGAATGCGACAGAATATGCATGAATAAGCGATATAGTCGAAAGACTGTCTCTGTAAAAACAGTGTGGGACTGCCATAATACCTAAAGACACTGGCACCACCAGCTATTCTATTGTGACTTTATTCTATTCATTCTAAAACAAACATTGCCGCAAAAAACCTCATGTTTTAAGAAACGATGCGTAAGAAAAATTTGGCAAGTGTATTTATTTTCTTCAACATTGTAAATTTTAGTGTATCGTCATGTCCCGTTTTATTAAATCTTACAAACAGGTCTCTATGCACCCTCAATTTGTTAAAAGTGACGATGTAATGTAATATGCTAAAAAGTGAAAGCCGATAGCAGAAAGGTCTTCCTTCCCAAAACCACGTCAACATTCAGCTTTTTACGTATTAATAAGACCTTCACCCCCTCCCTCCCCCCAGAGAGGGCGCTTAATTAAGGGTAAGGTCTCCTTGGGGAGTCAGAGACGTTATGCAGGGAGATTATTTTAATTTTTGATAGAGTGCTGACATAGCCCAGCTGCTCGATACACTTGCGTATATTTAGAGGCTCAACACTGCGAAAAACGTCGGTTTTGTTAAAAAACAACTATATTTTTTAAATACTTCCGTTGTTGTCAAATGATGGTACTGTTTTGAGACTATATGTGCTGAATAACATTTAAAAATATAAAAATAAGAATGATTATATAAAAATGAGCAAGGTATGTCCATAAAATGCATAGCACAGCACTTGGATCAATGTTAGGCATTTTGATGAACAAAATATATGCTGGGTGAGATTGAACCTGTAACCCCAATTACATCTGGATATACCCTGTTGATTTTTACACAAATTTCATCACACTATCTTTTGTTTTTACTGTTACTAAATTAGCTTACGAACTGACAAATATTTTTTACCATTTTTACCAAAATTGTTTCCCAAAATATCAGTGAAACAATCACGTACTTGGTTGTGGTGCTTTCAGATCTTCAGGTTTACCTAAAAAATCTAAAATCTTTATTTGACTGTCTCTAGAGGTGAAACCTTGTGTTTTAGGTAATTTGAGGATGCTGTTTACAAATCTGGTCGCAGTTTTCAGTTTCAGTCTGATTTGACGAAAAGCAGAAGTTTCAGATTATTGAGATCATCAGGTTTATCTAAGAGATTGGTAACCTTTATTTATCTGGCCTTCTATTGAGATGAAACTCCGTGTTATGTCTTTCAGATATTGAGGTTTACCTATAAAATCGAAAACCTTCATTTGGTTTTATATTCTGATAAAACCTCCTGTTTTGGATAACTTGACGGAGCTAATTATAAATCCGATCACAGTCTTGACTTCCAGTCTCATTTGACGAAAATAAAAAATTTCGGACCTTTGAGATGTTGAGGTTTATCTATATAATTGAAAATCTTTATTTGGCTTTCTATTGAGATAAAACCTCGTGTTAAGGATAACTTGAGAGTGCTGATTAGAAATCCGGTCGCAGTTTTGAGCTCCAGTCTCGTCTGACGAAAATAAAAAAAATCGGATCTTCAGGTTTAGCTAAAAGGTCGAAAACCTTTATTTAGCTTTCTATGACTGCCTTCTGCATTCTGGCGGCTAAGATGTGCGCCGCCGCACGGCACACCGGTATTTTGCGCAGTGCAGAGAGCAGCGTATTCCTCATTCCACCTAGGGATCCAATGACCATAACCAGCAGACTTACAGTGTAGTCTGGCCAGAGCCTGCGAAGTTGTCCGAGCAACTCCTGATATTTGATCCGCTTTTCCTCCTCCTTAGAGACGATGTTCACCTCGGCAGGTGCGGAAAACTCAATGACGAACATCGTCTTCTGTTGGTGGTCGAGAAGGACTATGTCGGGCTTGTTTGCCTGTACAAGCTCGAGCGTAAGGAACGATTAGTTCCAGTAAATCCGGCATCTCTCGTTCTCCACAACGGACTCTATATCCCCTGGAGCGTATGGCAGCACCGGTGTCTCATCGATACCGTATGAGTGCCTTAAATGATAGTAGAGCACTCGTAGAGCCGCGTTGTGCCGATGGACGTAAGCCGTCCCAGCGTACGTCTTACACGCCGACAATAACCAAATAAAATATTAACGATACTAGCAACAAGGCATCACAATCAAGCGAGCTTCTTCCAGAAGAAACCAAAAAAATGTGATAACACAGAAAAGTTGCAATTCCCTAATTCTCAAATTCTCACTACGTCTGAAGCTCAAACAGTAAAGAACATCTAGAAGCTTTATGTGCGATGTAAACGTCAATGGAGGTCAGTATTCAGAGTGATGTAATGGCTATTGTCTGAATAAAAATAGCACTCTTATGTCTGGTGGGCTCCATTTTGGAAGACCGTTACACAGATAGATATTTATTTTCCATGCAAAATTGATGTCTGTCTATTTCTTTCGGATGTTCGCTCTGTGTATGCCGGTTGTAATATTTTATCGTTTTTATGTTGCGTACACTTCAGAATAAAGCACCGGTATACCTCTTTCATGCTGATGGTATATACGGTCTAGTATATTCTGTAACAAATACGAAATAGGTTATATAATGCGCAAATTGCAAATGCACGATTAAGTGGAAGCAAATGACCACCACCCCACCCACCTATTTTTTTTTATATGACTGAGCAGACCGCGCAGGCAGGGCCTAAATACCAAAGTACCGTGGCTGCTGTAAAAGGGTTATGTTAGGGGAAGTTTGTTAACGCGAGATTTGAATGGGCCAATACCCGCAGGCCCAATAAATACATCTTCTGGCAGTCCATTCCAAACCTTGGACACCCTGGGAATAAATGTGCGTTGTACCGCTCAGTTCTTGATGTACGAAGAACAACCGTCTTAGGATGAAATGCAGCGGTCGCACGGGTACATCTGATAGGAGCAGTGAGCGGCGGAACGATAGAGGATAGCTCAGAGGAGCAGATTCCGTTGGAATATCGGTAGAAGAGTGAGAGGTCACCAACAACACGCCGGTGAGAAAGTGACTGAAGGTGGCGCGTTAAGGCCGGATCTCCAATTAGTCGAATTGCCCTTCTCTGGACGGCATCTAGTATAGACAGGGTAGTGGGGGCAGCAGCTCTCCAGACATGAGAGCAATACTCCAGGCAAGGTCTTATCTGGGCTTTATATAGCGTGAGGAGGTTACATGGTGAGAAATACTTTCTGGCTCTAAATAGGTACCCAATCTTTTTACCAGCAGCTGTTGCAATTGACGCGACGTGTTCGTACCAGATCAGATTTTCTGTAATGTTGACTCCTAACAGCTTGAATGAGTGATTCCTTGGCAGAGCCTGGTTGTTCATTAGAACCTGGTGTTGGCTTGGGCACTTCTTGTTTGATAGCGTACAATACTGGGTCTTGGAGGCATTGAATTTAACCATATTCTTAAGCCCCAAGCGGTAATGGTATCGAGATCCTTTGAAAGTGAAGCTGCCACTGCCAGTCTTCTGCATTCCAGCTCGACCACAGAGATCGGTCTATTGCTCATGATGCCTGCATGCAGCGTACTGTCATCCGCAAAACTGTGGATTGGGTTTGTAGTGCTAGAGAGTAGATCATTGGTATGAAGCAGAAATAATGTCGGAGCCAATACCGATCCCCGCGGAACCCCGGCATTGATGCTATGGAAAGAAGAGGAAAAGCGGTCTACCACGACAGAGATTTTCCGACCTGAGGGGTAGTCTGCGAGCCAACCGCAGAGCTTAACAGGGAGCTCATAAGACGGGAGCTTGTTTAGGAGAGCTGCATGCCACAGTTGATCGAATGCCTTTGAAATATCGAGAGCAACGACGTGAGCCTCGCCAAATCTCTCCATGACTTTACTGATTACAGAAAGCAGAGCTATAGGTCTGTAGTTGGTCGAATAACAATAATAATAATAATACACCCTTAAAGTTTCCTTAGTAACATGTTCTGTTTTAAAAAACATTGCAAATACAATTTAGAGTGACAATAGAAAATGTAAAATATCCCAAAGTACCCTCCGTCAAACATTTTGTACTTTGAAAAAGGCTATAGATGGGACTGAAAATGTTTCAACGAATATTGGACAATGAGTATATTTTTGAAGACGATAACTGTTGTGTACCTAATGCTTTTAAATTTTTTTAGAAAAAAATACACCCTATACCAGTAACCCAAAAAACTCACCACAAAGTAAGCTTCATCCTCGAGACCTGAAATAAACAGAATCTCTATCAGAACGTTTGCAATAGAAACATTACGTTTTATAATATTTAGAACATCTTCTTAGGAAGATTTAATATGACATCAAATTCAGTATCCTACTTTTCGCTATATGTGGATAATTGCAGAAATCAGATATCTTGATATTCTAGAACACCAGTCAGCCATAGGTATGAGCATATAATAAGGATTTTAAAAGGTTATAGGCACAATTCTAATTTTGTTCCTCCCACTACCTTTTATTATGGCGCTGTAGAAGCGCTGCGAGAGGATAAGAGTCGGTGCACGTTAGATTTGGAACGCTGTAGGTTGCAGCCGTCGGGAATCAAATTCCCCGGCAGCTCATCCCACAGCGTCGAAGTTGTCCAAAAGAAGGAGTGCTGAAGGGAACTAGTTCTGGGAGTAGGAAGCTTGACCTGGTAAGGACGAGCTCGCAGAGCCTCTCTAGTGTTCACTTGAACATCTTCCGTGGTAGAATCTGTGAAATAGGAACAGTTCAGCCAACCTCCTTCTATGTCCTGGCCGGACCAAACGAAATAACCCTATAACCTCAAATACCATCTCTTACTATCACTCAGTCTCATTCAACGCTATACCATATCGTGCTGACACCCCTAGTAACAATGGAACGATTCCGTACAAGGTTGGTGGTGAGGATTGAGACAATATCTCTCAATAGATGTTATTTTAATAGTTATTTGCCTAAAACGATGTCATTGAACAGCGTATAGAAGCCGCTGGCTCATGAATTAATAATTAGATATTTTGCTGCTCAAATGTCGAAACTTTTCAACCATATACGTGTGAGGTGATTAAACAACTTATAAATATGTATACGCATACATTAGTAGGTTAAAGACCCGTCTTAGCGTCATATTTAGGCATTATATAAAGTTATTCTGGATTATCCACAGATAAGAAACTGGCTAAAACATGCTTCAGAAACAGATATCTCAAGAACACCGTAGATAATCATGGTAACTGTTTATTGGCAGACTTTACTGATATACATATAAATACATAAAATTCTGTACATTTTGTGACTCCCCCACAACAGATTTAAAGATATCCTATATGATTTTATTGCCCCATCATAGATATATTACATGCGAAGGCGTCTAAATCTCCTGCACCACCGTATTTGTCTTGAAGCCTTTGAAGTTGAAAGCTCCTCAGACCTTTGTAAACTCTGTATGAATGGGCAAATGTGAGAGGGGTTTCTTTTCAGATGCACCGCACAAAACCTCGGCTATTTTCGCTAGCTTGTGAAAGGTTAAGGTTTTTATTGCAGTAAGAACCTTTTCTTCACATTCCTTCCAATTTTAGAGACGATGCTGATGATTGCAGTTATCAAAATTTCTTGATTTGGAATTGAACCATTTTAAGTTAGATACGTACAGAAGAGACTCAAGGCTCTTAGATTTCCACGTAGCCCAGTATTTTGATTTTCAGTGAGTCGCCCTGTTGCTAAACTAAAGGCAGTAAAACACCTCAGAGTAACAACTGAAGATAGAGGTAGTAAACAACTAATTCTAATAGGCCAACATCTTTTCTTACGTTGTCATATCGACCACCAGATACGGCAATCATAATTGTTTACTATCGTCTTAATTCTATAGTATCCAGAAATATTCCATTTGCGTTAAAAAAGACGGTATTTTGATGGTTCAGAAATGATTACAGCAAAATTAATAGATATGTTGACCTCCACTGCGTTACTGCATGTTTCTTCATCATTAACGCAAATTCTGTCTTACATAAATTCTGAGGAGTTGGCAACGCCTATGTAGTTTTCCTGCGATTTGTTTACGGTAACCTCCGACTGTCAAACGTTTGTCTTGTTTGTGCGTCTTTTATGCTTGGTCAGTAAAATCGAATTCGCTATTTGTTGGTAGCTGTAGTGAAGCTTTACGGACTTGCTGTGCTATATTTGAATGTAGTTCAACAGTTTTTCGAGATGGGACAGTGCAGAGCAGTGTTTGTAACATGGGTTGCATTGGAAGAATTTTCAGGTTAGTTGGCAATGTTTGGGTCTGAAGTGTCAAAAGATGATGGCTTTGAGCACGCCTTGCTGAAGTGGTTTGTTTACTACCTCTATGTTTAGTTGTTACTCTGAGTAAAACACTGACAACCAAAAAATGATAGTATAACCGTTGGAGAAAGAGAAAAAACTTTTTTAAGATGAATTTAAAACACATATTAGCGTGTGATGTTTTAGAGTGCTATAGCTATGTGTATTATGAACGTAGTATGGACGTTTTCTAAATAAAAATGTAGTGACCAATAAATTAAAAAGGCTGCCTGAAAACCTACAAAAGCGCCACAAATCTAGGTCTGGAATAGTTTTGACACCTTTTAATTTTTTGACTTACTTCGCCATCAATGCATCAATTTCCAAAAATATTGCAACATATTGCACTTTACATTTCATAACAAGCAGTGCTGTGATGATTGAGATTATGCGCTAACAAAATACAAAACTATCACAAATCAAATTATTATTGGAAAATGTAATATTTCCAGAGAGGGATATAAACTGCAAAAGCGTTTTTCTCAAAAACCAAAAAATGTGACTTAGGCAGTTTCTACACTGGACCGTTCAATTATAGTTTTGAAATTTTATATATATCGTATACATGGTACATTTTAAGTTATCCTGGAATTACCCGCACAGCAGGATTAAGATGAATCATCTCGGTATTAATGAAGCTTTTCAAACATCTATGTAGATAAATGAATTACCTACGCATCGATGAACTGGCTGTGAGTAATGTAGACATAATGTTGTCTGGTAGTGGTCAATTAATCAGCGTCACCTAAATCTTAGCATTATCCAAGTTTTGAATGAAAACGTTGGTGAATGAAGATGCCAGGCAACTCGCAAGCTTTTGAATGGATACTACTAATCATCATTTTCCAGTTTTGATCGAATTTTTGAAAGGCCAGCATCAGATCCAGAACATCTTGACAGCATTTAGAAAAGTTTAAAGAGATCTGTCAATTTTCAATTGCTTGATAAGAAAACCCTTACTTTAAGCGAGACCATCTACTTGCCAGCATATACGCTACATTATTTGTACTAGATTATACAAATAGTACGAATCTAAAGGTCATGCCCTGGATAGAGCATTGTTATAAGAATTTCACTGTAACTGTCTCTAACATATTCGAACTTACTACGTGTCATACTGCCACTGTTGCTGATGTTTGAGCTGCTTAACTCTATATCGATTTAATTTTCCACAGAAGACTCTTAGAAAGCCAGAAGCAATGCATAGCATTCAATAGAAATGTTTCCGCTTGTAGCGTATTTCACTGACAACTTTGTGGTGACATTGGATATTATGTACCACACAGAAAGCATATAGAATGAAGTGGCAACGTTTAAAAAAATCTAGTTCATGTTAGACGATTATCACAGAACTAGTATAAAAAATTCGAGACAATAAAAAAATTGAACCAGACGATTTTGTTTCACAGTTGTTTTGAAACCCATAACGTCTCAATCCTGAAAAAGAAACACTTGGTCCTTTTCGCTGACATGACGGAACCAATACTAACATGCACAGAAAAAAATACTGTTGCGTTTTCAATTAAATTGTTAGTATTTGGATGTTTTTTCATCACTTTAAATATATTTACAGTTGTTTCAAATCCATGTCATTGGAAGAATTCAATCCTTATATTCGAAGTAATCACAGGTACGCCAATAAATTCAAAATAATTTTATATTCGTTATAATGATATGTATAGTCCTTCTAATACCAGTACTGACATATAATGCAATCAAAACATCCTTTTGTTTTCGAAATTTACCCTATGTTTCATTTAAGCAAAGCATACAATCTATTCAATGTACAAAAATTATTACTGCAACAGCAGTTCGTGATAATTCATCTGATAAAAATTAATTTTGTTTCAATGGCCCTTGTCGTTCGCTGAACTATAATCAGTATTCGGCGGGACTGATGTCTCGATTCAATGGAAAAGGTAAGAATAAAGAACAGGGGGATGATCTCAGTACTACTATCGTCGCGAACTCGTCAACATGGACGAAGCTGTTTCGTTGTGTTGTTTCGGTGTTAGCCGTGTTGTGTCATCTCGTGGTTTTGCGTATTACGTCGGCAATATGTCCAGTTCTATACTAAATGGAGGACCTACTGAGAAATTGGGACGCAGAAGAGCTCACACCCACATTTGAATGTAGGTTTTTAGATTAGTCAGATAGTTATATTTCAGATAATAGTGCAACACCTAGTGCAGGCTTGTGTCCAATTCTTATATCATGCTCCTTATAAGTTCACACAAAATCACACCATTAAACATACAAGCAAATCAATCAGCTGTCCTCGCAATAAAAGCTGTTGGTCCAAGGAAAAGAAAGTAGTTTAGAATCAATTACCAAACACAAATTCGATTCAACGACAGGCTGGAATTGAATCATTGAATCATTCATTGGAATCCAATGAGATCTTGTAGTTGAATCGACAATACGATATAATTCGCTACCAACTATACACTTCCCATTGGAGAAAACGTCGCTGTATTTGAGGAATGCTGAGTGTAACGTCCCGCTGAATCCAAGCGTAAGTCTTTGACAAAACGTCAGATTTTTCTGTGTGTACATCATGTACTTTTGGCCAATTCCTTTTCTCAAATTTGCTAGATATCCTGAAGGTCAGTTCACTGATTTTTAATATTTGACAAGACATAATATCTAAACCTTCAGATAACGATATTCAGCACATCTGCTCAGGCAGTATTTGAAGCAGATGGGATCTTTTTCCGCTTTGTTCGCACTTTATCTCATAATTTTAACAAATCGAAGTAGTTTACAACTAACTGAAATTGGTATCCAGTTCAATAATATGACATAAATCGTGACGGTAAACAATAGAATGATTTCCGGTAATAATATAAGCAAAATATATTTGAAACATTTTTCATCAGATTTTGAATCTATTTTAAATGTAGATGAATGCGCGCACTGTTTGCCTAAGTGCAGTCACCATATTTCCCAATTGTTCGGAATTTGATTTAGAGGAAAATGTTTGGTATAATAACAATATGTATTTATGCGAGGCATACAGTTTACAATAATGAAATGATAATAAAAATTTTGCTGGATTTTCGATGCGGACAAAGCAAGAATCCAAGCTCTAGCGTGTTAAACGTATTCAAAAATTACTTAGTAGCTGTTTTATACTTCATTTATAATTCTGAGGAGCAAGAATTATTTTGCGCTTTTACAATGCTTAAGGTGTGCTGTACTTTACTGTAAAGAAAGCTGAAATCTTAACTAGTTATAACTAAACGTCAGTGGGGCCATTTGAATTATTTTGAACGTGAAAGTGTTACTGCATTTTACGTACCAAGTTTAGCAGGTGTCTTCCCACACTGTATATTTTTTAAATCTTTTTACTTTGCAGAATTACCTATATTTTTGTGGAATTTTACCGAAAATAGAAGTAAAACGATAATTTAGAAATATGGCGGAGTGCTACTCAAAGCGTGAAAACATTACATTTTATAAAAAATGAAGTCAAGCTGATTGACTCAGTACTTCCCACACATTACTGTGATACCAGTTTATTATTTTTCCATGGCATGAAGCTTTAGTCTGAGATCCCCCTGCAACCAAATCATCGGCAGCCCTCCCCCTAAAATTGTCTTATGCCTTATGTCCTTCCTTCACAGGTCAATGGACAGCCTATTATCAATGCTACAGACTTTTCAGTTTTACAACCCCCCACCCCCCAACCACCCCAATTTCATCCGCGCCCAAAAAGGTAGAAAATGATCGAGGACCCCTAAAACATCTAAAAACGAAGTTTGAGCTGTTTTTATATTTTTCGTTTTTTTATTATTTGTACGTTGCCACTGACACAATTTCTAACAGCCATACGCTTTTTGCATCCTCGCCATGATAGTAATACTGTATCAAAATTCCATTAAAATCAATTCATCCATTTCCTCATTACACAATACAGAACTATCTGAAGCAATACTCGATGCTTACACCAGAAAAAATTCCAAGTCCTTTGGTTTCTGTAATAGGTAAGGCAATGTTCGGATGGACCTAAAAAAAGTTATTTATGTCACTAGGTCTTCCTTCACAAATCAGTGGACAGTCTATTATGGAAGCAACAAATTTTTCACTTTCACAACCCCCACTACCCAACCACGCCAATTTCACCCGCACCCAAAAAAGTAGAAAACGATCAGGAACCCCTAAAACGCCTAAAAACGAAGTTTGAGCAATATTTAACCTTTTTTTGTTTTTTGCTAATTACTCCGAGCCCCATACACCGATTTTCAAAATTATAGGAACGTTACCTACTACGACCCCACCGCATATCGCTGCACAAATTTCATCACAATCCATGCAGCGGTTACTGAGATTAGGTGGCGTACAGACAGATCGACAGACACACCGACAGACAGACCGACAGACAGACAGACAGACCGACGGAAATGAGTAACGTGAATTTTCGTTATGTAGACATCATAAAACGCCCAAAAGGTATATTATCTCAAAATCGAAAATTTTCGCGAGTACAATACTCCCCTCACCTATAGGTGTGGGAATAAATGAGGCAGGTGGCTCCTCATCCCATACATTTTTCTACAATCTTCTAATCTACATGACCATACCTTTAGGGAAGGTTACCGGAAATATTAAAAGAAGAAATTGAGTTATTTGAAAATATGGTGGGAGTGCTATCGAACACGTGAAAGTGTTACTACAGTATTTTACCTACCAAGTTTAGTAGGTGTCTCCCCACACCGTACATTTTTAAATCGTCTTACTTTACAGAATTAACTATATTCTTGTGGAGTTTTAACGGAAATAGAAGTAAAATAATTATTTAGAAATATGGCGGGAGTGCTACTCAAAGCGTGAAAATATTACATTTTATAAATGAGAAAAAATGAGGCAAGTTGCTTCCCAACACGTACATTTTTCTATAATCTTCTAATCTACATGACCATACTATTGAGGAAGGTTACAGGAAATATTTAAAGAACAAATTGAGTTATTTAAAAATATGGTGAGAGTGCTATAGAACACATGAAAGTGTTACTACAGTATTTTACGTACCAAGTTTAGTGAGTGTCTCCCCACACGGCACATTTTTAAATCGTCTTACTTTACAGAATTAACTATATTCTTGTGGAATTCTACCGGAAATAGAAGTAAAATAATTATTTAAAAATATGGCGGGAGTGCTACTCAAAGCGTGGATATATTACATTTTATGAAAAAATGAGAAAAAATGAGGCAAGTTGCTCCCTAGCCCGTACATTTTTCTATAATCTTCTAGTCTACATGACCATACTCTTGGGGAATGTTACCCGAAATATTGAAAGTAGAAATTGAGTTATTTGAAAATATGGTGAGAGTGCTATCGAAAACAAAGTGTTTACATTTTACGTACAAAGATTAGTAGGTGTCTTCCGACACACTTCTTCTCAGGAAAAACTAGTAGCTCTATTACACATCTTAGAGCAACATAGTGCAGCGTATGGTCTTGGTATTAGTCACAATAAGACCAAGGTTATGATCGTAGATAGAGAGCATGATAATTATCGAGAAATAAAGTCAATAGGCCGTTGTGAAGTAGTTAAAAGTTTTGTATACCTCGGTTCTTTGATCGACAATTCGGGTAGCTGTGAAAATAAGATTCGACGGCGCATTCAACAGGCACGTGTGGCCATGACAAAGCTTAATAAAATATGGCGTGACCATAACATCACTAAAGCTACAAAAATGTCGCTGGTTCAGTCTCTTGTGTTCTCCATATTTTTGTATGCCTCGGAAACTTGGACTGTTAAAAAGGCAAATCGAACTCGCATAGATGCTTTTGAAATGTGGACATGGAGGAGAATGCTGAGAGTTCCTTATAGCGCCCATCGAACTAACGTTTCCATACTGGATGAGGTCGGCAATCCAAAGAGACTATCCTCAATTGTGTCGACGAGAATGCTTACACTCTTCGGACATATACACAGAAGCGATAATATGGAGAAACTTGTAGTTCAGGGTCATGCCCCGAGTGGGCGGCGCCGTGGCCGTCCCCCTACACGCTGGGTGGATACGACGAAACAGTTGCTGGATATGATCATCAATAGCGCCACTGAACTGACAGTAAATCGCGAACGATGGCGAGCTACAGGTCTCAAAACTATTGATAATATTCGCGTCGGCAATACTCTAGCTCCGACTTGATGCATTTTACGAGTTCACAACATGTCTGTTAAGACATTGTGACTATGATGATGATCCGACACTGCACATTTGTATATTTAGTTATTCTACAGAACTGTACTCTAGTGGAATTTTACCGAAAGTAATATATAATTAAACGCCCACCTTGTATTATTATTATTAATCGTTTAGACTGTGATTGTTTATAACCATTTCTTTATTATACAATATCAATAACAAGAGCCAGTTTACCACTATTATTGAGACATTTTGAATCGTATATTTTAACATATCAATATAAATACTTCACCAGTAAAATATATGAAATACAAAGCACTCATGATTTAATAAATACAAGAATCAAGTAATAAAATCATAACATAAACATTCAGCACTCATGGTTAATAAATACAAAACAAATGTTAAGAAACAAATAATAAAAAAACCATATCATAACATTTCTGTGTTTTGATTTCATTCTCTCTGAGTTGGTACACATGCATGCTGAAAGAATCTGGTTACCATGGACACACATACAACATTGGGTTCTAAATTCCACCACTAGACGTATTGATCACTTTGGCTATTTCTAAATTGGTATCGGTTTTGACAGTGACCAGTTGCTCACTACACACTCTTAACTATTGATCGGAATTTAGAAAGGATTTATTAACAAATATGGTGGGAGTGCTATTGAAATTATAAGGACGCATTACTGCGCTTTGTAAAAGTTCGCGTACAATAATTTGCTACCTAAATGTAACCGCCGTAGTGTTATAATTTTTTTCTCGACGGTTTTCGGGCAACATCGATTTTGAGAATTACTGGACTAATGGGTACAGTAGCAGCAGCAGCAGCAGTCTGCAGTGTAAAACACAGAATGCATCAATTTCTGCAGACCGCATATATTCCGGCAGCCCCGTTGCGCTGTGCACTCTCTGCGCCTGGAATTGCGCCCAGTGGCATAGGGGGTAAGGTATCAATAGGGGTTGGCGGGCCAATTATCAGCCAGTTAGGTGCGCCTATATAACAATCCATGCGAATACGATATTTTTTTACTTCTATGCCATCGGCACCGATTGCTCTGGTCATTCGCCTAGTGTTCTGCATAGGCTTTGTTACTGTTTCACGGCGCCACTCTAGGAACAGCACCACAGTATATCCAATTATACAGTAGCGCAACTCTCTAGAAATCATGCAGACACTTTGTCTCCGAAAAACTGGCCTCTCATAACCCCACGTCGGCTCCTCAGCACGAGCCGGGGGTATTGCCGTTTACATTTTGAGCACAGGGTCGGCTTAGCAACAATCAAGTGAAGAAGTGTAATTATTGTGTTGCAATAAGTTTAGTGGACGCGATATGCCTCGAAAGTAGAGTAAATTTTGAGAGTAGTGTGGTAATGTGATATTCTTCATCGAGGTTAGGCAGTTGTCTTTGGAATTGTGATTTACAATTTGTAAGTTATATCCATGCATTCGCATTTATTGTACGTGAAAATGTTTTGTACTGATTCTTCTAATTCATCATGAATTCTTTGCATATAAATGGGGTGTAAACATTTTTTTTAAAGCAAAACAAGAAATAGTCGGTGTATGAAAGAAAATAGTTAACTCCGAGAAAATAGGTGGCTTTATCGTTTGTAAGTAAATTACAAAAATGCGAGATTTATTCAGCTTTATTTTATCTTATCTTACTTAGCCTTAAACATTCAAATAAATGTAGAAACTTTACAATATCTTATATGATTCAAATATGGGTATATGTAACAACGTAGCGTCTAAAATAACATTTATGTGGAAAAACGTTTAAGGCACGAAAACGTGGTAAACAGCAAAACCGATGAAAACTTGTTAGGTGTACATAAAAAATAATGATCAGTATGTTTATAACAACGATAAGATATACTAAACTGGTCGTTATTCATAAAAAAATTGCAAAACTGTTTTTTATCTAGTTAACCAAGACTACCTTTCCTACTGTATTTGTATATTACATATGAATAGGCATATTGAAGAAAAGAATCCATGTTTATAGAGGAAAATGATATATTTTTGAAACTAGCATGTTGATTCTTTTTATTCTGAACTTTCTATTTGAGCATCCATTAAAATGGACTTCACCTCCTGCTTAAAATTTCATAATGTTGGAATGCATAATCACATTAATTTTGTTATATGCGTGAAAGATCTTTTGAACGTTGTGGTGCTGTGAGGAAACAGCGAGAAATTATTATTCTAACTTTAGGCTCGTAATTAAAGAACGACTTTCCGTAACGTCTAACTTTTCTAAAAATTGAAAAAAAAACACACAGCTACCCTAATACCCGACAGACTTTGCTAGAGACAAATGGAGCTATGCTACCACACTTTAATATTATTAGGTAATAAAGGAGCATATTAAACATTTGAGGAATCGCATACCTGGCAGCATCTTGAGGAAGCTTAAAAAACTATAGTCACAGTTTCTGGGATTGTTAATACAGTCTGCAGCAGTGCAACATTTGACTTCACGCGTCCCGATATCCATATCAGCGTATCACCAAATTCCTTAATCCGGTTCTGTCAAAGACACTACCTTCACTCTCATAGACTGAACACGACTCAGGCGATCGCCGTGCTAAACATCCTGCGAACGATGCGCGGGATGCTATGCGCAAACCACCAAAATTCTGGAGAGTTGCGCTACTGTATAATTGGATATACTGTAACAGCACTGTTGATTAGAACCCAACAGTGAAGGTTCAGGTGAGGATTTTCGGTGAGCCTTTTTTATGGATATGAATTTTTGATTGAAAAAGAGAACAGAAATAAATTTCCGCCTCTAACGAGAATCGAACCCGGGACCTACCAGTCACGAGCCCTCGATTCTAACGACTGAGCCAACCCACCCTCCCAAATACGCTATTTCTAAAAGCTTTTGCAAGTTGTTGACTCAGCGTGGAGCATGAGCAGGAAACAATAGTATTTTTCTGCAAGACTCACAGCTTCACTAAGCGTGTAACTGAAGGTAAATACACGAATAGAACAGCAGACAGGGAAATATATATTGCTAAATATGAGTTCAGTACAAAATCCCTTTTGCCTCATCATCATAGTCACAATGTCTTAACAAACATGTTGTGAACTCGTAAAATGCATTTACCCATTTTACGAGTTTCTCTTGGGATATCTTTAAGATCTTTAATGCAGTAGTTTCCCATTTGCTTTCTGCATCCTCATGCTGTTGACGAGATGGTATCTACTGGTTCATCCGCATTTAGGGGCAATTTCTCACCCCAAGGACAAGAAGGTGTCCTGACTCTTCTCAACTCGTCCACCCAAAGCTGTTGGTTGAGAGAGGTTACTGTTTATACCGACAGTAGTTCGGTTCCTTTTAGTCGCCTTTTATGACACGCAAAAATTATAAAAGCAGCATACAACACCTATGCGGAAATTGTGTATATTAAACAACGAGTGTTCAAAAAGTCAAAGCATCTACAATCTGCACCAAGCCATAAATAGCTCACTTATTCCAAGGCGTTATTTTTTACTATACTTTGCACTTTGAGACAGATCGTAAGAGAAATTTAGACGAGGGTATACTGTTTTGCATGACAATTTAAATGATTTAATATACGTCTGAGTATGTCGAATTTCCAGACTCACACTCTTTAGGCAGAAAATGGGAAGCATATTGCGGTTGTGAATTATATTAGCCAACATAGTGATTAAGTTAGACTCTTGAATAATTGGAGCAAGACATCCAACGGAGCAAGAATATCTAAAATAATCTGAGTGAGAAACATGCAAAAGTAGAGGATAGAAAAGGATCCATGTGTCTTGGCTCCCCTATTTCTATAGTTAGAGCAGCTTCTATATCTTGAAAACAATCTGTACCTCTACTGTAGCACCTGTGTAGTATTTGCAAAAAATGTTTTCAAATCCACGAACTTTGAATGCGATGGACTGGCTACTTTTTGCATCTAATGTTCTTCCAAACATAACAATGGTATCAATGCCAAGCAATTTAGAAGAAAAATGAGGAACAATAGAGAGGCTCTGCGATCTCGTCCTTACCAGGTCGAGGTCTCTACTCCCCGAACCAGTCTCCTCCAGCATTCCTTCTTTTGGAAAACTTCGACGCTGTGGAATGAGCTACCGGGGAATTTGTTTTCCGATGGCTACAACCTGCAGCGTTTCAAATCTAACGTGCACCAATACTTATCCTCTCGCAGCGCTTCTACAGCGCGCCATAGGCTTTCGGCCTTTGCGAAAGGCTGACCATGAAAAAAATTCTGTATTCTACTTGTTTACATGCATGTTAGGTTTGCATCTGCAGCTCCCTACTTAATTCACTGCTTACAGATTACTAAGTAAGGAGCGTTTTCTTAAAGCTATGTTTTCTAACTAGGTTTAGATCCAATAGCAATAAAAATTATGGAAATGAATATTTTGTAGAAGTTCGAAAACACTTTGGGTTATTTAGAGATATGGTGGGAGTGCTATTGAAAACGTGGGGGTGCTGCATTTTGTGAAATTTGTGCACAAGGATTTAGGTGATGATTCCCTATGTTCTTTGTTTGTTAGACTTTTATACTTTACATGGCCAATGGTCAAAGTAGTATGACAGTTTAACGGAAATATCAAGAATCGCAAGCAAAATTGGTGCAATTTGGAAATATGGTGGGAGAGCACACTGTACGCCTTACTATAATTTTATAGTCCTCATGGCGCTATTCTTGTGAAAGGATATACAGGGTGGGGCATAAAAACCAAGTGTTTTTTAAATAATCATAAAATTATTAGTTTTTACTCTACAAAAAATTATTGGTAGTAGAAATTACATCTGGCATATGATGCAGCCATTCACGAAAATTGCACTCCACTGTTTCCAGCATGTCTCTGTTGATTTTTGAGAGATTCCATGGCGAATCGCTTTCTTCTCTGCGTCTGACGTACGGGGCTTGGCCCTTTAAACACGTGACTTGACTTACCCCATAGAAAAAAATCACAAATTGATAAGTCGGGAGACCGAGGAGGTCATGAAATGCCACCAAACCTCGAAATTGAACGATTTGGAAACAGGAGGCGAAGAACAGCCATGGATGCTCTGGCGGTGTGTGCCGTAGCCCCATCTTGCTGGAACCACAAATCTTTGATATCCACACCTCTTCTTTGCAATTCAGGTATGAAAAAGCCATCCACCATTTGAGTGTAACGTTCAAATGTTACTGTAGCGGTGACCCCATTTTCTCCAAAAAAATATGGGCCAATGATGCCACGCCATATGCCACGCGTTGTTCTAGCGTCTACAGCACCATGATGTCAAGTGGCAAGTAAGAAAGTGAAATCGTTTGAGTCAAGGAATGGATTGTAATAAACCGCGCGCTCCTCCCTTTTCTAATATATGAGTACTACTCAAGCCAAAAACACTTGGTTTTTATGCCCCACCCTGTATTGAAAGTAGAATTATTATTTAAATATGGTGAGAGTGCAATCTGTTACGTGAAACTCTTAGTTACTGCATTTTGCGTACAAAAGTAAGTAGGTGTCTCCCCCACCCCGTGCATTTTAATATCTTCTCACTTTACAAAACTCTACAGAACTGTACTATTGTGGAATTTTACTGGAAGCATTGGAAGTTATTAAATGTATTAGTTATTTACAAATATGGCGGGAGTGCTATTAAAATTATTGAAGTGTTATACCGCATTTCTACCTTCCCTGTAATTTTCAGTCTTGTGGAAGTCTACCGGATAAATTAGACATAAAAATTGAATTATCTGGATGAGAGAGGGCAAACTGCGTAGGATAAACGATTTTTGAATCGTAAACAAAAATGTTCATACATTGCAGAACTGTTGCAGAGTGTTCGTGTTCCTTCACTGTGTTAATGCGTAAGCCGCTGACTGTACCCCATTCACTGGCGCAGCCATATATCAAGGGGCTGGTGCCTTTGCCTATGTGTACATTACACTACTCAAGAAATGAGCAAGCTGCAATCGGAAAATGTGAGATCATCATTCGTTTTCTTTTCAACTGCTCATTGGACAGAACGCAGGTTATATATGGGCTCCATTCGAGCCGCTGTGCAATTAAATGGCTGTTTTTATTGCCTTCAGCGTTTACTTTAATGGAAAAGACAAGCTTTGAGAGCTAGGCGAAATGACAAAGCTGCACTACAGTATGGCTACAGCTGACATGCTTATACATTGTCAGTGTTGACAAAAGTAAACAACAAGAGTTTTCAATAACAAATCAGAATTACCAAAATGGAGTACTGTATCCAATCAGAATATTTGTTGTATCCAAATGATGACAAAAAAGCGAAAAGTCTCAAACAGTTGAGGACCATAATCTAGGATCTATTTCATTTGCAACAACTTTCTCAAAGTTTGAATGCCAATGGCCAATTGGCAGGACACTTTTTCAGCAACGCTACGGTAATAAATGATCATAAAATGGAAAAAATATTAGATTAGACTTTGTTTGTTGTTAGTAATTTTTATAATCTTGCCCCTTTAGTCTAGTTCGTGTGTATTTTTCTGCTAAGTTAGTTGTTTTCTTCTACCTGAACAGGTTTTTGTTTATATTTCATGGCCTGCTATGTTGCTTATAGGTAGGAAAATTGAAAAACGCCGATTTGTTTGAAAACTACCAGAGATTGATATTCACAACCTTGTATCATTAGAAAGGTTATCAAATTCTACGTTTAACTATGTACAAAGAAGTAGGCATTCCCATTTGAAAAAATTAAGTTATCGCTGATCGGAGTTTCCTTAATTAATCGACCGATTTCTCCAAGCATAAACGTAATTTAATTTTGACACTCTTGTCAAAGCTGGCGCATTTTATGCTTAGTAACACGGCAAAGTTACAGCCTTCCAAATTTTATAATCTCTGCAATATTCAATTTTTTCCAGATATCTACTTATACCGAAAATGGTGATTTACATCCAAACGGCTCGCTTTAAGTCCCATGTATTATACATAGGGTTAGAAATCCGAATATACAATCATATACGGGGTCTTCCATTTAAAAAAACATAACTTTGATACATTTCGTGTTTTTGGGACACCCTGTATAACATAAAAATATTTTTAAAATATAGCCTTTATGGTTCTCTATCCATCCGAAATTATTATTTTCTTTTTTATCGGATACTTTAGCCATAATGCTCCGTGTCGAATAACGTGAATAACCCTGTATAGCCCAACCGAAAAAGCTGAACGAAATATTTTTTTGCGATATATAAACGCCCAGATTTGAGACTTACAGCAGCCTCAAATTATCAAAAACGCAAGGTTTAATCTCAATAGAAAGCCAAATGAATATTTTCAATTTTTTTTGTGAATCCAAAGATCTGAAATTTTTGATTTTCGTCAAACGAGACTGAAGCTCAAAACTCCAACCAGATTTTTAATCAGCACCCCCAAGTTATCCACAACACTAGTTTCATGTTAACATTTTAACAGAAACCCAATTTAAGATTTTCGATTTTTTAGGTAATCCTGAAGGTATGGAATATTTGATTTCCTCCAAGTGAGACCGAAACTTAAAACGGCGACCAAATTCATGATCAGCACCCTAGAATTATACGAAAGACAAGGCTTCATCTGAAAATATAGAAGGCTAAAATTTTGGAATTTCGTCAAACCAAACTGAAACCCAAAACTGCGACCGGACTTGTAATCAGCAGCCTCAAATTATCAAAAATGCAAGGTTTAATCTCAATAGAAATGAAAATAAAGATTTCAATTCTTCAGGTAAACCTAAAGATCTGAAATTTTTAAATATCGTTAAATGAGACTGAAACTCTAAACTTCGACCGGATTTGGAATCAGCACCCTCAAATCATCCAAAACACAAAGTTTTATCTCGCGACCATAAAACCTACATCGCCTAAGCATAGAAGGTGCAAATAGAATTATATGATTAATAATTCGTATGTTAAACATTATCATCAACATCAGCATTACATTAATGAATTTACAATGAGTAATGGGCTCGGGCATGGCTTGATTAAAATTAGCATGAGTTTCCATGAACATAGGTCCCCAAAGGAGTTCACACCCGTAGTCGTCTAGATAATATGTCTATAAATTTAATTAAAGTATGTGAATGTGACCTCTTTAACTTATTCTGTCTCACTATACCACTTTGACCTGATCAATAGTAGAGTATTATTCCCTGGAAAATAGACATACTTTACTGACACTTTAATGCAACTTTTTCCATACTGTGAAGGGGTAGTAGAAATGGCGGCAAAATATTATATTTCAAAGGACCACAGGTAAGTTAAAATTAACTGATGCTTCAAAATGGCTTACAAATGTAAAATGGGATTAAGTTTCTATACTACACATGGCAAAGTAAAGTAATCTGCCAGTATATTTCTCATCAATCAGTGGATCCAAGGGAAAATCTAATAGTCTAAGATCCGAATATAAGACGGCCTTCACCGAACTGGTTAATGGATGAAAAGCATTTTATATTAAATTTAATATTTTAAGAAACATATCGCGAGTGGGTTGGCTGAAAAATTTCCGTCCAGGATATGATTAATTAAAGATTGAAAAATTATTTTTTTTAAACATTATACTGGTTTGGTTAATAGATAAATCACATACCAATCGAAAGCATGAAGCCCATAGAATACGCAAACGTTAGGTTGGCTACGTTTTTCCCGTCCCGACTATAGGGTAGGCAGGTATAAACAGGTAAATCAATAATAGTAATTTGCACTGGTGTGGTTAATGCATGAAACCTATATCAAAATCAAGATAATTTTATTGCAAACACGTTGATATAGGGTTGTCTACAAAAAATCAGTCTGGAATTCCGGTTGTCGAATTTTAAAGATCAAAATATTGCTGCCAGTGAATACGTGCGCCAGAGAGGTCCGAGCGAACTATCCCACGATACATATACACTGAGAACTATCCCGTGTATTAACAAAGGGCACAGCATAGCAGCTGCGTGTAGCTCAGCCATTGAATGAAAGAGAGTGCGCATGTCATGTGTCCGTGAAATTGAAATGATTTATTTGAATGAAACATAATCAAAAATGTATAAATTTATGAATCTTCTATGTCATTATTTCACAATTAAAAAAATTTAAAAGATGTATTTACTAAGATAGTTTTGAAGGTTAAATTATTATGCACTTACCGTATTCTCACCAAGAAAGTTATTAAACTCTTCGTTATATTTTTTACCCAAAGCAGTCACTTTTTTGTAGCACGTAGTATGATAACCTACAAAATCGAGTGATGCATTGGTCAGCTCAACGCCACTGTATTTAAAATTTTTCTTTTTACGAAAATTTCATTTCAACGAACAGTTTTTATACGTTTCATCGTTAAAATCAAGAACATCATCGTCCGAATTGCATAGAAAACACTTTTTAGCCATTTTTTATCACAATTTAATGTTTATATATAACAACAATCAATATAGTAGTAGTAGCACGCTTTTTCAATTCAGAAGAATAAGGCAAACTGTTCCAATACAATGATGCACAGCACTTATGAGTGTATCGCTATCCTTTTCAATTTCACGAACACATGACATGCGCACTTTGTTAATACACGGGATAGTTTGCTCGGACCTCTCTGGCGCACGTATTCACTGGCAGCATTATTTTGATCTTTAAAATTCGACAACCGGAATTCCAGACTGATTTTTTGCAGACAACCCTATATCGACGTGTTTGCAATAAAATTAACTTTATTTTGATATGAGTTTCATGCGTTAACCACACCGGTGCAAATTACTATTATTGATTTACCTGTTTATACCTGCCTATCCTATAGGTGGGACCGGAAAAACGTAACCAACCTAAAGTTTGCATATTCTATGGGCTTCATAATTTCGATTGGTATGTGACTTGTCTATTCACCAAACCAGTGAAATGATTAAAAAATATTAATTTTTCAATATTTAATTAGTCATATCCTGGACTGAAATTTTTCAGCCAACCCACTCGCGATATGTTTCTTAACATATTAAATTTAATATAAAATGCTTTTCATCCATTAACCAGTTCGGTGAAGGTCGGTTTATATTCGGAACTTCTACTATAATTGTTCTTCAAAACAACGAAGGACTTCTTATAGTCTGTTGTTGGGGTTGCAATTTGTGTATTGCGTTATTCCTTCAAGACATGTTGCTTATTAAAATTGCACAATATGGAACATGTGACTGATGAAAGCATAAACAAAACGAAACTGTTTTTCCGCTCAACAGGTAGTCCAACGCGCCCGTCTCATAGTACCAAATCCCAGATTTTCTATCCAACCTACTTTGTTTTTGGCTCCTCCACAGAGGGATTGATTTCGTGGTGTATTAAAAGCATTATGACTGGATGCAAATGAGCTGTTCTTGCTTCACTAAGCGCTGACCCAAATTCTCACTGGGTCTCTGCCGAAGTCAGCGGCGCACTAACCAGAACTGTAATTTCTTCCATTTCTCGATAGCAGATGCGTAGTTCCAATACATTTTCTATACAGTATGTCCCAGCTAAATTTGCCACACAACTTATCTCTGAAATGATTAAATAAAATAGCTCTCAGTGACTCACTGAAGTCGTTGAAAAGAGCTTATGCAGAGCCTCTGTCTTTCCGTCTGTCCGTATACAAAAGATAGCCAAAACTGCACACAGAAAAAAATACTGTTGCGTTTCCAATTAATTGTATTTGGATGTTTTTCCATCACTTTAAATAATTATATTTACAGTTGTTTCAAATCCATGTCATTGAAAGAATTCAATCCTTACATTCGAAGTAATCACAGGTACGCCAATAAATTCAAAATAATTTTATATTCGTTATAACGATATGTATAATCCTTCTAATACCAGTATTGACATATAATACAATCAACAACATCCTTTTGCTTTCGAAATTTACCCCATTTAAGCAAAGCATACAATTTATTCAATGTACCAAAATTATTACTGCAACAGCAGTTCGTGATAATTCATCTGATAAAAATTAATTTTGTTTCAATGGCCCTTGTCGTTTGCTGAACTATAATTAGTATTCGGCGAGACTGATGTCCCGATTCAATGAAGGCAAGAATAAAGAACAGGGGGATGATCTCAGTGCTACTATCGCCGCGAACTCGTCAACATGGATGAAGTTGTTCCGTTGTGTTGTTTCGGTGTTAGCCGTGTTGTGTCATCTCGTGGTTTTGCGTATTGCATCAGCAATTGTGTGATTTAAATGTGTCCAGTTATATATTAAATGGAGGACCTACTGAGAAATTGGGACTTAGAAGAGCTAACACCCACATTTGAATGTGGGTATTTAGATTAGTCAGACAGTTATATTTCAGGTAATAATGCAACAACTGGTGCAGGCTCATGTCTAATTCTTATAACATGCTCCTTATAACTTCACACAAAATCACACCATTAAACATCCAAACGAATCAATCAGCTGTCTTCGCAATAAAATCTGTTCGTCCAAGGAAAAGAAAGTAGTTTAGAATCAATTACCAAACACAGATTCGATTCAACGACAGGCTGCGATTGAATCATTCATTGGAATCCAATGACATCTTGTAGTTGAATCGACAATACGATATAATTCGCTACCAACTATACACTTCCCATTGGAGAAAACGTCGCTGTATTTGAGGAATGCTGAGTGTAACGTCCCATTGAATCCAAGCGTAAGTCTTTGACAGAACGACAGATTTTTCTGTGTGTAGAATTGGCCGAACGTTAGTAAAGATACATATCTGGTTTTAGTTATGAGTTAGCGAATCGCGGATTCTGCAAAGATGTTTCGAACGCTAGTCTCTATGGTATAACGCAGGTGTTTGGTTGTCAAACAGAAGCGTCGAGTATTGAAAATTCTGGCACTATCTGGCAGCAACATGGCACATAACGGCAACGTGCCTGAGAAGTTCTCGGGCCATCCTACGTGTTTGCTAAATTACCTTTCACCAAGTTAAATTAGTACACGTAAATATTATATGAGCTTGGCTTATATGCCATTAGACAACAGGATTGAGATGGACCTATTTTTCAAGAGGATTACATTGTCCCTAGTACACTTCCTTGAATTATTATACAGGGCTATAAAATACTCGCAGTTTGAAAGCAGCGGTGGAATATTCGGAAAAATATTCAAGATACCAAAAAAAAAACATTTTACTGTATCTGCTTAGTAGGGAGAGTTTTAGTCATGTGCAAATAAAGCAAAGTGTATATTATTAGACACTTCAATTCCTCCCTCATATGAAACCAGTATCCTTATTTCTCTCGCTCAGAGCTTTTAAACAGAAGCTAGAAGCTTTTTTTATAACTGAGCAGACCGCGCAGACCAGAGTACCGCGGCTGCTGTGAAAGGGTTATGTTAGGGGAAGTTTGTTAATGCGAGATTTGAATGGACCAATACCCGCAGGCCCAATAATTACATCTTCTGGCAGTCCATTCCAAGTCTTAAACACCCTGGGAATACATGTGCAGTTGTACCGCTCAGTTCTTGATGTATGAAGAACGACCGTCTTAGGATGAGATGCAGCGGTCGCACGGGTACATCTGATAGGAGCAGTGAGCAGCGGAACGATAGAGGATAGCTCAGAGGAGCAGATTCCGTTGCAATATCGGTAGAAGAGTGAGAGGTCACCAATAACAAGCCGGTGAGAAAGTGACTGAAAGTGGCGCGTTAAGGCCGGATCGCCAATTAGTCGAATAGCCCTTCTCTGGACGGCATCTAGTATAGACAGGGTAGTAGGGGCAGCAGCTCCCCAGACATGAGAGCAATACTCCAGGCAAGGTCTTATCTGGACCTTATATAGCGTGAGGAGGTTACATGGTGAGAAATACTTTCTGGCTCTAAATAGGTACCCAAGCTTTTTACCAGCAGCTGTTGCAACTGACGCGACGTGTTCGTGCCAGATCAGATTTTCTGTAATATTGACCCCTAACAGCTTGAATGAGTGACTCCTTGGCAGAGCCTGGTTGTTCATTAGAACCTGGTTTTGGCTTGGGTACTTCTTGTTTGATAGCGTACAATACTGGGTCTTGGAGGCATTAAATTGAACCATATCCTTAAGCCCCCAAGCGGTAATGGTATCGAGATCCTTTGAAAGTGAAGCTGCCATTGCCGGTCTTCTGCGTTCCAGCTCGACCACAGAGATCGGTCTATTGCTCATGATGCCTGCATGCAGCGTACTGTCATCCGAAAAACTGTGGATTGGGTTTGTAGTGCTAGAGAGTAGATCATTAATGTGAAGCTGAAACAATGTCGGAGCCAATACCGATCCCTGCGGAACCCCGGCATTGATGCTATGGAAAGAAGAGGAAAAGCCGTCTACCACGACAGAGCTTTTTCGACTTGAGGGGAAGTCTGCGAGCCAACCGCACAGCTTAACGGGGAGCCCATAAGTCGGGAGCTTGTTTAGGAGACCTGCATGCCACAGTTGATCGAATGCCTTTGAAATATCGAGAGCAGCGACGTGAGCCTCGCCAGTTGGCTGGATGAGTTTGCTCCACACATGTGTGACGTAAGCCAGGAGATCTCCAGTTGATCTTTGGTATCGGAATCCATATTGTCTGTCGTCGATTAAGTGATGGAGGGGTATGGACTGCTTGGCATTCACAGCAAAAAGGGATTCTTTAGTGTGGCGCAGCAAGATGACATAACTGACTGTAGCAAATAGCTGTCTCATCCTGCCTCTAACCTAAAAATTACCCCAGATAATCATTTTTCGTGTGCCTGATGCATTAAAATACTGAAATAGTAAGATGGTACTAGCTTACTAGCTTTAATTTGGGCAAATATATTAATAGTTTATTGATATTTCATAAATTACCCTTCCCGTTGGAATACTGTACTTTTTAAGCCTCTCAAAACTTTTAAAATTTGTAAGCATGCTACAATACTATTACTTCATAGAAACCTAATCCTTTTCGCCTCCCCGGTAGATCAACCCCTGATCTAGAATCTGAATATTTTGAGCCTTCTTTTTGTTCCCATTTTTTTTCCATCTGCGTAAATGCATTTTTATGGTACGTCCATGAGTCCCTTGCAAAAAAACTCCTAATGGTCCGACAGCTGAAATTATGTTCCTGTGAAGGGTTGACGGCGGAACAAATTTACGATGAATGTCAATATAAAGTGTGCGGAAGTGGTCAGCAACTTCATTTACACGTCCGTTTTCTGACATGTCACAACAGGATGCTTTTAAAATGACTGGGCTTCACCACCAAGATATTTATAGTTTATCGATCTATTAACTGCATGATATTTTGAAGGTTCAATGCTATACTTACCCTTACACTATACACTGCCGTATAACGGTCTTTCGTATATAGACCACGTCATTTTTTTTCAAATTCGGAATCATTTAAGACTTTTCAGCATAGTGTCGTAATTGTCAGTTACAATAGGGTACTTGCAGAAAAAAATATTATGTCGTTTACGCGTTCTTTGGAGCCTAGTTTTTTGGAATCGGCTGTGAGAGATATTCCAAAAATTATTTCAAATGCCGGAAAATGCCGCGCAAACAGCCTCTGACGTCAGTGATATCCTATAGTGATGGGATGTAAAGTATTGGTATTCGATATCGATAGCCAGTGCTAACCTAACATTTTGACATTGATCATTATAACTACAAAACACAGTCACACTCGAAAGTACAAAAGCCAAAAGAATAAAAGTTAGGCTAGATTACTAATTCACTTTGTAGGGATGGACTTGAATTAGATTCTATCTTTGGACTCATTCATAATGGGATGCGCCGAAATAAAATGATGGCTTCGATTAGTTGCGAATCTCGGTCACAAACAGGATTAACTGTGATACCTATCAGATATAAAAATGTATTGCAACGAAAATGCTAGTAGGTTAATTGCCTGTTTCAAATATGTTTAAGTATCAATAAATTGAGTCGCATTGTTAAAGAACTCAGATCATCTCTAGTTTGCAGTTGAATCTCAGTGACCTGCGCTGAAGCAGTATCGATTGTCGATATCGATAAGATACCTGTGACGTCAGCCCTTGGTTTAAGTCACGTGGAAAAATTTGAATATATCCTTATCTTATTTTACACATATCTTTTTTTGGCCGTCAGTAAAATCATCTTTTTTTGTTTCCTACTGCTTCTTGATATGGTTTTCTTTACGCTATGTATACTCCCGAAACGATTTCACGACCTCTGGAGGTACCCTATTAAATTTCGCTTACTTTGTTGGTTCCGAGAAAGTGTCGGAAGTCCTGAGTCAAGCTACTAGACAATTTTTTTCAACCGACCCGTTCTAATATTTCTCCGCCTAAAATTAAAATGATTCGTGTGTCTGGCAACTCCGTCGAGAGCTACGCAAGCAGGTGCATACCAAAACCGAAGGAAATCGATGAAAAGTGGAGTAACAATTCCTCACTTTGCTACTTGTTGAAAAGTGCCAGCAAAAAGCTGACTTTGCAAACTTAATAGCAATCGACCTGCGGTGGTGCTGCAACAACTTAGCTTTCGATGCCTAAACACCCGTCAACGAGAAGACAGCGGTGTCGGAATACCATATAGCCCAGTCCAGGGGTTCCCAAACTGTGCGCCGCGGCGCACTGGTGCGCCGTAGAAAGTAAAGAGGGGCGCCGTGAGTAGATCCTCTAAGTCTAAAGCACAGATATTTGTGGGTGCCTAAATAGCAACAATACCTATTCTGACGCTCGCCACATTTTGAAACTACAGCGTTCAGGAAGAAACTACGAGTTTGGATAAAAAAGACGAATGAAGGCGGCGGTCAAGATTGCTTTCCACAATTGTATAAATATGCGGGATCCAATAAACGGTTGTCCCACAAGACCTGATGGCCCTTTTCACGGAACACTTATGGAAGCTCACTGAATGTTTTCGAAATACTTCACAGATGATGATGTCGAAAAATTTGCGTGGATCCATGATCCCTTCCATACGCAAGTTCCGCCAAAATTCTCCAAATCCGATTTGGTGGAGTTTTGGTTATCGATTCAAAATGAATATCCAAACCTAACTTCAAAAGCTTTAAGAATTTTTATTCCGTTCGCAACGTCATATTTATGTGAAGCTGGATTTTCAGCCCTAATAGCTGTAATCAAGAACAAATATCGCTCAAGGATCAATGAGGAGCAAGAAATGAGAGTCGCAGTGTCGAATTTTATTCCCCGTTTTGAAAAACTATGCAGAGATCACCAAGCTCAATCGTCACATTCATTTGACTGTCGTATTTTATTTTTGTTTTTCCTGAGGCTTTCTTTTTGTTTTCTGTTTCAATTCTGAAATCTTATAAATATACTGAAATAAACTTCATTTCCCATTGAGGAAGTTTTTATTTTTGTGTCTACTATTATTGTAGATACCTATTTGTTTCGACAGTATCTATTTAAAATAGCTGTCTAAGGTAGGGTGCCGTGACAAAATGACAAATTTGAAAGTGTGCCGCTGGTTGAAAAAGATTGGGAACCCCTGGCCCAGTCCATTACATATCAAAGGGTGGCGGCGCATGAAATGTTCAATAGCGTGTTCCGCATTCAAAATAGTACGTCAAAATTATTCATGCAATAGTAGGAAGTTATTGAAGACGCGCTGCAACAAGGCACTGATAATTGAGGTTTTGAATAAAAAATTATTTTGTCATAAATGGAAAGATACATATAGGTTTTATAACAAAACAGTTTTTGTTTTCTTTTTTTTCGCAATAATTCAAAACTTATATCAAAATAAAAATGAGTTTTTGAATCGAGTACCGAAAACACGCCGACGGCTCCCGATCCCGTGTGACGTTACCATGGCGGAAAGGATGCTCCTTTGACCAACGACGTCCTACTCCGATACTAGATTCTAGATTCCCAGCCAATCGCTAAAATACGTACTGCTAAACTGGTAACTAGTGTATATTTGTTGCAACACAGTCGATGAATCAAGTTTGCAGCTCGAGACGAAGTCTACGACCGAAATAAATATGTTTTTGAATGTTTGAAGTTTAAGTCGGATAACAGACTCCAGTAAGTAAGTACCTAATAAAATATGTTTCGTTGAAAAGATCTCCTCAGTCGAAGGATCGCCCAGTGGTTAGAGAGTCCGCTAGTGGATCTCAGGGTCTTTGGAACGAAACCCAGGTCTTCCAACTTTTTTTTAATTTTTTTTATCAAAAAATTTATTAATGTGCTTTTTGCACTTCTAACGCACATGTTTTCTACGATCAACATAAATATGAATCAAATTTTGTTAGACATATTACTTGCACTGCACAGTGCTTGTTGAATTTTTATGAAAATTTAATATTGTTAAGCTTCATTGCCCAAAGTTAAATAAATATAATAACACCAAGTGATAAACAGAATATGATTACGAGTTCGAGTTACTTTTTTTACGTTAAAAAACTTAAAAATGAATGAATTGAATGGATGAAGGGATTTTGTTTTATTAACCAACTACTACATTTAAAAAAAAATTGATGGCGATTGATATTGACGGACAAACCTCATTTCCACTGATTTTTTGAATTGTCCTCCACCTCTTGTGCTTAGTTTTTGCACTGTGCAGTGCAAGTAATACGTCTAACAAAATTTGATTCAAACACATATTTATGTTGATCGTAGAAAAAATGTGCGTAACAAGTGCAAAAAGCACATCAATAAAATTTTTGTTAAAAAAAATAAAAACAAAATTGGAAGGCCTGGGTTTCGATCCAAAGACCCTGAGATCCACTAGCGGACTCTCTAACCACTGGGCCATCCTTCGATTCAACGAAACATATTTGATTAGGTACTTACTTACTGGAATCTGTAATCTGACTTCAACTTCAAACATTCAAAAACATATTTATTTCGATTGTAGACTTCGTCTCGAGCTGCAAACTTCATTCATCGACTGTTTTGCAGCAAATATACACTAGTTACCAGTTTAGCAGTACGTATTTTCGCGATTGGCTGGGAATCTAGAATCGAGTATCGGAGTAGGACGTCGTGGGTCAAAGGAGCATCCTTACCGCCATGGTGACGTCACACGGGTTCGGGAGCCATCGGCGTGTTTTGCATCACCACGAAGTTATGGATCACCCTGTATAAATCAAAATATTTTCTGAGCAAGAAGCGTATCATTGGCTATAATTTTTATTTACAACTTTTATCGCTATCTTTTGCAATAGTGAAGCTATCGACCGATCCGATACTAAAAACTCACCCTGTAGATTTAAAAAAAATTAACACCCTGTATCTCGAAAACCAAGCTGTCCCTGATATAAGTGTATTGGGAAATTATCATTACTTTAACATTATCTATGATGTTATGCCATTATAATACCTACCTAATACCACCCTGTATATTAAAATGCAGACAATTTTATTTCAAATGTAGTAGTTTATGCCTTTAAAGGTCTGTTTTGAATAAGATTTCCAAGCATTCAAGTTCAAAATTTGGAGCTGACGGAGAGGCACTGCAATGACTTACTGTACGTTTAGAATTAAACCTTTGCCATCTGCGTCACTGAACCTCACGAATTCTTGATACCTACTCATTATAATTGCACAATTCCAGTAATTGTATCTGAAGTTATTAATGATGCTTGTATCCATGTCACGATCCCTTCATATTCACATATTTCCACCCAGTTGCCATTGTTTACAGTCGTCTTGAATTATTCAATGTATGTAATTGTATTGATTAAAAATTACTTATTCATTAGCTCGATCTAGACTGTTATTACACGATCAATCAGGATTCCTAGGCCTCCTAATATTTACGCCTTAGGCTGACATAATGGTAATGGTGGTAGTTACAGTAATAACCTCTTCAGCTCATGCTTGTGAATGAGAACTAAGTCTAGCTTGTATAGGCTTGTATATGCCTGGCTTACCAACTGTGGAATTGGAAGGAAACAACAACATGTCCTGGCACGACCACGTCGTCAGTATTGCTGAAACGGCATCCCAGAAGTTTGGAGTTTTGTTCCGCTGTGACGGGATGCGCTCCGAAGCACTCTCTAAAGCTTCTGAACAATATCCAGAAGAGAACAGTTAGACTAATCGATACGCCTAACCTCACAAAGGACCTTCACGGCCTGGCGTCGGTTCACGTTAGATTTGAAACGCTGCAGGTTGTAGCCGTCGGGAAACAAATTCCCCGGCAGCTGATTCCACAGCGTCGAAATTCTCCAAAAGAAGGAATGCTGGAGGAGACTGATTCGGGGAGTAAGGACCTCAACCTGGTTAGGATGAGCTCGCAGAGCTTATCTAGTGTTCCTAGTTCGGACGGCCTTTGGTCTTATTATCTAGGAGAGCTCACTTGAACATCTTCCGTGATAGAATCTGTAAAGCAGAGATAGGTCAGCCACCCTCCTTCGATGTTCCAGGCTGTGGAGGTCCTTTGTGAGGTTAGGCGTATCGATTTATCTAATTGCTCTTTTCTGGATAGTGTCCAGAAGCTTTAGAGAGTGTTTTGGAGCGCATCCCCACACATGGGAGCAATACTTCAGTGATGGTCGGATCTGTGCCTTGTGAAGCAGCACTAGCAGCAGCAGTTGCTCTGGTGTATACAACTTCCTACAGCGGAATGAAATTCCAAGCTTCTGGGATGCCGTTTTAGCTATACTGACGACGTGGTCGTGTCAGAACATGTTATTGTTGATGTTGATCCCCAAAAGCTTGACGGAAGGTGATTCGACTATGGGGTGGCCCTCCATAAGCCATCGTGAGACTTCTTTGTAAGTGTTGTTGCCTGAGTCTTTTGTACGTTGAACTGTACTTTATTTGCTAATTCCCACTCGACAATTGCTTTGATATCTGCGTTGATTTGTGAGGCATGCTGCTGTCGCCCACGTACTGTCTTCTGGGATGATAGTGGCTTGCCTGGTTCCATGCACGGCACTAATGTACTGTCATCTGCG
Organism: Callosobruchus maculatus; assembly: GCA_951848785.1. Lineage (NCBI taxonomy): Eukaryota > Metazoa > Arthropoda > Insecta > Coleoptera > Chrysomelidae > Callosobruchus > Callosobruchus maculatus. Next base: position 351,106 of record CATOUR010000209.1, on the reverse strand, counting down.
AAGCTGTAGATTGGATTGGATGTTATTTCCAGCAGCTCGTTGATGTACAGCAGAAACAGTGTAGGGGATAGGACAGATCCCTGAGGAACACCAGCGTTTATTGAAAATACATCTGATGAACAGCCCTCGACTACAACAAACAGAGATCGGTCGTTCAAAAAGCTATTCAGCCACTGGCGCAGGCCAGGTGGTAGTCCATAAGCAGCAAGCTTGACCAGAAGTCCCTCATGCCACACTCTGTCGAAAGCTTTCGATGTGTCAAGTGCAACAACACGGGATTCGCCATGATTTTCTATTGCTCTGTTCCACAGGTGAGTGACGTAGGCAAGGAGGTCACCTGTAGACCTGTGTATACGGAAGCCATACTGGCGATCATTTATGATGTTATTGTTGTCCAGGTATTTCAGGAGCTGTGTATTAATGACAGGCTCCATAACCTTAGACATGATGCTGAGAAGAGTCACAGGTCTATAATTGGTGGGATCAGTTTTTTGCCTTTCTTAGGGATGGGTTGTACGCAGCCAATCTTCCATGAATCGAGAAACACGCCTCGCTGATACGAAAGTTTGAAGAGCTTGCAAAGAATAGGTGCAAGCTCAGCGGCACAGCGTTTAAGGACAATGGCTGGAATCTGGTCAGGACCAGTAGCTTTATTCGTGTTCAGTCTTTGGAGGATGTTTTTAACATCTCGATGTTAAAATTTGACCTCTGCCATTCTCGAGTTCACGCTTATGGTGGTGGTCGGAATACTACCTTGAAAGTCTACAGTAGAGTTGGTTGCGAAGAGCTTCCCCAAGATGTTTGCTTTTTCTTTAGGAGCAGAAGTGATGGACTTGTCCTCTCTGGTCAAGGGTGGTATTGACGAATAGGAAAGGTTCTGACTAACAGCCTTAGCTACAGACCAGAATGTTCTGGACGAACTAGGACATGCGAGAAGCTTGTCCTTAATTTTTTGGTTGTGTTCCTCCTTGCTGCTGTTAATCACGCGTTTACAATGATTTCTGGCGTCGATAAAACTGCGGTGGCTCTCGGCATTTGGATTTTTTATTATGCATTTAATAATGAATAAAAGTGCTGTCTTAAATTCCTTGTAACTACGATAGGTACTTCTTTCCTAGAATAGGAAGTAAAAGCAACCTACGTAAAAGAGAAGCTCACAACTTTGTATATAAAAATAGAAACGTTTTCTAATAACCTGAGATCTGCTTTGAGATATAGCTGTGTCCTTTTATCGTTTGCCAAATAAACCTAGCAAAGTTACTCATTTTCTCTAATTGAAGGATGAAGTCCCAGACGAAAGAAGCATTATTTTTATGCAATTAAGCCACGCAGCTCTAAAAAGAACCGTTATATTTAACAAATTTAAAGGAATTAAACGACCGTAGTTTCAGTCAAAGTACATGCACATTTAAACAAGGGCGGTACAGCTTTTGAAAGATCGTGTATAAATAATCATAGCGTTAAGGGTGCGGGAGCACGACAGTGTATTTAGTTGTAATTTTTTAGGGCTAGGTCAGCAATAAAACAAAAGCTTCTTATTACAAATTCTTTATCCATGCGACTTTTCAACTAATAATTGGTCAACATCAGGCATCTAGAATTAATTGATGGTATAAATTTCATAACGATTAAACTGGAAACAATTTGCATTCAAATTAAGAAAGGAAAAAAGCATTAAGCTAGTAACGACTATTTGATAAATAACGTTATGTAGGTGCCACTTGCCAAAACGCAGAAACAATAAATTTGCTTTGATTGAGTAAATAAATTGTTGCCAAATACATATACAGGGTGGCCCACGACGATTAAGACCAGCAATATGTCGGAACTGGACAGTAGTAGCGAATTATAATTTTGGGGATGTAAATTAGAGCAAATGTAGTATCTTTTCTTACTATTGTGTCACCCAATGAGGTATTTGTTTTTGATCACGTGACGCCCGATGCAAAATTTTTAATGGGACACCCTGTCTATTTGTGACTTTTTATGTTCCTCTCGATAAAACAATTCCAACAAACTTGGGGACGAAGGTGATTAATTCAAGAGCTACAGGTACTTAAAGGACTGTACCACTACCATTATGAAACACTACCAAAGTAATTGAACTGTAGGGGTACATTGCTATAATGAATGGTAGTGGTACCATCCTTTAAGAACCTGTAGCTCTTTAATTAATCACTTTAGACACCAGGCTAGTTTGTTGGAATTGTATTATCGGGTGGAAAAAGTCACAAATATACAGGGTGTCCCATTAAAAATTTTGAATCGGACGTCACGTGACCAAAAACAACTTCCTTATTGGGGACACAATAATAAGAAACGCTAGTGTATTTGCTCTAATTTAAACCCCCAAAGTTATAATTAGCTACTACTGCCCAGTTCCGATATATTGCTCGTCTCTGTATATATCTGTAATAATGATGACATAAGCTGAGTGTTCAGTATTCAGTATTCAGATATCAAAACAATTGTGGAGTGGGGATTAGCAAATCAAGTACAGTTCAACGTACAAAAAACTCAGGCAACAACACTTACAAAGAAGTCTCACGATGGCTTACCAACCGTGGAAATGGAGGGTCACCCCATAGTCGAATCACCTTCCGTCAAGCTTTTGGGGATCAACATCAACAATAACATGTCCTGGCATGAAAGGTTGTCAGTATTGCTAAAACGGCATCCCAGAAGCTTGGAGTTTTGTTTCGCTGTAGGAAGTTGTATACACCAGAGCAACTGCTGCTGCTCTACAAGGCACAGATCCGACCATCGCTGGAGTATTGCTCCCATGTGTGTGGATGCGCTCCGAAGCATTCTCTAAAGCATCGGGACACTATCCAGAAAAGAGCTATTAGATTAATCGATACGCCTAACCTCACAAAGGACCTCCACAGCCTGGAACATCGAAGGAGGGTGGCTGACCTGTCCCTGTTTCACAGATTCTACCACGGAAGATGTTCGAGTGAGCTCTCCTAGATAATAACACCAAAGGCCGTCCAAACCAGGAACACTAGAGCCCTGTGAGCTCATCCTTACCAGGTCGAGGTCCTTACTCCCCGAATCAGTCTTCTCCAGCATTCCTTCTTTTGGAGACCTTCGACGCTGTGGAATCAGCTGCTGGGGAATTTGTATCCCGACGGCTACAACCTGCAGCGTTTCAAATCTAACGTGAACCAACACTTGTCCTCTCGCAGCGCTCTTACAGCGCCATAGGCTTTCAGCCTTTGCGGGAGGCTGACCATAAACAAACAAACAAAATGAAGTTTTCCACATTTCTCGTTTCTGTGGGACAGGCCACTCTATCTCCCACTGCCTTAATTGTGGTCTAGCTTCACCCAGTTTTATTTCTGGAGACTAATCATGGACACTTAGTATTTTTCCCACTTATTTTTAAAGCCCAGGATACCCTTTTCAGCCCACCTTTCCCGCTACGCTCCTTGAAAGGGAAACAAAACGTCCCAATCACGTGAACTAGTCGCGTAAAACAAAAACAAAAGCTACGGTGCGAAAAGCTGGATTATTATTGGTACTTACGAATCTGTAGCAGTTTTATCTGGGGACAGTTGGCAATTACACGGTGCCATACAGTTTAAAATGCTTGTATTGTACCGTTTGCCAGGATGCAATCCATTATGTCCAGCGTTTAATACCTTCAGCAAACGAATCCAGAAAATACTCGCCCGCTGCTTTTTCCGCAAATGACACAAAATTTAAGCTCTTTGAACATTGTGATAATTTGCGCGATACATCATACGGCTTGGGTGTTTTTCATGTAGATCGCGCACGGGTTCAGTTTTTTGGTCTGCCTCCGTTGTGTACAGTTGTGGACAAAAAACGTGTAGTCCATTTTATTCATTCAGTACTTGCCACGTGTTCTCAGTTTGCGATATCATTTTCGCTTTGCTAGATTATCGTTATATTCTCTAGAGTGAAGGTATTTCTGAGACCCCCCTCGTAACTATAAGATCGTCCGCAATAGAAAATCATAGACAACGTATACAATCGGTTTAAAAGTTGAACATTGGAAGCACTGTCCTGTATAATTTGAGGGTGGTGATTACAAATTCGACCAATGTTTTTAAGTTTCAGTCTCACAGAACGAAGATCAAAAATTTCGGACACCCTTGATTTTCAGTTTCACCTCAAAAAGTCTAAAATCTTTATTCGGTATTCTATCAATATGAAATCCCGTATCCTGGATAACTCGAGGGTGGTGATTACAAATCTGGCCAATGTTTTAAGTTTCAGTCTCGCAGAACGAAGATCAAAAATTTCCGACACTCTTGATTTTTAGTTTCACCTCAAAAAATCTAAAATCTTTATTCGGTATTCTATCAATATGAAATCCCGTATCCTGGATAACTCAAGGGTGGTGATTACAAATCTGGCCAATGTTTTAAGTTTCGGTCTCGCAGAACGAAGATCAAAAATTTCCGACACCCTTGATTTTCGGTTTCACCTCAAAAAACCTAAAACTTTTATTCGGTATCCTATCAATCTGAAATCCCGTATCCTGGATGATTCAAGGGTGGTGATTACAAATCCGGCCAATGTTTTAAGTTTCAGTCTCGCAGAACGAACATCGAAAATTTCGCACACACTTGATTTTCAGCTTCACCTCAAAAAATCTAAAATCTTTATTCGGTATTCTATCAATATGAAATCTCGTATCCTGGATAATTTAAGGGCGGTGATTACAAATCCGGTCAATGTTTTAAGTTTCAGTCTCACAGAAAGAGGATCAAAAATTTCCGACAACCTTGATTTTCAGTTTCAACTCAAAAAATCTAAAATCTTTATTCGGTATTCTATCAATATGGAATCCCGTATCCTGGATAACTGAAGTGTTGTGATTACAAATCCGGCCAATGTTTCAAGTTTCAGTCTTGCAGAACGAAGATCAAAAATTTCGGACACCCTTGACTTTTAGTTTCACTTCGAAAAATCTAAAATCTTTATTCGGTATTCTATGAATATGAAATCTCGTATCCTGGATAATTGAAGCGTTGTGATTACAAATCCGGCCAATGTTTCAAGTTTCAGTCTCGCATAACGAAGGTCAAATATTTCGGACACCCTTGATTTTTAGTTTCACCTCAAAAAATCTAAAATCTTTATTCAGTATTCTATCAATATGAAATTCCGTATCCTGGATAATTGAAGTGTTGTGATTGCAAATCCGGCCAATGTTTCAAGTTTCAGTCTCGTACAACAAAGATCAAAAATTTCGGACAACCTTGATTTTTAATTTTACCTCAAAAAATCTAAAATCTTTATTCGGTATTCGATCAATATGAAATCCCGTATCCTGTATAATTGAAGTGTTGTGATTACAAATCCGGCCAATGTTTCAAGTTTCAGTCTCGCAGAACGAAGATCAAAAATTTCCGACACTCTTGATTTTTAGTTTCACCTCAAAAAATCTAAAATCTTTATTCAGCATTCCATCAATATGAAATCCCGTATCCTGTATAATTGAAGTGTTGTGATTACAAATCCGGCCAATGTTTCAAGTTTCAGTCTCGCAGAACGAAGATCAAAAATTTCCGACACTCTTGATTTTTAGTTTCACCTCAAAAAATCTAAAATCTTTATTCGGCATTCCATCAATATGAAATCCCGTATCCTGGATAATTGAAGCGTTGTGATTACAAATCCGGCCAATGTTTCAAGTTTCAGTCTCGCAGAACGAAGATCAAATATTTCCGACACCCTTGATTTCCACTTTCACCTCAAAAAATCTAAAATCTTTATTCGGTATTATATCAATATGAAATTCCGTATCTTGGATAATTGAAGTGTTGTGATTACAAATCCGGCCAATGTTTCCTGTTTCAGTCTCGCAGAACGACGATCAAATATTTCCGACACCCTTGATTTTCAGTTTCACCTCAAAGAATCTAAAACCTTTATTCGGTTTTCTATCAATATGAAATATCGTAGCCTAAATAATTTGAGGGTGGTGATTACAAATCCGGCGAGTGTTCTAAGCTTCAATCTTGCAGAACGAAAATAATTAATTTCCGACACCCTTGATTTTCAGTTTCACCTCAAAAAGTCTGAAACCTTTATTTGTTTTCCTATCAATATGAAATCCCGTATCCTGGATAATTTGAGGGTGGTGATTACAAATCCGGCTAAGGCTAGAGTACTAACTATTTCAAAAAACGCCCAGACCCTGTATAATGAAACGGTCTGTGGCCACGCCCTCCCCCTAAAGTCTCAAAAACCCCACACTTTACGTTACTACATGATAAAAAAATTATTATTTCGTTTTGTCTTATTTCGTATCTATTTTTCTTACAATGTTTATACAATATACAGGGTGTTAATTAGGTATGTTAACAAACTTTAACCGCGAATAGTACTCCGAAAAATAGAAAGAAACTGTCATATGAATATGGGTCCTGAAATGCTTCCTAAGGGAGCTACGCTCCTTTGCATGGGGCACTCTGAGGACGGTTTTCCCTCGATATTCTCGATACCATTCACAACAAAATTACGGAATTAGGTACGCTGGGTAAACTTTTGACGCTGAATTTGATTCTGAATTCAGAACTTCATAATTTTAATCAGAGGCGTATCATACGGGAGGAGTTAAGGGTAAAAATAACCCCATTTTCTAAATGGTAATTTTTTTGACATTTTGATTTTAGAATACGGTATTTCAGAGATTTCTACGTAAAAATGGTCTCTTCGTACATCTCGATAGGGCTAACCGTTTTCGAGAAAAATGCATTTATTTATTTACAATAGCCTGCATCGATTCAATAATTTGCATTTTTCTCGAAAACGGTTAGCCCTATCGAGATGTACGAAGAGACCATTTTTACGTAGAAATCTCTGAAGTACCATATTCTAAAATCAAAATGTCAAAAAAATTACCATTTAGAAAATGGGGTTATTTTTACCCTTAACTCCTCCCGTATGATACGACTCTGATTAAAATTATGAAATTCTGAATTCAGAATCAGATTCAGCATCAAAAGTTTACCCATCGTACCTAATTTCGTAATTTTGTTATGAATGGTTTCGAGAATATCGAGGGAAAACCGTCTTCAGGGTAACCCATGCAAAGGAGCGTAGCTCCCTTAGGAAGCATTTCCGGAGCCATATTCATATGACATTTTCTTTCGATTTTTCAGAGTACTATTCGTGATTAAAGTTTGTTAACATACTTAATTAACACCCTGTATCTTTATAATGGGAGACATGGCACTTATATTACTACTACATACTTTTTGAGTTATCCATGCCCTTCTCCTCCTGTCAAGTGAGCTATGACCGCCAGTGTTTCACAACCTTCCAAGCTGAACGAGAAAGAGCTAGATGGTCATAGTGGCCTTGTATGGTGCAGTCAGGAGCATCCCATACGCCCCGTCGTGCGCCGCAGTACGCCTCTGGCCATAAACGGCACCCGGTGAACTATACGCATTGCTGCAGGCCAAATGTATCCAATTACACAACGACAAGTGCGCGGGCACACATCCCTGTTTAACGGCATATTATTATTTTGGGGTATTAAGAGCCACTATCATAATATCATCACCGTTGCTGAATTGACAACTGATTGCAAAATCACTCAACACCGGCAATTATCCCCGGTTAACGTTTTCAAGGGTCCTCCTCCATGCATTCGGACGCAGTGTTGCCAGATATTGCCACTGCCATCCATAACATCATCATCATAGTCACAATGTCTTAACAGACATGTTGTAAACTCGTAAAATGCATTAAGTCGGAGCTAGAGTATTGCCGACACGAATATTAGCAATAGTTTTGAGTACTGTAGCTCGCCATCGTTCGCGATTTGTTGTCAGTTTAGTGGCGCTCTTGATACTCGTATCCAGTAACTGTTTCGTCGTATCCACCCAGCGTGTAGGGGGACGGCCACGGCGCCGCCCACTCGGGGCATGACCCTGAACTACAAGTTTCTCCATATTATCGCTTCTGCGTATATGTCCGAAGAATGTAAGCATTCTCGTCGACACAATGGAGGATAGTCTCTTTGGATTACCGACCTCATCCAGTATGGAAACGTTAGTTCGATGGGCGGTATAAGGAACTCTCAGCATTCTCCTCCATGTCCACATTTCAAGAGCATCTATGCGAGCTCGATCTGCGTTTTTAGCAGTCCAAGTTTCCGAGGCATACAAAAATATGGAGAACACAAGAGACTGAACCAGCAACATTTTTGTAGCTTTTGTGATGTTATGGTCACGCCATATTTTAGTAAGCTTTGTCATGGCCACACGTGGCTGTTGAATGCGCCGTCGAATCTCATTTTCACAGCTACCCGAATTGTCGATCAAAGAACCGAGGTATACAAAACTTTGAGCTACTTCACAACGGCCTATTGACTTTATTTCTCGATAATTATCATGCTCTCTATCTACGATCATAACCTTGGTCTTATTGTAGTTAATACCAAGACCATACGCTGCACTATGTTGTTATAAGATGTTTAATAGAGCTACTAGTTCTTCCTGAGAAGCTACAATAAGGGTTGTATCGTCAGCAAATCTTAAGTTAGATATTTTGCTTCCGCCAATAGTTACACCGCCATTCCAGTTGTCTAGTACCTGTCTCATCGCAAATTCAGAGTAAATGTTAAACAACATCGGAGATAATACACATCCATTACACGGTAGCATTCCATTCTCTAACCAAAAAGACGTAGAAAAATTGAATCATGCCACCTAACACAGACATAGGTAACAAAAAGGGTCACTGTGTACTTGACATATCGAAAGCCTTCTACAGAGTGTGGCATGAGGGACTTCCGTTCAAGCTTGCTGCTCATGGACTACCACCTGGCCTGCGCCAGTGGCTGAATAGTTTTTTCAGACACCGATCTCTGTTTGTTGTAGTCCAAGGCTGTTCATCAGACTTATTTCCAATAAACGCCGGTGTCTCTCAGTGAGGATTAGTAAATAAAGTCCAGTTTAACGTACAAAAAGCCCAGGCAACAACATTGACAAAGAAGTTTCAGGTCGGCTCACCAACTGTGGAAATGGAGAGTCACCCAATACTCGAGTCACCTTCCATCAAGGTTTAGGGGATCAACATCAATAATAATTTGTCCTGGTACGATTATGTCGTCAGTATTGCTGAAACGACATCCCAGAAGCTTGGAGCTTTGTTCCGCTGTAGGAAGCTGTATACACCTGAGCAACTACTGCTGCTCTACAAGGCACAGATACGCCCATCGTTGGAGTATTGCTCCCTTGTGTGAGGTTGCGCTCCGAAGCACTGCCTAAAGCTTCTGGCACTATCCAGAACAGAGCAATCAGACTAACTGATACGCTTAACCTCACAAAGGACCTCCAAAGCCTGTATTATCGAAGAAGGGTGTCTGACATGTCCCTGTTTTTTACAGTGTCCATCACAGACGATGTTCGAGTAAGCTCTCCCAGATAGTAACACCAAAGGCCGTCCAAACGAGGAATACTAGAGGGGCTCTGCAAGCTCATCCTTACCAGGTCGAGATCCTTACTCCCCGAACTCTCCTCCAGCGTTCGTCCTTTTGGAGAACTTCAGCGCTATGGAATGAGCTGCAGCAATTCAAATCTAATGTGCACAGACAATTATCTTCTCACAGCGCTTCTACAGCGCCATAGGCTTTCAGCCTTTGCGGGAGTCTGACTATAAAGAAGACTAAAATGACGATCGAGCTTATACAAGGAGGAGGAAACACTGCTAGTAGTAGTCATTGAATCCCTAGGTGGTAAATGCCGGTGTACCGTGCGGCGGCGCACATCTTAGCCGCCAGAATCCAGATCCATGGGTCTACTTAGGACGCACGTTTCGCGGATCCAGGGATTGCCTCCATCACGGTGTGAGAAGTAGTCACTGAGTCTACTACTACTATATATACATTGATTAGGTTCATTAGTTTTTTTTAATTGGATATTGGCCTTTACTAACACCACTTTAAGCTATGAGTGTGTTATTTACTGATAATTTCTTTGTTTCAGCCACCAACTAGGTTCTTGATGTTCCGCGTATTCGGTATCTTTGCTAGTCTGCTCAAGCAATGTTCGACAATTCTGTCAGTGACAACCCTACTAGACCCACTCTTGTCCGTCTATGAAAAGAAATTTCCTAGCCGGAACTAACACCATATATCTATACAAAAAATATGATTGTAACACACGCAGCGATTCGTGCTAATGCTTACCTACAAAACCGTGGAAGCAAAACAATAAAGAACATCGGATGTGATTTATTCCTTATTATAGGGACATGCTTGGTCTACCAGGAGTGAACGGTCAGGGGCGTATTTATAGTTCGATTTAGGCAGCTCAGGTACACGAAAGTCTTCCACAAGTGAAAACCCAGCGACTCATTAACCTCCTTTGTCCTATAACGTTCATCAAAATCTTATAAAATCTGTTATAGTCGAAGGCTCAGAAGCATCAGCATCAGAAGTACTTTCGATAAACGCACGTATTTAGGTGGGGGTCCAGGTGGTCTGGAATCCACAAATATGCACCCCATTTAAGGTGGCAATTCTAGTCTAGACACCCTCCCCCCCAAAAGGTTAACAAGTGACACCCATAATCTGGACCCCCAAAACCAAATCCTGGATACGTACCTGAACGCCGATGTTCCTGAAGTAATCTGTCCTATCTCCTACACTACATGCTGTACATCAACAAGCTGCTGGAAATAACACCCAATCCAATCTACAGCTTCGCAGGCGACAGTACATTAATATCGTGCATGGAACCAGGCAAGCCACTATCATTCCAGGAGACTGTACGTCAGCGACAGCAACATGTCAATAATAGTCGACTGTGTATTAGTAAATAAAGTACAGTTTAACGTACAGAAAACTCAGGCAACAATACTGGCAAGGAGGTCTCACATTGGTTTACCAACTGTGGAAATGAAGGGTTACCCAATACTCGAGTCACCTTCAACATCGACAATAACATGTCCTGGTACGACGTGCTAAAATGACATCCCAGAAGCTTGGAGTTTTGTTCCGCTGTAGGAAACTGTATACACCAGAGCAACAACTGCTGCTCTACAAGGCACAGATCCGACCATCGTTGGAGTACTGCTCTCATGAGTGGAGATGTGCTCCAAAACACTCTCTAAAGCTTCTCGACACTATCCAGAAGAGATCAATTAGACTAATCGATATGCCTGACCTCACAAAGGACGTCCAAAGCCTGGAGTATCGAAGAAGCGTGGCTGACATGTCCCTGTTTTACATTGTCCATCACAGAAGATGTTCGAGTGAGCTCTCCCAGATAGTAATACCAAAGGTCGTCCTAACGAGGAACACCAGAGAGGCTCTGCGAGCTCATCCTTACCAGGTCGAGGTCACAACTCCCCGAACCAGTCTCCTCTAGCATTCCTTCTTTCGGAGAGCTTCGACGCTGTGGAATGAGCTGCCGGGGAATTTGTTTCCCAACGGCCACAACCTGCAGCATTTCAAATCTAACGTGCACCGACACTTATCCTCTCGCAGCACTTCTACAGCGCTATAGGCTTTCAGTATGGAAAGAAGCATGTCGCTAGTATAGAAAACACAGTATTCACACATAAAAAAAGATTGCTGATAGCGGTAAAGAATTTCATCCTGAAAAACTGTTCATCGTAAGTACTAATGATGTGGAATGAGGACTCGGCAATACTTTTCGCGCATTTGTGATCAAAATCAGCTGAACCATACTTATTTTGATTCCCCAAGCCTCTTTTAGAAACATCAGCCACTATCACTGTCAATTTACCGATTACGTATCGTCCACTGACGAAACCTAGCTCACAAGTCACAGGTGGTCGACGCTTGTTGCTCAATTTTTTTAATGTTTACCGCTAGGCGGACAAAATACGCCACAAGAAGAAACGATGGTCGATGCGACATAAGAAACCATAAACATTCATTGACAGGTAGCAACTTTGTGATCAGAAATGTTGCCCTATGTTACTTCTTTATGGACGAGTGTTTACATGTTCTTATCGTGCGTAGTGCCCACATAACAAAAGTATATACATTATACATACATTGGACATCGAATCAATGGATATGTATATATCAAATAGACATCAAAAAAATATACATTTCATGTACGTTTGTCGCGAACTTCCACATCCATGGCATATCCATAGAATGTACATATGTACGTCTAATTTACATGCATAGTATATGTAACATAGTCGAGGTATGAACATGTATATTCATAACATATACCATGTATATGTGACGCTCAATACCCGAATTCGGGTAATGCCCGAAAAAAATACGCAGGACTAGTTTTCAGCAAGAAATATTTCCCAAACCCGAAATATTAATTTTATACGGCTATTGAGCATTACCAAATAGGCAGAACTAGTTTTGCGCATCTTCAAATACACAAAACTACTTTTGCGCAACTTGAAATGCACAGAAGTAGTTCTGTGATACGAAGTGACAACCAAAGTGAATATTTGTTATGCATTGTGTCTGAAAAAGCTATCGTTTAGGTTAGGTAAGGTTAGGTTAGGTTTCTTTGCCAACGTTCCTGCAATATAAGTACGAAAAATAGGTTTGGAAGCACAAGCCAATTTGATGCTCACACAATCAAATAAAAAATTCAAACCAGCCTCAGTTGGCGATTTATTATTTGTTGGTATTCATTAAAATATATTTAACTTCTCCAACTTTATATTTATTTGAGTCTGTCGCTGGCGCTGATTAAATGGAAGAAGCAGAATTTGTGCTGGTCATTCAGAAAATATACAGAACTAGTCCTGTGCATTTCAAGTTGCGCAAAACTAGTTCTGTGTATTTCAAGATGCGCAAAACTAGTTCTGCCTATTAGGTAATGCTCAATAGCCGTATAAAATTAATATTTCGGGTTTGGGAAATGTTCCTTGCTCAAAACTAGTTCTGCGTATTTTTTTCGGACATTGCCCGAATTCGGCTATTGAGTGTAATATATATACCTACATACCAAAGTATATACAATGTACATACAGTGGATATGTAGGTATATCCACAAATGGAGCATGAACGTCTAACGGATGTAAAATAGACATAGACAAATTTACATTTCATGTACGTTTGTCGTGAATTTACACATCCATGGTATATCCATTAGATGTGCATGCATGCACTTTTAAAGCACATGCATAGTGTATGAAAGTTCAGTGTAGAGGCAGAAAGATAAACAAACTTTATACTTTCATTATGTATTGTTATTAATTCAATTTCTAGTTACAATAATAAAACTTGGCAAAATTGATTACTATGATTGTCATCTCTTTCCTGTTGAATGGCATGTCTAAAATCACAAAGAAATCAAGGTTATAAAATTTTGTGTGTGGTTTGTTCCGCTTACGACTTACCGTCAAATGCTGGATGCGAGTGATATCAGTAGTCAGAAGATAAGTAACATTGCACAATATTTCACTCGATCAGGTAATCAGGCACAACCAGCACCAGCACACACACGCTAACTACAACGAATGACTAGAAATCAGCAATGGCGACACTAGCTGTCCTTCGCGCAGGCGTAAACTACTAGATGTATATATTATGATACATAGACCAACAGCTTATGAATATTAACATATGTATATACCTACGTGAATATACATAGTATATTACACTAATGTATATCATTTTTCATATGTACATTTAACGTCCTATGAATATTCAAAATATACATGTTCAAACTGGAATATCTAATGTACATTCTGTGGATGTACAATGTACATATTCATATAGTGTTATGTGGGTATAGACGGTACCCTGTATGATATTTTTCCAGCATGGAAATGTACTTTTCCTACAATACGTACGTGAAGGAGGCGATCGATGGAGTGACCTAATATTAAACGTTAACCTAGATCCGCCCCTGCTTTTGCTTGATAAACGTGTCTCGCTTCCTTCGCTTTGATTTTTTAAGCGACAATATTTAAAATATTAAATTACAATCGACCCATACGGGTAGCCTAGCGGCAGGTATTTAAAATAGCATTTTCCCCTTCACGGCTTTGTGGTTTATTCAATAAGGGCGTTAAAGGCCAGAAATGAATAGAGAATTTCATTAGCTAATACGACGTTTATTGAAAGAACCGCAGGCAATATCGTCTAGCGAATAATGTTTAGATGGTCTACAGGCCAAATTGTTTTCCAGCCAACTGTTACCAGCTAGGACGTGTATTTTGTTGAAGCTGTGGGTCGTAGGCAAGTAGGCAACCAAGAAACAAGAACAACCAAGAAACGAAGCATCCCAGAAGTTAGAGATAAAGAAAAGAGAAAGCTGGGAGGTCATACATAAAACAATCAGGAAGATACTTAGCGCAAAAGAAGTAGAAGAGCGGTCACAAAACAACCCAAACACCTAATCCTAACATTGATGAAGGAATCGAGATGTTGGGCAAATGAAGAAAAAAAAAGAAGAGCAGTCAGCAAAGTCAATCCAGATAGTTTTTTTCCAGGAGTCATCCGACCATGCTGTCTCCGTCAATAGTGACGCCTTAAGCCCTATTGTATTACAACTCCTCTCATTTACAGTATCAACTCCAGCAATCTAGATTCCTGCATAAGTTTATGCAGTTTTCCTGCTGGTCCTAGTGCTGAGCGATACTCCATTGGTCCTAGCTTGGGCTTCTCAAAGAGCTGTTGTTCCTTGTGATTTAGCGCTTCGCACTCACAGAGCACATGTAGGGCTGACTCAATCCCTCTACCACACAGTCTGCAGTTGAAGTCTCCGTTGTAAAGTCCCATTTTATTCAGGTGTTCCTTCAGGCCACAATGTCCTGTGAGGAGACCCGTCGTTATTCGGAGCTGATTCCTACTCAAGGAGAGCAGTGTTTCAGCTGTTTTCTTGCATGGAGTTTTTATGAATGTTTTTCCATGAACACATTCTGGCAACAAGTTCCACTGCTCCTAGTGCTGATGTTTCATCCATTCTACGACCTGGTGTCTGATTGTGCTTTTAGGCACCCCCAGGGCGGGTTCTGCCCTAATGTATAGAGCAGACGAGCCTAGTCTTGCTAGCTCGTTCGCCCTTTCATTGCCCCTTATGCCTGAGTGTCCTGGCACCCACTCCAAAGTTACCTTGTTGTGTTCTGCCAGCCTTCCCAGTTCTTGTAGATATTCCCAGGCTAGCGCAGACATAACCTTGGGATCTTCTAGTGCCCTTAGTGTGACCTGACTGACTATAAGTGACGCGTTAGCTCTAAACAACTACTTCAAGAAATAGAGACTAGTACCGAGCCCCAACAAAACTGAAGTTTTCTGCTTCCACCTGAATAACAAACTAGCTAAACATGAACTGCAGGTACTTTTTGCAGGCGAACCCCTGAAACATAACCATTCCCCAAAATATCTTTGAGTAACGTTAGATCGCACCCTCTGTTATAAGAAATATCTCACAAACACTGCAGGAAAACTGAGAACATGCAACAACATTATCCAAAAGCTGTGTGGAACGACGTGGGGTCTCACGGCTCCAACTCTACGAAAGTGCGCTAGCTCTTATCTATTCGTGTACTGAGTACTGTGCGCCTGTCTGGATTAACAGCAATCATACCAGACTAATTGACGTCCAACTGAATCACACTATGAGACTTATTACAGGCGCAGTAAAGACAACCCCAACTCAATGACTGCCTGTACTCTCTGGCCCTACCGCGGCTACGAAGGACTGATGCCCTTCTAAGGGAGTATAACAAGATTACGGCCAACAACAAGCTGCCCATCCACCGAGCAATACCCCCGTTGCAGATAAACAGACCTAAATCCCGACAACCACCAATAAAGGATGCAGAAGGGCTTAAAACCAATAACTTCGACTCCTTAAACCAATGACGCTCCCAGTGGGAAGGTTTTGCAGAACACCACTCACGATGCGCATTTATGGGGGCAGCCTTACTTCCAGGATCAGAACTACCCCGGAAAGAGTGGGTAAACTTAATAGAGTCCGAACAGGCCACGGCAGATGTGCCGACTCCCTTTACAAGTGAGGCTATGTGCAAGCCCCCTTATGCGACTGTGGCGCGCCCCGCCAAACTATAAACCATATTACGAGCGAATCTGAACTGCGTACGTTTCAGGGATCGCGAGAAGAGTTCTTCACAGCCACACCGTTAGCGCTGAAGTGGTTGAAAGAAAGGGACATCAACCTATAGATACCAAAGGCTATGTATTTTAGCTTGTAGCTGTATATATTTTATTTTAGTCTAGGTTATAATAGTTTTTTTTAATCTATATTTACTATTGTCATGTTTTTGAGCCATACGATAAATAAATAAAATAAGTGCCGCGTAAACGGCCAAAAAGCGTATTATCTCAAAATCGAAAATTTTCGCGATCACAATACTCCCCTCATCTATCGCTGTGGGAAGTAAAAGTAATATATTTTGGTATATGTATACCCGGTATTTACCCGAGTAGCAATAAGGCATATACCCATTGGGTACGAAGTTTTATAATACCTGGTATTTGCTCATCACTGCTCCCCACTCTATAGATACAACGTCACTTTCAGAGTGTGACAGACGTTTTTTCCTTCTGAGAATTTTTGTATGAACAATATCGCACAGACATTCTAGAAATATTGTCTTCTAATAACATTTCTCTAGGCATACCCGCGTTGAAAGAAAAGTTAATATTCTGCGTCATATACACTCAAGGGTTCTATATTTAACCGTGGAACTTCCCTAACCACATATTAATATTAATGCTCTAACGATATGAAAGCTGGGAAGCCTTTGGTAAAGCCAAATAACCAAGCTTACACGTTTTCATACAGATTTATTCTATTGACGCCCGTCAGAAGAGCCATTCAACTGATTCTGAACGTTTAATACCCAATTTTGTAATAACTAAATTTGCTTTAGTATATTTTTTGCGCTAATTAACATTGCAGGATAAAAATGGGTGGTCTGACTATACAAATTACTCTTGCCATTAGGGGTGGACGAAATCCAACTGTGAAAATATAGTTGTTCGGCCATATCTGGCTTAGTTTTCAAGCTAGACAGTCGGTCAAACATCATTTTCCTTCAAATGACGTATCTACAATTGAGGTTCTGAATAAAAAATTTTTTTGTCATAAATGGAAAGATCATACATAAGTTTTATAACAAAAATGTTTTTGTTTTCTTTTTTTCGCAATAATTCAAAAGTTATATCAAAATAAGAATGGGTTTTTGAATCGAGTACCGAAAACACGCCGACAGCTCCCGAACCCGTGTGACGTCACCATGGCGGTAAGGATGCTCCTTTGACCAACGACGTCCTACTCCGATACTAGATTCTAGATTCCCAGCCAATCGCGAGAATATGGTAACTATAGTGTATATTTGTTGCAACACAGCCTATGAATGAAGTTTGCAGCTCGAGACGAAGTGTACGATCGAAATAAATATGTTTTTGAATGTTTGAAGTTGGAGTCAGATTACAGATTCCAGTAAGTAAGTACCTAATCAAATATGTTTCGTTGAAAAGATCTCCTCAATCGAAGGATGGCCCAGTGGTTAGAGAGTCCGCTAGTGTATCTCAGGGTCTTTGGATCGAAACCCAGGCCTTTTTTTTTTATTTTCTTTGTCAAAAAATTTATTGATGTGCTTTTTGCACTTGTTAGGCACATTTTTTCTACGATCAACATATATATGTGTTTGAATCAAATTTTTTTAGACATATTACTTGCACTGCACAGTGCTTGTTAAATTTTTATGAAAATTTAATATTGTTAAGCTTCATTGCCCAAAGTTAAATAAATAATAATACCAAGTGATAAACAGAATGTGATTACGAGTTTGAGTTACTTTTTTACATTAAAAAAACTTAAAAATGAATGAATTGAATGGATGAGGGGATTTTGTTTTATTAACCAACTATTACATTTAAAAAAAATCAATGGCGATTGATATTGACGGACAAACCTCATTTCCACTGATTTTTTGAATTGTCCACCGCCTCCTGTACTTAGTTTTTGCAATGTGCAGTACAAGTAATATGTCTAACAAAATTTGATTCAAACACATATTTATGTTGATCGTAGAAAAAATGTGCGTAACAAGTGCAAAAAGTACATGAATAAAATTTTTGATAAAGAAAATAGAAAAAAAGTTGGAAGGCTTGGGTTTCGATCCAAAGACCCTGAGATCCACTAGCGGACTCTCTAACCACTGGGCCATCCTTCGATTGAGGAGACCTTTTCAACGGAACATATTTGATTAGGTACCAGTTTAGCAGTACGTATTTTCGCGATTGGCTGGGAATCTAGTATCGGAGTAGGACGTCGTTGGTCAAAGGAGCATCCTTACCGCCATTGTGACGCCACACGGTTTCGGGAGCCGTCGGCGTGTTTTCGGTACTCGATTCAAAAACCCATTTTTATTTTGATATAACTTTGAATTAGTGTGAAAAAAAGAAAACAAAAACAGTTTTGTTATAAAACTTATATATGATCTTTCCAATTATCACAAAAAAGTACTTTTTTTCTTAATTCAAAACCTCAATTGTCCTCTATTTTTAAAGGATAACATCTGAAGGACTCAAAAAAGTTACCCAAATCACGGTCATCTAACCTTTTTAATGGCATGCAAAAATAAACGCTGCGAGACTGAACAAAAAAAGGCCAAACTCTCTGTATGGTTTCTCTGATAAATACAGGGCATGATGTAGGAGTTGCGTAGATGCAAAATAAAATTTCCACGAATAATTCTTCTATGAAATTAAATCTAATTACATAGGAAGAACAATAAGTTTTCCAAAGTTCTTTCCAACAAATACCATGGGCTCTATGAATTGAATGCTAATTCACATCTCAGGAATTGTACATGGTTGGAAGTTTAATCTCGGCGACTTTCTATTTAAAAATTTTATACCAGGAAAATATATAACTTTTGCAGAAGTTACCCAAATAAAAAGTCGGTTAATAAAGTTTCAGATTAAGTTAAATTATTTTCATCGCTTTTTTAGTTAGGATTAACTGCTGTTGTATACAGTTTGCATTTCCGCTCAACTCATCGTGGTATTAAACAACTTCCTCTTTTTCCAGGGATTGTCGAGTCGTCAGGGATCCACAGACACTAAAGTCAAAGGGATATGGCTTCGTGTCCTTTATCAAGAAAGCAGTAAGTATTCTTTTATTTCTTTTCTCCAAAGATCAGCTATGTTATGACGCATTGATTTTATATCTGCAAGTAAGTTAATTTTCATTCGATGTCATCAATGTATTTACATGGAAACGTTGAAGGTAACGTCGAAAAACCAACAGTTTTGGATAATCTGAGGTTACTAGTAACAAATCTCCGGTCGGAGTTTTCAGTTTCAGTCTCGTTTGACGAAAGTAAAAAATTCAGATATTTCAAGATCTTTAGGTTTGCCCAAATATCGAAAATCTTTATTTGACTTTCTATCAAGATGAAACCTCGTGTTTTAGATAATTTGAGGGCGCTGATTAGAAATCCGGTCGCAGTTTTGAGTTTCAGTCTCGTATGACGAAAATACAAAAATTTCAGATCTTTCCAGATCTTCGGGTTTGCCCAAAAAATCTAAAATCATTATTTACCTTCTATTGAGATGAAACTTTGGATAATTGGAGGGTGATGGTTATATATCCGGTTGCAATTTTTAAATTCAGTTTTGTATGACAAAAATACAAATATTTCAGGTCTTTCCAGATCTTCAGGTTTGCCTAAAAAATCCAAAATCTTTATTTGGCTTTCTATTGAGATGAAACTTCGTGTTTTGGATAATTAGAGGGTGCTGATTACAAATCCAATCGCAGTTTTGAACTTCAGTCTCGTATGACGAAAATACAGAAATTTCTGACTGGGTTTGCCCAAAAAATCTAAAATCCTTATTTGGCATTCTATTGGTTGGTTAACATGCTTTATTGCCAAAGATATATAAAAAATCTTATTGACAAAGCAAATAACTATGTAAAAGTACATAATGAAAGTACATATACATAAAAATTAAAATACAAATACATAAAAATAAATAAAATACTTAAAAGTCAGACATTCACAAATTAAAAATTTTACTGACACCCCATAGATGAAGGTTATTTTTATGTTCATCAAACACTTGGGGCAATAGCTGACTAACTCATTGAGTGAAGGAAAATTCAAAATATTGGTCCAGCGAGTAGAATGCTTGTGTTATTAGTATTTTTTTTTTATTGAGATGAAACTTTGTGTTTTGGATAATTAGAGGGTGGTGATTATAAATCCGGTTGCAATTTTGAAATTCAGTTTCGTATGATGAAAATAGAAAAATTTCAGGTCTTTCCAGATCTTCAGGTTTACCCAAAAATCTAAAATCTTTATTTAGCTTTCTATTAAGATAAAACCTCGTGTTTCAGATAACTAAAGGGTGCTGATTACAAATTCGGTCGCAGTTTTGGGTTTCAGTCTCGTATGATGAAAATAGAAAAATTTCAGGCTTTTCCAGTTCAACGGGCTTGCCCAAAAATTCTAAAACCTTTATTTGGCTTTCTATCAAGATGAAACCTCGTGTTTTGGATAACTAAAGGGTGCTGATTACAAATCCGGTCGCAGTTTTGGGTTTCAGTCTCATATGACGAAAATACAAAAATTTCAGAGCTTTCCATATCTTCGGGTTTGCCCAAAAAATCTAGAATATTTATTTGGCTTTCTATCAAGACGAAACCTCTTGTTCTGAATAATTTGAGGCTGCTGATTACAAATCCGGTCGCGGTTTTGAGTTTCAGTATCGCTTAACGAAAAACCAAAATTTTCAGATCTTCATGTTTGCCTAAAAAATCGAAAATCTTCATTTGAATTTCTATTAAGAAAAAACCTCGTGTTTTAGATCGTTTGAGGATGCTGATTGCAAATCCGGTCGGTTTCAAAAATTCAGACATTTCAGATCTTCAGGTTTGCAAAAAAAATCGAAAATCTCTATACAGCTTTCTATAACAATACATTTGCAACCTAAACGTTATTGCCTTTTGAAATAAAATGATAAATTACAGATTGCAAAATATCGAACTGGCCCCCAGTTTAATATTTCATTACTTCTTGATAGTCGCTTCAACGGAGCTACTTGAAGTGGAACATTATAGAAAGACGACGCTTTCAACTGGAACTGAAACCTTATTATGAACAGGCTTCTATAAATGCTGCTAAAGTTTAAGTAAGGATGCAACCGATTATTATTACGATTAGATTAATTGGCGATTATCAAAGTTTCCCGATTAACAGTAATTGCCGATTTTAATCGACAGCTTCACAAGCGCAGCAGAGGGACCTATAGTCTGGTCACTGTAGGTAAAAGAAACCCGAAAAATCGCATATGGTTGAAAATTCACGCAGAATCATCTGAATCCTGTTAAGTCAGAAGTCGCGATGGATATTGTAGTACCAAACTTAGCATTTGATGAAATGCTCTAAAGTAATATCCAGTATACCATCTGCAAACCTATGCAACTGGTTACAGTAGGTCCAGAACTCGAATAGGTAAACTGGCTACTGTTTTCCAAGCAAAAATAGCTGCAAATATGGAATGCGACAGAACATGCATAGATAAATAATACAGCAAAAAGACTATCTATGTAAAAACAGTCACTCGGTGGCTCTGATGGCATGGGCAAGTAACCATTATACTTCAAAGATAGTATGGGACTGCCATAATAGCGTAAAGACACTAGCGAAGACCAACAGAGTAACGTTATCTTGGGTGCCTAGTCACATAGGAGTACTCCGACAGATATGCTCACAGATTTCGAACAGGTTTGCGTATGACGTCACCGCGTGACAAAAATGTACACACAGAAAAATCTGTCGTTCTGTCAAAGACTTACGCTTGGATTCAATGGGACGTTACACTCAGCATTCCTCAAATACAGCGATGTTTTATCCAATGGGAAGTATATAGTTGGTAACGAATTATATCGTATTGTCGATTCAACTACAAGACGTCATTGGATTCCAATGAATAATTCAATCGCAGCCTGTCGTTGAATCGAATCTGTGTTTGGTAATTGATTCTAAACTACTTTCTTTTCCTTGGACCAACAGATTTTATTGCGAGGACGGCTGATTGATTCGTTTGGATGTTTAGTTGTGTGATTTTGTATGAAGTTATAAAAGGCATGATATAAGAATTAGACATAAGCCTGCACCAGTTGTTGCATTATTACCGGAAATATAACTGTCTGAGTAATCGAAATACCTGCATTCAAATGTGGGTGTTAGCTCTTCTAAGTCCCAATTTCTCAGTAGGTCCTCCATTTAATATATAACTGGGCACACCTAAATCAAACAATTGCTGATGCAATACGCAAAACCACGAGATGACATCACAACACAGCTAACACCGAAACAACATAACGGAACAACCTCGTCCATGTTGGCGTGTTCGCGGCGATAGTAACACTGAGATCATCCCCCTGTTCTTTATTCTTACGGAACATCAGTCCCGCCGAATACTGATTACAGTTCAGCGAACGACAAGGGCCATTGAAACAAAATTAATTTTTATCAGATGAATTATCACGAACTGCTGTTGCAGTAATAATTTTTGTACATTAAATAGATTGTATGCTTTGCTTAAATGAAACATAGGGTAAATTTCGAAAACAAAAGGATGTTTTGATTGCATTATATGTCAATGCTGGTATTAGAAGGATTATGCATATCGTTAGAACGAATATAAAATGATTTTGAATTTGTTTCAAATCCATGTCATTGAAAGAATTCAAATATTTTTAAAGCGATGGAGAAACATCCAAATACTAACAATTAATTGGAAACGCAACAGTATTTTTTTCTGTGTATAAGCACGTGGCGCCAAAACATGGATTTTTGATCGTTTTATTCTGTTTCTTGTTG
Source organism: Callosobruchus maculatus (assembly GCA_951848785.1). Classification (NCBI taxonomy): domain Eukaryota; kingdom Metazoa; phylum Arthropoda; class Insecta; order Coleoptera; family Chrysomelidae; genus Callosobruchus; species Callosobruchus maculatus. The sequence continues at coordinate 328,297 of CATOUR010000209.1, read as the reverse complement.
TATCTGTCTTAGATATTTACTATTCATACAAAATGAAAGAAGATCATGCTCAGTATAATATAAACAACACATATTGCTCTGTATATGAAAAAAATATTGGTGAAATAGAGGATTAGAGAATGGATAATCCGTTTGCAATTATTTGGTGCGTACTGAATTTCAGATAAAAAAAATTGATTGTATTTATTTGTTTTATGGTCGGCCTCCCGCAAAGGCTGAAAGCCTATAGCGCTGTAGAAGTGCTGCGAGAGGATAAGTAGGTGCACGTTAGATTTGAAACTCTGCAGGTTGTAGCCGTCGGGAAAACAAATTCCTCGGCGGCTCATTCCACAGCGTCGAAGTTCTCCAAAACAAGGAATGCTGGAGGAGACTGGTTCGGGGAGTAGGGACCTCGACCTGGCAAGGATGAGTTCGTAGAGCCTCTCTAGTGTTCCTCGTTCGGACGGCCTTTGGTGTTATTATCTGGGAGAGCTCTTTCGAACATATTTCGTGATAGAATATGTAAAACAGGGACAGGTCAGCCACCCTTCTTCGATGTTCCAGGCTGTGAAGGTCCTTTGTGAGGTTAGGCGTATCAATTAGCCTAATTGCTCCCTTCTGGATAGTGTCCAGAAGTTTTAGAGAGTGATCCGGAGCGCATCCCCACACGTGGGAGAAATACTCCAACGATGGTCGGATCTGTGTCTTTTAGAGCAGCAGTAGTTGCTCCAAGCTTCTAGGATGCCGTTTTAGCAATACTGACGACGTGGACGTGCCAGGATATTATGTTATTGTTGATGTTGTTCCCCAAAAGCTTGACGGAAGGTGACTCGTCTATGGGGTGACCCTCTATTTCCACAGTCGGTAAGCCAACGTGAGACTTACTTGTAAGTGTTGTTGCCTGAGCTTTCTTTACGTTGAACTGTCCTTTATTGACTAATCTCCACTCGATAATTGTTTTGATATCTACGTTGACCTGTGAAGCATGTTGCTGTCACCAACGTACCGTCTCCTGGGATGAAGGTGACTTGCCTGGTTCCATGGATCAAGTGCAAAGTAGCATAAGATAAATAACGCTGATATCGTTAAACTATCTCTAATCGAAATTTAAGATGATTATGAAAGCTGAATATATTGAAGTGCCCTTGTATCCATCCACACAAAATTGGTCCTGTAACCTCTACTTAAGTGAGCTGTCAGATGAAAACGCGCAAAAACGTCGGCTGTATAGAATCCGATACGTCCAGGGAGTTGCACAATGGAAGGAGTAATATGTTTAAAGCAGCCATAAAGTTGGCAGGCATTGCTTCTCCAACGTCACAAAAATCCGACTCCACGATAGTCGGATAGTATCAGCTTAAAAAACATTGTTTTTATGGACATTCTGATAATAAATAATAAACGTTATAGGTTACAAATACTGCTAAATGATTCCATACAGTTGAATTCAAAAGACAAGCTTTATTTTCTAAGATGTTTCGGTATAGTAAATTCGTCGTCAAGTTTTTTTTTATGGTCGGCCTCCCGCAAAAGCTGAAAGCCTATGGCGCTGCAGAAGCGCTGCGAGAGGATAGGTATCGGTTCACGTTAGATTTGAAACGCTGCAGGTTGCAGCCGTTGGGAAACAAATTCCCCGGCAGCTGATTCCACAGCGTCGAAGTTCTCTAAAAGAAGGAATGCTGGAGGAGACTGGTTCGGGGAGTAAGGACCTCGACCTGGTAAGGATGAGCTCGCAGAGCTTCTCTAGTGTTCCTGGTTCCAACGGCCTGTGGTGTTATTATCTGAGAGAGCTCACTCGAACATCTTCCGTGATAGAATCTGAAAAACAGCGATAGGTCAGCCGCCCTCCTTCGATTTTTCAGGCTGTGGAGGTCCTTTGTGAGGTTAGGCGTATCGATTAGTCTAATCGCTCTTCTCTGGATAGTGTCCACATGGGAACAATACTCCAGAGATGGTCGGATCTGGGCCTTGTAGAGCACCAGCAGTTGCTCTGGTGTATACAACTTGCTACAGCGGAACAAAACTCCAAGCTTCTGGGATGCCGTTTTAGCAATACTGACGACGTGGTCGTGCCAGGACATGTTATTGTTGATGTTGATTGATGGAAGGTGATTCGACTATGGGATGACCCTCCATTTCCATGGTTGGTAAGCCATCGTGAGACTTCTTTGTAAGCGTTTTTTGTACGTTGAACTGTACTTTATTTGCTAATCCCCACTCGACAATTGTTTTGATATCAGCGTTGATCTGTGAGGCATGCTGCTGTCGCCGACGTACCGTCTCCTGGGATGATAGTGGCTTGCCTGGTTCCAAGGCACGACACTAATGTACTGTCATCTGCGAAGCTGTAGATTGGACTGGATGTTATTTCCAGCAGCTCGTTGATGTACAGCAGAAACAGTGTAGGGGATAGGATAGATCCCTGAGGAACACCGGCGTTTATTGAAAATACGTTTGATCAACAGCCCTCGACTACAACAAACAGAGATCGGTCGTTCAAAAAGCTATTCAGCCACTGGCGCAGGCCAGGTGGTAGTCCATAAGCAGCAAGCTTGGCCAGAAGTCCGTCATGCCATACTCTGTCGGAAGCTTTCGATATATCAAGTGCAACAACACGGGATTCGCCATGATTGTCTATTGCTCTGTTCGACAAGTGAGTGACGTAGGCAAGGAGGTCACCTGTAGACCTGTGCTTACGAAAGCCATACTGGCGATCATTTATAATGTTATTGTTGTCCAGGTATTTCAGGAGCTGTGTTAATGACAGTCTCCATAACCTTAGACATGATGCTGAGAGGAGCCACAGGTCTATAATTGGTGTGATCAGTTTTTTTGCCTTTCTTAGGGATGGGTTGTACGCCGCCAATCTTCCACGAAGCGGGAAACACGCCTCGTTGGTACGAAAGTTTTAAGAGCTTGCAAAGAATAGGTGGAAGCTCAGCGGTACAGCGTTTAAGGACAATGGCTGAAATTTGGTCAGGACCAGTAGCTTTATTGGTGTACAGTTTTTGGAGGATGCTTTTTACATCTCGATGTTGAAATTTGACCTCTGCCATTCTCGAGTTCACGCTTATGGTGGTGGTCGGAGTAGTTCTTGGAAAGTCTACAGTAGAATTGGCTGCGAAGAGCTTCCCCAAGATGTCTGCTTTTTTTTTAGGAGCAGAAGCGATGGATTTGTCCTCTCTGGTCAAGGGTGGTATTGACGAATAGGAAATGTTCTGACTAACAGCCTTAGCTACAGACCAGAATATTCTGGACGAGCTAGGACCTGAAAGGAGCTTGTTCTTAATTTTTTGGTTGTGTTCCTCCTTGCTGCTGTCAATCACGCGCTTAAAGTGACTTCTGGCGTCAATAAAACTGCGGTGGCTCTCAGCATTTGGATTTTTCCTCCATTCTCTGTAATGTTGGTTTTTAGAGGTATATAATAGAGGTAGAGGTATATAATAATAACCTTGCTGAGCTTACTTTTCAAACTTACGTCTTGTGATAGATCGTCCAATGTAGCCGTAGCCTTACCCTTTATTTCCTGGGTTAAGGGTGCCGCACTGCATTCTAAAGATGGCAGAATCTGACGGAGTCACTTTAAGAGAGGCTAGGGCGTAAATCACGCTTTTTGCGCGGTTAAAAATTCATGGTAAAAGATTTATAAGAAAAGTGCACACTTTCCGCATACTCTCTACTAGCTTTACTGCCTCAAAAATTGCCGGTCAAGACGGTTTCTTTTAGAGTATGCTTGTGAGGTACGTACAATATGTTTCAGGATTTCTGACAACACTAAGACTGATGCAAAATATTGTTATTGGTAATGAGTAATGAATAGCGTGCTCAGATTGACCCTATGATGTCCGGTTCTCCAGAAAAGCATAATTTTTGTGAACCTGGGGATCCAGGTTATCCAAAATCTTTGAGTTTCCTCAAAAGGGACAAAACCTTAGAACAGAGGCCAGTTTCGAAGTCAGTGCACCTGGAGTAGCCAGCACAAAAATCATAATAGGCTGTTCACTAACCTACGAAGGTTGACCTAATGACATAAATCACCTTTTTAGGTCCATCCGAACATTGCGTCGCCTATTGAACTGAAACGAGACTTAAAATTTTCTGTGTACATACGAGTATTTATTGCTTTAAATCGTTTTGTATTTTGTATCGTGGAAAGTATTAAATTGATTCTTATGCAATTTTGACACAGTTCCATTACCGTGGTGAGGATGGAAGACGCGTATGGTTGTTATAAATCGTGTCAGTGGCAGCGTAGCAATAACCATAAAACTAGAAATATGAAAACAGCTGAAACTTAAACTTCGTTTTTTGGGTGGGGACTAAATTGAGGTGGTTTGGGGGGTTGTAAAACTGAAAAATTTGTTGTATTGATAACAGGCTGTCCACTGAACTGCAAAGGAAAGACCTAACTGCATAACATGATTTTCGGGGGGGGGGGGGGGTACTGGCGACGTTGATTTGGTTGCAAGGGAATCTCAGACTATAGCTTCATGCTATGGAAAAATAATAAACTGGTACCACCGTGAAAAGCAATGGCGCTCCCAAGAACATGTATAATAATAATTTATTCACCAACAATACGGAGAATAAATAAATTATTTGACCCACAGAAGGTGCTGACCTTGTGCGTGGGTTTCACTGCAATAAATACATATATTTTACAAATACATATATTAAACCTAATACTAACTATATTAAAAACTTGTGAGTATGTCAGTTCAAAATCCTGTTAATGACATTTGAAAAAAAATCTCTGGGTGTATCCATTTTTTTACTTTTTTTTTATACAATATGAGATCTTATGAATTTCAGTGAAGCAGCAAGTATATCGTATATGCAGCAACATAAATATATTAAACTTTTTTGGCCTATCGACTTAAATATAGGAGGTCTTAAGGTCCTATTCTTGGTTCGTGTATTATGTTCATGGCTATTGAAGTTGATGTAATTTTTATGTTTGTGGACGAAATTCAATATGTCATAGGTGTATAGTTGTCGGATATCAAATGTCTGGGATTCTTTAAATAAATTATTTGAGGGGTAAGTGAGTTCTTTATAATAAATAACCTTCAAAACACATTTTTGCAAGGAACTGGTACTCTTCAAATGAGTTTGATGCACTCCTCCCCAACCAAAGATGCCATAATTTAGCTGGGACTGTACAGGAGAATAATACAATGTTTCTAAACAACGGGTCTTTAGAAATTTCTAATAAATTTGAATTTGAATTTGTCTGACTTTTCGCGAAAGAAATATTATTTGTAAATCCCATTTTAAATGTTTGTCAATTATTATACCTAAGTATTTGACACTATCAGCCTCAAAAATTTATCTTTTGTCTATTTCAATAGGTCCAAAATTCGATAACGTATTTTTATATGACGAAAAAGATAAATAGTAAGGTTTATCAAAATGTATCGTAAGAAGATTGGTATCAAACCAATTTTTAATAATTGTTATATCATACCTGATTATTTCTTGGATTTCTTTCCGTTTCAAACAATACGAACAATTTCTAACGAAAATGACAAATATTTTTCACTTTTTAACGCCCCCCTCTATATCTCCGATCCCTCCCATTTTGGGGTTATGGTGCAATGACAAAAAAGTTTCCAAACTGCCTCTAGAACTTCAAAGTCAAAAAATGTTTTGACTTTATTTCAGCAGCACCTTACGATTTTATTGGATTTTAGAGTACGGGCTCTTACCTCGCATTTTGACACGTTCACTCAATATTTTCTACTCTAACCCATTTAAAATTTCCGCGGAATCGAATGGCGTGCTCAGATTGACCCTAGGATATCTGGTTCTCCAGCAAGAACATTTTTTTGGACCTGGAGGTCCAGGTTATCCAAAATATTTGAGTTTCCTCAAAACAGACAAAAACCCGAAACAGAAGCCAGAGGCCTTTGGCTTGCCTGGGCGTATCTTGGCTCTATCAAATCGCTACAAACTCCTGCTGTATTCATCTGCATTGAGAAACGTGAAATTCATCCTACTGTATAGGCTTTTCGGATAATACAGCTCAGTGTAATAACGGTTCCCTATGTTTGCTTTCGCTGTAATGGACAGTTTTACCAATATCAGCCACTCCATCGGATGCCAGAACATCCCCATTGTTTTTCGTGAATCGTCCTTCATATTCGCTGTCTATTTTGTAATGATGGCAAAAAATACCGCGAAATTTCACAGCGGCAACTTGCGTACACTTAGCGCTCCGCTCAAAAAATATTTGCGCTTTTATGCACACATCCCATATAGAGACAATGTCCGATGCACCACGGAATATTGGTTTTTCTATTTTTCAATGTGTCGCCCTAACAAGTCCTTGTCCAATAACAGTGCTTTTAATGGAATATGGTCGGCAGCAACGCAAAGAAGCGTCTTTAGAAGAAAATGGGAGTGAACAGAGTATTTTTTATATCAGGAGTTATAGCATGGCCGACTCTACACTAGGCCGGACCGTTAGATGTGGCAACCTGGCTTAGCTGTCAAATAGTGGTCCGGTTACCGTAAATTGTTTTATAGTTTCAGAATAATAATTATTACATTTTATATGTATTAAGAGTTCATCTTGGTTGATAAATTAAGAAAAAACTTTTTAGAACTACTACTACTAATACCACTAACATCTGATGTCTGGTTCATTGTAGTCAAACACTACAAAATAAAAATAAACGCAACCTGTTTCCTGCTGCCACTTCCACTTAAATGAACACTCAATCTACTTTGTAAATTTTCACTTGAGCTAGAAAAATTCACTATTACGTCACTTTGAAGCCATTCTTGCTGGTCTTGATTCCCTTTCACTATCAAATCTTTTCGTAGGTATGCCCAGATGCATGCCCAAATGAGTTCTATTAACTGTCTCTTTCTGTGATATTTGGGAGGTCCTGAAAACATTGTAGGTACCACATTGTGCTTTAAAATAGGTCTTATCCTTTGAAATGTTTGTAAATTATTGTCTTTATTTTTATAAATATAACCAGCCCTTACGAGGAATACCGTTCACCCACTTCTGTTTATGTCCTTTATTGGAAGCACAATTGCTAGAGCAACCTGGTACTACACACTTTGCAGGCATCTTTTTATCTGTATAGTTTCTTTTGTGCAGGTAAATAATTAGAAACACATTAAAAATCACCTTCCACTCTTCTTGTTTACTCTGGAATGTTATGGTTGGTATGTTCTTTATTGGAAGCACAATTGCAAGTGCAACTTGGTACTACACACTTTGCAGGCATCTTTTTATCTTTATAGTTTCGTTTGTGCAGGTAAATAATTAGAAACACATTAACAATCACCTTCCAATCTTATTTTTCACTCTGGAAGGTTATGTTTGGTATGTCCTTTATTGGAAGCACAATTGCTAGTGCAACCTGGTACTACACACTTTGCAGGCATCTTTTCATCTGTATAGTTTCGTTTGTGCAGGTAAATAATTAGAAACACATTAAAAATCACCTTCCAATCTTCTTTTTTGCTCTGGAAGATTACACTAATGACTTAACAACAAATAAAAGCTCGGCCCCCGATTCAGTGTTGCCATATTTCAATGCTCCGGCCTAGTGAGTAGAGTCGGCCATGGTTAAAGAGGATAGCTCAAAGGAGCAGATTCCGTTTGAATACCGGTAGTAAAGTAAGAGGTCACCAACCTCATGCCAGCTGGATCGAGGCTGAAGGTGGTGCCTTAAAGTTGGGCCACGAATAAGTCGAATTGCCCTGCTCTGAACTGCATCAAATATACAGGGTGGGCCAATAGTGAGTGACGGAAGACTATGGGCTTACTAAAATGTATTTTAGAGATGTGTTACTTGATTATGGTAGGGACCCTTGAGGACTGTAACGTAAAAATATTTTCATTTAAACTTTGACGTTTATACAGGGTGATTTATCATCATCAAACTTTGAACTGAACCTCCTAAATATTATTGCTTACTTGGATTCCCTGGACAATTCTAGCGAGACTCTATGCAACTTTAAACGGACCTATATCATCATTTGGCCAATAATGGGCAACATTTGACCACTTATTGCAATAAAAGGTGACATTTTTTCAGGTGTTTTTGTATTCTATTTGAACAAGTTAAGGTACACAAAGATTCTAATTTTCTCGAAAACAAATCGTTCTATTTTAAAAAATTAAACGTCAAAATACATAGCGACACACCTTTAAAACAAGGTATTACTCGATACCCCTTGTTATTTTTGTTGTCTCGGAATATTGTGGCGAAATCTCCCAAAAAGAATTTTCCTACATTGGCAATCAAGCAAAGCCACCTTTAGTTTGACCCGCTTGTGTCTTTAGGTTACACTGGAATGTCAGAAGCATCCTTAATAACTACATGTATCTTTGTGTTGATGTCTACGGAAAGTCTTAACCATTAGGGTGACATCGAAGTAAATACTATCACGTACTTCCCAGGAGGATTATCGCATTAGTGCGAGTTCTCTCTTTGCCCTACGTGCTCTGATGGATGAGGGATTTAGGGTTTTCTACTTCGGGTCACACTGGCTCTGTTTACTCTTCAGATAATCTTGATTCTGTTATTACTTAGAAATATCGATGATATACAGAGAAGCTTATTATAGTATAGGAAGAGACAACGACTGAATAAAATAATAATAATACGTCTTTATTCGTTCTCACAAAATAAACAAGAAACGAAGGGCTCAATGTAAAAAGTTCCTAAGCCATATTTTTCTGTGTTTGAGAAGAACACTTTTAAATTTTATCTTTCTCTATGAAAATAGTACTTTTTCGAATAATAATTTGATTTGTTACAATCTTGTATTTTATTACTTTTAATGAGAGCGTCTTTAAGTAAAAGCTAGTTTAGTGGTCTACTTTCCAAGATTTTGTTTTTCTTTTACTTCCCACACCGATAGGTGAGGGGAGTATTGTGATCGCGAAAATTTTCGATTTTGAGGTAATACGCTTTTTGGGCGTTTTATGATGCCTACATAACGAAAATCCACGTCACTCATTTCCGTCGGTCTGTCTGTCTGTCTGTCGGTCTGTCTGTCTGTCGGTCTGTCTGTCTGTCGGTCTGTCGGTCTGTCGGTCTGTCTGTCTGTCGGTCTGTCTGTCTGTTGGCGTTTTTCTAACGTCGTAATCTCAGTAACCACTGCATGGATTGTGATGAAATTTGAGCAGTTATATGTTGCGGTGTCGTAGTAGGTAACGTTCGGATAATTTTGGAAATCGTTGTACGGGGGGTGGAGTAATTAGCAAAAAACGAAAAATTTCAAATATTCCTTAAACTTCGTTTTTAGTCGTTTTAGGGTTCCTGATCATTTTTTACTTTTTTCTTTGGGTGGGGGTGAAATTGGGGTAGTTAAGGGGTGGGAGGTTGTGAAACTCAAAAATTTATTCCATTCATAATAGTGTCCATTGACCTGTGAAAGAAAGACCTAGCGGCATAATAGACGTTTGTTAGGACTATCCGGACATTGCCTTGGCTATTACAGAAATACTTGGTATTGGTAGGGGTAGGTATTGCTTTAGATCTTTCTGAATTTAGTAACATGGAAATTATGGAATTAATTTTAATGAAATTTAGACACAGTATTATTACCGCGGCAAGGATGAAAAATGCGTATGGTTTTCAAAAATCGTGTCAGTCGCGGCGCAGCAATAATAAAAAACTAAAAATAGAAAAATAGCACAAACTTCGTTTTTAAGCAATTTGGGGGTCCCTGATTGTTTCGTTTCGTCTAGTTGAAGCTGAATTGTGGCGTTTTAGTTTTTTTTTTTTTGTTGTTGGAACAGCTTGGAACATCTATCATCTTATAAAATTTCATTCAAGTACCTTTCCTTGTTTTATGTTTTAATGCTCTGCTGATAGTTTCGCAAATATTCGAGAATTTATCTTCTATATCTTTGCTTCTGTCATAAAATATATCGCAGCCTAAGTATTTGAAGTGTTTTACCTATTCCAGTACTTCACCGTTTACGACAATCTTTGTCCTAACTGTATATTTACCTGAGAAAGCCATTGTTTTAATTTTGTTTGTCGATATTTTCATGTTTTTTTGACAGATTTTTTGTAGATCGTATTCTGTTTCGGTTAAAAGTACTAGGTCTTCGGCATATAAAATAGAGTTTGGAGTGGTATCTTGGTGATGTATACCTTCCAAGATTTTATTTTTTTTTCACAAATGGACTAAGGCACTTTTTTCTTTGGATTTCAAAAGGGTAGTATAACCTGTAAGATACTTTAGAGTATTTTTATTTTATAATATATGAGAATACAAAATACATTAGAAATACTAAATTTGTTCATAGATTCCGTGTCAGTCTATTGCTTCATCAAGAACTTCATTTTTTGAGCCACGACGCATATTAGATCTAATATTATCCGTGGGTCAGATATATGATTTCTATAAGAGATAAAATGTGGTAAAAGTGACAGTTTTGCTTAATATGATAAAATTTTCAGGTTATCTCAGCATAAAACAGGATTTTTTTTTATTTTATGGTCGGCCTCCCGCAAAGGCTTAAAGCCTATGGCGCTGTAGAAGCGCTGCGAGAGGACAAGTATCGGTTCACGTTAGATTTGAAACGCTGCAGGCTGTAGCCGTCGGGAAACAAATTCCCCGGCAGCTGATTGTACAGCGTCGAAGCTCTCCAAAAGGAGGAATGCTGGAGGAGACTAGTTCGGGGAGTAAGGACTTTGACCTGGTAAGGATGAGCTCGCAGAGCTTCTCTAGTTTTCCTGGTTCGGACGGCCTGTGGTGTTATTATCTGAGAGAGCTCAATCGAACATCTTCCGTGATAGAATCTGTAAAACAGGGATAGGTCAGCCACCCTCCTTCGATGTTCCAGGCTGTGGAGGTCCTTTGTGAGGTTTGGCGTATCGATTAGTCTAATCGCTCTTTTCTGGATAGTGTCCAGAAGCTTTAGAGAGTGCTTCGGAGCGCATCCCTACACATGGGAGCAATACTCCAGCGATGGTCGGATCTGTGCCTTGTACAGCAGCAGCAGTTGCTCTGGTGTATACAACTTCCTACAGCGGAACAAAACTCCAAGCTTCTGGGGTGCCGTTTTAGCAATACTGACGACGTGGTCGTGCCAGGACATGATATTGTTGATGTGTTGATTTTCCTATACAAACACAATATTATCGACAATATTACAAAAACCCACTTACCTGTGTTTTTTTGTAAACACACTGTATTATGTATAAGGTTGCGCAGAACCTCGATACCTTAGCTCTGAACTGTAGGAAGTTGTTGCACAAAAAACAATGTTATTAATGGCCGTTTTAACTTCCTCGATTAAAACATTCGAAGTAGAACTCAGCAAGGAAGTGTGAAGTTTTGGCGATTCCGTAGAATTTTACTATATACCCCGGTGCGGTGCAAAGTTTTGCATTCAAGGCAGCAGGTACTGTTAAAAATGACTCCTTCCTAAACTTCTATCGAAATGGAAGCAACTTCCAGATTAATTAAGTCCTAGTGTCTCTGTGTTACTTCCGTTCCTCCGCAAAGGGCATATTTTGTATCTCAAACAGTACATTTTACTTTCCAGACTAATAAGAAATATTGTAAGTTACTTTTGCCTTATTTTTTTGTCACAGTGATTACGGTTGAGTTGAAAACCACCCTTGGGGTGACACTCCGCCCTTGAATGAATAAGGACCAGAAGCTATCCAGCACGGAATGTGGCTGGTGCATAGGCCACACGATGGGCCCTTTTGCGCCTCTATCCGCGCTATTTCCTAAGACCTGCCCTTTTGGCAAAGGCAAGTACATTCTTAGGTCCTATCCGTTCTATCTCTATTGGTTCCAAGGTTCTTGAGTCCAGCATAGTCTGCCTGTGATAACCCAGGGTTTCTCGGCGACACAAGATGTGTGCCGAGGATTCTTCCTCTTCACCATACCACCTGCACGTTGGGTCGTTGACCACCCTCATCACGAACAAGTGCCGCCTGAAGGTGTTGTGACCCGTTAATAGGCCTACTAGCAATCTCAAGTTACTCCTATCCAGAGAGAGACAAAATCGTCCTATTCTCTCTGCAGGCCCTGCTAATAGTTCCCGAGTTTGACGGAGATGACCAGAGATGTTGTTCCATCTCAGAGAGTGTTGATTCTGGATCCACTCTCCAGTTGTTTTCCTAATCAAGTTTGCAGATAGTCCTAAGGCTGGTTCCGGGCCCACAAAACTGTTGCCGGTTCCCATCCTAGCCAGATGATCCGCCAAGTCGTTACCCTTTACCCCTGCGTGCCCAGGTCCCACATCAGTGATACCTTGTGTTTAGCTGAGATGTCGTTAAGAGCCCTCCTGCACTCCAGGACCAGTCCCGACGTTATTGTCCAAGCACTCAGTGCTTTGATGGCTGCCTGACTGTCAGAGCAGATAGTAATCCGCCTTCCTAGGCCCGTCAATTTCCCGAATACGATTGAGTTGAAAACCACCCTTGAAGTGACACTCCACTCGTCCCTATGGGAGTTCCTTATCACCTAGTGTTTCTCATACAGCAACTCTACGAGTCTAATTCGGCTCGTGTAAGAATTGATGGTAACCTATCTAGTCAAACTGCAACCAGAAAAGGAGTTCGTCAGGGATGTGTATTATCTCCGATGTTGTTTAACATTTACTCTGAATTTGTGATGAGACAGGTATTAGACAACTGGAATGGCGGTGTAACTATTGGCGGAAGCAAAATATCCAAGTTAAGATTTGCTGACGATACAACCCTTATTGCAGCTTCTCAGGAAGAACTAGTAGCTCTATTAAACATCTTAGAACAACGTAGTGCAGAGTATGGGCTTGGTATTAACTACAATAAGACCAAGGTTATGATCGTAGATAGAGAGCATGATAATTATCGAGAAATAAAGTCAATAGGCCGTTGTGAAGTAGTTCAAAGTTTTATATACCTCGGTTCTTTGATCGATAATTCGGTTAGCTGTGAAAATGAGATTCGACGGCGCATTCAACAGGCACGTGTGGCCATGACAAAGCTTACTAAAATATGGCGTGACCATAACATCACTAAAGCTACAAAAATGTCGCTGGTTCAGTCTCTTGTGTTCTCAATATTTTTGTATGCCTCGGAAACTTGGACTGTTAAAAAGGCAGATCGAACTCGCATAGACGCTTTTGAAATGTGGACGTGGAGGAGAATGCTGAGAGTTCCTTATACCGTCCATCGAACTAACGTCTCCATACTGGATGAGGTCGGTAATCCAAAGAGACTATCCTCCATTGTGTCGACGAGAATGCTTACTTTCTTCGGACATATACACAGAAGCGATAATATGGAGAAACTTGTAGTTCAGGGTAGTGCCCCGAGTGGGCGGCGCCGTGGCCGTCCCCCTACACGCTGGGTGGATACGACGAAACAGTTGCTGGATATGAGTGTCAAGAGCGCCACTAAACTGGCAACAAATCGCGAACGATGGCGAGCTACAGTGCTCAAAACTATTGATAATATTCGTGTCGGCAATACTCTAGCTCCAACTTAATGCATTTTACGAGTTCACAACATGTCTGTTAAGACATTGTGACTATGATGATGATGATGATGATGACGATGAGTGCAAAATTAATCTCGTATAGGGGACTACAGATAATGCAGCGATATTCTAAGCGGAGACAACAAATAAACAGTTTATGCCGCAGAATGTTACCTGCGACATTTCAAGTTTCATCCGGTGGACTTTAGGGCACTTAAAGGAGAGTCATCCTGAGGAGTTCCCGGCCCCATTAGGATTTGGAGAGTACGTGAGTTGGCGGGCTGAAACTTTTTGGAAATAGAATAAACTGGCACGTGAAGATGTTGAAGTCGGATGATCCTGTGGTGATAGTATCTAATTATGGGGCGGCCATTGGAACTACGAGGGGTGTTCAACAAAACAGTGATGCATCAGACATAAACAGAAATTAGTTAGTGAGAATAATGAATTATCTTGTCCTACAGTTTTGTAGACATTTTAGTAAAGATGTCACATCTTGCAACTGAGCTGCTATTACTTGCATGAAGAATACAAACAGCTTGATAATTTTAAAAATGATAATCTTGGTTTATACACATCGACAGATCATTACAGGTCTCATAGTCATTTGTTAGTAATACATAATTTAACTGTATCTGCAAACTAGGACTAATATTTATTTGTATATTTAACAAATAAATAAATAACAAACAACAAACTCTATACCTAAAAAATCGAAAATCCTTATTTGTCTTTCTATTAAGATGGAGCCTTGTGTTTTGAATAATTTGAAGATGCTGATTACAAATCCGGTCGCAATTTTGAGTTTTAGTCTCGTTTGACAAAAGTGAAAAATCTCGGATCTTCAGGTTTACCTAAAAAATTGAAAATCTTTATTTGGATTTCTATTAAGATGAATCTTCGCGTTTTGGATTATTTGAGGATGCCGATTACAAATCCGGTCGCAGTTTTGAGGCTCAGTCTCGTTTAACGAGAATACAAAATTTCATATCGTTCAGATCTACAGGTTTGCCCAAAAAATTAAAAGCCTTTATTTGGTCTTCTATTAAGATGAAACCTCATGTTTTGGATAATTTGAGGATGCTGATTACAAATCCGGTCGCAGTTTTGATTTTCAGTCTCGTTTGAGTAAAATCAAAAATTTCAGATCTTTGGGTCTGCCTAAAGTATCGAAAATATTTATTTGGCTTTCTATTAATATTGAACTTCGTGTTTTTGGGTTATTTGAGGGTGCTGGTTACAAATCCGGTCACTGTTTTGAGTCTGAGTCTCTTTTGCATTAGTACCGTACCTTGAATGGGCCTATAACGTGACCTCAAATTGATCAATTCATTTACTGCGGTATTTTTTTGATGATACATAGGACCGTTTACTATAAAAAGTCAGCAGAAAACTTGATCCAAATGAGAACAACACTAAAAAGAGAATTGTACTGTAATTTGAAATAGCCGATGATGACGTCACCTGTAGGGAACCAATGAGAAACGTCCTTTCTGTAGGGAACCCATGAGAAGCGTCCTTTCGTGGTCCGATGACTACGAGCGGATGCTATTGTTTTGTACCAGTGAGCTCTTATTGGTTCCCTACAGGTGACGTCACGACCTGGGCGGGAAGTGTACGGATTCAAAAAATTCAATATTTAGAGCAATTTTTTTCGGTTACAAATACGATAGAAAAATTTTATAAAATTATTTATGGCATCTACGTGGTGTCAGGGTTCGTTTAAGCCAATAAACCGAAAATGTGGTATAGGCCCATTCAACAATAACGAACGATACTTCTGCAACCGGTGTTCCTGAAGTATCTTAAACACTATCCTACGCCTGCCGCTAGAATTCATTCTTCATACACTAAGGAAAGCTCCTGTGCCCTGTATGCTAAATAAGTTTCCTCTATCGTATCAAAGATAGAGAAATATTGCAGTCTCTAAAACTATAATTTAAGAAACCATTTTGCTGCAGGGCTGTATACGTATAAATATATCTTTCTTTAGCTAGTTCCAGGATAGAGGAAGCATGGCGCTCGCTTGTATGTTCCAGAGAAAATATATTTCAATTCTTGGCGTCAGCGTCGGCATCGCCGGCGTCGAGCGTCGTCGTGCGAGCGCGTCGCGGTGCCAAAATATATTTCCTCATGAACACGCAGCTTATTAAACAGGATGATCTCTCCAATCTCTTAACCTCGCTGGTGAAATATTGCGACTTTGCTTTATTTACTGATCTCAGGATAAAGCCGTGCTGCTGCATTGCTAGTACAGTCGCTGGGGGAAGCTATAAAGGTAGGTTTTCCTACAAATTCGCCAGTCGTTAGAGGCAGCGACTGGGTAGCTACTACAGAATCGCCACGAGTATGCTAGAACGTAGTGATTCCAACACATATACACACTCACCAATTTTTTTTTTTCGTAAGGATAAAGTATACTTTAAACACTTACCCAAAGGAACTTGCATTCCAAGTAAGTGGAAGTGGAACCGGAATTCTGGAACAAGCAGAAACAGTATATGTTAATTCTTGGCTAGAAATAAGATATCAACTTTTTTACAATACGTTTTCGTAATACATTCAGGTTCGAAGTTATCCAAATTTCGTTGGTTTTTGAATGGAAAATTATTCAGACAGGATCTGGCATGTGAGAGCAGGCGGCAGAAAAGATCTGCACACAGAAAAATCTGTCGTTCTGTCAAAGACTTTCCCTTGGATTCAATGAGACGTTACACTCAGCATTCCTCAAATACAGCGATGTTTTATCAAATGGGAAGTGTATAGTTGGTAACGAATTATGTCGTATTGTCGATTCAACTACAACATGTCATTGGATTCCAATGAATAATTCAATCGCAGCCTGTCGTTGAATCGAATCTGTGTTTGGTAATTGATTCTAAACTACTTTCTTTTCCTTGGGCCAACAGATTTTATTGCAAGGACAACTGATGGATGCGTTTGGATGTTTAATTGTGTGATTTTGTATGAAGTTATAAGGAGCATGATATAAGAATTAGACATGAGCGTGCACCAGTTGTTGCATTATTACCTGAAATATAACTGTCTAACTAATCTAAATACCTACATTCAAATGTGGGTGTTAACTCTTCTAAGTACCAATTTCTCAGTAGGTCCTCTATTTAATATATAACTGGACACATTCAAATCACACAATTGCTGATGCAATACGCAAAACCACGAGTTGACACAACACGGCTAACACCGAAACAACACAACGGAACAACTGTCCATGTTGGCGGGTTCGCGGCGATAGTAACACTAAGATAATCCCCCTGTTCTTTATTCTTACCTTCATTGAATCGGGACATCAGTCCCGCCGAATACTGATTATAGTTCAGCAAACAACAAGGGCCATTGAAACAAAATTAATTTTTATCAGATGAATTATCACGAACTGCTGTTGCAGTAATGATTTTTGTACATTGAATAGATTGTATGCTTTGCTTAAATGAAACATAGGGTAAATTTCGAGAACAAAAGGATGTTTTGATTGCATTATATGTCAATACTGGTATTATAAGGATTATACATATCGTTAGAATGAATATAAAATTATTTTGAATTTATTGGCGTACCTGTGATTACTTCGAATATAAGGATTTAGTTCTTTGAATGACATGGACTTGAAACAACTGTAAATATATTTAAAGCGATGGAAAAACATCCAAATACTAACAATTAATTGGATACGCAACAGTATTTTTTTCTGTGTGCCATCTGGTACCCGGAGGTAACGGCAAACCAAGGAAAGTCGCTGCTAATCAGCAGCAAACTTCTTGGCGAAACGCAAAGGCGCATTAACTTCACCTAAACAGATAGGCGCGCTTCTATGCCAACTGCATATGAGGGTCCATATACGAGGGTTGTTCTATCTCCGTCAATCCACTCGTACGCAGACAGCTGTTTAGCGATCATCAGTGCGCCATAGGTCGACTGACGAAGATAGAGAGCATCAGAATTTTCATGTCTATCAGACATGTAAAGCATGTGAGGGTAGGCGGCAGATATAGAGCAACCCTCGTAGGAATTTGATCAATACAATACCAATATACCAATACTTAGCAGCACTGTCATGTCGTTTTACCCGTCTATCATTAAAACCGCATCTGTGAAGTATAAACTTTTTACTAACATTTCGGGAAAAATCATAGCCTCGACGATTGTCATGATGTGGGCGTCAAAAAACATATAAGTATAATTTTGGAGTCAATTTATTTTGCTCCACAATGCTCCTCTGACCTATGGTGTTGACGTAATCATCATAGTTACAATGTCTTAACAGACATGTTGTGAACTCGTAAAATGCATTAGTCGGAGCTAGAGTATTGCCGACACGAATATTATCAATAGTTTTGTTAACTGTAGCTCGCCATCGTTCGCGATTTACTGTCAGTTCAGTGGCGCTCTTGATACTCATATCTAGCAACTGTTTCGCCGTATCCACCCAGCGTGTAGGGGAACGGCCACGGCGCCGCCCACTCGGGGCGTGACGCTGAACTACAAGTTTCTCCATATTATCGCTTCTGTGAATATGTACGCAGAATGTAAGCATTCTCATCGACACAATGGAGGATATCCTCTTTGGATTACCGAGCTCATCCAGTATGGAAACATTAGTTCGATGGGCGGTATAAGGAATTCTCAGCATTCTCCTCCACGTCCACATTTCAAAAGCTCTATGCGAGCTCGATCTGTCTTTTTAACAGTCCAAGTTTCCGAGGCATACAAAAATATGGAGAACACAAGAGACTGAACCAGTGACATTTTGGTAGGGTCACGCCATATTTTAGTAAGCTTTGTCATGGCCACCCGTGCCTGTTGAATGTGCCGTCGAATCTTATTCTCACAGCTACCTGAATTGTCGATCAAAGAACCGAGGTACACAAAACTTGGAACTACCTCACAACGGCCTATTGACTTTATTTCTCGATGATTGTCATGCTCTCTATCTACGACAATAGCCTTGGTCATGTTGTAGTTAATACCAAGACCATATGCTGCACTGTGTTGTTCTAAAACGTTCAATAGAGCTACTAGTTCTTCCTGAGAAGCAGCAATAAGGGTTGTATTGTCAGCAAATCTTAAGTTAGATATTTTGCTTTCGCCAATAGTTATACCGCCATTCCAGTTGTCCGTTGACGTAAAACCTAGCGAAATTGCATAGCTTAAAAAAATTTCGATAAAAAAGCAACCCCGAACTAAGGGCTCAGTCTGAAGGACCAAATACCAACCTGTTACATCAGCCACCAGCGTATAAAAAAATAAATGAAAGAACTTGAGTACAACTGCGCTCACCATATAGCACATGCACATATCGGAAATATCCGTGTAGATCTGTACTAACTAGTAATATATTCTGTACATGGATAGATAACAACTTCTGTACCGTATGGAATTGGAATAACTCCCCCGACGTTCTCTATCCGAAAGCATACATATGAGTCATGGTGTGATTATATTATCATACGTGAGTGTTAGCCAAATATCAAATTGGTTACGTGTGTAGTCAGGGAATAAAATATCAACAGCCTATCCTAAATGCAAGCAAAAGACTTTACATGCTAATAGTCAGTTGTTTATCAAAGTTTTTTTGGTTTTCGTGTCAAAAGCAACGATACCTCTGACTGGAGTCTTTCATATTCTTGTTAGATTTTTGTTCTACTTCGCGTTGTAATTGTATTTATATCATGGGCTTTTTTCTGCTGCAGTTCAGATCATCATCATAGCTTGCTTGCTTCTTTGACGCCCATGCATTCAAGTCTTCATCACAATCGATTAAGCCGTTACTCAGATTACGCTGTTACCAAAAATTTTTCTTTATTTAATTATACAATAAATAGTTCAAAATGATTTAAACCTATTTTTTCTTGATTTTTATCAGGCCGACGGAAATGGGTGCAATAATACTACGTAATATCATCATCATAGTCACAATGTCTTAACAGACATGTTGTGAACTCGTAAAATGCATTAAGTCGGAGCTAGAGTATTGCCGACACGAATATTATCAATAGTTTTGAGCACTGTAGCTCGCCATCGTTCGCGATTTGTTGTCAGTTTAGTGGCGCTCTTGACACTCATATCCAGCAACTGTTTCGTCATATCCACCCAGCGTGTAGGGGAACGGCCACGGCGCCGCCCACTCGGGGCATGACCCTGAACTACAAGTTTCTCCATATTATCGCTTCTGTGTATATGTCCGAAGAATGTAAGCATTCTCGTCGACACAATGGAGGATAGTCTCTTTGGATTACCGACCTCATCCAATATGGAGACGTTAGTTCGATGGGCGGTATAAGGAACTCTCAGCATTCTCCTCCATGTCCACATTTCAAAAGCGTCTATGCGAGCTCGATCTGCCTTTTTAACAGTCCAAGTTTCCGAGGCATACGCCCTATATGGAGAACACAAGAGACTGAACCAGCGACATTTTTGTAGCTTTAGTGATGTTATGGTCACGCCATATTTTAGTAAGCTTTGTCATGGCCACACGTGCCTGTTGAATGCGCCGTCGAATCTCATTTTCACAGCTACCCGAATTATCGATCAAAGAACCGAGATATATAAAACTTTGAACTACTTCACAACAGCCTATTGACTTTATTTCTCGATAATTATCATGCTCTCTATCTACGATCATAACCTTGGTCTTACTGTAGTTAATACCAAGCCCATACTCTGCACTACGTTGTTCTAAGATGTTTAATAGAGCTACTAGTTCTTCCTGAGAAGCTGCAAGAAGGGTTGTATCGTCAGCAAATCTTAAGTTGGATATTTTGCTTTCGCCAATAGTTACACCGCCATTCCAGTTGTCTAATACCTGTCTCATCACAAATTCAGAGTAAATGTTAAACAACATCGGAGATAATATACATCCCTGACGAACTCCTTTTCTAGTTGCAGTTTGACTAGACAGGTTACCATCAATTCTTACACGAGCCGAATTCTTCGTGATATAGACTTCATGAAATGTCTAAAATAACCTATGGTGTTCAAAGTAAAATGAAATATGAGAAAATACATTTTTTCCTTTTTTTAGATCTTCTTAGGCCAACTCGGCCCTGTCGATCAGAGAGGTATCAAACCGCAAGGTTAAAAGTAATCAATGTTATTCAGCGTAACACATGCCGTTTGGCGGAAGAGGAAATTACACTCTACATTTCACCCGATGAAATTTATGAGCGAAAATGGATACATATTCGCATTTGTTATCCTCCTACGTTTTGCGAGTTTTTTCTGAATCCTTTGAGTTTTGCTTCCGTGAATAAAAAACCTGCACCTCAATGCTACCGCTTATTTTTTGCCAGGAAATATGCACCCCTATTGTCTGTCTTTTCGATCGTACAAGCATCAACGGATATGGAGGGAGCAGCATCAAGTAGCTTTACTCGGTAATACTGACGATTGGTTAGCCAACTGTGGTCACAAAATCTCTATAGTCTCTTCTTCCTTCAACAACGTCAACACTTACTTTACAGGTAAGTTGCTGTCCTTAGGTTCCCTATATCTCTCATCATCCCACTACTTATCCCTGCTCATCCCCTGTGTGGGTCGTGCCCAAAAAGCTGGATGCTTCCGGTGATACAAAATAGCGTATGGTCATCGATTACCGTAAATTGAATGAAATTTTGATCGACGATAAAACCTCTTACCGATCATTGCGAACCTTCTTGATCAACTAGGTAAATTTCAGTACTTCAGTATGCTAGACCTTGAGTCAGGCTTTCAACAGATTGAAATAGATCCGACTGATGCCCAAAAGACAGCATTCTCTGTAGAAAGTAAACATTACCATTTTTTGCGTATGCCCTTTGGTCTTAAGAAGGCTTCAGCTACATTCCAACGCATGGGAATACATGCTCTCAAAAACAACATCTTGTTGAATAGTGGCAACAAACGCTTAAAAAATACGATTATGGTAGATCTAATGATATGCTCGTTCCAAACAAGGATTGTGTTATCCTTGAGCTCAATTTGGTAAGTTGGAAATCATCTTCTCAAATATGAGACCTCTACTACATTTAAGTCTTTAACATTTCACCTAGAAGTGTGAACCCTAAACTTACTAATTAAAGATCTTAAAACATTCGTGCTTGCTCACCTATGGTGTGACAAGTGCATGGAAATTTAAAATGTCAAAATTTCTGAATGAAGAGAGCGAAAGAATTGTTTCCTAACTTCTGTATCGTTCAATTATGCCATGCAATATGAATTCAGAGCTGACAGACCCTTCTCAATGTGTCTCATTTCACAGACCCTAAGACGTCCCTGTAGGTCAATGTTGGGCTGTCCGTTTCCTTGTTACAGAAAAATGGGTTTGTAGCGAGAATTAAAGTTAAATGTCTTTCAACTGGCATTTGTTTTGTCTTCGGTTGACATTAAAAGGTTTTAGCCAAATTAAGGAAAACACTTTGCAGCAATTTGTTCCGCAAATAAGAATACAGCACCCTACAAAAGTATAGAATTACTACACTCGAGTTTGAATAGATCGCATATCTTCCCTTTTGGTATCTTCTGAATTATATTGGGTAAAGTTTGAAATGGGTTATAGAAATACCAGACCAGGACTTGAATGCTTTGTGTCGGTAAAAGTCCTGAAGAACTTTGAGAGCTGTAAACTCCCGTAATTTAAGCTTTTCTGTATAATTGTGATTGAGGCTTGCCAAGTTAATTCATTCAAGTTAGATTGAAAATTCGAAAGCTGTTCACAGAGTGAACCAAAACTCGCGACCATAATTTCATTTGTTATTTTAAATGGAACACCCTGTATTTTATAGCATCGCCAGATAGTTCTTACAACATACTTCCACTTTTATAAGCATTCCCTACACCTAAGAAAAAACACGATTAAAATAAACGATAGACCATTTGTATGTTATGTTCCGCCTCTAGCAAAGGTGGCGTCATCTATCCAAATTCTTAAATATGGTGGAAAACTAATCCGCGCAGTGGAAAATGAAAGAAAAGTTATATTCGTTAGTTTTGAATAAATAATACTGGAAGCCTGGAGTAACTGCTAAAGTATTCATTTTTATGTCTCACTCTAACTACCTTCAACTTCTTTTATGACTGACTTTACTGTATATAAAGATACAGGACTGGAGTAACGATTTTACGTCACCACATGTCAACATATTTCTCTGAAATAAGGTATGAGCGACTACACGTTTCTTTTGAAAAATGCTAGTGTATGATGCGAATACGAAGGTAACCAGTGTAAATGCATTGTTCACATAAATGCAGTTCAAAAGACGTTTCACCATGTCAGTTATCGAAAAATCAAGGGTATTGATAAATTCAGCAGAAAGATGGATAAAGAAAAAGGATGAGAGGAGGAAGGGTGCTATAATCTCAGAAACTGAATGTCTTCATTACAGTATATGGATGCTTCATTTGAGAATTTTTATGGTCAGGTTAGGTTACGTTGAAGGTGAGTGGGGCAGAGCTGCCTCCTTCCACTGCGACTCAATTGTGTCTATTGTGGCTCACACCTTTTTAGAGTTCACCATACAGTCGCACCTCTTTACGAGGGGGATCAACGTGAAGGGTGAAACTTCCTTGATGTCATGAGGTTCCAGTTGGGCAAATCCGAATGTCTGGAACCAAGCATTATCCAGTACTGGACAGGAGCAAAGAATATGCTCCGCTGTTTCGTCCTCCACGTAGCAGAAGCGACAGTCTGAAGTTTGTTCAAGACCCAACTTCCGCATATGGTACCTTAGACGGCCATGTCCCGTCAGCAGACCGACCAGAATGCGGAGGTCGTACCTATTACATTCCATGATCCTCGGGGGGCCTGACTCGAGAAGTATCTTATAAACACCTTCGAGTGCAATAGCCCTGGTGTATCTCGCCAGTTCAGGAGTGCTTTCCTCACTGCCCAGTTCGAGATGGTCTTTTTAGCAGTGCTTTTTGCAATGCCCGCGAATGGTTCTGGTCCTATGAACACAGATTCAGTTCCTCCTTTTGCTAGCGCGTCGGCCAATACATTGCCTTCCACTCCGCTGTGACCCGGAACTCAAATCAAGGTTACCCTGTTTCCCGTTCCGAGTTTGTTGAGGAGGTGCATGCAGTTCCATACCAGTCTTGAATCAACCGGCTGGAGCACAGTGCTTTCAATGCAGCCTGGCTGTCTGAAAAATAGATCTGTTTGTCAGGAGCCTTTTGATTAGTTCCCTGACTCCCAGCTCTATGGCAGTCATTTATGCTTGGAAGACTGTGGTATACCTCCCAAGGTTGACTGAAATTTCAACTCTTGGGTTGGTACCCACTACTCCCGCTCCTGCCCCCAGTTCAGACTTGGAGCCATCAGTAAATAGCGCAAGATCAGAGGGTGATATAAAATCGTCCCTCCTCCATTCGTCCCTGCCTGGGAAAAGGACGTTATAGGATCGCTCTATATGCGCTTGGGAAATCATATAGTCCAAGACCATTCCGAGTACATGATGATGGGTAATTTCACCGATTATACCCGTTGTGTCTGGTCCTAGTTCCGTTTTGTCGGGTCTGTTGGTTGATAGCACTCTGTAGGCGACCACTTTTGCAACTCTTTCCACCTCAATTTGGAGAGGTGTTAAGTTTAGAAGGGTCTGCATGGCTAACGTTGGTGTGGTAGACATGGCCCCAGCTATGGCCAAACAGGCGGTGAGTTGCACCGCCGCCAGCCTGACTCTGGCTGTCCGTTGTAGGCATTTCTGCCACCAGACAACAGCGCCATACACTACCATGGGTTTGACCACCGTCTGATATATCCAGTAGATCAGTTTAGAACTAACGCCCCAAGATTTGCCGCAAATCCTTCTGAGTGTCCAGAGGGCGAGGCAATTTCTATGGTACTTTTGTTTGAATATTTTTATACTGCACTCCAAAGGATTTTCCTAGCTGACTGTACCTAGTAACAGCATATCACGTACTTGGTACTCACATACGAACATCTATATTAGAGCCTCACAATCTCCAGTTCGCAATAATCCTTTCACAGATAAAATTATGAATAATTTACAAATGTCTATGAGGCCTGTAGCGATGGGACGATTCAAATTCGCAAGTATATCCTTACAACATTAACAGAATCCTTGACTCGAGAATTATTTTTATATGTGTGGACATGACAGGCAGCATTTATCTACCTCCTCAGTGTGGTAAGCCGATATACACCTCAATGTAGTCTGAAACAGATTCTGTTTAAAGACCTTTAAACTAATTCTTAAGCAATAATTTTGTAAGTACAAAAGCCTGATCTCTAGTAAAAGTTACATTTTTTTACTTAGAATACATCTGCATCCAAGCGGAGGATTACTACCTGTGCTAGAGACCAGTTATGATAGATTAAAGTCCACTATCTAGCAAGGCTTGAGCACGGTTACGCGTCATGTTAAAGCTGACGTAATATTAATATATCTTCAATAAGGGCGTTAGAAACCATTTCCCCAACATTTCATAGCAGAATTTATGTCCCAATCTTTCCTGCAGTGATGGGCGATACGAAAGACTGTTAGTATTCAGGGTCATAAAGGAAGGGTTGTAACATTTCGGTCAAAAGCGAAATTTGTATATTTTGTTGCAAAAACCGTTCTAAGTTGATATGTGCGTGGTTCTCTGTTAGGCGTTGCTTCCATAGTACCTCTTTGGTTACTGATTTGGATCTGTCACTGCACAGAAAAAAGTACTATTGCATTTCCAATTAATTGTTAGTATTTGGATGTTTTTCCATCACTTTAAATATATTTACAGTTGTTTCAAGTCCATATCATTGAAAGAGCTCAATCCTTATATTCGAAGTAATCACAGGTACGCCAATAAATTCAAAATAATTTTATATTCGTTATAACGATATATATAATCCTTCTAATACCAGTATTGACATATAATGCAATCAAAAGATCCTTTTGTTTTCGAAATTTACCCTATGTTTCATTTAAGCAAAGCATACAATCTATTCATGTTCAAAAATTATTATTGCAACAGCAGTTCGTGATAATTCATCTAAAAATTAATTTTGTTTCAATGCCCCTTGTCGTTCGCTGAGCTATAATCAGTATTCGGCGGGACTGATATCCCGATTCAATGAAGGTAAGAATAAAGAACAGGGGAATGATCTCAGTGCTACTATCGCCGCGAACTCGCCAACATGGACGAAGTTGTTCCGTTGTGTTGTTTCGGTGTTAGCCGTGTTGTGTCATCTCGTGGTTTTGCGTATTGCATCAGCAATTGTGTGATTTAAATGTGTCCAGTTAGATATTAAATGGCTGACCTACTGAGAAATTGGATCTTAGAAGAGCTAACACCCACATTTGAATGTAGGTATTTAGATTAGTCAGACAGTTATATTTCAGGTAATAGTGCAACAACTGGTGCAGGCTTATGTCTAAATTCTTATATCATGCCCCTTATAACTTCACACAGAATCACACCATTAAACATCCAAACGAATCAATCAGCTGTCCTCGCAATAAAATCTGCTGGTCCAAGGAAAAGAAAGTAGTTTAGAATCAATTACCAAACACAGATCCGATTCCGTGACAGGCTGCGATTGAATCATTCATTGGAATCCAATGACACCTTGTAGTTGAATCGACAATATGATATAATTCGCTACCAACTATACACTTCCCATTGGAGAAAACGTCGCTGTATTTGAGGAATATTGAGTGTAACGTCCCATTGAATCCAAGCGTAAGTCTTTGACAAAACAACAGATTTTTCTGTGTGTAGGTTTTTTGACATAATGCCCATATATATAGGGTGTATTTTACCTAATGAGCATCTACTTCGTTTTGTTATCGGCAGCCCTTTTTGCCAAAATATTGCGTTTGGATTGCGTGATGGATTATTGACATGTATCCACGTCATGTGTTCACTATACATGCTAATGACAACTGCAATACATTCTCATTTCACCTATTAACATGGGAAGGGAAAAAGAAATGGATTTGGTATTTTGTTAATATATCCCGGGGATAATAGATCGATTAAATATTAATTGTATATTCAAAGCACACACCGTTATATCACGCAAATATTTACAACTCATTGAAAGCGGATATAAATGTTTACTGAAATGCCACAACTTCCCATGCCAGCTATTATAACCAGTTATGTGTATGTCAACAATTTGTGTGCCTTTTCGTACTAATTCGCGATATTTTATATAACAAATATGGTGCGGTCCATAAATAGAAAGAAAATGCCCGGATGCTGGTAGCTTAACCTATCAGAATAATGTTTAGTAGAAGTGTATGTTTTATTTACTTACCTTCTATTCACACGCCCTTCATAATCACAATGTCTTAACAGACATGTTGTCAACTCGTAAAATGCATTAAGCTGGAGCTGGAATATTGCCGGCAGGAATATTATCAATAGTTTTAAGAACTGTAGCTCGCCATCGTTCGCGATTTACTGTCAGTTCAGTGGCGCTCTTGATACTCATATCTAGCAACTGTTTCGTCGTATCGTAGCGTGTAGGGGAACGGCCACGGCGCCGCCCACTCGGGGCGTGACCCTGAACTACACGTTTCTCCATATTATCGCTTCTGTGAATATGTCCGAAGAATGTAGGTATTCTCATCGACACAATGGAGGATAGTCTCTTTGGATTACCGAGCTTATCCAGTATGGAAACATTAGTTCGATGGGCGGTATAAGGAATTCTCAGCATTCTCCTCCACGTCCACATTTCAAAAGCATCTATGCGAGCTCGATCTGCCTTTTTAACAGTCCAAGTTTCCGAGGCATACAAAAATATGGAGAACACAAGAGACTGAACCAGTGACATTTTGGTAGCTTTAGTGATGTTATGGTCACGCCATATTTTAGTAAGCTTTGTCATGGCCACCCGTGCCTGTTGAATGCGCCGTGGAATCTCAATCTCACAGCTACCTGAATTGAAGATCAATGAACCGAGGTACACAAAACTTTGAACTACCTCACAACGGCCTATTGACTTTATTCCTAGATGGTTGTCATGCTCTCTATCTACGATCATAACCTTGGTCTTGTTGTAGTTAATACCAAGACCATATGCTGCACTGTGTTGTTCTAAAACGTTCAATAGAGCTACTAGTTCTTCCTGAGAAGCAGCAATAAGGGTTGTTAGATATTTTGCTTCCGCCAATAGTTATACCGCAATTCCAGTTGCCCAATAGCTGTCTCATCACAAATTCAGAGCAAATGTTAAATAACATCGGGGATAATACGCATCCCTGACGAACTCCTTTTTTGGTTGCTGTTTGACCAGACAGGTTACCATCAATTCTTACACGAGCTGAGCTAGACTCATAGAGTTGCTGTATGAGAAGTACTAAGTGGTAAGGACTCCCATGGAGATAAGGATTTCTCACAGTTTAGGCCACTTTACGTTATCAAACGTCTTAGAATAGTCCACAAAGCAGATAAAAACGGGAAAATGATGCTCTCTGGCTTTTTCAATAATCTGTCTTAAGGACACGCCCTTGGTTTTCACTTTTTTTATTTCCTCTTGTTAATTTTTATTTCAGAATTTTGGAAATTTTGCGTTGAAGAACGTTTTTCTAAAGGTATCATTTAAACAGTCGGTGGAGTAAATATATTACTAGCAAGTGAAATCTGAACAGAACATTTTGCCATAATTATTTTATATGAAAATACAACAGGTCAATAAATGGTGGGCCCTCCATATTGTAAAATGCAGTACTCTAGTCTATGCGGCATGCACGTAATCTGGTTGTTAATAAACTCTAGAGGTACAGCCTCCCAAGCTGCACAGCATCTTCCAGTTCGTCCAGCATGGTCGGAGGATTGGATAAATCGCGAATGTAGCGAACCATCTAATCCTGTACTTCTTCAACTGGCTATAAATCGGGTGGTTGTGGAGGCCAAGGATGTACCCTAACCTCGACTTCCTGTAGGAACCTCATCGACGCCCTTACAATATGAGGACGCGCATTATCTTGCTGGGAGAAACTCTCCTCGAGGCCTCGGACATATGGAACGGCAACTGGTTTTAGCACCTCATTCACATAATGTTGGGCCGTCATTGTGCTACGAATCATAAGTAAAAGTCACTTGCTGTTAAATGCAGTGGCACCTCAAACCATCAGACCAATAGGACGGTGTACATGGCGCTCAACAGCAAACTAGAGATCACGTCGTTCACCCCGTCGCCATCTTACGCGTTAGCGTCCATCATGTGCCCTCAGACAAAACCTGGACTCGTCGGAGAAGGCCGTCTGATGCCACTCAGTATGCCATCATCGGTGTTCTTGGTACCAATCTAACCGTTGGCGATGATGATTTGCAGTGAGTGGAAGCACTAGATGCGGACGATATGACCCTAAGCCCATTTCACTCAATCTGTGGTACACTGTGCGGATTCGAATGGGTCTCCCCATAGCCGCATACCAAGCGCCAGCAACAGCTCGAGTGGATCGCATTCTGTCTTGATGAGCTATTAGTCGTAGATGACGATCTTGCTGGTCTGTAGTTCTTCTACGTGCTCTAGAACCTCTAACTCGCTGCATTCGCCCTTCTGCGATAGATGCTGCTACAACTGTAGCCACTCTACGCCCCATATTTACAGCGATTGCTCTGAAAGAAGCTTCACGTTCTCGTTAGCCTACAATCCCACCCCGTTTAAAGGGACTTGAGTGTGTAAACTGGGGCTGTAGTCTTCTAGGGTGCATTTTTACACCATCAACTAGTCACTCGCCACATTTGCAGCAGATATGATCGTTTTTGGATCGACAAAAGCCATGCCTTATTTTTACAGATATAAAGCTTTTTGGAGATGTAATGTAAGTAAATAGCATCTGATTGGACAACAAGTGTAAGTAGCAGTATAGTTTCCACGTCATGTAAAGCCACTTGAAGCAAATATTATTCTTCCCTGTAAATTGATTCTAAAACCGTTAGGACAATTGGATGTATCCATATATTGTTAGTTTTGATGAATGAATATTATATGTATCCATTAAAACTCTCTTAGTTTAGTGCACGGAAGGATAGTGTAACAACCGGCATCAAATAGTTCGAAGAAATCCATTCCGTTGTAAAGGATAACATCAGCCCTGAGATTTTTTGTTACCAGTTATTTAAAGTTGGCTTCTAGTACGTAAAAGCTAGTGAAAAGATTTATTTAACATGCAAAGCGTGCAACTGTGATGTTTTTGCAGTGCATTAACTCTTATCAGAAGTTTTCCATAAATATTAATATTTATACCCAGGCAAGCTGGCAGTTTACTGACTCAACGGAACAGAACATTTCCATTGGTTATAATTTATAATGATCATTCGTTCGGAAGTGGTAACTGTAACGACTGCTGCACAAACTGTTTTACTTGGTCGAACCTGTACACTTCAAATACTCGTCTATACAGAAGTAACAATAAAGGGAAACATCATGTCATGACTTTTATGAAGAAACTTCCATCTAATGGATGCATGTTCGTTATAGACCTTATTATAGAAATATTCACAGAGGATGTGAAAATGCAGCTGATTCACTTTCTGACTATACGACAGGTTTCGCGTTTACAAAAAATAAGGTTATACATGGCCGACCCTACACTAGACCGGAGCCTTAGATGTGGCAACGTGGCTTAGCTGTCAAATAGTTGGCTTATAGTTTCAGAATAATTATTACATTTTATAAGTATTAGAGTTCATCTCGGTTAATAAATTAAGAAAAATACTTTTTAGAACTACTACTACTAATACCACTTACATCTGTTGTCTGGTTCATCATAGTCAGACACTACAAAATAAAAATAAACGCAACCTGTTTCCTGCTGCCACTTCCACTTCCACTTAAATGAACACTCAATTTACTTTGTAAATTGTCACTTGAGCTAGAAAAATTCACTATTAGGTCACTGTGAAGCCATTCTTGCTGGTCTTGATTCCCTTTCACTATCAAATCTTTTCGTAGGTATGCCCAGATGCATGCCCTCGTTGGCATGCCCAGATGAGTTCTATTAACTGTCTTTTTCTGTGATATTTGGGAGGTCCAGAAAACATTGTAGGTACCACATTGTGGTTTAAAATAGGGCTTATCCTTTGAAATGTTTGTAAATTATTGTCTTTATTCTTATAAATATAACCAGCCCTTATCAGGAATACCTTTCACCCACTTCTGTTTATGTCCTTTATTGGAAGCACTAATTGCTAGTGCAACCTGGTACTACAAACTTTGCAGGCATCTTTTTATCTTTATAGTTTCGTTTGTGCAGGTAAATAATTAGAAACACATTAAAAATCACCTTCCACTCTTCGTTGTTACTATGGAAGGTTATGTTGGTATGTCCTTGATTGGAGGCACAATTGCTATTGCAACCTGGTACTGCACACATTGCAGGCATCTTTTTATCTTTATAGTTTCGTTTGTGCAGGTAAATAATTAGAAACACATAAAAAAATCACCTTCCAATCTTATTTTTCACTCTGGAAGATTACACTAATGTCTTAACAACAAACAAAAGCTCGGCCCGATATCCAGTGTTGCCATATTTCAATGCTCCGGCCTAGTGAGTAAAGTCGGCCATGGGTTATACTATGCTTTTGCCAGCACGCGAGCTTTGCCGCTAAAAAGGATAGGCAACCAGTAATGCACACTTGTGACACAGTTTGGCCAACATGGTTGGTTAAATCGTATGTCTAGCTTTCTGAAATGCAACAAAATGTTGTTTTTACCCCTTTTTGCTATAGTACAAAGGTATATTGCAGGTATTTATAATTATTATCGATAGTAAATTATTATTTTATCAAAATAATGCAGTAATTTTAATTTCTTGCCATCATTATGATTTGATAGATCAACAATACAGTGATCAAATGTACTGCTTTTGTGGAATCTGATTAGCAATTGCTAAAGTTTTTGTTAGGCAAGAAAATACAATTTTCCACTCATTTGGGATAGAAAATCAGACTGGAAAATATACTAGATAGTTCATAATGGTCGACTGTACATTAAACATGTAATTTTTCACCTTCTGATGTAAACTTTAAGAGAAATCAATAATTTTCAGAGAACCTTGACAGATGCAGATTCTTGACTGAGCTGCTCTGATTGGTCAAAGCCTTTGTAAAATGCGCTTGTTGATAAAATCGGGCCTTAAAATACATGAAAACAGTCAAAATTGCGCTATTTGAGCATCTACCCAGATTTATCTGGATGTTATACAAAGTAAGTAGGTTATATTATGAGAAATACAGTTTGGCTCTGAACAAAGATACCCTAGTTTTACCAGCAACTATTGCAATTGACGAGACGCAGACGTGTCTGTGCCAAAATCATTGAAACATTCGCTCTTGCTTGCCCGAAACCTCTGGCACATTAGATATACTCAATTCATCCTCGATAATTCACCAAAATGCTCTTTCATGAAATCGTATCGGCTTCCATGTTGCACGTGTATCAATTTGTGACGCCACAATAAATTAGTCTTCCAACTCACCCCTCCTCAAAAGGCTGGATCTGAAAACGCTTGTTTCAGAACGGCGTACATAGGATTGGCAACCCAGGATCCAGAATGCTAATAAACAATTCACACTCTTCATTCAAAAATGTGATACTAGGTAGCCTCCAGGGCTCTATATACTATTAGTAGTTTCAAAAATCAATTATGGACTAATTTTTTTTATCCGTATTTAGATCAAGTGTCAACCAGGAGGCTCCAACTGATACAAAATACATGTCGTCGTCTTATATATGGTTTAAGAGAATATGATCATGTTTTACCTTGTTTCTAAAGCCTGAAATAGTTAAATTTGAAAATCTGTTATAAATATTATTATGTTGACATTCATTCACAATTTAATATTGACAAGTATTCCTGAATACCTTTTCAAAAAAATACTGTTTAGATAATCCATGAGGGAACGTTTGCTCATGTATAATAAACTACTAGAGATATCTCAACATCGAACAGCTCTTTTTACCCATTGCTTCACCTACAATACTGTCAAGTTATATAACTTGCTACCAGATTTATAGCAAGGTTTGTCCCTGAATTGACGGGTCTAGGAGGCGGATTACTATCTACTCTGACAGTCAGGCAGCCATCAAAGCACTGAGTGCTTGGAAAACAACGTCGCGACTGGTCCTGGAGTGCAGGAGGGCTCTTGACGACATCTCAGCTAAACACAAGGTATCACTGATGTGGGTACCTGGGCACGCTGGGGTAAAGGGTAACGACATGGCGGATCATCTGGCTAGGATGGGATCCGGCAACAGTTTTGTGGGCCCGGAACCAGCCTTAGGACTATCTGCAAACTTGATTAGGAAAACAATTGGAGAGTGGATGCAGAATCAACACTCTCTGAGATGGAACAACATCTCTGGTTATCTCCGTCAAGCTCGGGAACTATTAGCAGGGCCTGCAGAGAGAATAAGACGATTTTGTCTCTCTCTGGATAGGAGTAACTTGAGATTGCTGGTAGGCCTATTAACGGGTCACAACACCTTCAGGCGTCACCTGTTCGTGATGAGGGTGGTCAACGACCCAACGTGCACGTGGTGTGGTGAAGAGGAAGAATCCTCGGCACACATCTTGTGTCGCTGTGAAACCCTGGGTTATCACAGGCAGACTATGCTGGGCTCAAGAACCTTGGAACCAATAGAGATAAAATGGATAGGACCTAAGAATGTACTTGCCTTTACTAAAAGGGCAGGTCTTAGGAACCAGCGCGGATAGAGGCGCAAAACGGCCCATCGTGTGGCCTATGCACCAGTCACATTCTGTGCTGGATAGCGTCTGGTCCTTATTCATTCATTCATGTCCCTGAATAAGTTTAAAAATTATGTAATACAACTTTCGCTAACATCTAGATTCTAGTATTTAGTCCCCATCATTAAGATAAAAAGCTTCAATTACGCAATGTATTTATATATTTTTTTGCTGTATTTAGTCATTGTTTTTCAAATAGCAACACATAGTTTTTTCTATACTAATTAAATCCTTATATTATTTAAAATCTTGTAGTGCTTTTTATTTTATAACAAAGTGGAGGGTGAGTTTTAAGGGTTGAAATACAAGAAAAATGTTTTAAAAGCATGATATGATAGACCCTATAGTACAAAAATTCCACTCAGTTTTCATTTGAACATTTTTTTGTTGAGAATATTACGTGTCGAGGAAATTCAGGGACACCCTGTATACTTATGGTAAACGCGGTGAAAATGGGAACTCCAAACATTGTGTTATTCCGTATATCCTTATTTTCCTTCTTATTACAAAGCACGAATATACTCAATATGTTCTCAAGTTTTCAGAATTATCTGTTACCAAGTTTATTTGAAGACAAAGAAGTGAAAGTGAGCTTCCAGTGTAAGGTTTCCCCCTTGGAAAGCTTCTTGCGCCGCTATAGCGGTAACAGGGAGATTAGCAACCAGCATGAATATCAGATTTCATAAATTACTCCGGAAAATACATTGTATTTGTGTCAAATTTCCCTTGGTAGAGGCGTGAGCGGTAGGCGTCTTTGTATATATAATTGTTTAGCTACGCAACGCTATCAACTTTGCGTGATGAGGGTGTTTGAGCATGTAACTTGTCAAGTCATTGCCTGGAGAAAAATTCGGGAGAGAGAAAGATCCAGTTCATCACCATAGCGGATGCTTAATATACCGGGTGTCCCAGAATTTCCTTGACACGTGATATTTTCGTAACGAAAAATGGTTCAAGCAAGAACTGAGTGGTACTTCTGAACGTACTATAGGGTCTATCATACCATGCATTCAAAACATTTTTTTTGTACGTCAACCCCTAAAGCTCACCCCCAACTTTTTTTTTCAAATAGCACCCCATAGGTTTTCCTACATAAATGATATCCCCATTTTATTAAAAATCTTGTGGTACCTTTAATTTTATATGCAAACTTATTTTTTCCGTGAAGTCATAAGCATAAGACAAATGAAATGATAATTTGTTTGACGCCTGATATTTTTGTAACAAAAACGGATAAAAAAGAAAAGTAAGTAGGTTTTTCAAGGGTAGTGAATGACCTATCATTCCTTGCTTTTGGCCCATTTTTTCTTACTCAAACCCCTGGAATCCACCCCTGGCTTGTTCTTTCAAATTTCAATCCACAATTTTACCTGGAAAAATGAATTCTTTACTTGAATTCAATTATCGTAGTGCCTTACTTTTTATGCCCCTACTGCAATTTATCGTTAATTTTTTTCGTTTAATCCATGAAATCGTAAGAATAAATTAATTAAAACACATGTATGGAAAAAAATTTTTTATTATCATGAATCAACTAATAAAAAAAATGTGACAACAAAATTAAGTGCAAAAACGTGAAAAAGTTTTATGGTTACATCGGGCCGCGCTAACCCCGTGTGCAGGGTGTGCCCCGCACACGGGTGCCAAAATCAACAATAAATTGCAGTAGGGGCATAAAAAGTAAGGCACTACGATAATTAAATTCAAGTAAAGAATTCATTTTTCCAGGCAAAATTGTGGATTGAAATTTGAAAGAACAAGCCAGAGGTGGATTCCAGGGGTTTGAGTAAGAAAAAATGGTTCATAAGCAGGGAATGATAGGCCATTCACTACCCTTGAAAAACCTACTTACTTTTCTTTTTTATCCGTTTTTGTTACAAAAATATCAGGGGTCAAACAAGTTATCATTTCATTTGTCTTATGCTTATGATTTTACGGAAAAAATAAGCTTGCATATAAAATTAAAGGTACCACAACATTTTAAATAAAATGGGAATATCATTTATGTAGGAAAACCTATGGGGTGCTATTTGAAAAAAAAAGTTGGGGGTGAGTTTTAGGGGTTGACGTACAAAAAAAAATGTTTTGAATGCATGGTATGATAGGCCCTATAGTACCTTCAAAAGAACCACTCAGTCCTTGCTTGAACCGTTTCTCGTTACGAAAATATCACGTGTCAAGAAAATTCTGGGACTCCCGGTATAACAGAACGATGACGTACTGTATTCAATATCATACACTCGCCGGCACGAAAAACTGAACACTTGACATTTTGTATACAGGGTGTTAATTAAGTATGTTAACAAACTTTAACCACGAATAGTACTCCGAAAAATAAAAAGAAAATGTCATATGAACATGGGTCGGGAAATGCTTCCTAAGGGAGCTACGCTCCTTTGCATGGGGCACCCTGAAGACGGTTTTCCCTCGATATTCTCGAAACCATTCATAACAAAATTACGAAATTAGGTACGATGGGTAAACTTTTGACGCTGAATCTGATTCTGAATTCAGAATTTCATAATTTTAATCAGAGGCGTATCATACGGGAGGAGTTAAGGGTAAAAATAACCCCATTTTCTGAATGGTAATTTTTTGACATTTTGATCTTAGAATATGGTATTTCAGAGATTTCTACGTAAAAATCGTTCCTGGGTATATCTCGATAGGGCTAACCGTTTTCGAGAAAAATGCAAATTATTGAATCGATGCAGGCTATTGTAAATAAATAAATGTTCATCTACTTGCGAGTAGTTATGTTCCATATCTTTACGGGGATATCCACCTAAAGTCTCACGCTTTAGCCAGACAGATACAAAATTTGCAAAAAAATTCGCTTGATTCCGACCCGTGTGACCTTTTGGAATCGAAAACATTTCAGATAGTTCTAGTTCGCCAACACACCTGGATTCGGTCTATTGGAAGCTTGTAAATGTCAGTGGGATTTAGATGCGACAATTCTGCATGCACTGTATCGGTAGACTAACCCCCAGTTTCTACGAATTGGAGTGCTACGAGCTGTGCAGTAATGGCGTTTCTTCTGCTATTTAAATACCTTTTTAGACGCTATCGAGTTTAAATGTTCGGAAACAGACCAACGTTCTCATAGGTGTGCGCTGAAACTTTGAGGAGGAGATACAGCCATGGCTATCTCTCTATCTGTAGATAACTTAAATAATACCACAGAGTTAACATCTATAGAGGGAGTGTAAACAACAAAATGCACAGGTCGCTGACCAGCCAACATATAATGGAAATTTTGACAGCTTGAGGGTATTACAAGTGGCGTGCGACTTTATATTAAAATTGGATGTTCATTAATAGATTCAATTATTACTGTGATGTAAACTGGTACCAATATGTTGTATTAGTATTTAGCTATACTTAGAGAGTTACTCTTATTATAATTTCATTGTAACAGTTGATAATTTATTATTACCATGAAGTGTTTTTCAAAACATATCTAACAGTGTTCTGAAAGGTAGCCTGTTGGAATGGCTGCATCGTGTTTTTACTTCAGCAATAAAATATAATAATTGCATTAGGTAATATCCAGTTCTATAAAATTCTCATAGATAGATTTTCTGTAAGTAAATCTGGCATACATTTTTGCATTTCACGTCCTCAAGTAGTTTAAAAAATGGAATTTGGAAAATTCATGTCGATTGACATGAATGTAATACGTGCACAAAACATATATCAAACAACCATTAGTATTCCTCAAACTGGAGTGAAGTTACTTTTGTTCCCAGTTATCCCCATATATTACGCTACTGAAAACTAAAACAAAACCTATATTCACCTATGATAAGAATTGTTCACCGATTCGTCGGTATTACAGCAAACCATGTACTTTTTATTTCGTCCCATCATGCAATTACGACAATATTGTTCATAGATAATTTAATTCACACCACAAATAGTCACAAAGTCAGTCAAATATACACTAAAATCACAAAAATCTTGACACACGCAATAACCACAACTACAATGACAGCCACATGACAGCTTAAGGGCACGCCGATTGTAGGTTGCCAGATTTACGACATATTAGAAGTTATTGCGACATTCCGCTATGAAATTTACCATTTTTGAGATTTCATTAAATCAATACAAATTATCTTCACGTAAATCAGTTACATTGTGTTCAAACTGCGGAAACTGCCAGATTTTGAAGAAACTGGAAGCGAACGAAGAAGAGTGGCAATAGCGCTATAGATGTTGGCTGGCCAATATTCAAATTAGGCTCCCTCTAGAGATGTTAGCTCTGTGAATAATACAGATCTGCAAATAATGGGACTGTGATTGCGAGGCGTGTTTCCCGCTTCATGGAAGATTGGCTGCGTACAACCCATTCCTGAGAAAGGAAAAAACTGATCCCATACATTATAGACCTGCGGCTCTTCTCAGCATCATGTCTGTCGTTTTGGAGACTGTCATTAACACACACCTCCTGAAAGACCTGGATAAACAATAACATCGCAAATGATCGTCAGTATGGCTTCCGTAAGCATAGGTCTACGGGTGACCTCCTGGACTACGTCACTCACTTATGGAACAGAGCAATAGAAAATCATGGCGAATCCCGTATTATTGCGCTTGACATATCGAAAGCCTTCGATAGAGTGTGGCATAAGGGGCTTCTGGTCAAGCTTGCTGCTTATGGACTACCACATGGCCTGCGCCAGTGGCTGAATAGCTTTTTGAACGACCGATCTCTGTTTGTTGTAGACGAGGGCTGTTCATCAGACGTATTTTCAATAAACGCCGGTGTTCCTCAGGGATATATCCTATCCCCTACACTGTTTCTGCTGTACATCAACGAGCTTCTGGAAATAACATTCAATCCAATCTACAGCTTCGCAGATGACAGTACATTACGTACATTACGACAGTACATTAAGTTAAGTAAGTTAAGTAAGTTTTAAAGTACCAAAGATTACATTAAGGCAAAGAAATGTTGGCGTATTTCACATGGGTAGTGATTGTTCACCTCTTACATTGATGCTCAAGACATGTAATAGATTTTTAGTAAAATATAGTGATTTAGATCTTTCCAACAAAAATCTTGAACTGTTCATGAGAAGCATTGACAATATTGTAGCGTTATAGGCTCTAGGCTCTCTCTTTTGTATTGTACTCTTACATGTAATTACTGTTTAAGTGTTTGTAAGATGTTTCCTTGAATAAATAAATAAATAAATTAATATCGTGCATGGAACCAGGCAAGTCACTATCATCCCAGGAGACGGTACGTTGGCGGCAGCAACATGCCTCACACATCAACGTAGATATCAAAACAATTGTCGAGTAGGGATTAGTAAATAAAGTACAGTTTAACGTAACAACACTGACCAAAAAGCCTCACGTTGGCTTACCAACTGTGGAAATGGAGGGTCACCCAATAGTCGAGTCACCTTCCGTCAAGCTTTTGGGCATCAACAATAACATGTCCTGGTACGACCATGTCGTCAGTATGGCTAAAACAGCATCCCAGAAGCTTGGAGTTTTGTTCCGCTGTAGGAAGCTGTATATACCAGAGCAACTACTGCTGCTCTAAAAGGCACAGATACGACCATCGTTGGAGTATTGCTCCCATGTGCTCTAAAGCTTCTGGATACTATCCAAAATGAGCTATTAGACTAGTGAATACGCCTAACCTCACAAAGGACCGAAGGCCGTCCGAATGAGGAGCACTAGAGAGGCTCTGCGAGCTCATCCTTACCCAGTAGAGGTCTCTACTCCTCGAAACAGCATTCCTTCTTTTGGAGAGCTTCGAAGATGTGGAACGAGCTGCTGGGGGAATTGTTTTTTGACGGCTACAACCTGCATCGTTTCACATCTAACTTGCACAGACACTTATCCTCTCGCTTCTACAGCACCATAGACCTTCAGCCTTTGCGGGAGGCTGATCATGAAAAAATATGTATATTATACTGGTATCCCTACCCCCCTCCGGATGTACAGTCCATGGCCACTGGCATTCAGGTGTTGCATAATAGGCAGTCGTTTTCGATGCACAGTTTTCCATTAGTGTAGTGCTGCCATCACGTACAGCAAATTAAACGATCTGGAAACTGGTGTACAAAAACAAAGATCCTACCGCTGGATTGAATAAGCATTGCATACAGGCTGCCGACGCTAAAATTACCACGCAGTCTTTACAACTCTACGGGAATTCGTAAAAATTCGGTTCGGTTTTACGTCAGGTTTTGAAATCTCTCACATCCTGAATGGACCTTTTCAATCCCTCTAGTCTATGGGAAATTGGGAAAAATTACAACCGAAAATGCAAGCTTTTTAGAGAAAGAATGTTGCATTCAACATATCCCTGGAGCATAAGCTCTGAAGATCAATATTTCAGGAGTTACAGGGTTGATTCTTTCGGGGGTTAGGGTTCGGTTGCCATAATTATTCCCAACGGACCCCTGCCATGACATGGATCGTCCTAGGTGGACGACGGAGCTCAGGGATGACCACAGAGTCAACATCTCTAGAGGGAGCCTAATTTGAATATTGGCCAGCCAACATCTATAGCGCTATTGCCACTCTTCTTCGTCCGCTTAAGGACCTTTCAGTTTCTTCAAAATCTGGCAGTTTTCGCAGTTTGAACACATGTTCCTCAAAGTATTTAACTGGGTATTTAACTATACATTCCAATATATTTGCAATGTAACCGATTTAGATTAAGATAATTTGTATTCATTCAACGAAATCTCAAAAATGGTAAATTTCATAGCGGAATGTCGCAATAACTTCTAAGATGTCGTAAATCTGGCAACCTACATTAGGCGTCCCCTAAAGCTGTCATGTGGCTGTCACTGTAGTTGTGGTTATTGCGTATATTGAGATTTTTGTTGTTTTAGTGTATATTTGAGTGACTTTGTGACTATTTGTGGTGTGAATTAAATTATTTATGAACAATATTGTCATAATTGCATGATGGGACGAAATAAAAAGTGCATAGTTTGCTGCAATAGCGACGAATCGGTGAACACCACTTATCATAGGTTAGTATAGGTTTTGTTTTGGTTTTTAGTAGCGTAAAATATGGGGAAACACTTCATGGTAATAATAAATTATCAACTGTTACAATCAAATTATAATAAGAGTAACTCTCAAGTATAGCTAAATACTAATAATAATTGTACCAGTTTGTAACATCACAGTAATAATTGAATCTATTAATGAACATCCAATTTTAATATAAAGTCGTACGCCACTGGTAATGCCCTCAAGCTGTCAAAATTTCCGTTACATGTTGGCTGGTCAGCGACCTGTGCATTTTGTT
Source organism: Callosobruchus maculatus (assembly GCA_951848785.1). Taxonomy (NCBI): domain Eukaryota; kingdom Metazoa; phylum Arthropoda; class Insecta; order Coleoptera; family Chrysomelidae; genus Callosobruchus; species Callosobruchus maculatus. Next base: position 287,857 of record CATOUR010000209.1, on the reverse strand, counting down.
GTTTACATTCCCTCTAGAGATGTTAACTCTGTGGGGATGACCTTCTGAGCTGCTACGAGAACAGTAGCCCGCATCGTAGCGGATATATGTCCCGCATGAGAGGTGTGAAATGTACCCCGAACATAGCACCCTTACCCCTCAGAATTTTCGGCTAGTTATAAATCCAACCACTTTTCGTAGTTCCTTCCTGCTCAGTTTGAGGGCGTCTGCGGTATTAGAACACGAGAGTCCACTCAGCATCCCCTCATAGTGAACATTCCCCAGCACTCTGTCCCAGGCTTCTGGGGCTCATTTGATACCCAACTGGTGACAGCTTTCCTCACCTTTGCGATGAGCGCTGGACTTGGGAACTAGGCTAAGGAGAGGCCCGCTTGTAGGCCTATACACCGGTGGCTCCAGTCATCAAAAAACATCTCCCTTTGGTTCATTCATTTCATTTCAACCTCTTCGTATTGTAAGCACCAGTTCAGGTTAAGGGAGTTTTAAATAATAGAAAGCTGATTGATGACCACACCTTTACTTCAGCATTACTTTTACAGTGTATATTTTAACAGTACACGGTTCCAGTCAATAAATCAGTGCGTACTTACTGCTATTCTGGGTTACAGTCAACGATATACAATAATTGCACACACCAAAATACCTTGACCCTCCACGCGTAAACATAAACATCCCACATCTCGTGAAATAGTCCGTCCTATCCGACGTCTATCACCCGATATACACAAAAGAATAGCTCGCCCAAAGACGTTAGACGTCAGGAATAGACGACTGAATGACCGAACATCTGGATAAACGGTAATAAAGCTAACAGTATCATCTGGATACTGATATTCAGAGTCTCTAGCCTTCACGGCAAAAAAAATTAACTCTTTTTCTTCATTTCAGGAAGCCGAGAGCGCTATCACCGCCATGAACGGTCAATGGCTGGGAAGTCGGAGTATCAGAACAAACTGGGCCACCAGGAAGCCACCGGCACCAAAAAATGAAGGTAAACATTCTCCACATATTTCTCCCATAACTATAATGGCAATTATTATACTCCGTGTTCAAAAAGTACCGGACCAAATCAATAACTAGAGGACGTATGGTAAACTACCCAGTTATTGGCACTTTAAGACATTCCTTACTTTTGGACGTCATTTTAAAAGGCTTATGTACCAAACCTATTATTGAAACTATGAAGTTATCTGCCCTGGACATTCTACTTCCACAAAGTATGATAAGAAGTAAGAAGCAACGAGCTATTTCCATGGAAATTGGTTCAAAATGAGTTGTGAAAGTGCCAGCTATTGGCAATCTTGGCCAGTTGTTGGCAACCACTATTGCCTAGTTATTGGCACCCGTGGGCCAGTGTATTATTGATATCTAGGTACCTACCTAGGTGCTTATATGGCATTGCATCTGATAATTGACTTTATTATGGCTAATATCTTTTTATATAATTTTTTCAGAGATATCTAGCTTATTTCATATATCAAGATGTTTGTTTCATTTCAGCTGTTTAATTGATGAAACTATAGACAAAATTTATTCAAAGAAAAACTTAAATAGTATGACAACCAATGATCGGAAAAAAATAACCTTTGTTTCGTACATAGATTTTTTTATGGCCGGCTTCCGGCAAAGGCTGAAAGCCTGCTAGAAAGCGCTGTAGAAGCGCTGCGAGAGGATAGGTGTCGGCTCACGTTAGATTTGAAACGCTTCAGGTTTTAGCCGTTGGGAAACAAATTCTGCTCCCACTTACTACATTTGTGTAAGGCATCCTTCACACAAAATGACCATTAAAGATTTTATTTTCTTCCAGACACATTGTATGGTAGGTTCTAGTACATGACCTGCATTTTATGCCTATCGTATTCGAAGTTATATTTCTTGTACAGGGGTAACATAATATTTTATTCAGAATAGCTTGATCGGTTTCGCTTAGTTTTCTATATCGGTGGCATCTGAAAGAAATATACTTTTCCGCACTATGATAATTCCTACAGTTTAAGTGTTAAGAAGTTTCCAACAACATTAGTATCTTGTTTTTTACAATCTTAGTTGCGTGCCAAGTAATGGAAAACTGGTCCTTTTGGGCTACCAGTAGTTGGCATGTGAATATTTTCTACAAAGCCTTAGAAAATTGCATTTTCAGACTGAATATAAATAGCTGTGATTGTACTTGACTATTTCTGATTACTGATACTGTAAAAAACATGCAAATTTTCTAAAATAATGCCCGCACAATAATCTCAGTGTTACGGAACGAAGCTACATTTATTACAACCAATAGAAAGTAACGAACTAACAGAGAATATGAATATTGTATCCCTATGATAACTATTTCCATTACTAACTCTTTTTCCTATCAACTACTCAGATTTAAATAATTTTTATGATTTAAGTAGGTCAAAAAAGCAGGAATTATGAAAGTGCCAACATTAGGCAGGCTTACTTTTACCAGGTACCAATAGTTGGCACAGAGGTGCCGGTAATTGGCATTACGCACATTTTATGTGACCAGTGATTGGCACCTTGTTTTTTTGAACAAATATACACTTTATCAAAGAAAAAATAGATAAATATCTAACCTACGACATTACTTCAAGGGTATATAGAAGTAGATGCTTTCATTAAATAGTTTTTTTTATATCAATAATGCCCTGATAGTACGTCTTAACGAAACGCTAATAATTTTCCACAATTTTCTCTTCTGAAAAACACAACCCCTTCACTCTGCTCTCGAAGACATACTAATTCACATAGGCAAGATTAGGCTCTTGGAAAATATTGAGCGATGTTGCAGGTCATACGGGAAAAAGGTTGAAAGCACATTACTTTACTGTTACCTTATTTTTTAGGAAAATAGATCAGAGTGCCAATGATAGGAAGGGTGCCAACCACAGGCGTATTTACCCTACAAAAAAATAGTTAAAACAAAAGTCGCAGGCTGCCAATACGATGGTGACCTTTATGGTAACCTTGACGCTGACATAAAGGCCACATCAAGGTCAAATCAATTTTCTTAAATTGAAACCTCCACTTTTGATGCCGGAAATTAGAAGCGCGGAAAATTTTACGTTCAGATATATATAAGCTTGACCTTTTGAAAAAATTGACTTGATTGAATGATAAAGTGAAGGCCAAAATGTGACCAGCAGGGTGTCTTGAGAAGTAGGGGTTGCACAAAAGATAGTCAAGACAAAAGTTGTAGAAACTTTTCCTCGCTATCCGATGGTGACGTTTATGGTGACATTGACCTTAACATTCAAGGTCAAATAAATTTTCTTAAATGGAAACCCCTACTTTTGACAACGGAAATGAAAAGCGCGGAAAATTTTACGTCCAGATTAGAGCTTGGCCAAGTTGACCTTGGCCTAACCATCCAAGGTCAAATTTTATGAATCTACGAATCTATCTGACCTCGAATGGCAAAGTCAAGGTCACCATCGTATAGACAGGAAAATTTTCTACGATTTTTGTTTTGACTATTTTTTTTGTGCGACCCCTTCTTTGGTCCAATACTTTTTGAACACAATGTATACGATATCTGATGCTTTTGTAGAAGCCAAAAAAAAAGTTCTTACCTTATTCTCTGCTTCTACATTCACCAGACTAGCTGTTTCTCATCTGAATCCTACGTTTCTTGAGTGAAAGTTCCCAGGAGGTTAGAACATCAAACAAAGCAGGCTTGTTAGGCATAACAAGTAAACCAATCTACGTCAGCACAGCACAATAATTTTGATAGGTCATTTTGTGCTTGTAACTGTACTAGTTCAGTCTTTGGTTAATTATATTCTGCCCGTTTAGAGGTTATTATGAAGTTGTGTTTCAAGCACAATTGGAGGAAGCCGGAAGGTGTACCGGGTTGTTGATGACCGACACAATTTCAAGAGGTAAATTTATCCGGTGGAACTTCTCATGTGGCTGACGTCATATGCCAGAGATATCATGAAGTGAGGAATATACAGGGTGTTCCAAAAAAAGGTGACCCCGTCTCTAGGACAGGTAGGAAACTGTAAAATAATTGGGGTTTGCTAAGTGAAAAAATTTCGTAACGCTATCCGTATTCAAGATACAGGGTGTTGAGGAAAAGAATCATACACATTTTTTACGATTTTGCTGAAACTACTGGCAACATTGTAATGAAATTTCACACGAATATGTTTTGGAAGCTAGTACATCCTATGAATTTGTTTTTATACCTAACTTTCATAGAGGACGCGTGTTACACGGTTCATACCAGGTATTATTGAACATAACTTTTTTTGAGGTTAGATTTATAAATTAAAATTTTAGGTGAACTTAAACATCATTCAATTCTACACCAAAAAGGCACTCTTGGTAAAACTCTAACGTTTTCGGAATATTTTGTCGGTCTCGTTTGATGAAAATAAAAAATTTCAGATCTCTCGGGCGGGCGGGTGTACCTAAAAAATCGAACTTCTTTATTTAGCTTTCTATTGAGATGAAACCTCGTATTTCGGAGAATTTCAAGGTGATGGTTACAAATCTGGTCGCAATTTTGAGTCTCAGTCTCGTTTGACGAAAACAAAAAATTTCAGATCTCTCGGGCGGGCGGGTGTACCTAAAAAAATCGAACTACTTTATTTAGCTTTCTATTGAGATGAAGCCTCGCATTTCGGATAATTTCAAGGAGCTGATTACAAATCCGGTCACAATTTTGAGTCTCAGTCTCGTTTGACGACATCATTGATCAAAAAGATACATTTAAAAAAATGGATTTGGGGCTTTTCTTTCTTGTAACGTTTCACAAGGATCCATTCTAATCTAATCTATAAACTATCGGGCCAAAAATAAACATTTAGGGCAATTGCAACTATGGAAAGTATTCTGGGATTGTGTACTCACCATGAGAATTATATCCCAAACTAACACACTACCCCATGGTGTCACTTAAGGAGTTATTACTATTATAAAAGTATCGATTAGCCTAATTGCTCTCTTCTGGATAGTGACCAGAAGTTTTAGGAGCGCATCTCCACACATGTGAGCAATACTCTAACGATGGTAAGATTTGTGCCTTGTAAAGCAGCAGTGGTTGCTCTGATGTATACAGCTTCCTACCGCGGAATAAAACTCCAAGCTTCGGGGATGCCGTTTTAGCAATTCTGACGACGTGGTCGTATCAGGACATGTTACTGTTGATGTTGATTCCCAAAAGCTTGACGGAAGGTGACTTGACTATTGGGTGACCCTCCATTTTCACAGTTGGTAAGCCAACAGGAGACTTTTTTGTCAGTGTCGTTGCTTGAGTTTTCTGAACGTTAAACTGTACTTGATTCACTGATCACCACTCGAAGTTAAATCCTTATTTCAGTACAAAGTGCTTAACCACCATCCTATGTGCTGCTCTATCTGCATTTCCGTAATTTTGGATTCACCCATATATTTCTGTAAAGCTACGTAGCTATTCCTATATTTTCAAATCGACGGAACTGGAATAACCTAGTCATAATTTCCCATAGACCGTGAATAGTTACAAAAAGGTGTTTTCGGTAAACAGTGCTTCCGCTGTAAGGATATACCAAGCTAATCAATTAAAGAACTGTTTGTAGAATCGATCCTACCTTATTGAATAGGAGGAATATCTAAAACGTGGACCCTCTGAGATTCTGATTTTCATTTGTAGTAAATAACGGCGGTTAGCTCTAACCGATCTGCTCTATGCTCATTCCTATTTGCATGAAGACAGAATCGATGGACATGGAGTTTTCACGGAATGGGGAGGTAATTCAGGGGCATGTTTATTTGATGGTTTCTCTACAAACACTTGGACCTAACCAGTAGTACGGTCTACCTAGCGGCAGAAAGCGTATACACTGATGCATTTTCATATCTTTTATTTATTTTTTATTTATTTGTATTAACGAATTACAAATACTTCCACCTCGTAGGCAAAACCTTGTGTGAGGTACATTTTTATAACTGAGCAGACTACCAAGACAAAGCCTAATCTTTTTATGGTCAGCCTCCCGCAAAGGCTGAAAGCCTATGGCACTGTAGAAGCACTACGAGATGATAAGTGTCTGTGCACGTCAGATTTGAAATGCTGCAGGTTGTAGCCGTCGGGGAACAAATTCCTCGACAGCTCATCCCACAGCGTCGAAGTTCTCCAAAAGAAGGAATACTGGAGGAGACTGGATCGGGGAGTAGGGATCTTGACCTGGTAAAGGTGAGCTCGCAGAGCCACTACTATATTGTTCCTCGTTCGGACGGCCGTCGGTGTTATTATCTGGGAGAGCTCACTCAAACATCTTCCGTTATAGAATCTGTGAAATAGGGACAGGTCAGCCACCCTTCTTTGATGTTCCAGACTGTGGAGGTCCTTTGTGAGGTTAGACGTATAAATTGGTCTAATTGCTCTCTTCTGGATATTTTCCGGAAGCTTTAGAGAGTGCTCCGGAACGCATCCCCACACATGGGAACAATACTCCAACGATGATCGAATCTGTGTCTTGTAGAGCAGCAGCAGTTGCTCTGGTGTATACAGCTTCCTACAGTGTAACAAAATTCCAAGCTTCTGGGAACGCTGAATGACATAGACAACCTCAAGTGGTTCAAATTGAAGAAGAAATACTTTAGGCCTTTTTTGTTCCAGGAGCCATCCGACCTTACTGTTCCCGTCAATACTTAAGCCTTAAGGTCTATTGTATTATTACTCCTCTCAGTTACAGTATCCACTCCAGCAATCTAGATCCCTGCATAAGTTCATGCAGTTTTCCTACTGGTCCTGGTGCTGAGCTGTACTCCATTGGTTCTAGCTTGGTCTTCCCAAAGAGCTGTTGTCTCTTGTGATCTAGCGCTTCGTACTCACAGAGCACATGTAGGGCTGACTCAGTTCCTCTTCCACACAATCTGCAGTTGAGGTCTCCATTGTAGAGTCCCATTTTATTCAGGTGTTTCTTCAGGCCATAATGCCTTGTGAGGAGACCCGTCGTTATTCGGAGCTGAATTAGGCCTCAAAACCTCCGCGATCTTTGAACTATATCTATAACACTCATATGGCAGGACTGCGCTTCAAACTTCGCAGCAAATAAATAGCAGGTATTTTTTACCATTTTTTTTTTAATTCTTCTGCTGCTGATTCAACGTGCATTAGCTGTGTCGTTTAAAAGACAGTCGTTTCTGAAAGGGAAAGTCCCAGCTTTGAAAACACCCTGTATTTACCGGATTGGTGGAATTCTTGAGAATTTCTTTTCATGTATGAAGCCACAAACGTCAGAAATGAAAAGGAAGTTTTCACTAAACTACCCAGTACGCACCATTGTCTTTAATCATCATCACAGACATGTTAAAAACTCGTAAAATACATTAAGTCGGAGCTAGAGTATTGCCGACACGAATATTATCAATAGTTTTGAGAGCTGTAGCTTGCAATTTTTCGCGATTAACTGTCAGTTCATTTGATACTCATACCCAGCAACTGTTTCATCGTATCGACCCAGCGTGTAGGGGAACGGCCACGGCGCCGCCCACTCGGGGCGTGACCCTAAATTACAAGTTTCTCCATATTATCACTTCTGTGAATATGTCTGAAGAATGTAAGCATTCTCATCGACACAATGGAGGATAGTCTCTTTGGATTACAGAGCTCATCCAGTATGGAAACATTAGTTCTATAGGCGGTATAAGGAATTCTCAGCATTCTCCCCCACGTCCAAATTTCAAAAGCATCTATGCGAGCTCGATCTGCCTTTTTAACAGTCCAAGTTTCCGAGGCATACAAAAATATGGAGAACACAAGAGACTGAACCAGCGACATTTTGGTAGCTTTAGTGACGTTATGGTCACGCCATATTTTAGTAAGCTTGGTCATGGCCACACGTGCCTGTTGAATTATCTTTAATAGCGTAACCTATTATTCTATCAATAACGTCCCAAACGAGTTTTAACTTTACTTGACTATTAGTTACAGATGCAATCCGGATTTCATTGGGAACTGCCTCGTAATTTTGCTTGACCTTATAACTTCTCGCGTTAACTGTCCATATTGAACGCAGTGGCCGATGGTCGTGAATACGAATTAGAGTTTGAAACATTTAATGTGGCACAAAGCATTTTTGACTGGCTTATGACTGCTTACTGCAGGCCACCACGTTCAGCGAGCTAAGACACAAAGGTTCAAAGGTTGTCGTCTACAGACCTGCCATTATTTTTATACCCTATTTATGCAAAGGTTGGAGTTCAGAGGCGGGACAGAGGAATCAGCAAGGAACATCGACGTCATTAGAGGTCTGAGTTCTACATAGGTACATTAAAAATGGAGTCAAGTTGATTGACTCAGTACTTCCCACACATAATGATGATACCATTTTATTATTTTGCCATTGCATGAAGCTATAGTCTGAAATCCTCTTGCAACCAAATCATCGCCCACCCGCCCCCAAAAAACAACCAACGCAAAAACTCTTGTAAGTAGTTTCTTGCGTCTCTCTCCTTAGAAGGTAGGACGCCACAGTTTTTTTCTGCATGCTTCAACTGGACGAGATCTTTTATATTTTTAGTTTTTGTTATTGCTACGCCGCCACTGACACGATTTTTCCAAAACATACGCGTTTTCCATCCTCGCTGCGGTACTAATACTGTGTCAAAATTTCATCAAAACCAATTCACTAAGTTTTGCATTACTCAATACAGAACGATCTGAAACAATACTCGTATGTATACATCACAAATTCTAAGTTCCTTGGTTTCTGTACTAGGCAAGGCAATGTTCGGATGGACCTAAAAAAGTGTATTATGCTGCTAGGTTCTTTATTCACAGGTCAATGGACAGCCCATTATGCATACAACAAATTTTTCAGTTTTACAACCCCCCAACCACCCCAAAATCACCCCCATCAAAAAAAAATATAAAATGATCAGGAACCCCTAAAATGCCTAAAAACAAAGTTTGAGCTGTTTTTATATTTTTTAGTTTTTTATTATTGCTGCGCCGCCACTGACACGATTTTTCCAAAACATACGCGTTTTCCATCCTCGCCGCGGTAGTAACACTGTGTCAAAATTTCATCAAAAACAATTCAGTAATTTTTGTATTACTCAATACAGAACGATCTGAAACAATACTCGTATGTACATCACAAATTCTAAGTTCCTTGGTTTCTATAATAAGCAAGGCAGTGTTCGGATGGACCTAAAAGAGTGTATTATGCTGCTAGGTCTTTCATTCACAGGTGCATGGACAGCCCATTATGCGTACAACAAATTTTTCAGTTTTACAACCCCCCACCCCCCAACCACCCCAAATTCACCTCCACCCAAAAAAAACTAAAAAATGATCAGGAACCCCTAAAACTCCTAAAAACGAAGTTTGAGGAATATTTGAAATTTCTACTCATTTATAACCCTAAAAGACATGTATCAAAAACGTATCACTATTAACAAAATAATTATTAATAAATCATCAGTCGCTTACTATTATTACTTTGCATTTCTTATTTTTTCTCGCATGGTTGCGGTAGTAACAAGTATTGACGGCCTGTGCCAAGTCAACACCTGACCTATTATTATTCTGAATTCAGGAAGGACCGTACAATGCTGCAGGTCTTGAGGATTACAGACTTTTGGAAGGTTTTATGTACCTTTTCATCCAGGCCCAATTGTTGCAGGTGTGGTGTAAATGTATTTGGAGTAAGGTCTAAGACCGACATAATGAGAGGGACAATCACAACTTTGTTTTGTTTCCATAGTCGTTTTATTTCTATGGCGAGATCGGTGTATTTAGATATCTTCCCAGCGTAGGTGTTTTGGATGTTCATATCATTGGGACTCGCAATATCTATTAAGTAGGTCACTTTGTCTGTCTTTGACTGGAAAACTATATCTGGCCTATTTGCTGGGATGATTTTATCTGTATGTATTTCAATGTCCCATTATAGTTTTAATTGATTGTTCTCGAGTACTGAGGTCAATGTGTAGTTATAATATGGATCTGTGTTTTCAATTTGTTGTGGCTAGTGCTTGGTGTATGATTTTGGATGCAGAGGTATGTCTGGCTGTATACTCAGTTCCAGCGAGAGTTTTGCATGCACTAGTTATGTGTTCTATTGTTTCCTTCTGTTGGTGGCATTTTCTGCAATTATCATCAGGGATGGATGGATCTTTAATTATGTATTACTTGTAATTTCGTGTCGCAATCACTTGGTCCTGGATAGCAAGCATGAAACCTTCCATTTCCGGAAAGAACTGGCCATCCTGCAGCCAGGTGTATGATTGTTTTCCATTATTGTGGTATTCTGTAACACGGTGTCTATGTTCTATCTAAATATCTATTATTACTATTGTTACAACCCTCATCCAATAAATCATTTTACAAGACCTCAATTTTGGTATCGACACTGACCTCCCCCCCCCCCTCAACAAAACGTCTCTATCCGCCACTGAGTCGGCGGTCGGTGGGACTCGAACCCATGACCTCTAGATCGGCACTCCAATGCTCTGAACCTCGAAAGCGCCAAGCGTCGAATTTTTAGGACGTTTTCTGGTACGAATGTAAATCGATACGTTTGCTACTGTACAAAAACAATACATACCATAATTACAATATAATTACAGAATTGCTCAATGTACGCATTTAAAACTCACAATGAAATTGTCATTAACGAGATTAACAGCCGCATCCGGCAAAAAATATGTTTAAACAGCATAGTTGCTCTCGCATAAATTCACTGTTTGTTTTAATTTAATTTGGCCATTTAAAACTGTCAATGAAATTATAAATTTAATTGAATTAATGCGAAATGTCCACTAAATTGACAAATAAAAACAATAAATTGATAAAAGGTGTCATAGTATTTCACAGATAGACACATCAGAGTTGTAAGTTACGAGCTTCGGCCCAATATAACAGTTTTTATTGGTTTTTGAATAATGTTAATTCAAGCTGTCAAACTAATACAACGATATGTTGAACTCTATATAAAGTGTTGTGTTATAAAGAGGCAGATAATTTAGTGTGCTCATATATCACCAAAATAACTGCCACTCCTGCATGTAAAACATCGCATATGTAATACTCATGACAAGCTTATCTATCGAATGCAATTTATTTTCTAGTTTCGTAATCATTAAAGATTAAAAGAAAGAAGAAGGGAGGTATATTCTGCTGAACCCCTCCTTACTCTAGTTCCCAAGTCCAGCCCTTATAAAGGCGAGAATTCTACACCCTAGAAAGCTCCTTGTCGAACCTACCAGACCTCCTGACGAAAGTCAGTATGTCCGACCATTTCGCTGAATATAGTGGCTCCTCCCCAAACTCCGTCGTGCCGAATATCTCAACCCTAAGGTTACGATAAACTGCACACCTGCCCAGGAAGTGGAACGCTGTCTCGTCCTCCTCCCAGCATCTGGAGCAAATGGGGTCCCCTACCACTCTCATAAGTGACAAATGTCTATTCAGCAGGCAATGGCCAGTAAGAACCCCCACCAAAAGGTTGAGCGTATTTCTGCCTTTATTCAAAAGCCATAGCGTTCGGCCCCTATCAGGGCCTGCTATGAATCTTTGGGCTTGCCTGCAGTCGTCTCTCTCTAAGTAGACTTTCGCCAGTTCCTTGTAAGCCCAGTTGTCCAGGGCCACATTGACCTGGCGTCTGCTAATTCCCAGCATAGGTTCTGGGCCGATGCAGGGGCTGCTGGCCTCTATCCTAGCTAATCAGTCCGCTCTCTCGTTACCCGGTATACCAATGTGTCCGGGGACCCACAGCAGGGTCACCTTCTTATGGCTTGCTAATTTCTGAAGGGCGGCCGAGCATTCTTGAGCCAGAGCTGATCTGGCCCTCGGAGCTGCCACCACTTTCAGAGCTGATTGGCTGTCAGAACATATATATATATGCTCTGTTCAGAGCACTGTTCGACTTCCGTCGAGTATGCCGCCATCAATATCGCATACACTTCCGCCTGGAAGACAGTCGTGCAGGTTCCCAGCGCGAAGCCGCCGCACTTCTTTGCTCTCCAGAAGGAAGCTCGCTCCCCCGGATCCTGACTCCTTTAAGAGCGATCCGTCCGTGAAGCATACCAGACTATTGGGCGGAAACCTGACTTTCCCTCTCATCCAGTCGTCTCTTTCTAGAATGACTAGAGAGAATCCCTTACCTAAATTTAAGATGTCTTTGGCTTTTTCCACCCTGAATGACGATATCGGGATATTACTCTCCGCGAATCGCTCTATTCTGGTGTGGCCATCTAATGGTTCTCATGCTACCCACATTCTCAGGCAGGCCGACATCGCCTCTCTCTTTATCCAGAGGTGCAGAGGCGGCAAGCCCAAGAGTACCTCCAGGGCAGCAGTGGGTATTGTCCTCGTGGCACCTGTTATGCTCATTGCTGCCAGCCTCTGAATCTTTGCGAGCTTGAGCCTAACAGAGACCTTCTCTACGCCCAGCCACCAGACCGAGCAGCCATACTGGATCCTAGATCTTACTACTGCCGTATATAGCCAGTTTAGGACCTTGGATTTGAGGTCCCAGGTTCCGCCGGCTACCCGACGCAACTGCCACATGTTTGGGAAGCCCAAGCAGAACCAATGGTGTACAGCTCAGCACCAGGACCAATAGAAAAAAAAACCTCATAAACTTATGCAGGGATCCATATTGCTGGAGTGGATACTGTAAATGAAGAGGTTATAGTACAACAGGCCTTAAGGCTTCAGTATTGACGGGGATAGCATGATCGGAGAGCTCCTGGAAAAAAACCTTATAAAAATGAGACAATCTGATATATTTTGTGTGCTTTTTTATCCAACAAGTTGTGATTAAAAAAAATAAATGCTATGTCTAGTAGCCTTGTCTAAACTACGTAATATTTTATATACCATAATTATCTGAGGCGAGAAAATGACATTGAATAAGTTAGACAGTATCACGCAGAAAGTTTATTATAACTTTAAAACAAGGAAAATAAGCATACTTTGACTGCGAAAGCTCGACATTTTGATATTAAAAACTTTCTTATTCAATTGAATATGCACCTTTATTCCGCCTCTCATGCCCCAAGCCATGTAAAACATACAAAAAAGTTGTGACAGCTGCAGTTGCTGGTTCGATTGCGACTGAACTTGCAATTCCATGCGGAATGACTGTAGATGCTGTTTACCCATGCCTTAGGCCCTTAGGCGCAATGCACACTGGCAACATTTTCACCAATAGGGTACTTGCAGAAAAAAATATTATGTCGTTTACGCGTTCCTTAGAGCCTAGTAAACGTGACAAAATCACTTCTTTGGTTTTTTGGAGTCGGCTGTGAGAGATATTCCAAAAATTATTTCAAATGCCGGAAAATGCCGCGCAAACAACCTCTGACGTCAGTGATATCCTATAGTGATGGGATGTAAAGTATTGATATTAGATATCGACAGCCGGTGCTAACCTAACATTTTGACATTGATTATTATAACCACAAAACACAGTCACACACAAAAGTACAAAAGTCAAAAGAATAAAAGTTAGGCTAGATTACTAATTCACTTTGTAGGGATGGGCTTGAATTAGATTCTATCTTTGGATTCATTCATAATGGGATGCGCTGAAATAAAATTGGATTAGTTGCGAATCTCGGTCACAAACAGGATGAACTGTGATACCTAGCAGATATAAGAATGTATTGCAACGAAAATGCTATTGGGTTAATTGCCTGTTTCAAATAAGTATCAATAAATTGAGTCGCATTGTTAACGAATTCAGAACGTCTCTAGTTTGCAGTTGAATCTCATTGACCTGCGCTGTAGCAGTATCGATTGTCGATATCGATAAAATACCTGTGACGTCAGCCCTTGTTTTAAGTCACGTGGAAAAATTTGAATATATCCTTATTTCATTTTGCAAATATATTTTTTTGGCCGTTAGTAAAATCATGTTTTTTGTTTCCTACTGCTTCTTGATATGGCTTTCTTTAAGCTATGTATAATCCCGAGACGATTTCACGACCTCTGCAAGTACCCTATTATTATTCCAATAGAAAGTGAGCAAAATACGTAAAGATTTTTATAATTTTCGCGAAAACGAATCGACCGATTTTAAAAAATCAAACGTCCAAATAAAGGACTTCGACATACCTTGAAAACAAGGTATTACTCGATACCTCTTGTCACTTAATTTTTTTAAGGGGATGACCTTGGTGGCAGAGGCTACGAGGGGATGAAGAAGTTTTCAATCAAGGAGATGTCCCCCTTGTCAAATCTTTCGACGTGTCTCTGAGTTTTTTTAAATATGTGGTGGGAAGTTTTCAAATGAATACCTTAGACAGGGTGTCCCTGAATTTCCTTGACACGTGATAGTCTCGTAACAAAAAAAAGTTCAAACGAAAACTGAGTGGAATTTTTGAAGGTACTAAGGCCCTATAATACCATGCTTTCAAAAAATTTTTTTGTAAAACCGACCCCCAACTTTTTTGTTTCAAGTAGCGCCCCACAGGTTTTCCTATATCCCTATTTTATTTAAAATCTTGCGGTATCTTTGATTTTATAAGCAAACTTACTTTTTGCGGAAATCATAAGCATAATATAAATAAAATAAGGAATTTGACACAAAAAACGGACAAAAAAGAAAACTACGTGGGTTTTAAAGAGTACTTAATGCATCCTTTCATAAACAAGTGTCTTTTTTGGCATCTTTTATTACGAAAATATTAAGCTTCAAAAAGTCCTTATTTTATTTATCGTATGCTTATAACATTGTGAAAAAAATTGGTTTGTGTATGAAATAAGGATTTTAAATAAAATAGTGACCTTATTAAAATATAGGAAAAGCTGTGGGGTGCTTTTTGGAAAGAAAAGTTGGGGGTGAGTCTTAGGGGTTGAAATATAAAAAAATATTTCTAAAACATGGTATTATAGGCCATTCAGTATCCTTGAAAAACGCCATTTAGTTTTATTTTTAACTGTTTCCTTATTTTATCTACCTTATAACTTTACAAAAAAACGATAGGTTTGCGTATAACATCGAAGGTACCACAAGATTTTAAATAAAATAGGGATATTATTTATGTAAGAAAAACTTTTGGGAGCTACTTGAAAAAAAAGTTTGAGGGTGAGCAGTTATAAGGGTTGAAGTTTTCAGTTTTCGTTTGAACCTTTTTACTTCCCACACCGATAGGAACAAAAAATTTCAAATATGCCTCAAACTTCGTTTTTAGGCGTTTTAGGGGTTCCTGATCATTTTCTACTTTTTCTTGGGTGGGGGTGAATTTGGGATGGTTGGGGGGTGGGGGGTTGTAATACTGAAAAATTTGTTGTATTCGTAATGGGCTGTCCATTGATATGTGAATGAAAAACCCAGCGGCATGATACACTTTTTTAAGTCCATCCGAACGTTGCATGCTTCTTCTAGAAACCACGGGACTTAGAATTTGTGATGTATACATACGAGTATTGTTTCAGATTGTTCGATATCGCGTAACGCGAAAATTGTTCAATAGATTTTAATGAAATTTTTACATAGTATTACTCCCAAGACGAGGATGGAAAACGCCTATGTTTTGGAAAAATCGGGTCAGTGGCGGCGCGGCAATAATAAAAAAACTAAAAATATAAAAACAGCTCAAACTCTGTTTTTACGCGTTTTAGGGGTTTCTGATCATTTTCTACGTTTTTTTGGGTGAGGGTGAATTTGGGGTGGTTGGAGGGTGGGGGGTTGTAAAGCTGAAAAATTTGTTGTACTCATAATGGGTTGTCCATTGATCTTTGAATGAAAAACCTAGGAGCATAGTACACTTTTTACGGACATCCGAACATTGCCTTGCTTATTATAAAAACCAGGGGACTTGGAATTTGTGATGTATACATACGAGTATTGTTTTAGATCGTTCTATATTGCGTAACATGAAAATTATTGAATTGATTTTAATGAAATTTTCACACAGTATTACTACTGTAGAGAGGATGGAAAACACATGTTTTGGAAAAATAGTGTCAGTGGCGGCGCAGCATATAATAAAAAAAATAAAAATATGAAAACAGTTCAAACTTTGTTTTTAGGCGTTTCCTATCATTTTCAATTTTTTTTTTAGGTGGGGTGAAATCGGGGCGGTTGGGGGTGGGGGGGGGTAGTAAAACTAAAAAATTTGTTGTATTCATAATAGTCCATCTATTGACCCGTAGAAGAAATACCTAGCGGCATATTACACTTTTTTAGATCCATCCCAACATTGGCTTGCCTATTACAGAAACCAATTTTGTGATCTGTACATACGAGTTTTGCTTTATTTCGTTTCTATGTATATTGCGTAAAGCGAAAATTATTGAATTTATTTTAATAAAATTTTGACATAGAATTTATAACCGCTGCGAGAATGGAAAACGACTCTTGTTTTTGAAAAACAATAATAAAAAAACCAAAAACATAAAATCAGCTCAAACTTCGTTTTTAGACGGGTTGGACGCTCTTGATTGTTTCGCATCGTCCAGTTCAAGCATGCAGAAAAAACTGTGGCGCTCTAGTTCCTAAGGAGGGAGACGCAAGAAACTATTTACGAGGGTTTTTGTGCTGGATGTTGTTTTTGTGGGCGGATGGGCGATAATTTAGTTGCAATGAGATTTTAGACTATAGCTTCATGCAATGGGAAATAATAAAATGGTATCGTCATTATGTGTGGGAAGTACTGAGTCAATCAACTTGACTCCATTTTTTGATAGGAAAATATCACGCGTCAGGGAAATTTAGAGATACCCTGTATATTCTAAGCACTCTCATGGCAGCACGGCGATAAAAAATTCGATATCCTTCTAATTTAGGATCCGTGCAGCTTGTTATAATAACGTGTCTCCATCGTATGCAATGATTCGAATGCTTGATTTTTCTATTAGGAAAGGAAAACCATAAAGAGGAGAACTGTGCTCTAGATCTAAAATTTCCACGTTCTGCAGCGAAAATATCTGGGTTATCCGGACATATAAAATATTTGAAACCTACACGTTTGATGTGATTCAATCTCTGAGATTGTGACGTGAGCCGTTTGGCTAATAACATCGGGAAGGAATTCGGTAAAGGCATTACAAAATTCCTTCAACCTTTACGCGCTAGACGGGGCTACTTTGAATGGAATCTCGGATTTCACTCCAAAAGCCGATTACTAGATGCAGAGGGTCAACTGGTAAACGTACAGGGTCACCTGGCCATGACTGGATTAACCATGGGGCTAAAAGGGCTGCAGCCCCGGGCCTCGCGGTTCAGAGGGCCCCGCAGGGGCCCTACTTTTATTTAATGTGACAGAGCAAATATTAGGTCCACAGATGAACAATAAAATCAGTAGATATACTAAAAACTTAATTTCGAGATTTCAATCAAAACGGTGTTTTTCAATTTCCCTACCTACAAGCAAACCAGCAGGCCATGAAATATAAGCAAAAACGTGTTCAGAAGCAAATAACTTAGCAAAAAGATACAGATAAACTAAAGTAAAGGGGCAAGGTTATAAAAATTCCCTACAACCAATGAAATCTAACTAGAAACAACGCCGCGCCGGTAAGATGTCTAAGGTCAACGAGAAGCTGAAATACGACAGAAACGAATAATTATTACAGCTTACTAGCTAGTGCAATGTATTATAGATTAAAAATTTCCAAAACCATTAAACTTTCAGCGATAGTTACTAGCAGTCTAATATCTTCAGCACGAAATTTCACATTTAATGATATAAAACAATAGCCATTTCAGTCAAAGTCAAAAGTAACGATACCTCTGACTGTCCCACTGTAGCCCTTCTAATTTTTCAGTATCTATTAGCAAAATCGCAAAAAAAAGAATACTGACAAATCAGATTTTAATTTTTTGCCAGGCAGATTATGTTTTATAATTTGATTTGATTAGATGTGTTACTTCTGTTATATCTGATTAGACTTGATTTGTTGTAAGTCATTTTTGTAATTTTAACCGTTTACTCTAGTTCGTCTGTATCTTTTTGCTAAGTTAGTTGTTTTCTTCCACCAAAATTGTTTTTTGTTTGTATTTCATGGCCTGCTAAGTGGCTCACAGGTTTGGTTGAAAACTTGAAATTAAATGAAAACTACCAGAGATTGATACCAAATTTTAATTTCGACTGTATAAAAATAATTAGGCATTCCTATTTGAAAAAGTCAAGCTAATTTTGATTGAAGTTTCCTTAATGAGTCTACCGATTTCTCCAAGTACAAATGTAATTCAAACTTGAACGTCAAACCTAAGTTGACCAATTTCAAGTTTAGTCACACGGCAAACTCACAGCCGTCTAAGTTTTATAATCGCTGCGATATTCAATTTTTTTATGATATCTACTTATATCAAAAATTGTGAATTGCACCTAAACAGCTCACTTCAAGTCTCAGGTGTGATACATAAAGTCGCACTAGAATTGACCCGGTAATCTAAATATTCAATAATATATACAGGGTGTTCCACTTAAAATATCATAACTTTGATATGGCACGCTTTTATTAGAAACCCTGTATAAAATTCATTATTTTTAAAATGTAGTCCAACTCGACCTATATACATTCGGAAAGTTAATTTTCTAAAAAGTGTTATGGTTTGGTCACAAGAGTCCGAGGCGTTGCGCTTGACTCAGCCTGTACACAAAGAAAATAGAAAATACCTATACTTACCCATTGGATACTGTCGGCACCTGTGACCCATGCCAACATAATGAATAAATCGAAGTTGAACCGATACAAAGGCGACGCTTTTAAGGCTGCTGAGGATAAATTAAAAGCAGTGAAAAAATTGCCCAAAATAAGTTTTTTAAGCAAACCTAACGCTCCGTTTGAAAAGGATTGCACTGAAAATAGTTCTGATTACTAAGCAAACGCAAACATTGAGAGCAGTGCTGATACTACAGGCGGGACTCATGGCGTACTTACAAAAAAGTGTATAGTAGGTAGTTTCTTTTGTTATATCGGGAATATAGTTTCATAAATAATAGTATTTGCATTTTATTTATAAAGGGCCCCTTAAAATTATAAGCCCCGGGCCCCATGAAAGCCTAATCCGGCTATGCACCTGGCATTGCCTCTCGCAACCTTTTTCTTTTTGAAACTTCTTTCAAAAACAAGATGCTAGCAGAAAGAAATTATTTAATTTTTTTCCAGTAGCTATATATTTCTCTTTTTTTCCAGTGGGTAACGGAAAGCCACTAACCTTCGACGAAGTCTACAATCAAAGCAGTCCA
Source organism: Callosobruchus maculatus (assembly GCA_951848785.1). Lineage (NCBI taxonomy): Eukaryota > Metazoa > Arthropoda > Insecta > Coleoptera > Chrysomelidae > Callosobruchus > Callosobruchus maculatus. Next base: position 268,714 of record CATOUR010000209.1, on the reverse strand, counting down.
ACAAACTGCACAGTATACTGTGGAGGTATATCAAATGGTCTTACAGAGGAGCTAATGCAGAAAACTTTTGCCCCTTTTGGCACCATTCAAGAAATCAGAGTTTTCAAAGAAAAGGGATACGCATTTGTTAGGTGAGTGAAGAATCATTGTTATTCAAAATTAAAATCCCACAATACATACAGAGATACTACACACATAAAAATAATTTCTTAGATGAAGCACAGATGCTTTAATTCAAGTATACCATAACTTCTTATACGCGCAAAGTTATGCTAATCTTAAAGTGAGAATACGATATCTTTGACCATATAAGGGTTAGATTGAGAAAATATCTTCAATGCAAAACTGGGAAATTCTTGATAGTAAGAATACCTACCAAAATCTTAAATCAAGCATATGGTAATCTGGACCGAAGTATTTCATAATCTTGACTGAAGCATTTCATAATCTTAGCTGGGAGCATTTCATAAACTTGACGCAAGTAGCTCAACTTTATTCTAAAACTGTGATATTCTTGGATGAGGAATCTAGTAGTACTAATTTGAGCATTCAAACTCTTCTATGAGCATGTACTTTTAATATACTTAGTACTTATCTAGGAACACCTGAGTCAGGTGTTCGCATTCCAATTTTTTTAATAGCTCATTCATGGTTTGATAGATCCATTGATAAGGAAGCTGATGGGAACTGGGACGCGACTCAAATGACGGTGGACCAGCACTACCGGCAGATTCGATGACTGATGGTTGGCGGTGGTATCTCGGGTATCACGTGGCAATGGCAATTTATTTAACAGTTTGACTAGATACTATTATGCAGGATCCAGGATGCATGTATTACGTTACGGTGCTGAAGACGGCAACGAATGCGACAATCCGAAAACCGGTAATGGCGGCGCGGACGCGGACGGGCAACAGGCTGTTGAGTAGAGAGGGTAAAGAGGTTAGAGTTGACTCGTGACACGCTGCGCGCCTGCGCACTCCGACATTGGTAGACGTTAAAATTTGACAATTGATTTAATAAATGATTTACTTGATACAAATATAGGGTGTGCTTGTAAAACAGCGTTCATTTTCAAACCAAGATTATCATATTGTAAATGAAGGTTCCCATTTGCAAGCTGTCTATATTCTTGATAGAAGTGAACTGGACACCGCTGAAAAAAATGATAATCTTGATATAAAATTATGAAATATTTGTTATTAAATTATTGTAGCCTTGATTGCAAAGAAAATTATATTTTCTTTCGGAGCATATTTCTTTAAAATAAGTATATAAATCAAAAATATATTATTCTTGATACAAATTTGCTATAATTTTCTCATCAAATATTCTTTGTTAGAGTGAGAACCGATATTCTTGTTGTGAGTATGTATTTACAAGAATATCACAATTCTTGACTTGAGAATTTCTTTTTATGTGTGTATCAAATCCAAGGTTATTCTCAAGAGGATGATGATATTAAATTTACGTCTTGTACACGAAATCTTTTTTTTATAACTAAGCAGACCGCGCAGGCAGAGCCTAAATACCAGAGTACCGCGGCTGCTGTAAAAGGGTTGTGTTAGGGGAAGTTTGTTAACGCGAGATTTGAATGGGCCAATACCCGCAGGCCCAATAAATACATCTTCTGGCAGTCCATTCCAAGCCTTGGACACCTTGGGAATAAATGTGCGGTTGTACCGCTCAGTTCTTGATGTATGAAGAACGCCCGTCTTAGGATGAGATGCAGCGGTCGCACGGGTACGTCTGATAGGAGCAGTGAGCGGCGGAACGATAGAGGATAGCTCAGAAGAGCAGATTCCGCTGGAATATCGGTAAAAGAGTGAGAGGTCACCAACAACACGCCGGTGAGAAAGTGACTGAAGGTGGCGCGTTAAGGCCGGATCGCCAATTAATCGAATTGCCCTTCTCTGGACGGCATCTAGTATAGACAGGGTAGTAGGGGCAGCAGCTCCCCAGACATGAGAGCAATACTCCAAGCAAGGTCTTATCTGGGCTTTATATAGCGTGAGAAGGTTACATGGTGAGAAATACTTTCTGGCTCTAAATAGATACCCAGGCTTTTTACCAGCAGCTGTTGCAATTGACGCGACGTGTTCGTGCCAGATTAGATTTTCTGTAATGTTGACCCCTAACAGCTTGAACGAGTGACTGCTTGGCAGAGCCCGGTTGTTCATAAGAACCTGGTGTTGGCTTGGGCACTTCTTGTTTGATAGCGTACACTACTGGGTCTTGGATTACACCTCAAATTTCAGCAGTTTAAGTATAGCTTGCTCTGCTAGAATGCAGCTTTTGTACTCTAACAAACAGCTACTATCTTTTAATATGCGTAAATGCCACATCAATGCCCATTTTTTGCATCTAATGCCCAGCACTTCTGGTGCTCATTTGACATCCATCTGGTGACATACCATGTTGTTTGTGATGTACCACATGCTAATTCTGGCCCAATAAGAGATAGTAGCACATCTATCTCATTGCTACCCATTCTTATGTAACTAGGCACCCAAAATAATGTTACCTTTTTGGTCTCGCCAGTGTCTTTAGGGTATTATGGCATTCCCACACTATTCTGATATTTTCACCCGTAATGTTCCTTTGAACAACTCTTAGCTGCTATAGCATTCCGGCTACTTTGAGCTGAGTGCTTTCTGTCAATTTTATTTTGTTATCATTGTTACTATTACACTTTTTAGATTTTCAACAAAGGAGTCAGCCACACATGCAATCGTCGCAGTGCACAACACAGATATCAACGGGCAGATTGTCAAGTGTTCTTGGGGCAAGGAATCTGGAGACCCTAACAACGCACCAGTTGCTGGACAGGTAACAACGCGCTATAACTACTGGCCGATACAAGTCTTACAAGCTACTGTGCATAACATAGGGTCGGTTTTTTCTTAACCATAACATACAGGGTGCTCATTTCATTTTGATGTTTGATTTTTTAAAATTGATTGATTCGTTTTCGAGGAAATTAGAGTCTTTACGTATCTCAACTTGTTCAAATAGGATACAATCGTCATCATAGTCACAATATCTTAACAGACATGTTGTGAACTCGTAAAACGCATTAAGTCGGAGCTAGAGTATTGCCAACACGAATATTATCAATACTTTTGATAACTGTAGCTCCTCATCGTTCGCGAATTACTGTCAGTTCAGTGGCGCCCTTGATACTCATCTCCGGCAACTGTTTCGTCGTATCCACCCAGCGTGTAGGGGAATGGCCACGGCGCCGCCCACTCGAGGCATGATCCTGAACGACAAGTTTCTCCATATTATCGCTTCTGTGTATATGTCCGAAGAATGTAAGCATTCTCGTCGACACAATGGAAGATAGTCTCCTTGGATTACCGAGCTCATCCAGTGTGGAAACGTTAGTTCGATGGGCGGTATAAGGAATTCTCAGCATTCTCCTCCACGTCCACATTTCAAAAGCATCTATGCGAGCTCGATCTGCCTTTTTAGCAGTCCAGGTTTCCGAGGCATATAAAAATATGGAGAACACAAGAGACTGAACCAGCGACATTTTTGTAGCTTTAGTGATATTATGGTCACGCCATATTTTAGTAAGCTTTGTCATGGCCACACGCGCCTGCTGAATGTGCCGTCGAATATGATCTTCACAGCTACCCGAATTGTCGATCAAAAAATCGAGGTACACAAAACTTTGAACTACTTCACAACGGCCTATTGACTTTATCTCTTGATGATGATCATGCTCTCTATCTACGATCATAACCTTGGTCCTATTGTAGTTAATACCAAAGACCATACGCTGCACTATGTTGTTCTAAGGTGTTTAGTAGAGCTACTAGTACTTCCTGAGAAGCAGCAATAAGGGTTGTATCGTCAGCAAACCTTAAGTTGGATATTTTGCTTCCGCCAATAGTTATACCGCCATTCCAGTTGTCTAATACCTGCCTCATCACAAATTCAGAGTAAATGTTAAATAACATCGGAGATAATACACATCCCTCACGAACTCCTTTTCTGGTTGCAGTCTGATCAGACAGGTTACCATCAATTCTTACACGAGCCAAATTAGACTCGTAGAGTTGCTGTATGAGAAACACCAGGTAATAAGGAACTCCCATAGAGATGAGGATTTTCCACAGTTTAGGCCACTTTACGTTATCAAACGCAGGATACAAAAGCATACGAAAATATCATTTATTTATTTGAAATTTTTAAGGGGAAGATCCTGGGGGGGTACAAAGGGATAAAGTGACAAATATGTTGACGTGTCTCGGAGTGAAAACCTTTATATTTCTGAGGGGTCACACAAAATATTTCCGCTGACTAATAAATGCGAAATCATGGAACAGTTTAGGTAGGACGGATGTTGTTTGTTTTTCTTTAAAAACGTGGAGGCTTAGAAAGCTCCAATATTGACAATGCCGTATCGACATTTTGTAATAGGGGATATTTTTCAATTTATGGTGGAAGTACTCATCGAGCTCCGATACATAATTTGCGAAAATGGCGGGAGAGATCTCAGTTATCATACCGACAATTATTAAATATGGTGAAAGAGCTCTCTAAAGGGATTGAGCGATTCTACAGGGTGCCCAGTTAGTGTGTAATTCTTCGATATCTCGCAAGGTATACCTGACAGAAGAAAATGTCAAATACAAAAGTTATTTGGTTACTTCAGGCGCATATTCGAAAAGGATTTTGAAATATACAGGGTGTTGCAGGAAAGTATGATAGTGATCAACTTCATTTTTTTATATAGAACTATAACTTTTTCTTAAATTCTTCTAGTGTCCATCATTGATCTCTATTCAACCCTAAAATATTTTCGGGATCGATTGCGACGTTGCCAAGTTATAATTTATTTTCTATTAATTTCCGGATTTGCAAAGTCGCAAGTAATACGTCCAAATTGATATATTCCTTTAACTTTTCTCAATAATATTATACAGCGAGTTACTTGAATATTAAGTGGATATTATTTTGGATGTTACCAGTAATTTGTATCGACAAAGTGTTTTTGGCAGAATTTCAAATTCCGGCAACTTGAAGGTTATTTTACTTTGTTTTTTAAATGTAACACCCTGTATTTTTTATTTTAAATCGAAATATCTACTAATACCCTATCTCGCCTTCTAATATTTTTCTTCGCGTTTGCGACGTTGCCAAGTTATAAATTATTTTTCCAAATTTTTAAACAAATATCCCCGATATTAATTTATTTTAAATAGAATCCTCTACTTATTTTTATTGCGATCAATTGCACATATCGAACTTAGGAAGATCTCACAATTTGAAAATTTTGTTTCTGTTAATTATTGAGATACGGCAACGCCGCTTTTTCAGTAAACAGTACCAGGACGCTCAAATATTTCCAAAACTGCCACAGCTGGAACGGTGAAATTCAATACTTGGGGATTTTTGAACATACAGAATTAAAAAACGATAACATCAGTGTTGTCAGATTTACCACTTTTACAGTAGACTTCATGAATAGCGCATTCCATTCAGAAATATATCACATTTTATTGGCCAAACAATGATTTAGGCAATTTTCCAATTTATTCAGCTAGGCTTATTTGAATGGGATAGTTTCACAAGCAATCTATAAATGCCTTATTAGGCCTTTTCCGGTACATGTTTGATGTAGACGAAGGTTTAGTTATGAGTGATTCTCAAGCTATAGCTTCATTCTATGGAACATTCATATTTTACTAAAGTAAAAACTGATATATAAATATTTTTGACTACTAGTAGCAAAATATAGATATTGGGAAGCAGTACTTTGAAAGATTCGCTCAGATACCGGCTTTGGTAAATAGGTGGAAAACCAGTACTTTTCCAAAGTACTATGCTTCCCGATATCCATAGGTTGCTACTACTAGTGCGAGTTTTGCCAACTGTACACTAGTATGCAATTTCATTTATTCGCCTGAGACCTAGGATCACACTGACGAGCTTTAATAAAAGCAAAACGACGTCGTCTCTGATTGGTTTCGGATGAGTGAGTGAAATTTCTAACCTTTATAAGCATATTTTTGACTGGATTTTATCTGTTTTATTTTTCTTGTGGATAAAATATGTCTCTCTTCCAAAAGGCAATAGCTGGAACAACATTTCCATACAACGCATATGGTCAACAACTTAGTTATTGGTACCCTCAAAGCTACCCATCCACCAGCTCTACACAACTGCAAGGCCAATATCTTGGAGGCATGCAAGCGGGATATGGCTATGGACAGTATGGTGGCTACCAACAGTCTTACATGGGGTGAGTTTTATCAATCATTATTTTTTTGTAGTGAGCGGAGCTATGTCTATTGTCACAGCTAATCGGTTCTGGGTCTCAGTGAAATGAATAAATGATAACTAAATAAAATACGGTTATAAAGTTCTCATAACCCTAATATTTGTGAAATTATTTTGTTTTTTTTTTTTTGATAGCAGCATACTTAATTGGCAAAGTTGGTATACAGGGCGTACAGAGAAGGTATACAGGATGTCTCTGAGTTTCCTTGGCACGTGATATTCTCGTAACAAAAAAAAGTTCAAACGAAAACTGAGTGGAATTTTTGAAAGTACTAGACAGGGTGTCCAGTTAGTGGGTAATTCTTCGATATCTCGCAAAGTATACCTGATAGAAGAAAATGTCAAATACAAAAGTTATTTGGTTACTTAAGACGCATATTCAAAAATTATATATTTATGGTGGAAGTACTCGTTGAGCTCAGATACATCATTTGCGAAAATGGTGGGAGAGATCTCAGTTATCATACCGACAATTATTAAATATGGTGAAAGAGCTCTCTAAAGGGATTGAGCGATTCTACAGGGTGTCCAGTTGGTGTGTAATTCTTCGATATCTCGCAAGCTATACCTGATAGAAGAAAATATCAAATACAAAAGTTATTTGGTTACTTCAGACGCATATTCCAAAAAGATCTTGAAATATACAGGGCGTTGCGAGAAAGTAGGATAGGGACCAACTTAATTTTTTATATGGAACTATAACTTTTTTTTAAATTCTTTTAGTTTCCATCATTGATTTCCATTTAACCCTAAAATATTTTTGGGTAGGTTGCGACGTTGCCAAGTTATAATTTATTTTCTATTAATTTCCGGATTTGCAAGGTCGCAAACAATACGTCCAAATTGATATATTCCTTTAACTTTTCTTAATAATATTATACAGCGAGTTACTTGAATATTAAGTGGATATTAGTTTGGATGTTACCAGCAATTTGTATCTGCAGGGTGTATTTGGCAGAATTTTAAATTACAGCAACCTGAAGGTCATTTTATTTTGTTTTTTTAAACGTAACAACCTGTATTTTTTATTTTAAATCGAAATATTTACGAATACCCTATCTCGCCTTGTAATATTTTTTTTCGCGTTTGCGAAGTTGCCAAGTTATAAATTATTTCTCCAAATTTTCAAATAAATATCCCCGATTTTAATTTATTTTAAGTGGAATCCTCTAGTTATTTTTATTGCAATAAATTGCACATGTCGAATTTAGTAAGATCTCACAATTTCAAAATTTTGTTTCTAATAATTACTGAGATACGGCAACACCGCTTTTTCAGTAAACGGTACCAGAACGCTTAAATATTTCCAAAACCACCACAGCTGGAGAGGGGCAATTCAATACTTGGGGGTTTTTGAACATACAGAATTCAAAAACGCTAACAGCAGTGTTGTCAGATTTACCAGTTTTACGTTAGACTTCATAAATAGGACATTCCATTCAAAATTGCGACGTAAAAATGGTAATCAAGTATTGAATTTCACCTCTCCAGCTGTGGCGGTTTTGGAAATATTTAAGCGTTCCGGTACCGTTTACTGAAAAAGCGGTGTTGCTATATCTCAGTAATAATTAAAAAAATTTTTTTTAAATTTTGAGATCTTACTAAGTTCGACATGTGCAATTCATTGCAATAAAAATAAGTAGAGGATTCTATTTAAAATAAATTAAAATCGGGGATCTTTATTTGAAAATTTGGAAAAATAATTTATAACCTGGCAACGCCGCAAACGCGAAAAAAAATTACAGGCCGAGATAGGGTATTAGTAGATATTTTGATTCAAAATAAAACATATAGGGTGTTACATTTAAAAAACAAAGTAAAATGACCTTGAAATTTCCGTAATTTAAAATCCTTCCAAAAACACCCTGTAGATACAAATTGCTAGTAACATCCAAAATAATATCCAATTAATATACAAGTAACCCGCTGTATAATATTATTGAGGAAAGTTAAAGGAATATATCAATTTGGACGTATTACTTGCGACCTTGCAAATCCGGAAATTAATAGAAAATAAATTATAACTTGGCAAGGTCCCAACCGATCCCAAAAATATTTTAGGGTTGAATAGAGATCAATGATGGAAACTAGAACAATTTAAGAAAAAGTTATAGTTCCATATAAAAAAATCAAGTTGATCACTATCCTACTTTCCCGCAACACCCTGTATATTTTAAAATATTTTTAGAATATGCGTCTTGAGTAACCAAATAACTTTTGTATTTGACATTATCTTCTATCAGGTATACCTTGCGAGATATCGAAGAATTACACACTAACTGGACACCCCATGCTTTTATAACATTTTTTTTGTACTTCAACCCCTAAAACTCACCCTCAACTTTTGTTTTTGAAATATCTGGTTAAGTATAGTATAGTATAGTATAGTATAGTATAGTTTATTGGTGCTAAATACATGTAAATGCTTGCACAAGTCAAAAAAAAGTAAAATACAATAGTACAGTATCACAAAAGACAAACAGTATAAGTACAGAAAAAACTGAATTGGTTACTCTTATATAAAAGTATGATTCAGCTAGACAGTTCTGTGAAGTCACTATTCAGATACTCGTCAAAATTATAAAATGCTTTTTTGATCAAGAACGACTTCATTATTTTTTTAAAATTAAATGCCTCTAGGTTCTTTATGGCCTCTGGAATCACGTTATAAAAAACTATACCAAAGTAGTGTGACCCATTCCTTGTTTTCTGTAGACGGCTATATGGAACCACTAGAGTTTTCTTATTACGTGTATCGTAAGTATGTAAATTATTGTGTGTGGTATACTGGTTTGATCTATGTTTTACATGTAATATACATTCCAGTATATAGATACATGGAATTGTCAAGATTTTCAGATCAATAAAAGCATTTTTACAACAATCTCTGTAATTTAAACCTGCAATAATCCTAATGCATCGCCGCTGGACTGCAAATATCATCGAAACATGTGGGGAATGACCCCAGTTCAAAATACAATATTGTGAGTTTGACTGAAAATACCCGAAATAAGCCAGCAACATGGACCGCCTCGATGCTATATTGTTAAGATTTCGAATCAAATATGTAATATATGTAAGCTTGATGGTACCGTTGGAAACCTTCCAGGATGGGTCTGCAAGTACCAGCGGCTGCAGCGGCAACTGCCTGGCAAGTCCCAAGCCAACCACAGTTGCCAGCCACTCCACAACAGATGACGGCCCCAACTGCCACTCTACAGCAGCCGGGGCTTGTATTCCCCATTCAACAGTATCAAGTAAGTAATCGCACGATTGCATGACTGCAAGTAGGCCAATCAACAGGGGCGGTTCCTCCTTATGGCACAATGCCCCCCCCCCCTGAGCAAAAGAGAAAAAAATACTTTTTACTTCCCACACAGATAGGTGAGGGGAGTATTGTGATCGCGAAAATTTTCGAATTTGAGATAATACGATTTTTGGGCGTTTTATGATGCCTACATCACGAAAATCCACGTCACTCATTTCCGTCGGTCTCTCTGTCGGTCTGTCGGTCTGTCGGTCTGTCTGTCGGCGTTTTTCTAGCATCCTAAACCCAGAGTGGTTATGGAGACTGTCATTAACACACAGCTCCTGAAATACCTGGAAAACAATGACATCATAAATGATCGCCAGTATGGCTTCCGCAAGCACAGATCTACAGGTGACCTCCTTGCCTACGTCACTCACTTGTGGAACAGAGCAATAGACAAACATGGCGAATCCCGTGTTGTTGCACTTGACATATCGAAAGCCTTCGACAGAGTGTGGCATGACGGACTTCTGGCCAAGCTTGCTGCTTACGGACTACCACCTGGCCTGCGCCAGTGGCTGAATAGCTTTTTGAACGATCGATCCCTGTTTGTTGTAGTCGAGGGCTGTTCATCAGACGTATTTTCAATAAACGCCGGTGTTCCTCAGGGATCTGTCCTATCCCCTACACTGTTTCTGCTGTACATCAAGGAGCTGCTGGAAATAACATCCAATCCAATCTACAGCTTCGCAGATGACAGTACATTAGTGTCGTGCATGGAACCAGGCAAGCCACTATCATCCCAGGAGACGGTACGTCGGCGACAGCAGCATGCCTCGCAGATCAACGCAGATATCAAAACACTTGTCGAGTGGGGATTAGCAAATAAAGTACAGTTCAACGTACAAAAAACTCAGGCAACAACACTGACAAAGAAGTCTCACGATGGCTTACCAACCGTGGAAATGGAGGGTCACCCCATAGTCGAATCACCTTCCGTCAAGCTCTTGGGAATCAACATCAACAATAACATGTCCTGGCACGACCACGTCGTCAGTATTGCTAAAACGGCATCCCAGAAGCTTGGAGTTTTGTTCCGATGTAGGAAGTTGTATACACTAGAGCAACTGCTGCTGCTCTACAAGGCACAGATCGGACCATCGCTGGAGTATTGCTCCCATGTATGGGGATGTGCTCCGAAGCACCCTCTAAAGCTTCTGGACACTATCCAGAAAAGAGCAATTAGATTAATCGATACGCCTAACTTCACAAAGGACCTCCACAGCCTGGAACATCGAAGGAGGGTGGCTGACCTATGTCTGTTTTACAGATTCTATCACGGAAGATGTTCGAGTGAGCTCTCCCAGATAATAACACCAAAGGCCGTCCGGGCCAGGAATACTAGAGAAGCTCTGCGAGCTCATCCTTACCAGGTCGAGGTCCTTACTCCCCGAACCAGTCTCCTCCAGCATTCCTTCTTTTGGAGAACTTCGACGCTGTGAAATCAGCTGCCGGGCAATTTGTTTCCCGACGGCTACAACCTGCAGCGTTTCAAATCTAACGTGAACAGACATTTGTCCTCTCGCAACGCTTCTACAGCGCCATAGGCTTTCAGCCTTTGCGGGAGGCCGACCATAAAAAAAGCCGCTGCATAGAGTTTGATGAAATTTGGGCAGCGATATGGTGTAGGGTCGTAGTAGATAACGTTGCTACAATTTTGAAAATCAGTGCATGGGCGGCGGAGTAACTAGCAAAAAACGAAAAATTTGAAATATGCCTCAAACTTCGTTTTTGGGCATTTTATGGGTTCCTGATCATTTTCTATTTCTTTTGGGTGGGGGTGAAATTGGGGTGGTTGGGGGGTGGGGGGTTGTAAGGCTGAAAAATTTGTTGTACGGATAATAGGCTGTCTACTGACCTGAGAGAGAAAGACCTAGCGGTATAACACACTTTTGTAGGTCCATCCTGCCTTGTGCACCTTGTAAACCAATTTGTTTTGAAACAAGTTGGTTCAAAAAATCAATATGGTCAGGGAGATACCTTAACTTCGATTCTAACATGCCGAAGACATATAAAACCAGTGTGATAAATAGTCTCACCGATCGAGCCATTTTACTTTCTGACGTCAAAAACAGACCTGAAAATCTCAAAAAGTTTTAATACCTGAAGATAACGCCTAATAGAAGCGTCGAAACGTCGTAAAATTCTATATTTTGGAAATATAATAAGTGACCGTATCCCAAGATGGTTTTACTAAATATTTGGTACCGACGGTGAGGATTCAAAAAGTAAAAAATTCTTGGAACTGTGTGCAAAACGTCTAATAATTTATTTGACGCCATTTCTTACTGTTCTTCACTCTGTTGATTGGCCTAATTTTGCAAAGACTGGTTGCTCTACTGCCTGACTAAGCATGTTACTTGAAACAGGTTAGATCCTCGTTCAGAGTTTATTTGTTGTCCTAACCTGAATACACCTTGGTCTATAATAAACAAGGTACCAAGCATCAGATTTATAGTTTTTGAATAAACGGGTAATTGATTTTGTCTCCTATTTGTCTATTGTGATATTAGATAGTCCGGAATATAGAAACAATTCTTTGCAAACGCTTTTTACAACTACCGATACTACGTACAGTCGTACACACTACTTCAAAATAAGGATCTCGTCCCAATTTTGAGTGATTGTGTACATCCCTTTTCCAAGCATGATAAATTTAGTTAACGTTATCATTTAAATGATATAATATTGTATGCGCAATTATTTTGCGGAGATTCAATCATAACGTTTGAGTGATTTGAAATGAGACTTAGCCAAATGAGCCTTACGCATTGTACAGAGTGGCCAATTGGGTGACTATAATAATTTTTTTTAGATAGCCCGTACCGAGACCTATCCAAAACACCCCCATATAGGGACCTATCCAAAACACGTCAAAAATCACAATTTGGGTATTAGTTTTTTTTATTAAGTCATTAAAACATCAACGATTATCGGGTTTGTTAGCTGTTACGACTTTTTTTCTTTAATATGTCAAAACAAAGTAAAATGATAGCTTTTTAAATCATTTTGGAAATTCGTGAATTATCATCTTTTTACCATTAACTGTCACGTACGGTGCAAAATGCCCCCATAAGTGCTATTTTTTTCATTATTATTTCGAAAGTGTAATGTCTTGAAAAGTTTCTAAGATTAGTTTGGACCTCCAAAACCAGGCATACGTATTTTTAATTTTATTTTGAAGGTTTTGGTCTCCTGACTAAAAACAGTGATTTTAAACTTTGGGCCTAAAATTTACTTGATTATTGGTAGGATGTACAGGTTTTCTTTATTGGATATCAAAATAGACTTAATACTAAGTATAATTACAGAAGAAATAAAAGCCAAAATGTATTTTTGCTTTTGTTTTTGACGATTTCTTGAAAACACTGGTAAATCTCTAAATTTTTCAAAAAATAATCGTAACTCGAAAACTATCAATAAACGCTTCACATACATGGGGTGTTTTGCATAGGCCTAGGTACAGGCTATCTGAAAAAAAAATTAATAACGTCACCCGCATACAGAAAAATCTGTCGCTTTGTCAAAGACTTACGCTTGGATTCAATGGGACCTTACACTCAGCATTCCTCAAATACAGCGACGTTTTCTCCAATGGGAAGTGTATAGTTCGTAGCGAATGATATCGTATTGTCGATTTAACTACAAGATGTCATTGGATTCCAATGAGTGATTCAATCGCTGCCTGTCGTTGAATCGAATCTGTGTTTGGTGATTGATTCTAAACTACTTTCTTTTCCTTGGACCAACAGATTTTATTGCGAGGACAGCTGATTGATTCGTTTGGATGTTTAATGGTGTGATTTTGTGTGAAGTTATGAGGAGCATGATATAAGAATTAGACATAAACACCAGTTGTTCCATTTTTTCCTGAAATATAACTGTCTGACTAATCTAAATACCTACATTCAAATGTGGGTGTTAGCTCTTCTAAGTCCCAATTTCTCAGTAGGTCCTCCATTTAATATATAACTGGACACATTTAAATCACACAATTGCTGATGCAATACGCAAAACCACGAGATGACACAACACGGCTAACACCGAAACAACACAACGGAACAACTTCGTCCATGTTGACGGGTTCGCGGCAATAGTAGCACTGAGATCATCGCCCTGTTCTTTATTCTTACCTTCATTGAATCGGGATATCAGTCCCGCCGAATACTGATTATAGTTCAGCGAACGGGCCATTGAAACAAAATTCATTTTTATCAGATGAATTATCACGAACTGCTGTTGCAGTAATAATTTTTGTACATTGAATGGATTGTATGCTTTGCTTAAATGAAACATAGGGTAAATTTCAAAAACAAAAGGATGTTTTGATTGCACCATATGTCAATACTGGTATTAGAAGGATTATACATATCGTTATATCGAATATAAATTTTTTTTGAATTTATTGGCGTACCTGTGATTACTTCGAATATAAGGATTGAATTCTTTCAATGACATGGATTTGAAACAACTGTAAATGTATTTAAAGTGATGGAAAAACATCCAAATACTAACAATTAATTGGAAACGCAACAGTATTTCTTTTCTGTGCGATCGGCCACCCTGTATAAGGGTCATAATACGGTCCTGTGGTAGCTCGGCGTGAGCAGTAGGCAGGGGTACACCTCCTTCATTAATTGATAGCGCATTGCCATCACCGTCCCCTCATAACCATGTCACCTAACTAAACATACAGAGCACATGCAAACACACACACAGACGTACACATATATCCCAACATATCTGTACATGCATTCCAGTGGTTACAACGGACAAAGATTCGCACAGGTGCAATAATGCATGCTGTCCTCAACAAGGGTTACCGCCGGATATATCCAATTATTAAGTAGTTGGACTTTGTGATTCCCCGTGTGGGGGCGGCTTAGAATGTCTCCCATCGTATATCCTGCGTGTCGTAAAAGGCGACTAAAAGGAACCGAACTACTGTCGGTATAAGCAGTAACCTCTTCTCAACCAACAGCTTTGGGTGGACAAGTTGAGAAGTGTTAGGACACCTTCTTGTCCTTGGGGCGACGAATTGCCCTTAAAGGCGGATGAATCAGTAGATACCATCTGGTCAACGGCATGAAGATGCAGAAAGCAAATGGGAAACTACTGCATTAAAGATCTTAAAGATATCCCAAGAGAAACTCGTAAAATGAGTAAATGCATTTTACGAGTTCACAACATGTCTGTTAAGACATTGTGACTATGATGACTTTGTGATAGCGGCAGTAGTAATGGTGAGGCTATGGGCCGATTTCACAGGTCCCTAATAAGTGTCAGATAGCCTATCTGCCAGATCCAGAAAATCTCAGACATGTTTTTTATGGTCACTTTATGGTCAGCCTTTCGCAAAGGCTGAAAGCCTATGGCGCTGTAGAAGCGCTGTGAGAGGATAAGTGTCTATGCTCGTTAGATTTGAAACGCTGCTGGTTGTAGCCGTCGAAAAACAAATTCCCGGACAGCTCGCTCCACAGCGTCGAAGTTCTCCAAAAGAAGGGATGCTGGAGAAGACTGGTTCGGGGAGTAAGGACCTCAGCCTGGTAAGGATGAGCTCTCAGAGCCTCTCTAGTGTTCCTCGTTCGGACGGTCCTTGGTGTTATTATCTGGGAGAGCTAGCTCGAACATCGTCCGTGATAGAACCTGTAAAACAGTGACAGGTCAGCCACCCTTGTTCCTGGCTGTGGAGGTCCTTTGCGAGGTTAGGCGTATCGATTAGTCTAATTGCTCTCTTCTGGCATTCAATCTTCCAGGCAGCGGGAAACATGACTTGCTGATACGATAGTTTGAAGAGCTTGCAAAGAATAGGTGCAAGCTCAGCGGCACAGCGTTTAAGGACAATGGCTGAAATTTGGTCAAGACCAGTAGCTTTCTTCGTGTTTAGTTTTTGGAGGATGCTTTTTACATCTCGATGTTGAAATTTGACCATTTTACGTCACGTTTATGGTGGTGGTCGCAGTACTTCCTTGGAAGCCTGCAGTAGAATTGACTGCGAAGTGCCTCCCTAAAATCTCTGCTGTTTCTTTAGGAGAAGAAGCGATAAACTTGTCCTCTCTGGTCAAAGGTATCGATTCCCGTCTGACTAGAGCCAGACCGTGGCAGATTTTTCAGTAGATTGAGATGATATCTTAGTAGATGTTAGGTTAGGTTAGGTTGAAAGTGAGCGGGGCAGAGCTGCCTCCTTCCACTGCGACTCAATTGTGTCTGTTGTGGCTTACACCTTTTTAGAGTTCACCGTACAGTCCGCACCCCTTTAAGAAGGCGATCAACGTGAAGGGTGAAACTTCCTTGAAGTCATGAGGTTCCAGTTGGGCAAATCCGAATGTCTGGAACCTAGCATTATCCAGTACTGCACAGGAGCAAATATGCTCCGCTATTTCGTCCTCCACGTAGCAAAAGCGACAGTCTGAAGTTTGTTCAAGACCCAACTTCCGCATATGGTACCTTAGACGACCGTGTCCCGTCAGCAGACCGACCAGAATGCGGAGGTCGTACCTATTACATTCCATGATCCTCGGGGGGGGCCTCGAAGGGTATCTTATAAACGCCTTCGAGTGCAGTAGCCCTGGTGTATCTCGCCAGTTCAGGAGTGCTTTCCTCACTGCCCAGTCCGAGATGGTCTTTTTAGCAGTACTTTTTGCAATGCCCGTGAATGGTTCTGGTCCTATGAACACAGATTCAGTTCCTCCTTTTGCTAGCGCGTCGGCCAATACATTGCCTTCCATTCCGCTGTGACCCGGAACCCAAATCAAGGTTACCCTGTTTCCCGTTCCGAGTTTGTTGAGGAGGTGCATGCAGTTCCATACCAGTCTTGAATCAACCCGACTGGAGCACAGTGCTTTCAATGCAGCCTGGCTGTCTGAAAAGATTTTTATACATCTGTTTGTCAGGGGCCTTTTGATTAGTTCCCTGACTTCCAGCTCTATGGCAATCATTTCTGCTTGGAAGACTGGGGTATACCTCCCAAGGTTGACTGAAATTTCAACTCTTGGATTGGTAGCTTAGTAGATGTAATTTGTAGGTCTACCAAAAGATCAATGGATATGGCAACCGCGCAAAGATAAAAAGATTCAACTAATGAACGTTCTGGTGTATATCTACATGCTTGTTAGAACGAATCCATTCACTCTGTAAAAATTGTCTACCTCTATGGTATACAAGGCAACGCGGGGTTATAAAACCTGATTAAATATAAGAGCAGTGTATGAAAATCAGTGTAAAAAATCGTAAACTCTATGAAGCATCCTTTTTAGTACCGTAAAACTTAATAGAATTCACTAATGCAGCTGGAACGACGCTTTTTACGGTTTCTAGACTCCACCACGATGAGCTTGTATAAATAGTGATCATAAAAGTGGATTTTAAGGTTACTTCTATGAGATTAGAAAGGAATTGGTTGGCCAGGTATGTATGAGCTAGACATAGAAATGGGAAGAGCTCACGGTTCGTCTGTATGGATTCCATTTTGCAATTCATTTCGTATGCACGGTCGTACTTCTAGTTAATGAATTCCGTTACCCTATAACTGGGAATTGATATCAGCAGAAACATCAATGCTGTCCAGCACTGTCACAGTCCGTCATGCTACAAGTTCATAGGAAAAACATCTTTCTGAATACTTCTTCTTTTACCTCCCACACCGATAGGTGAGGGGAGTATTGTGATCGCGAAAATTTTCGATTTTGAGATAATACACTTTTTGGGCGACACTCATTTCCGTCGGTCTGTCTGTCTGTCGGTCTGTCTGTCTGTTGGCGGTTTTCTAGCCTCCTAATCTCAGTAACAGCTGCATGGATTTTGATGAAATTTAGGTAGCAATATGGTGTGGTGTCGTAGTAGGTGGTAATGTTGCTACAATTTTGAGAATCGGTGCATGGGCGACGGAGTAATTAGCAAAAAACGAAAAATGTCAAATATTCCCCAAACTTCGTTTTTAGGCGTTTTAGAGGTTCCTGATCATTTTCTACTCTTTTTGGGTGGGGGTGAAATTGGGGTGGTTCGGGGGTGGGGGTTGTAAAGCTGAAAAATTTGTTGTAATCATAATAGGCTGTCCACTGACCTGAGAGGGAAAGACCTAGCGGTATAATACACTTTTTTAGGTCCATCCGAACATTGCCTTGACAGGAACCAAGGGACTTAGAGAATTTTCCGATATATACATACGAGTATTGCTTTAGATTGTTCTGTGCTTTATAGTGTGGAAACTACTGAATTGGTGTTCATGAAATTTTGGAACAGTATTACAACTTTGGCGAGGATGGTAAGTGCGTCTGTATTTTAGAAATCGTCTCAGTGGCGGCGTAGCAATATTAAAAAAACCAAAAATATGAAAACAGCTCAAACTTTGTTTTTAGGCGTTTTAGGGGTTCCTGATCATTTTCTAATTTTTTTGGGTGGAGGTGAAGTTGGAGTGGTTCGGGGGTGGGGAGTTGTAAAACTCAAAAGTTTGATGTATTCATGATAGGTCGTCCATTGCCCTGTGAAAGAAGTAACTAGTAGAATAAAACACTTTTTTTGTGGTCGAGCGAGCGATGATTTGATTGCAAGATATCTAGACTATAGCTTCATGCTATGGGAAAATAATAAAACTGGTATCATCGGAATGTGTGGGAAGTACTGAGTCAATCAACTTGACTACATTTTTTAAGTACAATTTTGAAAGCTCCTCAAAATACATATTTGTTTGGGTGATTGACTTCCTGGTAGATGTCTGTCAAGCCATTTTTTCAAGTTGGGAAATATTAAAAAGTCACTGAGGACCAAATATGGTGAATACAGTGGACGTTTTGATAATTGGAACTTTAAAGCCATAATTGTGAAGAGATGGAGAGTTTTTCCTTGACTGCTCCCCTCAACAGGTCCAATAGTGATGCATGAAAATCTCATACGATCGTTTTTCAATTTCCTAAGTAATCTTTGAGAATTACTACGCGAACATCTCAAAACTCTGTGATCATCACCATCTTGAAAAATCTACGATTTAGACCGTACTTTTGTCCTTGGAATGTGGTAATGTATCCATGCTTCATCAACAGTTATGTATCTATAAAGAAACTTAGAGTTAGAGAAGCGCGCTAATCATAAACCTAGTCACGGTTTAACCAAAACAAAAAATTTCAAATGATTCAGATCATAAGGCTACCTAAAAATCGAAAATCTCTATGTAGCTTTCTATTAATATGAAACCTGGTGTTTTGGAAGATTTGAGGGTGCTGACTACAAATTCGGTCACAGTTTTGAGTTTTAGTCTTATTTGACGAATATAAAAAAAATCAGCTCGTCCAGATTTCCAGGTTTACCTAAAAAATTGGAAATCCTTATTTACCTTTCCATCAAGATGAAACCTCGTGTTTTGCATAATTTGAGGGGCCTGATTACAATTCCGGTCGTAGTTTTGAGTTTCGGTCGCATTTGATGAAAATCTAAAATGTCAGATCATTCAGATCTTCAGGTTTATGAAAAAAATCGAAAATCTTTATTTAGCTTTCTATTGAGATGAAATATCATGTTTTGAATAATTTGAGGGTGCTGATTGCAAGTCCAGTCGCAGTTTTGAGTTTCAGTTCCGCTTGACGAAAGTCCAAAGTTACAGATCTTTCAGATGTTCAGGTTTAAGTACCCAAAAACCCGAAAATCTTTATCAAGCTTTCTGTTGAGATGAAACTTCGTGTTTTGGATAATTTGAGGGTACTGATTACAGATCCGGTCGCAGTTTTAAGTTTCAGTCTCGTATGATGAAAATACAAAAGTTTATGGTCTTTCCAGATCTTCGGGTTTGCCCAAAAAATCTAAAATCTTTATTCGGCTTTCTATTGAGATGAATCTTTGTGTTTTGGATAATTAGAGTGTGATGATTATAAATTCGGTTGCAATTTTGAAATTCAGTCTTGTATGACGAAAATACAAAAATGCCAATTCTTTCCAGATCTTCAGGTTTGCCCAAAAAATCTAAAATCCTTATTTGGATTTCTATTAAGATGAAACCTTCGTGCTTTCGATAATTAGAGGGTGCTGATTACAAATCGGGTTGCAGTTTTGAGTTTCAGTCTCGTATGACGAAAATACATAAATTTCAGAATTTTCCAGTTCTACGGGTTTGCCAAAAAAATCTAAAATCTTTATTTGGCTTTCTATTAAGATAAAATCTTCGTGTTTTGGATAATTAGAGGATGCTGATTACAAATCCGGTCGCAGTTTTGAGTTTCAGTCTCGTATGATGAAAATACAAAAGTTTAAGTTCTTTCCAGATCTTCGGGTTTGCCCAAAAAATCTAAAATCTTTATTTAGCCTTCTATTGAGATGAATCTTTGTGTTTTGGATAACTAGAGGGTGATGATTATAAATCCGGTTGCAATTTTGAAATTCAGTCTTGTATGACGAAAATACAAAAATGTCAGGTCCTTCCAGATCTTCAGGTTTGCCCAAAAAATCTAAAATCTTTATTTGGCTTTCTATTAAGATAAAACCGTCGTGTTTTCGATAATTAGAGGGTGCTGATTACAAATCCGGTCGCAGTTTTGAGGTTCGTCTCGTATCACGAAAATACAAAAATTTCAGACTTTTCCATTTCTACAGGTTTGCCAAAAAAATCTAAAATCTTTATTTGGCTTTCTGTTGAGACGAAACCTCGTGTTTTGGATAATTTAAGGGTGCTGATTACAAATCCGGTCGTTCGTTTGACGAAAATCAAAAATTTCAGCTCTTACGATACCTCAAACATGGTATGGACTACACTGCGTCTGATCTAGGGTAAAGCACGTAAAACCCTTCAGTGGAAAATTGATCAGGTTGATTGACCTATCTTGACTGGACTGCATCATGCAGCTACTGCGTTATCCTTCCATCGCACCTATGTATATGTAAAGGAGATCAAGACAAATCAATACATTGAACACATTTCAACGCTAATCACATAATAACAACGGGAACTGTTATGAAACAGGCTCAACTAAAATTGGCGCTAGCATTGCCACAATGCATCGGCGTCTGTATGGCCCGACTAGGGAAATTTCGGTAGTACAACAAGTTTTTTTGTGATCAGCCTCCTGCAAGGACTAAAATATGGCGCTGTAAGAGGATAAGTGTCAGGAGAGTGGTTCCAGGAGTAGGGACCTCGACCTGTCGATTGGGTACAGCAAATATCATACTCGTATGATGTATTGGTTGTACGGTACGAAGATGATAAAGAGGCCACACCTGTTTCTCTAGCATCTCGCTCCCATATTTACCCGCCTCTTTCGGATGTCTTACGATTCCGGCATTTTCCCAAAAGACTGGAAAACAGCTTGCATCCAGCCGGTGCCAAAAAAGGGATCCAAAACTGATCCAACCAACTACAGACCTATAGCTCTGCTTTCTGTAATCAGCAAAGTGATGGAGAGATGCGTCAACCAAGATCTCATCAAATACCTAGAGCTCCATTACTTAATCAACGACAGACAATATGGATTCAGACACCAAAGATCAACTGGAGATCTCCTGGCTTACGTCACACATGTGTGGAGCAAACTCATTCAGTCATTTGGCGAGGCTCACGTCGTTGCTCTCGATATTTCAAAGGCATTCGATCAACTGTGGCATGCAGCTCTCCTAAACAAGCTCCCGTCTTATGTGCTCCCTGTTAAGCTTTGCGGTTGGATCGGAGACTTCCTCTCAGGTCGGAAAATCTCTGTCCTGGTAGACGGCTTTTCCTCTTCTTTCCATAGCATCAATGCCGGGGTTCCGCAGGGATCTGTATTGGCTCCGACATTGTTTCTGCTTCACATTAATGATATACTCTCTAGCTCTACAAACCCAATCCACAGTTTTACGGAAGACAGTACGCTGCATGCACGCATTATGAGCAATAGACCGATCTCTGTGGTCGAGCTGGAACGCAGAAGACTGGCAGTGGCAGCTTCACTTTCAAAGGATCTCGATACCATTACTGCTTGGGGGCTTAAGAATATGGTTAAATTTAATGCCTTCAAGACCCAGTATTGTACGCTATCAAACAAGAAGTGGCCAAGCCCACACCAGGTTCTAATGACCATCCAAGCTCTGCCAAGGAGTCACTCATTCAAGCTGTTAGGAGTCAACATTACAGAAAATCTGATCTGGCACGAACACGTCGCGTCAATTGCAACAGCTGCTGGCAAAAAGCTTGGGTACCTATTTAGAGCCAGAAAGGATTTCTCACCATGTAACCTCCCCACGCTATATAAACCCCAGATAAGACCTTGCCTGGAGTATTGCTCTCATGTCTGGGGAGCTGCTGACCCTACTACCCTGTCTATACTAGATGCCGTCCAGTGAAGGGCAATTCGACTAATTGGCGATCCGGCCTTAACGCGCCACCTTCAGTCACTTTCTTACCGGCGTGTTGTTGGTGACCTCTCACTCTTCTACCGATATTCCAACGGAATCTGCTCCTCTGAGCTATCCTCTATCGTTCCGCCGCTCACTGCTCCTATCAGATGTACCCGTGCGATCGCTGTATCTCATCCTAAGACGGTTCATACATCAAGAACTGAGCGGTACAACCGCACATTTATTCCCAGGGTGTCCAAGGCTTGGAATGGACTGCCAGAAGATGTATTTATTGGGCCTGCGGGTATTGGCCCATTTAAATCTCGCGTTAACAAACTTCCCCTAACGTAACCCTTTCACAGCAGCTGCGGTACTTTGGTATTTAGGCTCTGCCTGCGCGGTCTGCTCAGTTATAAAAAACCCAAATACTTACACCCTTAACAGTATGGCTTAGCAAATAGAAATAGGTGTTGTCCTTAGCGATAATTAAAAACTCTAAGCCAAAGCTCGCCTTTCGTAGATTTCTATAATAAAGACGACTTTATTGTTATTGCTCAATAAATTATCCAAAAGTGCAGGGTATCAATAAAATACAGGACATTTAAGAGTTAGCAAACAGTCGTTCGGGAAATTTCCTGTAGAACATAAACAAGACTTTTGTAAACTGAGGAATCGTCGATTCTGATTTCACAGAATACCAATTTTTTAGATTTTTAGAAAGGATCTCTGCTTCCATCCCATCATTCGTTATGAAGCTGTAATTGCTTATACATGATAGAGATCTAGAATGCCGATATAGAAGCTAATAGCCGAGAAGGTAACTTAGCCTTTAACACAGATTGAAGAGAGAACACAGTATCCTCTACCTACCATTTTTGATTCTTTAGAACACGCGTTCCTTACGCGTGTCTAACTTACATGTTCATTGGTTTTTCAGGCAAAAGCCATTGACTATTTATTATGCATAACTCTGTTAATCGGTGTAGTAAAACGAATCAAAGAATAACGTTCGTATCTAGCAACTAAATTTAGACGTAGAATACCCAACGTACGGACGACGTAGGCAATTGGTAGACACATTCCCTATCAAGTCGTATACTGACGTCGTAACAACCCGACTCTGTATTACCCCATTTAGGTACAAATACGGGCCGTCATGACGTCGAAACGACGTCGTGTCCGACGTTGAGTCTGCCTAATGCGACGTATACGCAACGTAATGACAACATTCTAATGTTGCTTGGGTTAGGTAAATCGGTGTAGGAAAACGAATCACAGAATAACACCCGTATCTAGCAACTAAACTTAGGTGTAGAATACCCAACGTATGGACGACGTAGGCAATTGGTAGACACAATCCCTATCAAGTCGTATCCTAACGTCGTAACTACCCGACTCTGTATTACCCATTTAGGTACAAATACCCGTCCTCATGACGTCGAAACGACGTCGGGTCCGACGTTGAGTCTGTCTAATGAGACGTATGCGCAACGTAATGACAACGTTCTAATGTTGCTTGGGTTAGGTCAATCGGTGTAGGAAAACAAATTACAGAATAACACCCGTATCTAGCAACTAAACGTAGGTGTACAATACCCAACGTATGGACGACGTAGGCAATTGGTAGACACATTCCCTATCAAGTCGTATCCTGACGTCGTAACGACCCGACTCTGTATTCCCCATTTAGGTACAAATACAGGTCGTCATGACGTCAAAACGACGTCGGGTCCGACGTTGAGTCTCTCTAATGCGACGTATGCGCAACGTAATGACAACGTTCTGATGTTGCTTGGACTAGGTCAATCGGTGTAGGAAAACGAATCACAGAATAACGTCCGTATCTAGCAACTAAATTTAGGTGTAGACTACCCAACGTATGGACGACGTAGGCAATTGCTAGACACATTCCATATCAGGTCGTATCCTGGCGCCGTAAAGACCCGACTCTGTATTCCCCATTTAGGTACAAATACCGGTCCTCATGACGTCGAAACGACGTCGAGTCCGACGTTGAGTCTGTCTAATGCGACGTATGCGCAACGTAATGACAACGTTCTAATACTGCTTGGGTTAGGTCAATCGGTGTGAGAAAACGAATCACAGAATAACGTCCGTATCTAGCAACTAAACTTAGATGTAGGATACCCAACGTATGGACGACGTAGGCAATTGGTAGACACATTCCCTATCAAGTCGTATCCTGGCGTCGTAAAGACCCGACTCTGTATTCCCCATTTAGGTACAAATACCGGTCCTCATGACGTCGAAACGACGTCGAGTCCGACGTTGAGTCTGTCTAATGCGACGTATGCGCAACGTAATGACAACGTTCTAATATTGCTTGGGTTAAGTCAATCGGTGTAGGAAAACGAATCACAGAATAACGTTCGTATCTAGCAACTAAATTTAGATGTAGGGCACCCAACGTATGGACGACGTAGGCAATTGGTAGACACATTCCCTATCAACGCAACGTAATGACAACGTTCTAATGTTGCTTGGATTAGGTCAATCGGTGTAGGAAAACAAATCACAGAATAACACCCGTATCTAGCAACTAAGTTTAGGTGTAGAATACCCAACGTATAGACGACGTACACAATTGGTAGACACATTCCCTATCAAGTCGTATCCTGACGTCGTAACGACCCGACTCTGTATTCCCCATTTAGGTACAAATCAGGTCGTCATGACGTCGAAACGACGTCGGGTCCGACGTTGAGTCTGTCTAAAGCGACGTATGCGCAACGTAATGACAACGTTCTAATGTTGCTCTCTGTATTCCCCATTTAGGTACAAATGCAGGTCGTCATGACTTCAAAACGACGTCTGGCCCGACGTTGAGTCTGTCTAATGCGACGTATGCGCAGCGTAATGACAATGTTCTAATGCTGCTTGGTACCTGTCCTACCATTTTCTCCGGACGCTCATGGGGTGTAGTTCAATTTAAACAAACAAATCGAACGGTATTCTATAGGTTAATGTGGTTTTGATTGAGTAACGTGTTCGAATTCATTGCATTTCTAATTACAGACATGACAGGGCTTAACAAAGTTGGATTTTAAATTTAAACGAGCCTTTCCGATAAAGCATTACAGCTCTCCAGCACTGTATAATTTTTGTGGAATTGTTCGTTTCAATGTTCGAATGCACGCTTGGTAATACGGATACGAGGGTAAGGTGAAAAATTCTCGGTATGACAAACAGTGTGCAATTTTAGGTTACAATAGGAGTCTAGTTGATTTACTTAGTGCTTCCCACACATTGTTTTGTCATACAGTACGGCGATACTAGTTTCGTTCTGCTAAGTTACCGTGGAATGAAGCCATGGTATACAGTGTGTTAATTCAGTATGTTAACAAACTTTAACCGCGAATAGTACTCCAAAAAATAGAAAGAAAATGTCATATGAGCACGAGTCCGGAAATGCCTCCTTAGGGAGCTACGCCCCTTTGCATGGGGCACCCTGAAGACGGTTTTCCCTCGATATTCTCGAAACCATTCATAACAAAATTACGAAATTAGGTACGATGAGTAAACTTTTGACGCTGAATCTGATTCTGAATTCAGAATTTCATAATTTTAATCAGAGGCGTATGGTTTCTTGGTACATCGTGATAGGGCTAACCGTTTTCGAGAAAAATGCTAATTATTGAATCGATGCAGGCTATTGTATTCAATAATTTGCATTTTTCTCGAAAGCGGTCAGCCCTATCGAGATGTACCAAGAGACCATTTTTATGTAGAAATCTCTGAAATATCATATTCTAAAATCAAAATGTCAGAAAAATCACAATTTAGAAAATTGGGTTATTTTTACCCTTAACTCCTCCCGTATGATACGCCTCTGATTAAAATTATGAAATTGTGAATTCAGAATCAGATTCAGCGTCAAAAGTTTACCCATCGTACCTAATTTCGTAATTTTGTTGTGAATGGTTTCGAGAATATCGAGGGAAAACCGTCTTCAGGGTGCCCCATGCAAAGGGGCCTAGCTCCCTCAGGAAGCATTTCCGGACCCATGTTCATATGACATTTTCTTTCTATTTTTCGGAGTACCTACTATTCGTGGTTAAGGTTTGTTAACATACTTAATTTTGTTAACATACTTAATTAACACCCTATAGAATAGAAAGCCAAGTGAAGATATTCGATTTTTTATATAAACTTGAAGGTCTGAAGGTTCTGAAATTTTTTATTTTCGTCACACGAGACTGAAACTCAAAATTGCGACCAGATTTGTAATGAGCACTCTCAAATTATCCAAAACACGAGGTGTCATCTGCGATTTTTTAGACAAACCTAAAGATCTGAAATTTTTTATTTTCGTCAAACGACACTGGAGCTCAAAACTAAGACCAGATTTGTAATCATCATCCTCAAATTATCTAAAACACGAGGTTTCATATTCATAGAAATCCAAATAAAGATTTTTTATTTATTTTTTTTTGGTAAACCTGGAAGATCTGAAAGACCTCACATTTTATTTCCGTCAAACTAAACTAAAACTCAAAACTGCTATCGGATTTGTAATCAGCACCCTCAAGTTATCCAAAACACGAGATTTCATCTTAATAGAAAACCAAATAAAGATATTCGATTTTTTAGGCAAACTGAAGATCTGAAAGATCTGAATTTTTTTATTTCTGTCAAACGAGACTAAAACTTAAAACTGCGATCGGATTTATAATCAACAGCCTCAAAGTATTCAAAACACGAGGTTTCATCTTTATAGAAAACCAGATAAAGATTTTCGAATTTTAAACCTGTAAACTGTCTCAAAAAACCCTCACAACTTGAGTCCATAATTCTGTGTATCTAGTTAGTCTGATTTTTGGAAATCATCTAACTGATTGCTTAGTCCCAGACCGACCCTGTATGTGAATCAAATGCTCCTCTCATCCATCTTGAGTTATTTTAGGGCATTAAGTGTTTACATGTAATTTCTCAAGTTGAATGAGCCTCTGGTTTCGAAGCTTTGATTTAATGACTAAATCTCGTACAATGTCAGCTGGAAACCGATAATGGAAAAGAAACAAAACTGTTTTTAATTGATGAATATTTTGTGGATTCTGTACTGGTGGAGAAGAGAACTAGCTGAGTAATTGTTTGGGCTAACTTCATATATAATATATATAATCATCGAGAAATAAAGTCAATAGGCCGTTGTGAAGTAGTTCAAAGTTTTGTGTACCTCGGTTCTTTGATCGGCAATTCGGATAGCTGTGAAAATGAGATTCGACGCCGCATTCAACAGGCACGTGTGGCCATGACAAAGCTTACTAAAATATGGCGTGACCAGAACATCACTAAAGCTACAAAAATGTCGCTGGTTCAGTCTCTTGTGTTCTCCATATTTTTGTATGCCTCGGAAACTTGGACTGTTAAAAAGGCAGATCGAGCTCGCATAGATGCTTTTGAGATGTGGACATGGAGGAGAATGCTGAGAGTTCCTTATACCGCCCATCGAACTAACGTTTCCATACTGGATGAGGTCGGTAATCCAAAGAGAATATCCTCCATTGTGTCGACGAGAATGCCTACATTCTTCGAACATATACACAGAAGCGATAATATGGAGAAACTTGTAGTTCAGGGTCATGCCCCGAGTGGGCGGCGCCGTGGCCGTCCCCCTACACGCTGGGTTGATACGACGAAACAGTTGCTGGATATGAGTATCAAGAGCGCCACTAAACTGACAGTAAATCGCGAACGATGGCGAGCTACAGTGCTCAAAACTATTGATAATATTCATGTCGGCAATACTCTAGCTCCGACTTAATGCATTATACGAGTTCACAACATGTCTGCTAAGACACTGTTACTATAATGATGAGCTTCATATAGAGCTGGGACAAAAGAAAAATGTATCACCACAGCAAATTCAAAACTAAATATCGTATGCTTGTCATACTTGTATAGGAGCTGTCTTTGTTAGTTATTTTTTATTTTTGTACACTTCACAAATCACTTGTACGTAGCATTACAATATCCTCAAATATTGAAGTCAGTTCATGGCGAGAATTAAAAAGTTATTACGCAGGAAAACCTTGTATGTGATCCACAGCCAGTAAATCCTTCAATTAGAAATAAACTCTAACGACCTCTCATTTGATCAAAATTCAGCACCTAAAATTAATCTCCAGATTTCCCTTATGTCACAAGAGAATGCCGAAATGGCAATTTAGGATAATAGGTATACAGCCCGAAAACACAGGCTATGAATTCAGTCGGCAACATGAAAACAATTTTTCATTTAGGCTTATTAAATATAATTTGGTGTTTTATAGCTTTAACACCCCGTTCCTTTCATGTCTCTTCATAATGTACAGCCGTATTTCCCCTCGTCATAACTCATATCACTAATTCTGTTCCATTTGTTTGGTTGAATACGGCACAGTTTCTGGAAATCATCATTTGAAGCGCTTATTTTTGTGTTTAGCTCTGTTTAGGCTGAAATATTGGTCAGACTTGTAATCACCACCCTCAAATTATCCAGGGCGCGGGATGGGATTTATTGATAGAAAACCAAATAAGAATTTTATCTCTCAAATTATTCAGAATACGAGATTTCATATTGATAGAAACCCGAATAAAGATTTTAGGCTTTTTGAGGTGAAACTGAAAATCAAGGGTGTCGAAAATTTTTGATCTTCGTTGTGTGAGACTGAAACGCAAAACGTTGGCCGTATCTGTAATTACCACCCTCAAATTATCCAGGATACGGAATTTCATATTGATAGAAATCCGAATAAAGATTTTAGACTTTTTGAGGTGAAACTGAAAATCAAGGGTGCCAGGAACTTTTGATCTTCGTTCTGCGAGACTGAAACTGGAAACGTTGGCCGGATTTGTGATCACAACACTTCAATTATTCAGGATACGGGATTTCATATTGATAGAAAACCGAATAAAGATTTTAGACTTTTTGAGGTGAAACTGAAAATCAAGGGTGTCCAAAATTTTTGATCTTCGTTCTGCGAGACTAAAATTCAAAACATTGGACGGACTTATAATCACCATTTTCAAATTATCCAGGAAACGGAATTTCATATTGATAGAAATCCGAATAAAGATTTTAGACTTTTTGAGGTAAAACTGAAAATCAAGGGTGTCCGAAATTTTTGATCTTCCTTCTGCAAAACTGATACTCAAAACCTTGGCCGGATTGTAATTACCACCCTCAAATTATCCAGGATACGAAATTTCATATTGATAGAAAACCGAATCAAGATTTTAGACTTTTTGAGATGAAACTGAAAATCAAGGGGGTCGAAAATTTTTGACCTTCGTTCTGCGAGACTGATGCTCAAAACATTGGCCAGATTTTTAATCACCACGCTCAAATTATCCAGGATATGAAATTTCATATTGATAGAAAACCGGGTAAAGATTTTAGGCTTTTTGAGATTAAACTGAAAATCAAGGGTGCCGAAAATTTTTTATCTTCGTTGTGTGAGACTGAAACGCAAAACATTGGCCGGATTTGTAATCACCACCCTCAAATTATCCAGGACACGGAATTTCATATTGATAGAAAACCGAATAAAAATTTTAGACTTTTTGAGGTGAAACTGAAAATCAGTGGTGTCGGAAATTTTTTGACCTTCGTTCTTCGAGACTAAAACTTAAAACATTAGCCGGATTTTTAATCGCGACCCTCAAATTATCCAGGACACAGAATTTCATATTGATAGAAGTCCGAATAAAGATTTTAGACTTTTTGAGGTGAAACTGAACTGGTTCTGAGCCCTCAGCTGGCTTTCAGCGCCGCCTATTCAGGAAACAATATAACATCTATGTACAAGCTTTAAAGGTTTATCCTCTATATCTGGAACAGCCCCTTGCTCGTTCTCCTGGCTATACTTACATTGTACATATCTAGCCTAACATGCTAATAGGCTGTTGCGTGCGTGGAAAATATAAAAATAAAATCACATACACCTCTTTACTGCCAACTGAAAAAACATACACATGTAAATTTGTTTTTTTATCGTGGTCGATATTTGAACTCATGAGAGGTAATAGAATCTATCGTTCTGGGTCGCGGAATAATTGAATTTTTCCGGCGACACCACAGCGTAATTTTAGATTTATTATACATGTATCTATGTAAATTACACCCCCATATATTCAAAGTTATGGACACGTTAAAATAGTACGCACATTCAGAATATTCATAAAAATGTGGCAACCTTGCGCAGCCATAGGCTTTATGTCGGCGCCCTTTTTTGGGTGAGGGTGAAACTGGGGTGGTTGGGGGTGGGGGTCGTAAAACTGAAAAATTTGTTGTACTCAGAATAGGCTGTCCACTGACCTGTGGAAGTATGACCTAGCGGCATGATAAGGGAAAATGGATCCAAAACTGATCCGACCAACTACAGACCTATAGCTCTCCTTTCTGTAACCAGTAAAGTGATGGAGACGTGCGTCAACCAAGAGCTCATTAAATACCTAGAGCTCCATCACTTAATCAACGACAGACAATATGGATGCCGACTCCAAAGATCAGCTGGAGATCTCCTGGCTTACGTCACACATGTGTGGAGCAAACCCATCCAGTCATTTGGTGAGGCTCACGTCGTTGCTCTCGATATTTTAAAGGCATTCGATCAACTGTGACATGCAGCTCTCCTAAACAAGCTCCCGTCTTATGGGCTCCCTGTTAAGCTTTGCGGTTGGCTCGCAGACTTCCTCTCAGGTCAGAACAATTTCTGTCGTGGTAGACAGCTTTTCCTCTCCTTTCCATAGCATCAATACCGGGGTTCCGCAGGGATAGGTATTGGCTCCGACATTGTTTCTGCTTCACATTAATGATCCACTCTCTAGCACTACAAACCCAATCCACAGTTTTGCTGATGACAGTACGCTGCATGCAGGCATCATGAGCAATAGACCGATCTCTGTAGTCGAGCTGGATCGCAGAAGACCGGCAGTGGCAGCATCACTTTCAAAGAATCTCGATACCATTACCGCTTGGGGGCTTCAAAATATGGTTAAATCCAATGCCTCCAAGACCCAGTATTGTATGCTATCAAACAAGAAGTGCCCAAGCCAACACCAGGCTCTAATGAACAACCAGGCTCTGCCAACGAGTCACTCATTCAAGCAGTTAGGAGTCAACATTACAGAAAATCTGATCTAGCAAGAACACGTCGCGTCAATTGCAACAACTGCTGGTAAAAAGCTTGGGTACCTATTTAGAGCCAAAAAGTATTTCTCACCATGTAACCTCCTCACGCTATATAAAGCCCAGATAAGACCGTGCCTGGAGTATTGCTCTCATGTCTTGGGAGCTGCTGCCCCTACTACCCTGTCTATACTAGATGCCGTCCAGAGAAGGGCAATTCGACTATTGGCGATCCGGCCTTAACGCGCCACCTTCAGTCACCCTCTCACCGGCGTGTTGTTGATGACCTCTCTACTTCTATCCGATATTCCAACGGAATCTGCTCCTCTGAGCTATCCTCTATCGTTCCGCCGCTCACTGCTCCTATCAGATGTACCCGTGCGACCGCTGCATCTCATCCTAAGACGGTCGTTCTTCATACATCAAGAACTGAGCGGTACAACCGCACATTTATTCCCAGGGTGTCCAAGGCTTGGATTGGACTGCCAGAAGATGTATTTATTGGGCCTGCGGGTATTGGCCCACTCAAATCTCGCGTTAACAAATTTCCCCTAACACAACCCTTTTACAGCAGCCGCGGTACTCTGGTATTTAGGCTCTGCCTGCGCGGTCTGCTATACATACGATTTAGGTCATTCTGTATTATGTAATCTGGAAATTATTCAATTGACTTTGATGCAATTTTGACGCAGTATTATTATCGTGGCGAGCATAGAAAACCGTATCGTTTTAAGGTATCGTGTCAGTGGCGGCGCAACAATTATCAAAAAACCTGATATCAAAAAACAGCTCAAATTTCGTTTTTAGGCATTTTGGGGGTTGTTGATCATTTTTCTACTTTTTTTTGAGTGGGATGAAACTGGGGTGGGCTGTTGTAAATCTCAAACATTTATTGTAGTGATATAATACTCCACGTTGCACTTAAAAAATTTGCTTTGGTGATATCGTGTGGTTTTTATCTTATATCTGTGGAATAATATAACATGTATCTTGGAAAAAACAAACTTTATTGTGATTTGTGATGAAATGACTTATAACTACCGTGGAGGAAACAGTAACAGTCAACAGTGTATTATTTCAAAACAAATATTGAACGAAAATTGTATACAGTATTATATTATTTAGCATGTTGGCTTCTTTTGCACCCATAGAATTAAGCACCTTCCAAAATACTAGTACAATTTGCTTTAGCATGTACGAGAATTTGCTTCTCTCAATTATCTGCATGTATTTACATGTCCTCGTCTGTTCAGCGTTTATATTTTTGAGAAAAACCTTGAAAAGCATGCGAGAGTATTGAAAGCTGTTCGTGTAACAGTTAATTTTGTTTGTGTGGCAAACAACAGTAAGTTCTTAGAAACGACAATATATGTAGAAGCTGAGAATACGTGTCCAAACAGCTGTTACTTGTTAAAAGATTTTTTTATAGCAGACCAATCTGTCCCTTGAAAAATATCTTTTTGATATGCTTGCGTTGTGGTAGTCTCCAATAATCGCAGTACCTCTTGTAAAACTTTAACAGATCTTAAAGCTAATAGCCCTTTGTATCGTTGTTGACATATAGTCGTTCATTTTTTAATAAAATAAATTAAAAGCCCATAATCTATTGATAGCATGATGCGGGTTTTTTTTGCTACAATAACACCTGTTCTAGGTGAAGTTATAATATTTCTACTTCTGACTTTTATTTTCTTGGCATGTCATGATTTTTGTGTTCTTCAATAGACCTTAGATCTGCTGCAGAATAAAGTTATTCAGATTCTTTACGTGACCTCAGGAAACATAGTCCAACATATAGAACGTAAAAATTGGAGATAACTACATTACGCTGCCCTAAAATTTGCCACCCACCTATAACGTGGGTGGCAAATTTTATCTGGGACACTGTATGTGTCTCTCATACAGGGTGTCCCACGACGATTAAGACAAGCAATACATCTAAACTGGGCAGTAGTAGAGAATTATAATTTTGGGGGTGTAAATTACAACCAATGTTACGTCTTTTCTTGTTATTGTGTTACCCAATGGGGTATTTGTTTTTGGTCACGTGACGTTCGATTCAAAATTATTAATATGATTAATAAATTATAATATATCCTGTATATTAATGCCTTTCTGGGTTCCTCTCGATAAAACAATTACAACAAACTCGCACACTTGGGGTCTAAAGTGATTAATTCAAGAGCTACAGGTACTTAAAGGATTGTACCATTACCATTGATTATAACATGTACCCCTGTTATAGTGTTCATTTCATTTTTTAGCTTGATCCCCGCAAGGAGACGTACGTCATTATGACGTCGAATTGTGGTGAATTTTGGTCACGTTCGTCATATGCCGAATGAATGACGTCGCACTAACGTCATTTTTAATGACGTCACATAAACGTTTGTCACTTGACGTCGTTATCACGTCAAAATGTAATGGATAAAGGTGGGAGAAAATGTATCTCAAAACTTAATGATTTTACTTTTCTTATTCCTTCCTTATATATTTATGAAAAAATGTATATGCTCGCATAAGTACTAAAAAATATTAATTAATTATCACCCAAAAATATAGTCGACTTCAAGTAACGTAGGTATATCCCAAATAAAGCAGATACGACAAAATTGTGGCTAATTACTCCGTTGATTGGGTTTTGATAGATTTTATGTTTGCATGAGGTAATTTTGTATTAACCGCGCTTTAGTTCACTGATGAATCACTGCACAAGTTACGTAAGGTACAGACCAATGAATGAATCGCACGTAATCCGACCCGATCTGACTTCAGCCGAACCGCTGATCTCGATCCCGATCATCACCACAAGGCACAAATTGCTATTTTCGCCATTTTCCACTTGTGTTTTCTACGATGAAGCTGTGACATGGGGACGGATATTTTAACTTTATGTGCTGTGTGCAGTGTCTGTATGTGTGGATTCTACCATAAATAATAATAGGTATAGGTATAGTGTCCAGTGTTTTGTCAGGTATTGTGGAGTTATTAGATTGTAGCCTCTTATTATATGGATTGAGCCGATTGAAAATAAAAAGTACTTTGTGATTAAGAAGGCTTCTACAGAAGGCTAGCAAAGCTATGATCATTATTTTTGTATCCTGTCTTTACTGTGAAATACATGATTAATTTATTTTAAATTAGTATATTTTATTACCCTTACTCAAATTCATGCTACATAGATTCCTCATAGCATTATCTCATAAACATTTATCCTATAAGGTAATTATAACGTCCAAACTATTTTATCTAGTAACTACACGACTGCACCAGAAGATGTCGTCAGATCAGCATTGAATATTGGAGAGGCATAAAGTAAGACAAAGTAACCATAATCAGTGCTGATCTGACGATACCTTCTAGTGTAGCCTTGGTTGCTGTATAAAATAGTGTCGACGGAACGACACGTACATGACGATATTGAGACGACACGTTTGTGACGTTATTGGGACGGCGGTTAGGTGACGTTATAACACGGCACTCAATGACGTCTTTGGGCTGTGACATTGTGCCGTCACAGACACGTCATATATTCCTCTTTATCGACGTGATAATGACGAATGGGGTGTCGTCAAAACGACGTTAGTATAGCAGCATCGTGTTTGCTGGGATGGTAATGATACAATCCTTTAAATATCTGTAGCTCTTGAATTAATCACTTTAAACCACAAGTGTGCTAGTTTGTTAGAATTGTTTTATCGGGAGGAACACAGAAAGTCGCTAATATAAAGGGTATTTCATTAAAAATTTTGAGTCGGAAGTCACGTGACCAAAAACAAATACCTCATTGGGTAACGCAACAATACGAAAAGATGCAACATCTGCTCTAATTTACACCTCCAAAATTATAATTATAGTTCCGATACATTGCTTGTCTTAATCGTCATGGGACACCCTGTATTTTCACATTTTTTCCTATCATATCATCTTGTGTATGGTGGGTGGATAATCTAAACAATGTTTTTCTCTTTCAGGCCCAATGAACCACCTACACTTGTCACCAACCTGATAAAGTGATATTTTAAATCCAACAAGATACCGTATCAGTAGTTAATCGCGGCAAAATGTAAAACTGTTCGTGCCAAATTTCAAGTAGTTTCACAGACACACACACTCACCTATAGAAGTTCTAAGTCCATCCATATATGTAGAGCTGGCGAGGGCTAAAGATGCAATGTAAATTCAACTGCTAGTATGAATAGTCTGGAAGTTAAGGTCGTTTACCTTCAATTTCATCGAGATGCTACCAGAAAACGCCGGAAAAAGAACCGACTGGGCGCGGGATTTGAACCCGAGACCTCCAGAATGCCAGTCTGATACTCTGCCAGCTGCTATCATTTCTACAGGGTTATTCACGTTATCCGCCACGGAGCATTATGGCTAAAGTATTTGATAAAAAGAGAATAATAATTTCGTATAGATAGAGACCCATAAAGGCTACATTTTAAAAATATTTTCATGTTATACAGGGTGTCCCAAAAACACGAAGTGTATCAAAGTTTTGTTTTTTTAAATGGAACACCCCGTATATTATTACATATTCAGATTCCTTGGTGAATTCTAGTGTGACTTTATGTATCATACATTGGACTTAAAGTGAACCGTTTAGGTGTAAATCACCATGTTCGGTATAAGTAGATATCAGGAAAAAATTTAATATCGCAGAGATTATAAAATTTGGAAAGCTGTGACTTTGCCGCATCACTAAGCATAAAATGCGCCAGCTTTGATGAGACTGTCAAATTTAAATTACGTTTATGCTTGGAGAAATCGGTCGATTAATTAAGGAAACTTCGATCAGCGATAACATAATACAATTTCACATTTAATGATATGAAAAAGTATGCAATTCTGTCAAAATTCAAGTCAGAAGTACTTCTGACTAGAGTTCTGAAAATTCTTCAGTACCTATTAGCACGATCGCAGAAAATGAAGAATGAGATAAAATTTGTTTAGATTATAAAACGTAACTTAAATGGCAGAAAATTCAAATCTGATTTGTCAGTACTCCTTTTTTGCAGTATTGCTGATATTTGAAAATAGAAGGGCTCCAGTCAGAGGTATCGACTTCGACGCAAATTAGTACTTTTTTACACCATTACATATGATTGATAATTACGTGCTGGAGCAACAGTCGCTGGTTGTTTTTGTTTCATATCAGGGTTTTTAATTGTCTTGGAAATTTTTAACCTCTAGTAAATTTCGGTAGCCATTAGACTGTAAAAAATATCTATTGCTGCCATACTCCAGCTTCTCTTTGACCTTAGAGGTGTTACCGCCGTTGTTTCTGGTTAGACTTTGTTTGTTGTGAGTAATTTTTATAATCTTGTCCCTTTAGTCTAGTTCGTGTGTATTTTTCTGCTAAGATAGTTGTTTTCTTCTATCTGAACAGGTTTTTGTTCATATTTCATGGCCTGCTACGTTGCTTATAGGTAGGAAAATTTAAAAACGCCGATTTGTTTAAAAATTCAAAATTAAATGAAAACTACCGGAAATTGATGTTTACAACCTTATATCATTAGAAAGGTTACCAAATTCTACGTTTAACCCTATAAAAAATTAGGCATTCCCA
Organism: Callosobruchus maculatus; assembly: GCA_951848785.1. Lineage (NCBI taxonomy): Eukaryota > Metazoa > Arthropoda > Insecta > Coleoptera > Chrysomelidae > Callosobruchus > Callosobruchus maculatus. The sequence continues at coordinate 232,117 of CATOUR010000209.1, read as the reverse complement.
TTTGAAAAAAATCAAGTTATCGCTGATCGAAGTTTCCTTAATTAATCGACCGATTACTCCAAGCATAAACGTAATTTAAATTTGACAGTCTTATCAAAGCTGACTTATTTTATGCTTAGCAATACGGCAAAGTGACAGCCTTCCAAATTTTACAATCTCTGCGATATTCAATTTTTTCCTGATATCTACTTATACCGAAAATGGTGATTTACACCTAAACGGTTCGCTTTAAGTCCCATATATGGTACATAAAGTCACACTAAAATTCACCAAGGAATCTGAATATGCAATAATATATGGGGTGTTCCATTTAAAAAAACATAACTTTGATACATTTCGCGTTTTTGGGACACCCTGTATAACATGAAAATATTTTTAAAATGTAGCCTTTACGGGTCTCTATCCATCCAAAATAATTTTCTTTCTTATCAAATACTTTAGCCATAATGCTCCGTGTCGAATAACGTGAATAACCCTGTATATGGGTCATCAAAGAAAATCTGCTGGGTCAGTAACAATCTCCAGGTGTCACTAGGTCGAGCTAGCACAGAAAACTTCTTTGTGAGGAGTCTTTTTCCGACATTTGCTGGTATGCATGTTGATTTGAGAGAAAATAGCATGAAAAATGACATCTGGAGTCCAACACGGTCGGAGATTGTCACTGACCCAACAGATTTCCTTCCGTACTACCAGAAGATGGCGGCAGTGAAACCGTCACGGTCGCACTAGAATTCCGGAGGTCACGGGTTCAAATCCCGCAGATAGTCGGTCCTTTTTCCTACATTTTCTTGATTTGACGGTCCTACATGCGGCCAATAGCATGAAAAATGGAATGGAACTTGACATAGGAAAGCCTATTCTACTCAAGAAAGTAGGTGGAGATTTTAACAAGCAGAATGATCACAAAAATCTAAAAATCGATACTTTTTGAACTATTTTTACGTGCAACATATAGTAAGATCAATATCACGTAAACATTGTATCTATCCTCATAGCAATTTTCCAAATATGTCTCCATAAAGGAAACATCCACTGGATAGATTTTTTTAAAATCTTCAACCCTTTGGTTTCGTTCGGTTTAAAAAAATCAAGCATTGAATGGACGTATCCCACGTATGATGTGGCATGGCCTTTACAGGTAAAGAAGACTCATAGGACGTTATTTTTTTCTAAAGTGTCGGTAAAAATATACTACAATTTACTATATTGTGAAACAATTCTACCCGGGTTCAAACCTTATGAATGGACGTGGAAACCTGGAAGACCAGCAGAAATTGTTAAAAGCTGATAAAACTTTAGCACTATGCATGGTTTTAAAAGATTTCTCGCGAGCCGTTAGAAAACCGTAAATTTTGTCAAAAAAAATATACAACGAAATTTCAACTGTTAGGTAGCAGCACATTTTTTTCCATTTCTGTAGAGGCACTACCCCCGCTGAGTTATGGCTTATTGAACGTAGCATTTTATAAGGTAGAAAATAATAATAGTGATAAACTAATAAAACAAAATTTGCATTTAATACCAAAAACTATGATAAAAGTCGAAAAGCCGCATTTGTAAGCAAAAGTTAATAAAACAGTTTGAAATCAGGAATATAGTGTGTCTCAGTTGAAATTTGCCACCCACCTTATCTCTGAAATGATAAAAAAAATAAAAATCGACATGTCACGTCGATTTTTTCATGACTTTAGAGATAAGGTGGGTGGCAAATGTTAGCTGGGACACACTGTATATCAAGTTAAGCAACATTTTCCCTGTTCTAAATTAAAACTTATATGAAAATAACGCCGTATGAGCTTTTGAAAAAATAAATTTGTCACTCTGCTTGTCACAATTTCTATACCCAAAAGACTAAGGCCTCCCTCTGTACTATGTTTGATTCCAGAAGAGTTACATACAAGAGGGTTGTGCGATTTCAGACCATGAACTTCCAGTCTAAGAAGCTTTAGTGATGGTATGGTTTTTACTGCATGTCAAAACACGCTGCCGAGTCCATTCAAGCGGGATTTAAAGCTCAATGCCAGCTAACCTAGCAAATGCTTATTTTTTTTAGCAAAGTCCAAAGCACTCTATGAACTACTATAAATAATATAAATTCAAAGGATCTGGCTGAGAGTGAGAATACATTGCAAAAAAAATTGATGAAAGTTCACAAAGATATGTCGTTATTATGTCCCCAACCACTTTTAGCTAATAACGAACTACGATCAGATATATTCCTGTATTCCTGTCTATCTCAAAAGATTATCATTTTCAAATGGATTCGACTACGTAGAACAACGTACAGTCAAAACTAAGCGCCGTCAAAGCAATCTGTGTAAGCTAGAAGTTTTTTTGTTGAATATAAATGGTGTATGAACTAGAATATTTTCCAATATACTTAAAACTGAAGAAAATATCTTGGCCTTAGTTTTGTATCACATCACAGGCTTCCTCTAAAATTGAGAAAGTGTATGCTAATCATAAGAGAATCCTAACTGCATTGAATATAATCTGTTGCAGTATACAGAGGTAGCCTAACCTAAAAGTTACAACAACTAGAGTTCATGTTTTCTGTAAATATTATTTTTGAGGTTCTTGTGGTTAAAGAACCATTCTACTATTCATACACATCAAGAATGGTTATTATTGGTTATTACTTATTTCGTTTATCGTATGCTTACGATTTTCCAAAGAAATAGGGTTGTGTATAAAAACAAAGGTACTACAAGATTTTAAATAAAATAGTGATTCAAATTGTGTAGGAAAAATTATTAAATGCTATTTGAAAACAAAAAGCTGGGGGTGCGTTTTCGGGGCTGACTTACAAAACAAACGTTCTAGAACCATGGTATGATAGACCCTATAGTACTTTCAAAAATACCACTCAGTTTTCATTTCATTTTTTTTTTTTTGTTACGAGCATATCACTTGTCAAAGAAATTATGGGACACCCGGTATAGGTTTAGTCAATAATAAACTAATACAGGGTGTCCAGTTAGTGTGTAATTCTTCGATAGCTCCAATATTGACAATGCCGTATCGACATTTTGTAAAAGGGGATATTTTTCAATTTATTGTGGAAGTACTCGTTGAGCTCAGATACATACATTTGCGAAAATGGTGGGAGATATCTCAGTTATCATACCGACAATTATTAAATATGGTGAAAGAGCTCTCTAAAGGATTGAGCGATTCTACAGGGTGCCCAGTTAGTGTGTAATCCTTCGATATCTCGCAAGGTATACCTGATAGAAGAAAATGTCAAATACAAAAGTTATTTGGTTACTTAAGACGCATATTCTAAAATTATTTTGAAATACACAGGGTGTTGCAGGAAAGTAGGATAGTCATCAACTTGATTTTTTTATATGGAACTATAACTTTTTCTTAAATTTTTGTAGTTTCCATCATTGATCTCTATTCAACCCTAAAATATTTTTGGGATCGGTTGCGCCGTTGCCAAGTTATAATTTATTTTCTATTAATTTCCGGATTTGCAAGGCCGCAAGTAATACGTCCAAATTGATATATTCCTTTAACTTTTCTTAATAATATTATACAACGACTTACTCGAATATTAAGTGGATATTATTTTGGATGTTACCAGTAATTTGTGTCGACAGGGTGTTTTTGGCAGAATTTTAAATTACGGCAACTTGAAGGTCATTTTACTTTGTTTTTTTAAATGTAACACCCTGTATGTTTTATTTTAAATAGAAATATCTACTAATGCCCTATCTCGCCTTGTAATATTTTTTTTCGCGTTTGCGGTGTTGCCAAGTTATAACTTATTTTTCCAAATTTTTAAACAAATATCCCCGATTTTAATGTATTTTATATAAAATACTTATTTTTATTGCATTGAATTGCACATGTCGAGCTTAGTAAGATATCACAATTTCAAAATGTGGTTTCTGTTAATTATTGAGATACGGCAACACCGCTTTTTCAGTAAACAGTACCGGAACGCTTAAATATTTCCAAAACTGCCACAGCTGGAACGGTGAAATTCAATACTTGGGGGTCTTTGACCATACAGAATTCAAAAACGCTAATATCAGTGTTGTCAGATTTACCACTTTTACGTTAGACTTCATAAATAGGGCATTCCATTCAAAATTATTTTCCGGTACCGTTTACTGAAAAAGCGGTGTTGCCGTATCTCAGTAATTAATAAAAACAAAATTTTGAAATTGTGAGATCTATATTCGACATGCTCAATTCATTACAATAAAAATAAGTAGAGGATTCTATTTAAAATGAATTAAAATCGGGGATATTTGTTTATAAATTTGGAAAAATAATTTATAACTTGGCAACGTCGCAAACGCGAAAAAAAATATTACAAGGCCAGATAGTGTATTAGTAGATATTTTGATTTAAAATAAAACATACAGGGTGTTACATTTAAAAAAACAAAGTAAAATGACCTTCAAATTGCAGTAATTTAAAATTCTGCCAAAAACACCCTGTCGATACAAATTACTGGTAACATCCAAAATAATATCTACTTAATATTCGAGTAACTTGTTGTATGTATTAAGAAAAGTTAAAGGAATATATCAATTTGGACGTATTACTTGCGGCCTTGCAAATCCGGAAATTAATAGAAAATAACTTGGCAACGTCACAACCGATCCCAAAAATATTTTAGGGTTAAATAGAGATCAATGATGAAAACTAGAAGAATTCAAAAAAAAGGTATAGTTCCATATAAAAAAATTAAGTTGATCACTATCCTACTTTCCCGCAACACCCTGTATATTTCAAAATATTTTTAGAATATGCGTCTTAAGTAACCAAATAACTTTTGTATTTGACATTTTCTTCTATTTGCGGGATAACGAAGAATTACACACTCACTGGACACCCTGTATAATAAGAAAAGAAAAGATTCTAATAATAAGTTCTTAGGTATCACTAAAGATCGACTATATGAGAAACTTCGTACTTAACAGTCAGGAACAAAGTAACTGTGATGTAAATACAAAGCTGGTTATTAAGACCAATAAAAATATCAAAAGACCTCCTTCTTGCTTTTTGTTTTCCATTCTATTACAATACTTCACTACAAGGAAAGTAATATTATGCAAAAAAATAACCATTATGTTATCAGAGAGAAAGACCTAAGAGCCATGTATGTTACAGATTGTAAACGTGCTGGATTTAAGATCAAAATCGTTCTGCATATTTTGAAACCATGATCAACTTAGAGCTTCTAAGCTTCCACAGTGTGTGTAAACTTTTAGGCCTTAGTGTGAATGCTAAGAATCGCAAATTATGCACCAAAAAGGCTAGCTCATAGCCTAGCTCACGCCTCCCATACAACTTAGCTCGCCCAGTGAAGTTGGTCATATCCATTTTTACAACAGGTTTCACAAATAAAATATTTACATCCAAGGTTCATGTCAATGGTGACTTAGTGTCGTGTACAAAAGTTTGGCATCTTATACATAAATCACTTGTGGTAACCAAGCCAACAAACCTAAAATATTATAAATATAATTATTTATATAAAACGACCTAGATCAAGGGTCTAACTTTGAACGTTGTTGACCCTGATGTAACCTCACCAAGCTAGTATGCTATAAAAGTTCTTGGACAAACGTTTTTGATATAAAGAATTTATAAAATGTTTCATAAAACATCAGCAAAAATTCTGTAGTATCCAGGTGGCTTGGCTTTGAACCAGAGTAATCCTGAAGACTTTGAGAGTTGATCAGTCGTTTGTATTTGTGAAACTTTGTATAGAGGTAAAAGACTCAAACTTCACTGATGGGGAATGTCACAAAATAAGAGCATCCACAATCAACATGAGTTTCACCAAGTTGCATGTCCTTCTGTTGTTTACTATAACCTCTCTTTAGCAGATGGGAGATGAGGATTGGCTTTCGCCTAGCCTTTTGGTGTGATTTTGAAGGACGAAATGTCACACAGAAGGCTTCAAGGTTTCAAAACACTCTTTGGACCTCGACATCTTGATCGTCTGCTAATCTACTGTTAAGGATCAACTAACTTCAACTAAGTTACCTGTACTTCTGCGGTAGGGTTGTCATATTATAGAAGAGTGACTGGCACTTGCTGGAATCACTTGTATATGGGTTTTGTTTTGGATGCTGTACCAAAATTTCAAGTCTAAGGGAATCGAGCATAGAAGTTACTCGATTTTATCAATTGTGTTGTACAAACTATCGGCAGTATCATCCAGCTTAGAGCGGGGGGTTAGAACTACCTTCATATTTTACTCATCAACTACAATGGCTTCTAGAAACGATATTAGTGCTGCTAAGCCACCAAAAATTATAGTGAGTTTGTGAGACTCGACAAAGCCACCCCTTATTTCAAATTATGCACAATAGATATGGGAAGAACATTTAAAAAATGACAGCATCGCCATGGTTAAATTAAAGGGGAAAAGCTTTCTCCAGAAAAAGATTCTTTTCTAGTTTTTCTAGGTTTTCTCATTGAGGCTGATATACAGGGTGTTAATTAAGTATGTTAACAAACTTTAACCACGAATAGTACTCCGAAAAATAGAAAGAAAATGTCATGTGAACATGGGTCCGGAAATGCTTCCTAAGGGAGCTACGCCCCTTTGCATGAAGGCGGTTTTCCCTCGATATTCTCGAAACCATTCATAACAAAATTACGAAATTAGGTACGATGGGTAAACTTTTGACGCTGAATCTGATTCTGAACTCAGAATTTCATAATTTTAATCAGAGGCGTATCATACGGGAGGAGTTAATGGTAAAAATAACCTCATTTTCTAAATGGTAATTTTTTTGACATTTTGATTTTAGAATGTGGTATTTCAGAGATTTCTACGTAAAAATGGTCTCTTGGTACATCTCGATAGGGCTAACCGTTTTCGAGAAAAATGCAAATGATTGAATCGATGCAGGCTATTGTATTCAATAATTTGCATTTTTCTCGAAAACGGTTAGCCCTATCGAGATGTACCAAGAGACCATTTCTACGTAGAAATCTCTGAAATATCATATTCTAAAATCAAAATGTCAAAAAAAATACCATTTAGAAAATGGGGTTATTTTTACCCTTAACTCCTCCCGTATGATACGCCTCTGATTAAAATTATGAAATTCTGAATTAAGAATCAGATTCAGCGTCAAAAGTTTACCTATCGTACCTAATTTCGTAATTTTGTTATGAATGGTTTCGAGAATATCGAGGGAAAACCCTCTTCAGGGTGCCCCATGCAAAGGAGCGTAGCTCCCTTAGGAAGCATTTCCGGATCCATGTTCACATGAAATTTTCTTTCTATTTTTCGGAGTACTATTCGTGGTTAAAGTTTGTTAACATACTTAATAAACACCCTGTATATTCTTATTACTTTAGGTAATACAATCATTGCATAATGTAAAGTCTTGTTGGGATTTTTTTTATCTGAGTGGTATCACCCCTATCGTACATATGAGGAGTATCCTATAAGGGAAGAGTGGGGATCAAACGGCAGGCAGCCTTTTGAGGAGGGAGGGCATGTCTGGTACACAGATGTATTTTCAATAAACGCCGGTGTTCCACAGGGATCTGTCCTATCCCCTACAATGTTTCTGCTGTACATCAACGAGCTGCTGGAAATAACATCCAATCCTATCTACAGCTTCGCAGACGACAGTAACATTAATATCGTGCATGGAACCAGGCAAGCCACTATCATCCCAGGAGACGGTACGTCGGCGACAGCAGCATCTCACAGATTAAAGCTTCTGGACACTATCCAGAAGAAAGCAATCAGACTAATCGATACGCCTAACCTCACAAAGGACCTCCACAGCCTGGAACATCGAAGAAGGGTGGCTGACCTGTCCCTGTTTTAGATTCTATCACGGAAGATGTTCGAGTGAGCTCTTCGAGATAATAACACCAAAGTTCGTCCAAACGAGGAACACTAGAGAGGCTCTGTGAGCTCATCCTTACCAGGTCGAGGTCCTTACCCCCCGAACCAGTCTCCTCCAGCATTCATTCTTTTGGATAACTTTGACGCTGTGTAATGAGTTGCCGGGGAATTTGTTTCCCGACGGCTACAACCTGCAGCGGTTCAAATCTAACGTGCACCGACACTTATCCTCTCACTGTGCAGAATCCGGCTAAGGTTACTTGTGGGCCTGCTGTCTGGTCATAACATGTTCAGATATCACTCGTATTTGAGCAATGAAAAAATTCTTCATCTTTTTCAGCATTATTTGAAATTAGGAGTGGTTTTTTATCATGTATGGGTAATGATAGTCCCTCAAATCAAACCTTCTATTGTTTCTGATCGCTATGGCTCCAGTTTTTTAATCAGTTAAGTATATAAGGGTAGTTTCAGCCCCTGGATCTGTGGCTAAGAATCGCTCTCAAGGGATATTTTGCTGAGTTTTCGTGTTCTTTCTTTTTGGTTTTTGAACGCTACCAGCTCAAAGAGCTATACATTTTTGAGAAACACTGTCTCCTATATGTAACTCCAAAAAGTTTAGGAATTGACTTTATCTGGTAGCCTAAATGACACATTAATCAATTATAAGTGCATGAAAAATCAGAACACAGATTACGTTATAGTTCTAGAGAATTTTCGATAGTTTTATCGAATATACAGACTATTGGATTCCATGGATTCTATGTTAAAATAGGTTGTAACAGCTAGCCTTGACGCAAGTGATTTCAACTATTTTTCAAAGCCCAGGGCACTCTTCTGATACACAAATTAGTATATAAGGATTTATATTTGTAAAAAAATATATATATGTATACATATAACGAGGTTCGAATTATATAAGTTGACTTGTACAAAAGATGCAAAAGTAGCCATAGTAAAGAAAGAGATTAGATAGGACAAAAGATAGATAGGTTAGTTGATAGTTATGTAATCATGAGATAACACGGTGAATATTTTGCGATCAATGTTTGTGATGTTCCAAAATTATTTAATAGACACTAAAATCAAAATCAAAAAACGTATTGTGAAAGCTCGTTGTAATAATGTTTTGATCATTTTGTTTAATAACATGGAAAATGTGAATACCCAAAAATATCCTGTGGTTTTTTTAACAGTTACAAACATTGAATCAAATATACTGTTGAAATATCAACATTTTGAGTCGAAGATAAACTCAGTCAAAATTTACTATTTTCGTGTATGATTTCTGAAGTACTATGACACATAGCCAGATCAATAAGATGAATACTAAGAAAACCACAGATTATTATCATTGTTATTATAGTTTAAATGTTGATTGATGTATTAAATGTAGTTTATATTAAATTAGCAAAAGCTATGACATCCTGGGTTGGGTTTTTACAGATTAGATAATAAGTGATTATTTAGCAACATTCAAAAGAGGTCTTTCATATATTTTCTTTTCTTGCAAAACCCTTTACCCTCCAAAATACAGCCCTTTGACGTTAAGACAACAAAAATGGTTATTATGAAGTATTTCCTCCATAGAATAATTTATAAAAATAAATTTTTCAAGACGACATAAAATACACCGATTAAATTATTTCATTGAGGGTATTGAATAAAAAACTTTTTTCATCTCACTTTCGGAGAGCCATAACTTAGAAGAAAAGGAGTTTTCAACAAAAAATTATATGAAAAACCCCTTGAAATTTGGAACATCTAGCAATTGAGCCCCTGATGTCATAACGAAAATCTTTTTGTGACTTTCTACCTTTAAAATTTTTGTTGAGCACTTCTAGAGGGGCAGTTGTTGTCACAAAAAAAATAAATATTAAAAAACGGGGTAATGGGATCACCCCCTTGGTATCCTATATATGTAGAAGTCATATCGCATCAAATCACTATAAACCCAAGAGTATCAAATGTCAGTTTATGACTTTCTATGTTATCAAACGAAAAGACCAAGTTTAGTGAAATAGCGAAAGGGAGTGTAGGACAAGGATCTGCTAGTAAATTTACTTGCTGTACAGAATATTTGGAAGGGTCGCCAAAAAAAGTGCGAATGTCTTGTGGAGCTGATAACTAATAAAACGTCAAGAACATATAATCATAATTCTACAGAGTCTTTTCAATGTTGGAACTTTCAACATCCCTCTGCACAAGTTTTCCAAAACACCTTTGGTGAAACTTGAACTAGTCATTGTCAACAAGGTCATGATTGTTAAGAGACTATGATTTTAGACGTAAAAAACAGCTTAGTCTTCCCTTATAGTTCAGTAAAGGGCAGTGTCGCAATGACTATTGCAGATTTAGGCTTTCGCATACACTAAGTACCTTCGCACACTGGTGTATTGGCGATGTCAAATCAGGCTTGATTTTATAATTATATGTAGCAATATGGAGACATTACAAGCTTAGGGATCCAGGGGTTTCACGTCCAATCATTAAATAAAATAAAGGTCTAGGGTAAACTGAAATTTATGAATCATTAATCCAACCCTATGCGACTATAAACGCATCGACCACATCGCCAATCGAGCCATGTAAGGAGGCGCTAATCCTTTCTTTTTTTAATTACATCATTCCCTGAAATCTTGAAATTTGAGGCTTAAATGAATCCAGCTATATCCGAGAATGTCGTTGGGCAAAGAAGGTACCGTTAAATTTTTGGCTCTAGGAATTGTGAGGTATTGTTTTCTATTAAAATGATATACAGTTATTTTCTAAAAAAAATATTTCTAAAACTCTTATAAAGGGCCCCACAGACATCGTTCTTTTTCATCAGGTTTGCACGACGTGCCAACCGATGTCGGTTAAACCGATGGAACGATACCTTCACACACTGTTCGGTTTTCTTTCAGTTTCTCGCAAATTTTTGGTCCGTTAACATGGATAATACTTTAGCATTGGCGGCGGCTTTAGCTATTAAAGTAAAATACAGCAAGAAAAAACGTTCTAAATGGGTGATACAGTAGCTTTTAAAAAGAGGCCAATTCTCCCATATAAATCTATTAGAAGAACTACGTCTGGAACCAGGGGATTGGTACAATTATTTGAGGATGGATGAAGAAACATACTTAGAATTACTTAATCCAGTAGCAACTCTAATAAAAAAGCAAGATACTTGGATGAGACAAAGTATTTCCCCTCATGAACGTCTGACAGCACATTTTTTATAGGTGTCGCTAACCCTAGATACTCTTACTCGAAGGCAACCAGAACGACACTGCAAAATCCCGTCGTGATTGCACGATGAACGGCCACACATGTACCGAGTTGCTCGATGGCGTTCGAAACCGACGGGTAAAATCAAGCTCGGACAGATTTTTTGGAACGACGGTCAACACGACGGTTTTTCGGCACACACGGACCGAAATGAGTGTGATCGGTTGGCACGTCGTGCAAACCTGATGAAAAAGAACGATGTCTGTGGGGCCCTTAACGCTTGAGTCCGAAGTTGATACTGTTTCTTTAACTGTGTATAGATGTCAATTTTTTCCAGAAAACTGAAAAATAAGCGAGATACAGAACAAGAAAAAAGTATTTCAATACGTACCTAGTCTGTTTCTGTTTAGTTTTTTCTCAGATTTTGTTGTTACCCACTAAGCCTTGTACCTGTCAGATAGTGGAGTAGCCACTTTTTATTTATCGTTGTTAATTTTAAATTGGTAAATCCAGAAAGTATCACAATATTACGGAACAAATTTTAGGATTTACCAATTTAAAACGATGATAAACTGAAAGTAACTAGTGGAGTAATTGACAGGTAAAGGACATTCGACGATTCTAGCAGAGTTGCATGGGGATAGTCCTATTTTGTTGGCGAGCAGCGATATAGTTCCTCCTACGCATCGCTTCAATCGCAAATTTACGGTGGTGTTTCCGTCAAGGGAAGAGTGGGAGTCTAGGGAAAGACAGCTCAACGAAGGAGGAGGACAGGTCTGGTACACAGACGGTTCACTCGCTAGAGAGGGCTCGGGCTCGGGAGTCTACGGACCACATACAAGACTTTCACTCCCTCTTGGGGCACACCACAGTATTCCAGGCTGAGGTCTATGCGATACTTGCTTGTGTAAATCGTATTCGGGAAATTGACGGGTCTAGGAGGCGGATTACTATCTGCTCTGACAGTCAGGCAGCCATCGAAGCACTGAGTGCTTGGAAAATAACGTCGGCACTGGTCCTGGAGTGCAGGAGGGCTCTTGACGACATCTCAGCTAAACACAAGGTATCACTGATGTGGGTACCTGGGCACACTGGGGTAGAGGGTAACGACATGACGGATCATCTGGCTAGGATGGGACCCGGCAACAGTTTTATAGGCCCGGAACCAGCCTTAGGACTATCTGCAAACTTGATTAGGAAAACAACTGGAGAGTGGATGCAGAATCAACACTCTCTGAAATGGAACATCTCTGGTCATCTCAGTCAAGCTCGGGAATTATTAGCAGGGCCTGCAGAGAGAATAGGACGATTTTGTCTCTCTCTGGATAGGAGTAACTTGAGATTGCTGGTAAGCCTATTAACGGGTCACAACACCTTCAGGCGTCACCTGTTCGTGATGAGTTTGGTCAACTACCTAACGTGCAGGTGATGTGGTGAAGAGGAAGAATCCTCGGCACACATCTTGTGTCGCTGTGAAGCCCTGGGTTATGACAGGCAGACTATGCTGGGCTCAAGAACCTTGGAACCAATAGAGATAAAATAGATAGGACCTAAGAAGGTACTTGCCTTCGCTAAACGGGCAGGTCTTAGGAACTAGCGCGGATTGAGGCGCAAAAGGGCCCATCGTGTGGCCTATGCACCAGTCACATTCTGTGCTGGATAGCCTCTGGTCCTTATTCATTCATTCAATTGACAGGTACAATGCCTGAACGATAAGATAAAAATCAGAGCAAAAAACTAAACATAAACAGACTAGGTACGTCTTTATACACAAGTTCAGATTTATTGTTTTTGGTCTTTCAGTTTTCGGAAAAAAGTTAGGTATTTAAAAAAATTGTTTATTTCGACAATCTCTATACACAGTTTTTAAAAAAAAGTATCAACCTAGTGCTCTCCTTAGACGTAGCGATTGAAACTGTAATAAAAGATAACTGACAGCATTGATTAACACATTTATATACCTATCAATGCTGAAAGTTAATCTTTTATCAATGTTTTTTTAATTTCTAATTACAATTTGAGATCTCAAGGTTTGTCGACATATCAAGGAAGACATACGAAGACCTATTAATCAATTCCTGATAAGAGAGCCAGTTTTGAGACTGTTGCAGCTCATAGCATAGCCAATTGCCCTTTTTTTGGCGCTGATCCGACCACATTCTAATCAGTATATGCACAGGACGATATATCAAAGGGGAGTCAATAGTAGAAAATAGTGAGATAATATTAAACTGCATAAATACATGTATAATATTGCTTAGTCGTGTTCGTAACCGAACAGAGAAATTGCAACCGTGTTTTTAGGAGTGACAAGAGTGATATATAGAACATATATATATTATATAGGGGGCAAAAACGTAAACTGTCACCCCCGTTATAGCATTTTTATTTTTCAAGATGCTCCGAAAAATGTGTTAAACTGTTAAGAGCTAATTTTACCACCTGCTTCCAAAAAATCGTTTTTTTTAGAGACGCATATCCACTATAAAGTATTTGCAGGATATACACATATTATATGTATATCGCTATGAGTGATGTATCTTTTAGATGATTCGTCACGGAATCAGAATTATGCTACACTGAGATTGAACAAGCATTTGTTGATGTTTGAAGATTGTAGACAAAGGGTCTGTTTAGAACTTCAATTGTCTACGTTTCGATTGCTCTATCAATCATCTTCAGGGGAACTGTTGGAACATGTTTTTTTCGTTGTTATTTATTCTCGTCTAGCTGAAATGTCGTTCTTCCGTGACTTGCTCTGATTTGTCGGAGCCAAGTTCTACTCGTTTGAAGAATCTATTGAGTTCTGGATTTCACCCTTCACCCCTCCTACACTACCGCTTGATTTTGTATACAGGGTGTTAATTAAGTATGTTAACAAATATTAACCACGAATAGTACTCCGAAAAATAGAAAGAAAATGTCATATGAACATGGATCCGGAAATGCTTCCTAAGGGAGCTACGCTCCTTTGCATGGGGCACCCTGAAGACGGTTTTCCCTCGATATTCTCGAAACCATTCATAACAAAATACGAAATTAGGTACGGTGAGTAAACCTTTGACGCTGAATCTGATTCTGAATTCAGAATTTCATAATTTTAATCAGAGGCATATCATACGGGTGGAGTTTTGGGTAAAAATAACCCCATTTTTTAAATGGTAATTTTTTGACATTTTGATTTTAGAATATGGTATTTCAGAGACTTCTACGTGCAAATGGTCTCTCGGTACATTTCGATAGAGCTAACCGTTTTCGAGAAAAATGCATTTATTTATTTACAATGGCCTGCATCGATTCAATAATTTGCATTTTTATCGAAAACGGTTAGCCCTATTGAGATGTACCAAGAGACCATTTGCACGTAGAAGTCTCTGAAATACCATATTCTAAAATCAAAATGTCAAAAAAATTACCATTTAGAAAATAGGGTTATTTTTACCCTTAACTCCTCCCGTATGATACGCCTCTGATTAAAATTATGAAATTCTGAATTCAGAATCAGATTCAGCGTCAAAAGTTTACCCATCGCACCTAATTTCGTAATTTTGTTATCAATGGTTTCGAGAATATCGAGGGAAAACCGTCTTTCAGGGTGCCCCATGCAAAGGAGCGTAGCTCCCTTAGGAAGCATTTCCGGATCCATGTTCATATAACATTTTCTATCTATTTTTCGGAGTACTATTCGTGGCTAAAGTTTGTCAACATACTTAATTAACACCCTGTATTTTAAAGACATTACCAGAATAACTCACAGGTTGACCCCAAAATGATACGAAAGAAACATATGAATATGGATGCAGGTCTGAAAACTTTTTCAAACAATCGAAGATTCATCTAACTAGAATAAAGACATCTTTATTCATCGTCAATTATTTGTTGATATAGATGAAAATCGAATTAAGAGTTGCATAGGTTGAAAGTTAAAATGTGTACATTTTAGATAGACCAATTTTTAGGCTTCTATCACTGAGAAACACTTTAAATTTGAGCCTATCATTTTGCCTGTCCAAGGTTGATTACCCATAAAAACTACTTTTTTGGAAGCAGGTCAATGATTTCGCAAAAAATGTGACATTTATACCATGGAACATACCAATAAACTACCATAATTGTGTAAATATGTGTTTCATTCACTTACCTCGACATAAATCTTAGGCAGTAGTAGCAATCTAAAAAAAAAATACAACTGAAGGTCTGTTCCACCATAGCACTGTGCAGGCACGTATTTAGAGGGAAGGGAAGTCTACAACTACAACTTTTTTGTCTCCTGAATTTTTCTCGTATCTTGCTTTGTTTGCGGAATAAAAAATAAAAACTATTCTATTGCATAACCATTTAAGATACGAAAACATCTTTTAAGATTCCAAGAATACTTGCGAATTGCACGTCAGTTTACTCGAAAAATTGCTGAGGTTCTAAATATTTCTAATGGTACTGTTTGGAAAATTCTTAGAGAAAATATGTTATATCCATACCACATCCAACGCGTTCAGGCGCTTCTTCCTACTGATTTTCTTCCACGTATTGAATTCTGTCAATGGCTTCTACAAAAAGTGGTTGAAATCCCTCAACTACTCTAATGATAAATGGATATGCAATAGAATAGTTTTTATTTTTTATTCCGCAAACAAAGCAAGATACGAGAAAAATTCAGGAGACAAAAAAGTTGTAGTTATAGTTGGTTTACCTCAAAGAAATATTAACATTAAATGTGTCAGTGGCGTACATTTTTCCGCTTATAATTGTTATTAAATTGCCACCTCTAACGCCACTGGACATAATTTTTTTGTCTGGTTATGGCAAAATCACCCCCTTACTACTAAAAACAACGCTACTGAATTTCAACAGAATCGGTTAGATAGAATTATTTAAAAAAAAGCGATATTTAAAAAAATTAAAATCCTGTATCTTAGAAACCATACATTTTTGGGCATATGTTTATATGAACTTTTTTTCATGGGATGGCCTGAGGAGTCACACCCTTGAATATTGCCGCATCTTTTTTAAACACCCTATATATGTCCTAATTTGATACTTTTTTTAAACTGTTTATAGAGATCGTAAAAACAAACAACTTTGTCGAATAACTTTTTTCCGAAAACTGAGAAATAAGCGAGATACAGAATCAAAAAAGTAAATCTGGGCTTGTGTTTCAAGACGTACGTACGTAGTCTTTTTATGTTTAGTTTTTTGCTCGGTTTTTTGTCAAATCCATTAGACATTGTACCTGTCCATTAGTGCACTAGTCACTATTCCAGTTTATCATAGTTAATTTTAAATTGGTAAATCCTAAAAGTAGTTTCATTTTAGGATTTACGAATCTAAAACTAACAACAATAAACAAAAAGTGACTACTGCACTATCTGGCAGGTTCAACGCTTGATTGACAAGACAAAAATACGAGCAAAAAACTAAACATAAACAGACTAGGTACGTCTTGATACAAAAGCCGAGATTTACACTTTTTTCGGAAAAAGTTATTTGAAAAAAATATTTTAACGACTTCTAGACTCAGGTTAAAAAAAGTATCAAATTAGGACTCACCCTGTATAATACATAATTTAACACGTTGTTGGACACAACGGCTATAGCCGTCTACGGGGAGTGACCGTGATACGCAACGACGGCTATATCAGTCAAAAAGTTATCTGCTTGTTACGGCAGAACGGCGACGACCGTCAGAATGTCGGTATACTTGCCTTGTTAAGCAATGTTAGTGCCGTAACGTGAAGCTCGTCATTTCTGAAATTTCCAAATTCTAACCCACTATACGCTATCCCAACTATTCATGTTTTAAGGTGCATGGGTAAAACGGCACGACGGCTATAACCGTCCATAACCTCCAGTGTGATGTGATGCATTGACCACGTGTATAGCTGCTATATTGCAAGTGTGTTTTTGTTGTTTGATTTTCATGTTTTCAGTACTGATGGGAGGTAGGTAACCAGATATTTTCATCCTAAACAGATATTCGCCGTCCACCTATTATACATATATATATTGTTTCATATCAATACAAAACTCGAAGCACGTTTGAGACATTTTCCAGAGAAGCTGCCCCTACCAGAGGATCATAAAATAAAATCATATTTTCTTAGATACAAACAATGTTTCAAGTCTGGAAAATGCAAAGAAATTAGCTATAGATGCAAGGGTTGTGAAAATAAACCTGCTTTGTGTCCAGACTGCTTTGAAGAGTGGCGTCAAACATAAATTTGTGCCTAAATTCTGTTTTGTTCGGGGATACTTCTGTTTGCTAATAAATTTGATTTTTTGTTTTTATACCGTCTATATTCTGAGAGATGCGTTTTTGTTTATAAGTTTGATTCAGTAAAATGTTGTTTTTGTTTTAGCTTTTGTCTCGAAAATTGTCCTTTTCTTCCCAGAAGATGTGTTTTACGATTACACTGATCAGACGGCTATAGCCGTGGTTGCCATTCTAGAACATGAACAAGTCTGCTGTGATATGACACGACGGATATAGCCGTCTTTCTTATTGTCACCAAAAACCTCAAAAATGAAAAAGAGTCAAAAATGAACACCCCTAAAATATTTTGATAACGCAAATCATGTTACAAACGCAAAAAAATGGAAATGTTTTGAGGTGCCATATTACGAAGCCTCCCGGCCAGCAGTGTCCAACAATGTGTTAATATTGTTGAAAATCTAATCCACAGAATAGCCCCTCCCACCCGGGTGACGAACCCTTAAATGTTGCTCAAAAACAGCAATAAATTTGAAATTCCCCGCAGGGGGCATTTTCTTCTGTTACTGGAAGCTTATTCTGGTTTCAAGAGAAGATGCATGGGGAGTGTCGCCCCCACGGCCCCAGGCAGGGAGTTCGGAGTTTGGTAGTTTTTAATTATTCTGCCAGACACTGAGCTTAACCTCCCCTTTGACCCTCCTACTCCCTATCCTATTCTTCCACTCTGAATCCTCCCCCCTGTCCTCCCCCAGGAGTAAACCTGTTATAAAAATCCGTAACCCAAGGTGTAAATCGTACCGTGCCGAGGGGTGAATGGCTCTACGATACTGAGTCGCGAACGGTGTGCTCTAGATACCAGGCGACCTCTAGAGTTTAAATAGCCTTACTGCGGTATGGGAGCACTGCCGTAGTTGACCTTTACTTCTTCCCTGCTCGTGGGACTTGAATGGAAAATTCAAATACACACTCTGTGGTGACATCCGCTCCCCCAATTGCGGATAGTGTCGGCGGAACACTTAAAACCACTGACCGCACACAGCCAGTGAACCAAATGACGGCCCTATGCCGGTATTTGGTCCTGAAAAGAAAAGACGGACTCAACTTTGATAAAGTGAGTCCGATCTTGATTAACAAAGCATTGTACTCATTATTCGGAGAAATCAAAATGGTGAAGAAAACTAGAGAAGGTATCCTCATTGAAACAAGTTCAGAAAGACAGTCTCGTAAAATGCAAGAATGTAAGCGATTCTTAGATTTTGATATCGATGTTGTACCTCATACCACAATGAATAAATCTCGTGGAGTTATTTATTGTCCAGATCTTTTAAATTGTACTGAGGATGATATAAGAATAGAATTGGCAAGTCAGAATGTTATAGAGGTGAGGCGTCTGAAGTCTAAAAAAGAAGGAGTTTTGACTGATACTCCAAATCATGTTCTCACTTTTGGCACACCTATCTTACCTAGAAAGATCAAAGTGGCATTCTACTCTTTAGAAGTTCGGCTTTATGTTCCCCCTCCTCTTCGATGTTTTAAGTGCCAAAGATTCGGACACACTTCTATGCGCTGCGGAGAGAGCCAAATATGTATATGTGGTAAGCCCTTACATGAAGGATCGAGATGCGAAGAACCACTTACATGTATAAACTGTGGTGGCAACCACTCTGCCCGATCGCGGAGTTGTCCTGTTTACAAACAGGAAGTTGCCATTCAGGAATATAAGGCTTCAAATAATACAAGTTACCTGGAAGCTAGAAAGATTATTGTGCCTCGAAAACCAACCTACAGTCAAATAACGGCTAGTAAGCCAGATACTAGCGCTCTCTTGAAAGATCTAGTTCCACAATTAGTCGAAGCACTGAAGGATGCTTTCGCTCCAAAATTCCCCTCCCAAGATGGTGCTCTTACTAGTCAGCATACTGCCACTTCCACCTTAAAACCCTTTCTTCGACCCCGTGGAGAATCTATGAGTAGCCGCGTATCTGCAGTATCAGCTGTAGAATCAGAAAAAAGAACTCGTGACTCATCTACTGAGAGTGAGCAAATCGTTTCTGACGCAACATCAGATAAGCCGTCGTCAAAAAAGAAAAAAGGGGGTGGCAGAGGTAAGCCCAAAAACGCCTCCTAAGGGTTTAAGAATCCTATTCTTTTAATCTACTTACTGTGATATATTTACATAACTTTCTGTGATATTTTTTACTATTTACTATTTATTACTTAACTGTGATAAACATATATATTTACGTAATGTTTTTTGTCCATATTTTTATTTATCCACCATTATTTATTTAATATTTTTTTTGACATATACTTTACATATATGTTTGTGTATCCGTTTCCATGTCTGTATAATGTAACGATCTTAATAACGTGTATAGCGTATTCTTGTTTTGGCTACCTATTATTTATGATCTTTCATTTACAAGAAGAGTTTTTCTTACATTCAACCTTATAGCGGTACAATTAATCATACTCACAATCTTATGACAAACCTAGAAAGTATCTTGCAGTGGAACTGCAATGGAATAGTCTCAAAATATCCAGATCTTAAGATACTGATACATGAATACTCTTCTTTTTGTATTGCTCTCCAAGAAACCCACTTGAAACCAATAGAAAGTTTCACTCTTAGAGGTTACAAAATATTCAGAAAAGATGTTGTCCCCCAGCATAGAGCTCATGGTGGAGTAGCTACACTTATTAAGGAAAATATTCCCGTGAGTGAGGTAACAATGAATTCTAACTTACAAGTAGTTGCAATAAGGACGCTTTACCCAACAGAATTAACAATATGTAACATATATCTCCCTGATTCTACGTGGACATTGGAAGAAATGGAAGAAGTTGTAGCCCAGCTACCAGAACCATATTTAATACTGGGCGACTTTAACGCCCACAACCCCATCTGGGGGTCAATAAACTTATGCCCTCGAGGAAGAAGAATAGAATCTATACTGGACAATTTCAACCTTATGACACTAAATACAGGAGATGGGACTTACATAAATTCCAGATCCAATACGCTATCTGCCATAGACTTAAGTATATGCTCACCCCATGTTGCGCCACTAATGAATTGGAAATGTCTGAAAGGTGAAACAGCATCCGACCACCTTCCTATATTAATTGAATATGCTAGCAGAGATATTAGTAATGAGCGCCCAAGAAAATGGAAAACAGGTCTTGCAAACTGGTCACTATATAAGGACTCACTACTAAACTTTAGGCTACCAAATACAGACGTTAATGCATCAGCCGAGGCAATGTCTGAAGCAATTCTTGGAGCAGCAGCTGCATCTATTCCCCAGTCTGGGAGACCCAGGAATAGAAATCCAGTTCCTTGGTGGAATGAGAATGTTGCGAAGTCTATTCAGGAAAAAAAGCGTGCATTTAATGTATTTAACCGCTATCCGACTCGAGAGAACATGATTTCTTTCAAACGTCTCCAAGCCAAAGCGCGACGAACTATTATCGACAGTAAAAGAAATTCCTGGAAACAGTATGTATCCACTGTAACCTCAGAAACCCCCCCATCAGAAGTGTGGAGAAAAGTTCGAGCCATCAAAGGAAGACGATTTCCTGATTCGTCCCCAGTATTAGATATTGCCGGACAACTTCTCTACGATAAAGCGGATAAGGCCAACGCGTACGCTTCCTACTTTGAAATTACAAGTAGTAACTGTAATTTCACTCCAACATTCCTAGAACAAAAAAGTCGAATGGAATATGGAATAGATTTCGAACAAAGTCCTGCAGCCGAGTACAACCTACCAATCACCATGATGGAGCTAGAAATCGTTATCAGTGAACTGAATAACTCTACACCAGGAGAAGATAATATTCCGTATGAGTTCATCCAACAACTACCACCACAGGCAAAAGAACAACTACTCCTCTTATACAACCAAATATGGAGCACCGGAGTATTTCCAGAAAAGTGGACCACTGCTGTTATTATCCCCATCCCAAAAGAAGGCAAAGACATAAAATTACCTTCAAGCTA
The DNA here is from genome assembly GCA_951848785.1 of Callosobruchus maculatus. Taxonomy (NCBI): domain Eukaryota; kingdom Metazoa; phylum Arthropoda; class Insecta; order Coleoptera; family Chrysomelidae; genus Callosobruchus; species Callosobruchus maculatus. The sequence goes on along the minus strand of CATOUR010000209.1, from coordinate 210,856 downwards.
TAGGCCAATTTCTCTTACATCCTGTTTATGCAAGGTACTTGAAAAGATTGTTAGTAAGCGCCTTATGTGGTTCCTTGAGACAAACAGGCTCATATCGGATCACCAAGCTGGTTTCAGGCAAAACAGATCAACCGTGGACCAACTTGTCCAACTCGAAGATGCTATTCAAAACAGCTTCGCAAAAAGGCACCACCTAGTAGCTGTGCTGTTTGACCTGGAAAAAGCTTTCGATATGACCTGGCGCTTCAACATCCTTAGAACTTTGCATAATTGGAATTTGCGTGGTAATCTTCCTAACTTCATCAAGTCATTCCTTAATCATAGGCAATTCAAGGTGAGAGATGGTACATACTACTCAGATTTACACATGTTGGAGAATGGAGTACCACAGGGATCCCCACTCAGCGTGATATTATTTGCAATAGCTGTTAATAGTCTAACGGATAACCTGGCGCCTGAAATAGGAAGATCTTTATATGTTGATGACTTGGCAATTTTTTACTCTGCTCCCTCTATGGATGATGTAGAACATCGACTCCAAGAAGCCATCAACCATATTACAGAAACGGCTCTTGATATTGGCTTCCAGTTTTCCAAAGAAAAAACTAAATGTATTCATTTTTGTCGACTCAGATCACCCCATGCACAACCTAGGTTGTTTGTCCAACAAACACAGATACAATGTCAGGATACAGTAAAATTCTTGGGCCTAATTTGGGATAAAACCCTGAGGTGGAACCACCATATCGACGATCTGGTTATCAGGTGTAGGAAGAGGTTAAATATTATTCGCGCGATGGCTAACATAAATTGGGGAAGTGACAGAGAGACTTTGCTAAATCTTTATAAAGCTTTGGTGCTCTCAAAAATCGATTATGGTTCAGTTGTGTACTCGTCCGCCCGCAAGTCAAGGCTAAGGTCTCTTGATGTTATCCATTCAAGTGGTCTAAGATTGGCATTAGGTGCTTTTAGAACTAGTCCTGGAATTTCCCTTTGCAGTGAGGCTGGTATTCCGCCTCTAGAGATAAGGCGACAAGAGCTTATCTCCAACTACTGCCTAAAAATCTGGGCGCAGCCTAACCATCCCAACCACGCTCTGTTATTCACGAATCAGGACCACAGGAGATACACCAATAGAATCACAATAACCAGACCGTTAGGTGTAAGATTTAGTGAGCTCCAAAACGACATTGGAGAAATAAATACAAGTGTGTATAGTTTAGATGTTGATAAGCTCTGTCCTTGGAAAAAAGTACCACCTGATAAACACCTTGAGTGCCTTGCGTACGATAGAAATAGTGTTAATCCCGTTCTTCTCAATGCTGTGTTTAGGTCCATACTTCAAAATTATCCGAATTCTATCCAGATATATACTGATGGCTCGAAATCTGAGACAGGTGTGGGATCAGCCTTTTGTACGGGAAATGAAAGCCATTCATGGTCTTTGCCTAGAAAATCATCAACATATACAGCAGAACTCTTTGCGATAATGAAGGCACTCGATTATGCCATGCACACCAATATTGCTATATGTCTCCTCTGTACAGACTCTCTTAGCTCCATCTATGCCATTAGTAATGTCTTCACTAAAGACCCTATGGTAAGGTTAATACAAACAGCTCTTCATAACCTAAAAAACTTAGAGAAGAGAATTATACTGGTTTGGACTCCAAGTCATATTGGCATAGAGGGAAATGAGAGAGCGGATGCTGCTGCTAAATTGGCGTCAAGTTTGGAACCAGACGAAAATATATCGACAAGGTTGGAAGATGCAAAAGGATATTTAAGAATGAAAATCATAGAACGATGGCAGTCTTACTATGAAGCAATCGATCCCAAATTGAGAACAGTAAAACCGTCAGTGCAGCCATGGTCGTTTCCAACCCCACTTCAAAGACGAGAACAAGTGGTTATTACTCGATTGAGAATAGGGCATACTTTTATAACGTCATCCTTCCTCCTAAGAGGCGAAGAACATACCTTATGTGAAGCTTGTGGCATAAATTTAACAGTCAAACATATTTTGCTAGAGTGCCCACAGTACGAACCCACAAGATCACAGTTGAGCCTGCCACGCAATATATCTGATTGCCTCAGTACTATAAATATTAAAAAAACTATAGCTTATTTGAAAAGTACTGGTTTATTCAAAAAAATCTGAAAATTAGAATTATCATTACCTTTCCCATTTTTCTTCTTTTTTCTTAGTAATTACACTCACTGTTTACGCGGCTATGACCAAGTAGTTAACGCCGCTATTTAAAAAAAAAAAAAAAAAAAAAAAAAAAAAAAAAAAATTTGAAATTTGTCAGCCTTAGTTTAAGCAACATTTGCAGTAGATTTGATAATGATTCATATTTCCGAGATTTTATGGGCAAAAAGTTAAAAAAACTCATTCTAATCGCTCAAAGATAGAAAGCTGGTACCAGATGTGGTAGATGGGTTTAAAAAATGGCACCTATCTTGGCTGCACTCAAAAACTGGCTTTTCAATACCTCCAAAAGTATAAATGAAAAGACGCTACTGAAACAATATTGTTAGCCAAGACAGCAAACCTAGCTGCTCATTAATAAAAAAAAAAAGAAGCTATCAAAAGTCTCTCGCCCATCGAAAATGAGCTTCCGTAGGCTTTTGATCCCGCTGTATCAAAATATTTTGAGAAACTCCAAGTTATGAACATATCTTTTGTATTTGAAATCTTTTTCTACGGGTAATTTTTTAAAAAATCTTACCTTTCTGCAGGCATTGGTGAGGTCTTCCTCCGATTTGGCACACTACACTATAGTCTATAGTACAACATTAAATTTTGAAACGCTACCATTGATTTTCACGAATCATCTAAAAGACACCATTTTACAAACGAAAAAAACTCCGCCAAAAATTAACTTCAGCCCGTTAAAAATTACGTCGAAACACACGAATAAACAAACATTTATAACACCCCCTAGATCTACGTCGCTGGGGTAGCTTCCCGGTACTGCATGCAAAGGGATGCGCAGGATCTTTCAACCCTTCTAGCAAAGTACACGAGTTGAACAGCAGCTAACCGGTCAATCTTGGTTTCAAAGCGTTTGATAAGAGGCGCCACTTGCGATTTTAAGTTTTTTGTAGCAGGACCTTTGTTTACATTAGGACGTACTGATAACAGTGATAAGGTTTGTTCCAATCGCAAGTTAACATGCGATTCTGAAGAACTCGAATAAGGAAATCATAAACTGGCTTTATTACCAGTAAAACAACTTGAATCAATGCTTTCTTGCGATATATTTTATTTATTTTGTGTTTCCCAAAATGTTTAACAAAAGTCGAGGAAAAGGGCTCATGCATGACTGGTTGCCGAACACTTCATCACTCCTGCAATCCTGCAAATCTAGAAAGGGCATTCTTTACATCAACAATTTGTAAAAGGAGTTAGAGTAGGGTTTGCATACACGTAAATTTTGCAATGAGGAATTATTTATTTACATGTGATGTTACGTATTATATGTACCTATATTATTGATATGAATACTAAATAGTGCAATCTGATAATTAATGAGAAATTTGTTATTAACAATTAATATACGTACAATGTTTTATTAAATAGGTATATTTAAATGATAGACACCCTAATATTAACAAATGAATATTGAATAACTTTACGGCGCTAAATCTTTGTATGTATATTCGAGGCATTAAAACTAATGACCTCACGAAGGACCTCCACAGTCTGGAATATGGAAGAAGGGTGGCTGACCTGTCCCTGTTTTACAGATTCTATCACGAAATATGTTCGAGTGAGTTCTCCCAGATAATAACACCAAAGGCTTATGAATTTGTGGTTCTTGGGTTTTTAGGCCGGCGTCGTGTAGCGTTAAAGCTTGACGTTTCGCCACCACGAGTGGATGGCATCTTCAGAAGCTATTTCACTTCGGCGACTTCCAAAATACTGACGGCTGGTAGATCTGCACATGTATTTATATCTGGTAATGGTGACGTGGCTCAACCAGGTAGCGTTGGTAGCCCCGCCCCTTCGCGATATGGTAGTGTTTTCAGGTCCTTTAGGATGGGTATCCATGTCCGGTTGACTTTCTGTGTTTCTTCTTTCCTATTGAAATTATCATTAGCAGGTATAAATACAGGTGCAGATCCACCAGCCGTCAGTATTTTGGAAGTCGCCGAAGTGAAATAGCTTCTGAAGATGCAATCCACTCGTGGTGGCGAAACGTCAAGCTTTAACGCTAAACGACGCCGGCCTAAAAACCCAAGAACCACAAATTCATTGCCAAACCTTCCCGACCTAGGGCCAGTACTTCGGTTCAGCTTAGGGAGGGTAGTTCCTCTGGCTGGGATCTATAGGATCCAAAGATCTCGTATCTCAGCCCGTATTCAAATCCAAGGTGCAGAAGATTGTAAACAAATAGGATACCACGCACGCCGCCCCACTAAGGCGGCATTCATTGCGATTGGCCGAAAGGCAATAAACACCTTGGAGGCTTGCCGCTATGCCGCCCGTCTGGGTCGTTCAACAGAGTACAGGGTTGTATTTTATTTAGTTGCTCCATGTGTTTATCATTGTATACGACGCGTCGTGTTAATGATAGCGTACATCGTGCTTTTATCATCGCATACCTGCCGTGTTGTTGTGCGAATTTTAGTGTTATCTGTATTGTACTGTTGTTTTAATAGGTATTAGTGGTGTTTGTGTTATTCCCCGATAACTTGAAGGAGATATTGAAGGATGTCTAGTAGTACAGACACTGCAGATGAACCCATGGATGTGGCTACAAGTCAGGATTTGAGTCCACCAAGGAAGAGGTCAAAAAAAACCATTTTGACGTGAGGCTTAAGGAGGTAATATTAAACGTATATAAATACGAAACCCAAAAAAAAAGCATTAACAACTCCTGCTGACGATATCGTGGAAGAGGTTGCACTCAAAACAGGTATCTGCAATCGGAGTGTCTATAAAGTGGTGCGAGAATACAGAACCAGACACTCTGCTGCACCTTTAACTAAACAAAATCGCAAACGTTGCATTGACCTTGTGGACCATGGCGATAAAGGTGCAATTAGGAGAAAGGTGCATCAGTTCTTTTTCCGAAATGAACTTCCGACTATTGACAAAGTCCTGAAAAAGGTGAATGACGATAATGACTTGCTCAATTTTAAGCGGACCACGTTTTATAAGCTATTAAAGAAAAGCTTAACTTCGTATTTGGGAAACGAGGAAGGAAAAGTATTCTCATCGATAGGGAGGATATAATTGACTGAAGAATTGACCCCTTCTCAACTTTACCCCCAAAATGAAGGTTCCTAAGGTAAGAATAATATATAAAATCTAAAATATATCAATACAGTTGTCATTGAAAAATATGATTCATAAATGCTACTCCACATCCGATACTATGGACTTTATGACTGCTATTTTGAATACGGCTCTGGCGACCGATATTCACAGGCCAGCCGCTGAGCGCGTGTCATTGTTTACAGCCACTGCACGGCGGATTTGAATACACTTTAGATGTGTTTAGCCCAACTGTAAAATCCTTGGCTTGTTTGCTTCCCTCACTTTGCCTCCACTGTTTATCAAAGGTATCCTCCACCCACTTTTTGAGGGCCGACGTTACCTGCTGACTTTTTCATCCTATAAAGGGCTCCAGACCAAGAAACTGTCCTTCAGTGCCAAATTTGGCCAGCCTATCGACTTCCAGTGGCGTGCCAGAAGGGTCCCCGAGTATCCGTAATTTTTGTAATAAGATTGAAATGCAAGGTTGCACCGAAATAATAAAGTTGTACTGTTATTAACACTGTATTTTCAATACATTGTATTTTGATTTTTTCATAAAACAATTTGGAAAGCAAAAACACTATTTAGAAGATAATAAATTATACGATATTTATAAACATGTATGTAGTTCTTCGTAACCCAATATATGGTGATCAAAAGGCTGATATGCCTCATCTAAGTTCATATATTTTAGGCTAATACAACGACTTCACCATTTTGTACATTAACAACATTATTTTTTGGTCTTTTATTCTTATACGTAATGATAATAAAACCTAATATCCGCATGTCATTCGTAAGTCAGTTAACACATTGTTGGACACTCTGCTGGCTGGGAGGCTTTGTAATATGGCACCTCAAAACATTCCCATTTTTTTGCGTTTGTAACATGATTTGCGTTATCAAAATATTTTAAGGGTATTCATTTTTGACTCTTTTTTTCATTTTTGAGGTTTTTGGTGACAATAAATAAAGACGGCTATATCCGTCGTGTCATATCACAGCAGACTTTATGTTCTAGAATGGCAACCACGGCTATAGCCGTCAGATCAGTGTAATCGTAAAACACATCTTGTGGAAAGAAAAGGACAATTTTCGAGACAAAAGCTAAAACAAAAACGACATTTTATTGTATCAAATTTATAACAAAAACGCATCTCTCAGAATATAGACAGTATAAAAACAAAAAATCAAATTTATTAGCAAACAGAGGTATCCCCGAACAAAACAGAATTTAGGCACAAATTTATGTTTGACGCCAAGCAGGTTTATTTTCACAACCCTTGCATCTATAGCTAGTTTCTTTGCGTTTTCCAGACTTGAAACATTGTTTGCATCTAAGAGAATATATTTTATTTTATGATCCTCTGGTTGGGGCTGGGGAAAATGTCTCACACGTGCTTCAAGTTTTGTATTGATATGAAACAATATATTCTATATGTATAATAGGTGGACGACGAATATCTGTTTAGGATGAAAATAACTGGTTACCTACCTTCCATCAGCACTGAAAACATAAAAATCAAACAAAAACACACTTGCAATATGGCAGCTATACACGTGGTCAATGCATCATATTGGAGGTTATGGACGGTTATAGCCGTCGTGCCGTTTTACTCATGCATCTTAAAACATGAATAGTTGGGATAGCGTATAGTGGGTTAGAATTTGGCAATTTCAGAAATGACGAGCTTCACGTTACGTCACTAACATTGCTTAACAAGGCAAGTATACCGACATTTTGACGGTCGTCGCCGTTCTGCCGTAACAAGCAGACAACTTTTTGACTGATATAGCCTTCGTGGCGTATCACGATCACTCCCCGCAGACGGCTATAGCCGTTGTGTCCAACAACGTGTTAATATACATGCCAATGTGAACAACTTAAAGCTTCGTACTCCGACACTGTCGCCTCTAGCGAAGAAAAGGACTACAATCAGTGATATTGGGATCAAAATCTACGGACGCGCCACCCAACCACCCATCATGATGGCGCTCATCGAAATCAAGATGGCTGATTTAACCAAACAAGGTTCTGACTTTCAAATGGCGCAGTGTTCGTGGATTTGCTTTGCGTAGCAGACAGACTGGAAAATTTTGTTGCATCATCGTTTGGACAGAACCTGTCAAATTGAAAACTCTGTTTTTTCGAAGCCCTGTGTTCCACTGAAAAATTCTAATAGGTTAGAAGTAAGCAAAGGTTTTGTTTGTTGCCACATCTTCCCTGGGTAAAGCCTTGTATTTCTCTTATACCGGATTTTTGACCGACAACGCTTGACAGGTGATAGACCCACATTTTTATGAACATCGAGAACGTGAAGCCTTAAAATGCTTAATTTTCAAGATACAGGGTGTCAAAGTTTTACTTTTACTTTCGTTTTTTCTCGTTCATTGTGCAATAAAAGGGCCCAACGATCTAAGATTACATGTCGGGTGGTTTTTTATGGCGAGAAGTCCAAATTCAACCACGGTTTTGCTATCATGAATAGAGGGCGCCACCTACGACGCATTGAATTATTTCAATTGTCAAAAGTTTTGTTCCGGTTTCGTGCATTAGGTGCAAACAAAGGTTATCTCGAAAACGGTTACATCGCTTTTTTACGTAAAACATATTGAAGAAACGGTTTTTATAAGGTTCTTTCCAACAGCATATCTTGTACCGTCCATTGAACCGTCACGAAACTGTTCGGATCGTTTGTGGTGCGCATGCGTTGATTTTGGATGGTTTCGTGACCGTACAAACAGGAAAATCTGTTGGAATGGTTCCTTCTCTTATTTCAATGGACTCGTGTCAGTTCTGACAGCTATCAAAAAAAACTAACCTCGATTTCATTTCAAAAGCCACAGTCAAAAGCCAAGACGCCAAGAGCTTGATGGCTTAGTGATGGTCTATCAACTACAATCGAAAAATGAGGATTATTTGGGTAATTTTAGCCATGAATAATGGTTGCCACTCACAACCAGGTATTCCTGTAGCTCTATAAACAAAGAACCTGGGTTATGTTTTCCATAAAAATGACCGCATTTATCATAACATACCATGTATAACATAATTGTTTGATTCCATTTCCATCTTTGGCTTTGGTGAAGTTTCGGCCAACAAACGAGCCAGCCAAACAACAAGCAACAACAAAAACAAAAAGAAGCAAAATCAAATCATACTCAATCTCAACACTCAAGACTCATACCGAGGAAGCAAAAAAAACAGAAGGCGCATAGAAATGACAAAATGAAATTGTACGCCAAGCGGGCGATTTACTTTCTACTGCGCATGTCAGTCCGCACAGTCCTTACTCTGGACCAAGTACCGATTTGACCGTACAGAAACCGTCCCATGAACGGCAACGAAATCTGTTGGAACGCTTGATGGACCGGTCACAAAACGTGTTGGAACGCATTTCACGTTCTGCGCATGTCCGTGACGATACATTGTACTGTATTCAGGCCTGTTGGAAAGAACCTATAATATTCACATTGATGGACCAAACCGGAAAACAGTTTTGCTAATTTGAAAGACTTCCATGTGTTATAGGTGGCGCCCTCTATCCATGACAGCAAAACCGTGGTTGAAGTTGGATTTCTCGCCATGAAAAAGACTCTCTTATACGTAATTTTAGATCGTTGTGCCATCTTATTGCTGAATGAAAAAAAAACGAAAATAAAAGTAAAACTTTGACGCCCTGTATCTTGAAAATTAAGCATTTAAAGACTTCATGTTCCTATCTCAATGTTCGTGAAAGTGTGAGATCTATCACCTGTCAATTATTGTCATTGTTTTGGTTTGAACCTCCACTGTTTATTGGGAGATTTTTGACTGAATTTTTGGTTTATATCAGGGCACACGTGGATAAAAGACTATTTTAGACAATTCCACAAGATGGTGCGATCTTCAAGAGACAACTTGAGCCTGGGCTTTGCTTCTTTTAGCCTATTCAAACTCGTTGTTTCCACAGATTGTGCGTAACTCATCTCATCGAAACAAAATCTTAAAAACAAATATTGCTTGGTACTTTTTCAAACAAAATGTTCAGTATATTTCATGGTGCAGCGAATATAGATTATTTAAATCGCAAACAAAAAAATCTGCTTCAGAGCACAGAGTTGAAAACGTCAGGACATTGTTGAGCCTTTAGCCTCAATAAATCGGGGGAAATATATATAATCTATCGTATTTTCAGTACATACTTTCCAAAAATACACATATAAGATTCAGTTCTACATTTATACATAATGTATACATATATTATAGTACGAGTATTGAGAAACTATGCCTATGCCTAATAAAAAATACAAAATCTCATCAAAAGCTGGAAAATAACCTAATTAAACTGATGGCAAAGCATGTGTCTCATGCAGAAGTGACTGATTTCTGATAACGCTGAATCGGTGGAGTAATAATTAATTTTTTGATCAGAATCTCATATATTTAAGGATTTAAGTCTCTATAAAAAAGTAAAAGATCATGTAACAAATCAGTGGCAAGAAGAATGGAACAGCAAATCTAGTAAATTACATGTAATTCTCTAATAAAGTTAACTCTACTAAGCACATGTTTGAAAAAACTGAAACTCGTTAAATAAAAAAATGTATTTCTAAATTTGACCTCTCGATTGATAGAAAAAGTATAAGATTTCCAAATTATCCACAGCTTTTGACGAGACTGAATAGTAGAGGCCGTGCGCTAGGTGAAAGGTTTCGACTATCAAACCTGCCAACACTAGAAGCTGAAATGATAACGCTTCCGATTTTCGAGACAAACCTTTTTTGGAAGATGCAAATAAAGCATAAGATGTTGTTTAGCTACTATAATATAACGTGTAATGTCCCTTGTGTTAGCAGTTCTTGAAATTTCCATGCACTCTACTGAAAATATGCTGTCGTTCACACTAAACATCAGAGCCTATGACATACATGTATCTCTTGAAATTTTATACATTATAAGAACCTGATATATCTCGGATATACCATGTCCGAAGTTGTGGTCTTTGACGTCTTATCCTGAAGACTGAGTTGGTTAGATGAAAATGTATACCGGGTGTCCCAGAATTTCCTTGACACGTGATATTTTCGTAACGAAAAACGGTTCAAGCAAAAACTGAGTGGTACTTTTGAAGGAACTATAGGGTCTATCATATCATGCATTCAAAACATTTTTTTCAAATAGCACCCCATAGGTTTTCCTACATAAATGATATCCCCATTTTATTTAAAATCTTGTGGTACCTTCAATTTCATATGCAAACTTATTTTTTCCGTAAAATCATAAGCATAAGACAAATGAAATGATAATTTGTTTGACGCCTGATATTTTGGTAACAAAAACGGATAAAAAAGAAAAGTAAGTAGGTTTTTCAAGGGTAGTGAACGACCTATCATTCCTTGCTTATGAATCTTTTTTTTCTTACTTAAACCCCTGGAATCCACCCCTAGCTAGTTCTTTCAAATTTCAATCCACAATTTTGCCTGGAAAAATAAATACATTACTTGAATTTAATTATCGTAGTGCCTTACTTTTTATGCCCCTACTGCAATTTACAGTTAATTTTGGGGGCACACCCTGCACACGGGGTTGGCGCGGCCCGATGTAACCATAAAACTTTTTCACGTTTTTGCACTTAGTTTTGTTGTCACATTTTTTTTTTATTAGGTGATTCATGGTAATAAAAAATATTTTCCAATCGTAACCATAATTAATTTATGCTTACGATTTTATGGATTAAACGAAAGAAATTAACGATAAATTGCAGTAGGGGCATAAAAAGTAAGGCACTACGATAATTAAATTCAAGTAAAGAATTCATTTTTCCGGGCAAAATTGTGGATTGAAATTTGAAAGAACAAGCTAGGGGTGGATTCCAGGGTTTAAGTAAGAAAAAAATGGTTCATAAGCAAGGAATGATAGGTCATTCACTACCCTTGAAAAACCCACTTACTTTTCTTTTTTATCCGTTTTTGTTACAAAAATATCAGGGGTCAAACAAATTATGATTTCATTTGTCTTATGCTTATGATTTTACGGAAAAAATAAGTTGGCATATAAAATTAAAGGTACCACAAGATTTTAAATAAAATGGGGATATCATTTATGTAGGAAAACCTATGGGGTGCTATTTGAAAAAAAAAAAGTTGGGGGTGAGTTTTAGGGGCTGACGTACAAAAAAAAAATGTTTTGAATGCATGGTATGATAGACCCTATAGTACCTTCAAAAGTACCACTTAGTTCTTGCTTGGATCGTTTTTTGTTACGAAAATATCACGTGTCAAGGAAATTCTGGGACACCCGGTATTTTAGACGTGGAAAGAGTTGTTCTATGTATAGATATGTCTGAACTTTACCACTTTACCACTTTAACGTCGAACAAAAAGGGGAAGCTAACAAAAAGTGTAAATAAGCTGATCAAAACTACGCTACCACATAATGTGCCATATCAAATATTCAAGAATAATTATTGGTAATAAGTCGTATAAGCAATTATGTTTACAAAACGTGGCAACCCTGCATCGACTGGCCTGCGATCTTCAGCGAACCAGTATTAAACAAAGGATAGTGGCAGCACTTTATTTTTGTTTGATCATGCCCTCTTTATTAGACGATTTTTGAGTAAATTTTGGGTTTTAATGGAGCATAAGTCAAGAATGGACTATTTTAGACAACTCCACAAATGGCTAACTAGCACCATAACTCAACTAATTTTTATTTGAGCTTCACAAATACAAAATGGGTTTGACCTTGGACCAGCCATGATATTGGACAAGTTCAGTCTATCAGATAAAACGTCAATGGTGATATATTAAACATGTGAACAACTTCCAAATTCTGCTGAGGAAAATTCTTTGCGAAATATGAACTTTAAAAATACTTATTGGCAACTTCAATACACTGAACCTGCATATATTGCAGATAATTACAAATATATACAAATTGAAAAATGCAATTCTAGATTATTAATACTACTGTACACAAAATATACTTTTATAAGAGACTGGATAGAAAGCAATGCAAATAATGTTGTGTGCGGTGACTTTATCTTATATGAAGGGCGTAGTCCTAACACAAAATAGTTTCTTGGAAATATTCAATCGTAAAAAAATATTGGTTCAGGTTTGGTTAAATCTCAATTGTTTTACCTCAAGAATCTGATATATGGTATATGACGGTTTCGTAGTTTTACAGTATCAAGATTTCAAGATCCTGTATAATAAAGCAGAAAATAGCAGGTGAAATCAATATTTTACGACGATTTTGTTTAGGTTAACGAAGCTGTTGAAGAATATTCCTCAGCAGAAAAGCAACGATAATAAAACATGGCGTTATAATTTGAGACTTGTCATCTCAAACATGATAGATTAAATTATTATTATTGAGTAAGTTTTACATAGCAAATATTCGAAATTTACATCACCTATGTAATAAATAAAAGTGGAATGCGTCCTTTGCGTCATTTGTTTTTACTCTTAAAATTGTTCTGATAGCAGATCACATATTTCTACAGATACACTCTCCTTACTTGATCTTACTGTCAACCTGTACATCTGCAACAAAATACAAAGATTGATATAACAAACATTAGAGGTAAAACTGCTTTTACTATGCCTCAACACCAATCGTCCCTCCAAAAATGCTAGGTTTTCAACGCTACAAGGTTATACAGTTAACTCCCAGGTGAGTCCAGATTATACGACATGAATAAATGAATAAGGACCAGAGGCTATACAGCACGGAATGTGGCTGGTGCATAGGCCCACGATGGGCCCTTTTGCGCCTCTATCCGCGCTAGTTCCTAAGACCTGCCCTTTTGGCAAAGGCAAGTACATTCTTAGGTCCTATCCGTTTTATCTCTATTGGTTCCAAGGTTCTTGAGCCCAGCATAGGCTGCCTGTGATAACCCAGGGTTTCACAGCGACACAAGATGTGTGCCGAAGATTCTTCCTCTTCACTACATCACGTGCACGTTGGGTCGTTGACCACCCTCATCACGAACAAGTGACGCCTGAAGGTGTTGTACCCGTTAATAGGCCTACTAGCAATCTCAAGTTACTCCTATCCAGAGAGAGACAAAAACGTCCTATTATCTCTGCAGGCCCTGCTAATAGTTCCCGAGCTTGACGGAGATGACCAGAGATGTTGTTCCATCTCAGAGAGTGTTGATTCTGGATCCACTCTCCAGTTGTTTTCCTAATCAAGTTTGCAGATAGTCCTAAGGCTGGTTCCGGGCCCACAAAACTGCTGCCGGATTCCATCCTAGCCAGATGATCCGCCATTTCGTTACCCTTTACCCCAGCGTGCCCAGGTACCCACATCAGTGATACCTTGTGTTTAGCTGAGATGTCGTCAAGAGCCCTCCTGCACTCCAGGACCAGTCCCGACGTTATTTTCCAAGCACTCAGTGCTTTGATGGCTGCCTGACTGTCAGAGCAGATAGTAATCCGCCTCCTAGACCCGTCAATTTCCCGAATACGATTTACACAAGCGAGTATCTCATAGACCTCAACCTGGAATACTGTGGTGTGCCCCCCAAGAGGGAGTGAAAGTCTTGTATGGGGTCAGTAGACCCCCGAGCCCGAGCCCTCTCTAGCGAGTGAACCGTCTGTGTACCAGACCTGTCCTCCTCCTTCGATGAGCTGTCTTTCCCTAGACTCCCACTCTTCCCTTGACGGAAACACCACCGTAAATTTGCGATTGAAGCGATGCGCAGGAGAAACTATATAGCTCCTAGCCAACAAAATAGGACTATCCTCATGCAACTCTGCTAGAATCGTCGAATCTTTGCCTGGATTCATAAAAGTCCAGCTACCCTGACTCCAGAGACGGCACCCAGTTTTTCTAGCTTCCCCTTGAATTACCAGATCCAAAGGAGGAAGATATACGACATGAACAACAAGGGCTGCTGTTCCATTACCCAGTGACTACTCCTCCAAACCGTGAGGTGAGCAATCAGTGGGTCCGGCAGTCATGTGCCCTAATTAGACGAAAGGACCCAAGAATGACTGCATTCTGCATTCAGGCGGCTAAGATGTGCGCCGCCGCACGGCACACCGGTATTGCACGCTGTGCAGAGAGCAGCGTATTCCTCAGTCCACCTAAGGATCCGATGTTTGTATCTCCGTAATCGCTTTCTTCAAGAAGCCACTTTGATACCTAATACTCGCTGTTAGATTAATACGCGCGCTACTAATGTATTTCCCACAACTAGGTAGTCTGCACCTATTGCTAGGAACTGCAAGAAAAAAGGGTCTCCTATCGGCGCCCTGCGTAGTGGATCTGTCAAATATTTCTCACTTTTCACTGATGCCTGCTTATGTAGCCTGTCACTGTGATCGTACAGGGTGACCGACGGGAACCGGACGTTTTTCAAATGGTTAGTATAACGTCGCTAGCGGTGGTAAGGAGGGGATTCAGGTATCAGTCGCCTTGGAGCAGTGGACCGTAGAGCACCGTATGTTCGCTTATGACGCGTATGTTAAAAATGCTAAGTCGGTCACGGCCGCGCAGCGACTGTTCCGCGTTCATTTTAATCTTGGACGCCACGATATTATTCCAAGCCGCAATATCATTCTCAGATAGGTTAACAGTCTGAGAACAGGAATGATTGCGAAGAAAAAGCCACCTGGAAACCAGTATCGGAAATTTTGTTTGTCTCTCCGCTTGAATGAAAATGAGCTTCATCACTCATGACGATTACTGCACTTTCATGGTCTCCAAGCAGCATTTGAATTCGAATGGCGAAGTCTTCTCGTTGCTCATAATCTGTTGGCTTAAGCTGCTGACCAATACACATGTTAAGGATGAAACGCTAAATATTTTTTTAATATTATGCACACTGATTCACGACTCAAGTTTAATTCACGCGAGTGTCTTCGTGCAGACCGTTGAGGGCTCCGAGTAAGCGCTTGCCTCACCCGCTCGACGTTTTCTGGCGTCCTCGCAGTCTTCGTGGGACCAGGTAGCTTTTTCTTCACAATCATTCCTGTTCTTCTCAACCTGTTAACCTATCTGAGAATGATATTGCGGCTTGGAATAATATCGTGGCGTCCAAGATTAAAATGAACGCGGAACAGTCGCTGCGCGGCCGTGACCGACTCAGCATTTTTAACAGACGCGTCATAAGCGAACATACGGTGCCCTACGGTCTACTGCTCCATAGCTACTAAAATGGCATTATACAGCAAGGCGACTGATACCTGAATCCCCTCCCTACCACCGCTAGCGGCGTTATACTAACCATTTGAAAAACGTCCGGTTCCCGTCGGTCACCCTGTATTTGAATATTGGGGGCCTTATTACGTGATTTCGGACACAGTTGATGGGTTAGGTATAACAGCTTGAATAAAATCTGGTTCAATTCACAACAGTCATACTATAACTAAGCATACCATACCTGAGCATTCTTATTTGGTTCCAAGCGTAACAGGCACCCGACCTGTTGAGACCTCATGTGGATAATTCCAGCACAAACGAAATTATCGGGATTGGGATCAATACCATCTAAAAGTTGCATCCCGAAACCCATTATCTTTGTCCTTGCTACTTGTAAATTCATTGGAGAGCTGGCTTTGAATATCTTCTGAGATCTTTGTTGGTTTGTACTGCAATTGCAAGAAAATAACTCATATTTCTACCGACCGATAGATATTCAATTCTTTGAACGCAAATGAGACTACAAATAAATAAACATAAGACAAAGACTAAGGTGATAAGCAGAAATCCAAATCGCTAACATAAAAATTCACTGGGCGTTTATATCAATGATTCAGAAGTTTAGATTTTTTTATGATCAGCCTCCCAAAAAGGCTGAAAATCTATGGCGCTGTAGGAGCGCTGCGAGAGGATAAGTACCGGTGCACGATACATTTGAAACTCTGCAGGTTGTAGCCGCCCGGAATCAACTTATGATATTACTGTCACACGGCCAATAAAATGAAAAAATGCTAGTACATTGAAAGTACTTACTTTCCAAGATTCTTCCACCTGGCAAAGAATGACTCTCCATTCATTTCAGTTGGTTCGAAGAATTTGTTTATTGTCAACGGCAATTTGACAGTTATCTTATAAGATACTTTGTTGCACGTAAAACTGACGATGATTACAGGAGCATCTGAAAACAACCACCCTTTATTTTATTGCTATTTGAGGCAGCTTTAAGCTGCGTAAATTCAAAACACGATTTATCAGACGAAAGAACTTGCCAGGACACAGCTAACTGAGTCTTGAAAAGACCTCCTTAAGCCGCAAAACAGGAGACTAAAAAAGATACAAACCTGTATAATCGTCGATACATTCGGCATTGATCATTTGTTGTATTTGAGCACCAGCTTCAAGCACCGGTTCTACAGGCTTCATCTGTACACTCAACTTGGTAGCATTTTCATCAGGCCAACTCAACGTTGAAGAAAAACTTTGCAAAGAAGCGCTGGTTTTGTTTCCGTAAAATAAACCTAGTCTTCCCAGGTTCTGACGAAACTCGCTCTTGATTCCGATTTGAATTAGGTCATTCTCGAATAGGACGCCATTGTTTTTGCATACAAATCTGCAAATGGAACATAAAACAGAGAGCTATAGGAAAGAAACTTCAAGGAAATACTATGACTCAAAATCAGGCATCTCTCTTTTACATAATATTTGTAAGTGTCTGGTCGTCCGGTGTTTGGCCAGATGAATGGTGCACATCAATTTTTGTTCCACTTCATAAAAAGGGATCTCCAACAAATCCAGACAATTATCGCCTACTTTCGTTAATCTCTCATGCAAGTAAGGTTCTGCTATATATTTTACAATCTCGTTTGGAGGGTTTTATTGGCTGGCAAATTTTTCAGGCGCAGGCAGGTTTCGTGAAAGGACGCGGTACGCGTGAACAGATCTTGAACTTAAGAAAAATTATTGAAAAAGCCAGAGAGCATTATTTTCCAGTTTTTATCTGCTTTGTGGACTATTCTAAGGCGTTTGATAACGTAAAGTTGCCTAAACTGTGGGAAATCCTCATTTCTATGGGAGTTCCTTATCACCTAGTGTTTCTCATACAGCAACTCTACGAGTCTAATTCGGCTCATGTAAGAATTGATGGTAACCTGTCTAGTCAAACTGGAATCAGAAAGGAGTTCGTCAGGAATGTGTATTATCTCCGATGTTGTTTAACATTTACTCTGAATTTGTGATGAGACAGGTATTAGACAACTGGAATGGCGGTGTAACTATTGGCGGAAGAAAAATATCCAACTTAAGATTTGCTGACGATACAACCCTTATTGCAGCTTCTCAGGAAGAACTAGTAACTCTATTAAACATCTTAGAACAACATAGTGCAGCGTATGGTCTTGGTATTAACTACAATAAAACCAAGGTTATGATCGTATATAGAGAGCATGATAATCATCGAGAAATAAAGTCAGTAGGCCGTTGAGAAGTAGTTCAAAGTTTTGTATATCCCGGTTCTTTGATCGACAATTCGGGTAGCTGTGAAAATGAGATTCGACGGCGCATTCAACAGGCACGTGTGACCATGACAAAGCTTACTAAAATATGGCGTGACCATAACATCACTAAAGCTACAAAAATGTCGCTGGTTCACTCTCTTGTGTCCTCCATATTTTTGTATGCCTCGGAAAGTTGGACTGTTAAAAAGGCAGATCGAGCTCGCATATATGCTTTTGAAATGTGGACATGGAGGAGAATGCTGAGAGTTCCTTACACCGCCCATCGAACTAACGTTTCCATACTGGATGAACTCGGTAATCCAAAGAGACTATCCTCAATTGTGTCGACAAGAATGCTTACATTCTTCGGACATATACACAGAAGCGATAATATGGAGAAACTTGTAGTTCAGGGTCATGCCCCGAGTGGGCGGCGCCGTGGCTGTCCCCCTACACGCTGGGTGGATACGACGAAACAGTTGCTGGATATGAGTATCAAGAGCGTCACTAAACTGACAGTAAATCGCGAACAATGGCGAGCTACAGTTCTCAAAACTATTGATAATATTCGTGTCGGCAATACTCTAGCTCCGACTTAATGCATTTTACGAGTTCACAACGTGTCTGTTAAGACATTGTGAGTATGATGATGAAAATCAGCTTGGACAGCTATAAGTGAATCTACTTGACAAAAGGCAGAAAGAGAGATCAGAGAGAGAGAGAGAGAGAGAGAGAGAGAGAGAGAGAACACAAGCAGACACTTGCGACCTTCGCGAGGTGTGGTTGCGAGTTCTCTGCTTGTTTATCGGTAGCTCACTTCACGTGACCACAGTAACTACGTGTTTATATTTGAATGGCTTCACTGAAACAAACAAATAATACTTACTTCTTATTGTCGACAAACCACGTATTCCCAGATGAGTTTCTGGTATCTCCAACTTTTCCACCTCCGTATATATCACCAAGAACGTCCAGGAGCACGCCAGTGTTGCCAATGTTTTCTGGTTGGGTTGTGGGTGTTGATAAACCTAACAGATCTGCTGAGCCGGATCTGTAACATATTGTTCGAAAGTTATAGCCGATCATATGGGATGCTTCAAAAAAAAAATCTCAATATATATTCATAAATTCTTATATACTTACGTTGTATTGTTGACATCGTTATTGTGATTTGTGATAGGAGTAGGGCTCTTGTTGTCTTTGATGTCATTCTCAGGTACTCTGCCAGGTTTCTTCTTTTTCAGTACTGCCAAAATAGAGCTTTCTCTCTCAGGGAATGCGGGCATTTCTTCAAGAACGGTGGCCAAAACATCAGAACTGGCAATTATACTCAATTGCAAGTACTCGGAAGCTCTTTGTTGAAGTTCTACGTCTGCCGATTTCAAGTTGCTGTCTTGCTTGAAAACTTCTTGAACCTGCATCCAATTACATTAGACATGGCCGACTTTACTCACTAGGCCGGAGCATTGAAATATGGCAACACTGAATCGGGAGCCGAGCTTGTGTCATTAGTATAATTCTTCAAGAGTAAACAATAAGATTGGAAGGTGATTTTTAATGTGTTTATAATTATTTACCTGCACAAACGAAACTATAAAGATAAAAAGATGCCTGCAAAGTGTGTAGTATCAGGTTGCAATAGCAATTGTGCTTCCAAACAAGGACATACCAACATAACCTTCCAGAGTAACAACGAAGAGTGGAAGGTGATTTTTAATGTATTTCTAATTATTTACCTGCACAAACGAAACTATAAAGATAAAAAGATGCCTGCAAAGTGTGTAGTACCAGGTTGCAATAGCAATTGTGCTTCCAAACAAGGACATACACATAACCTTCCAGAGTAACAACGAAGAGTGGAAGGTGATTTTTAATGTGTTTCTAATTATTTACCTGCACAAACGAAACTATAAAGATAAAAAGATGCCTGCAAAGTGTGTAGTACCAGGTTGCAATAGCAAATGTGCTTCCAAACAAGGACATACACAAAACCTTCCAGAGTAACAACGAAGAGTGGAAGGTGATTTTTAATGTGTTTCTAATTATTTACCTGCAAAAACGAAACTATAAAGATAAAAAGATGCCTACAAAGTGTGTAGTACCAGGTTGCAATAGCAACTGTGCTTCCAAACAAGGACATACACATAACCTTCCAGAGTAACAACGAAGAGTGGAAGGTGATTTTTAATATGTTTCTAATTATTTACCTGCACAAACGAAACTATAAAGATAAAAAGATGCCTGCAAAGTGTGTAGTGCCAGGTTGCACCAGCAATTAGTGCTTCCAATGAAGGACATAAACAGAAGTGGGTGAAAGGTATTCCTCATAAGGGCTGGTTATATTTATAAGAATAAAGACAATAATTTACAAACATTTCAAAGGATAAGACCTATTTTAAACCTACAATGTTTTCTGGACCTCCCAAATATCACAGAAAAATACAGTTACTAGAACTCATCTGGGCATGTCAACGAGGGCATGCATCTGGGCATACCTACGGAAAGATTTGATAGTGAAAGGGAATCAGGACCAGCAAGAATGGCTTCACAGTGACCTAATAGTGAATTTTTCTAGCTCAAGTGAAAATTTACAAAGTAAATTGAGTGTTCATTTAAGTGGAAGTGGAAGTGGCAGCAGGAAACAGGTTGCGTTTATTTTTATTTTGTAGTGTCTGACTATGATGAACCAGACATCAGATCTAAGTTGTATTAGTAGTAGTAGTTCTAAAAAGTATTTTTCTTAATTTATTAACCCAGATGAACTCTAATACATATGAAATGTAATAATAATTATTCTGAAACTATAAGCCCCCTATATGACAGCTAAGCCACGTTGCCACATCTAAGGCTCCGGCCTAGTGTAGAGTCGGCCATGGATTAGAAGTTAACGATAGCATGACCTATGAATGAATGAATATATGCACTGACCTGTGTTCTGATCTCTGGGAAGAGATTGATGAATTTGATGTAAGTGGAGAGCAACAGCGCTCTGGTCATAGGAGAACAAAGGTGGTACTTGGAGTGTAATAACTGGAACTGGACAGCTGGTGAGGAACGCTGATCTCCAGCTATCAGATTACCGAACTCGCCTAGAATATAACCTCCAACTTTCACCATATTCTCATGACAGGCTGGAGCCTGCAGTGCCTCAAACACTGTCTTTGCAGCATATCCTTGAACCTCAT
Source organism: Callosobruchus maculatus (assembly GCA_951848785.1). NCBI lineage: Eukaryota > Metazoa > Arthropoda > Insecta > Coleoptera > Chrysomelidae > Callosobruchus > Callosobruchus maculatus. The sequence goes on along the minus strand of CATOUR010000209.1, from coordinate 189,991 downwards.
CTCTGTTTATTACGATCTGTATCACACGGTACCATACTTCTTCCGACACGTAGTCTCCAGCAATTCTGATCAGATTAAGAATCACATCAACGTACCTGAAAAATTCAAATTATAACAGATAACCATTTCTCCCTAAACAGGATACTCAAGGACGTTGGCTTTCTGTCAGATGAACTTGTCTAAGCCAATGGACTAGTACCATGGCTTTGAAAACAATTAACCTCTTGGTTTATACAAAAATAAGCGTTTTGTTATTCTCTGCATCATTTTATTTACTAGTAATTCCAATTTAAAGTTTAAAAAAGGAACTCAAATTTAGCAAATCTGCGCAAAGCGCCGAAATGTCAGTAAAATGTATCTTTGAGTATACAGGGTATACTGTATATTTAATTGATGAGGCTCATCAATAACGGTATATAGTATGGAATGGCGGTATAACTATTGGCGGAAGCAAAATATCTAACTTAAGATTTGCTGACGATACAACCCTTATTGCTGCTTCTCAGGAAGAACTAGTAGCTCTATTGGACGTTTTAGAACAACACAGTGCAGCATATGGTCTTGGTATTAACTACAACAAGACCAAGGTTATTATCGTAGATAGAGAGCATGACAATCATCGAGAAATAAAGTCAACAGGCCGTTGTGAGGTAGTTCAAAGTTTTGTGTACCTCGGTTCTTTGATCGACAATTCAGGTAGCTGTGAGAATGAGATTCGACGGCGCATTCAAAAGGCATGACAAAGCTTAGTAAAATATGGCGTGACCATAACATCACTAAAGCTACCAAAATGTCACTGGTTCAGTCTCTTGCGTTCTCCATATTTTTGTATGCCTCGGAAACTTGGACTGTTAAAAAGGCAGATCAAGCTCGCATAGATGCTTTTGAAATGTGGACGTGGAGGAGAATGCTGAGAATTCCTTATACCGCCCATCGAACTAATGTTTCCATACTGGATGAGCTCGATAATCCAAAGAGACTATCCTCCATTGTGTCGATGAGAATGCTTACATTCTTCGGACATATTCACAGAAGCGATAATATGGAGAAACTTGTAGTTCAGGGTCACGCCCCGAGTGGGCGGCGCCGTGGCCGTTCCCCTACACGCTGGGTGGATACGACGAAACAGTTACTAGATAAGAGTATCAAGAGCGCCACTGAACTGACAGTAAATCACGAACGATGGCGAGCTACAGTTCTCAAAACTATTGATAATATTCGTGTCGGCAATACTCTAGCTCCGACTTTATGCATTTTACGAGTTCACAACATGTCTGTTAAGACATTGTGACTATGATGATGATGATCAATAACATGATGTAACCACAACCACAGAATGAGTTTAAGAATATACACGGATACCGACTCACTGATTTAAGAATATCGTTGCATCGTCAACTGCCAAATCGCGGTATTGACCCAATTTTCACGAAACAAACTACTGTTTTGTGATTTGTCTCCTATTCTGTGATAGAAAGGTGTGTTTTGTGAATTGTGCAGTTGGTTGTCAAGTGAAGTTAAACCTAACCTTATAATTTTATGAATTTCCTGTCTCGCATCAAAGCTTTTTTTGTGCGGCGAAAAAATGAATCCGAGAATTTGAAAAATTTACAAATTGTCGCGTTAGTGGATACTCATCACACCTTGTCCTTACTGCCGTATTATCTCTACCTGGGATACTCGGCTTTTCCGTGCCCAAAAAAATCGCGGAAAAATATGAAAATGTTCTTATGCCATACTCTTATCATATGCAATCACAAAAAAAATCAGAATACTAGACCATTCCCACAAGAACGCCACAGATATAGATATACTTAGCATGCCCAATAAAAAAATCTTACCAAGTATAATCAGTGGCATACTTTTCAGCAAGGATAGCCACTTTAAGCACCATTTCTTCCCTTATAGAATAATCAGCAGTCTCTAGATAATTCAACATTTCCTGTACAATTTCTTCAGCGTTGCTCTTGTCGCACATAGCATACAATAAATCTACCGCTTGTTGCCTCACTGAGACATCTTTCTCCATCTTCATAGACAGAATCACGACTTCCTGATGCTTTTTCACTGCTTCGTGCGAGAATTCCGACGTTGCCAGATGACACATTGATTCTAGAGCTAGATATCTCAGATTTGTTTCCCTATTACTTAAGAACTGGCCTAGCTGGTTGCACGCTCTCACAAGAAGATTTGCCTCACTAAAAATGAAGGAGAAATGAATCAAATAAAATAAAACAAGCCTTTCCCAAGTTAAAATTGATTTATTCTCAAAAAAGAACTTCAATATCCATTGGAAAAAACTCTGTGATTTCTTATTTATCTGCCCTCAGTTACAGTGATGTCTTATATCATTCATGCTTAACAAAATTGAACTCTTATAGAATTATAGAGAACTCATGTGCTAGGTATGTGTGTGGTGTAAGGAAAGGACATCTGATTTCTCATAAAATCGAAGAAATTGGCTGGCTCCGTATGTCACAGAGATGCATACATCACTGTCTTGTGCTTTTCCATTAGATAATCACTGAAAAACGCCCTCTTAGGTAAGGTAGTATTCAGGTTGGATTTACACAATGTCCACCCCATCATAATACGTCTCTTTTTGAAAGGTCATTCTCATATTCTATATACAATTTGTATAATATACAGCCCTCACAGTTCAAGAGAATTTCAGTCAAATCCTTTAAACATAGTGTCCAATCATTTATAGTAGAAAACGCCAGGAAACCTTAGGGTATGTAAAGACATCCATTTTGAGCTTCTCTTTCTTTATTTTTTTGGTTAGCAGATAATACGATTAGGTTAGAGTAGTTGAGTGAAAAAGCACAAACTCACCTATCATTATGAATGATGAGGCTTATGGCTTCGAACAAAACAGCGTTCTTTGCATTGGAGTGTTGGACCTTCTTGGATTTTGGAGGTTCCTGTGCTTTATTCAATATAGTTTCAAGGCATTCATTCAATCTCCCTCTAACTCCAGGGTCTTCAGCTGGAAAACAATTAAATGTTAGTTGTCACAAAGCAAAGCATTCAACTAAAAAGGTAAGACTGAGAGGTGGAAGGTATATAATATTATAAATACGTATCATGCAATTTTGAAAAAAAATACAATGAAAACTAATATATGTAATATAAGTATATTTCCTAATCACACAGGCCTTACCTGGTGGTGTGTAGTTTTGCAACAATCTTAATAACTTAACAGAGAGCCATGGTGCTGGTACAAAGTAATATGTATAGTCTTGAAGATCAGTATAGCTTGATGTAACAATCTAAAAGAACCTGCATTAGCAAAAAAACAATAATAAAACCAAGATACCATACTCGACTTAACCTAGAAACAGCAAGTGATACACAGCCTTTATATTCCTCAGGATTCTTTTTAACCAACGCATCAATCAGGCTAGTTGCGGCTGTTACCACTCCCATGTGCTGATCGTTGAGTAGATGGATAATTCGAGAGGTCCATTCACCACCTGGAATTATTTCTTGGGATGTTCTGAATAATCTGAGTAGGCACAGAGCGGCGCTCTGTTTGACAACGTCCATTGTGTCACTGCAAAGAAGTCATTCAGAATTTCATGATCTATACTTTTACGTTTTGAATGATTTATTATCTTGGACCATACAAGAGGAGAAAAATAAATCCCACTTTACCTTACCCTCCCTTAGGAATTACATAAAATTCACAAAAGTTTGTAAGTAAAGATTGTTCATAAAAACACATAATTATCTATTGACCATTGTTTATAATTAATCATAATTTAATTGCATCATGATAAAAATAGGAGAAGCAAACATTTGCAAGCATTAACATTTATGATTATCAAACTGTTATATGACAAAGGTCATCAAATTAAAATCCATTTCTCACAAACTACTACACAAATATTTCATAATATACTAATTAGTTATTATGTTATCAAATATTGAAATACAAATCAATAAGCCATTCTGAAGTCACACAAATAACAATAAACAATAAAGGGAAATGAGATATTATTTTGTTTGAAATCAAATCCAGTGAAGATGAAAATAAATAACACTCACCCAGAAACTAGTAGTTTGGGAATATCATTCCCAAAAGCTTCTGCCATCTCACGACTTCCAATATTGGCAATACACTGTAAGGCCAAATTGACATGTATTGGGTTTCTAGATGCCAAATCATTTTTGATACTCTGTATAATCAATTTTATCAACTCGCTATTTGTATTGACTAGAACGGATATGAAAAGGTACCCCTAAAATGGATATCAATCAGTTAATCAGTTCTGTCATTGAAATATACAGGATGTGTCAAAATATAACACCTACGATTTGTTTTTCAGAGTATTTATTTGATGACAACAGATTCACAGCTTCCATGTGCCCAAAGTCGATGTCATGTCCAAGTAAAAATATGAACAGTAATTTACAAACATATTTCTTCTTCTGGTAACCATCTAATGTTTTATCTCCTTTAAATTTACTACGAATATTAGCTAGTTCTTTGTTGATTCTCTTTATTTCTGCTTCCTTGCTTTTACCTACAAAGCATTTATAATAACTCACAATAGAATATATCTAAGTATAATATTAAGCCCACATTTCAAAAACACAAAACAATTCCACCAATGTTAAAGCAATGAAGGGTTCTCAAACTTTTTTCATTGTGACACCCTTATCTAGCAAAACATTGGACACTGAAGAAAAAAATACCTCCTTTAATGTCATGAATTTATCATCAAAACCTGTTCTTATAGGAGCCTAACTTACCCTCAAGTCATATGACCCCAATAGCTACAGTATGAGAACTGTTACTCTAAACTATTTTCTATAGATGTGATACTATAATAGCTGTATTAAAATGGGAGGGTACCCTTCACTATGATCTTCAAAATCACTTAGACCATCAAAATTTTTCATAGAAGGCTGTATTAGATAGCCTCCGTTAATTCATAACAACCATTATCTGGGACTTAATGAAGGAGTAATTAGATTTGCTATGCGCTTCTTAAGATTATAAAATATACCAAAAATAAATGTTCCTAACATGTTATTTATATAATGTAACCTTCACATTCATTTCATATTTATATTTAATTAAGACAATGATATTAAAAAATAAAGGGTATCAATAATAATTGCATACTTACAATTTCTAATATCTGATATGAAGACAGCCAATCCGCGCATGCCATCTCCCCTTACAGCAGGCATGGCTGGAATTTTTTTCTATTAAGCAGAATATCTTAGCAAAAAGATGTTAAACCTTCTCCTCCTCACAATGCAATTTGAATTTAGGGAAAAGTTCCCCACACATACAGATCAATTTGACTTTTAAAATGTATCGAAGATTGGCCACTTCATGGATCCACTTTGTGAATGTTGATGATATGATATACATACCCTATCAAACATTTCTAGACCCAAACATATCTAAACATATATATAATTTCATCATTAGCCACAAACATTCTGATTGAAGGCAACTTTGTCCAGTTTGGAGGAGAAGGGTTTTGAGCTATTCCCTAAAACTATAAAGAGGCATACTTTCCGCTCTTTGATCATAATCAATACAAAACGATTCACCATAACGTTATAAAACATACATAATTATTTTAGAAAATCTTAAATAATACAAAATTGAAAAGCATATAAGTAAAAATAGACAAACACAAGAAACAGAACTGAAAGCATACCTATAACATATGAGATAAAACAATAACAAATGTATTTTAGTCCTCATTTACCTGCAAACACTACTTGGAACATTCACATAAGAGTATAAGAATGCAATGCTATTAATAAGATTGATATTGTTTGAAATACTGATTTGAAAAATGTATGCACTAACTATATCTATAGCTACTTCCTCTTACGCTTTGTAAGTTGAGGTTATAAATGAGTAATGGAGAATAAAAACCAACATAGAAAAATTAATGTTCACTTCGATGCATCAACATTAAAAATTTCATATGCACCAATGTATCACAGCAATACAATCTGATAAGCTGTCTAGTGCATTGTACACTACTAATAAGACAACAATATTGAATAATAACTAGATAACAAAGCGTTTCAATAAAAACTCAGATTATGCAGTGTCATTCAGTGTTATTTTGAATCCTCTTTAAGATGATACAACTTCCAACTTACCTAGAGTTTTGGAAGCAGGGCCTGTATGTGAATATTTATTTAGTTCTTTCAGTTCATCTCCATTTTACTTTTTCCACGGCAGACAGGAACAAGCTGTCGACAAAATATCGGTATTAGAAATATGCTGCTTCACACTACAACATAAGTACAGTCCTTGCTTTGCTGAAAATTGTGTAAATTCACTGAAATTCCATCCCCTATGAGGATATGTTATATCTTTGATATATGTTCCTCCCCTTTTATGTGGTAGCAGGATACAGAAAATATACGTGGAAGTACGACACACCGTTCATCATACCTTCAATTTATGTTGTATACTCGCGTAAACTGGCTCAATATGCGAATTTTTGATGAAATTTATGTTATAAAACACCCCAAAATGTTTCTTGCAGTAAAATGTCAAGTAGGATAGATTTGGGAATATTCATAAAACAATAAGATTGCATAAAACACAAGGGCGTGTTCACAAAACGTAAGATGACAGTTTTGGTTTCCATGTCACGACAGAATGTGACACAGACCATAAGACAAAGGGAATGATGACCATTTGTAATGACCTCTTACATCCAGATGACAGCGCTCTCAGCGGTAGAATGTCGCAATCTTTCCTAACAGTTTTCAAAATATAAGCAGTTAATAACATATACGTTTGGAATTTGTTCCTATAAATAAAATTTGTGTTGAATATGAAGGGAGGACAAGCTGTATATAAACTGCATAAAACCTGATGAAAATGATTTAGATAAAGTTTGATCTGGTGCAGATGTCATGAAACACCAAAGCAATCTTCCTTTTCAAGCATCACATGCTTCGTTGCAATTGCTATATTGCCGAAAAACCCATTCCTCAGTTGAGCAATTGCTGTTTTTTCAATATACACATATTCAATATTAGTTACTTGAAAATCGTTTGGATCTGAATGAGGGTTTGTGAGTCTGTAACCCTACTTATGACCCCTCGATGTTATGACCCCATCCACTGAACCACTGCTCAGTGTGTGTACTTTGTAACATCCTGTACTTAAGTATAATACAAAGTAGTTTGAAGTAAACGCATTTGACTTAACCGACATTTTTTCTTGAACTTACTTTAGTTGGCAACATAACCGAATTGGCATTTTATATATATATAGTTTGCGTAAAAAACACGGTATACCGCTAAGTGTCCGCAACATTTAAGTAAGCTCGCGCAAACCTGCATTATTTAATAATTCGGAAACTGACTATTTCATATAGGTGCTGCTATCCTTAAAACTGAACCCTATGGTCCACACACACTGGCTCTACCTACAGGCCAGTTGTGGCAAGCCAAAACTTTCAGCAGACGAAATTTACACAAGCCGCGCTTTTAGATTTGCGCGAGCTACCGTGTTACCGCCCACACGCACGGGCTTCCCGATACAAATAACTGGTCTGCACAAGTAAGTACGAGGTAAGCGTAAAGGTAGAAGTATGTGGCCGGGGTTTGGCGCCCATTTAGACGAGTCGACTCTGTAGAAGGGAGATTGACCATTTTCCATTTCCTTCTCAGCTTAGCGCTGCTCTTTCAGAACTCGATGCGCTTTTACAAATGCGGCGTTTAATGGTAATGCTGTTTGGTTAGTGAAATGAGGATGGAATCAGGGGCAGCACTTGGTAAGGGGCATCAAAAGTACGCTTATCGAAGGTTTATTAGGTATACATATATTAGGATAAGTATGTACTTACTTACTTAATCTGTCTACATCGGATCTAAAATCGATTGAGGTTTTATTATTTTCAATATGGATCATCTCTTTAATTTAGAGTAACTTACTGGAATAAGGCGTCTGCTTCTTAAACATTTATACCTACATCTACCTAGTAAATAGTCTAGATAGCTAGCTTTTTACACCCCCTTTATATATTTGTATTGTATAAATAATTTGCCCTTTAAAAACATCTTTTTTAAATTTCCTTTCGTACCATCCGAAAAGCAATTGTTAAGGATGCAGTAGTACTAGTGATGAGTCGAAGCCAGGCAAGTGTAGGCCACCTTTAACGCTTTTTGCCAACCTCACTGAACCAGCACTGAAAACACGACCTAGAAAGTCTCTTGTCGAACCTACCAGACCTCTTGACGAAAGACGAAACACAATATGTCCGACCGTCTCGCTGGATATAGTGACTCCTCCCCAAACTCCATCGTGCAGTCTACCCAAGAAGAGGGTCGCTGTCTCGTCCTACTACTCCTAGCGTCTGGAGCAGATGGAGTCCCCTACCACCCTCATGAGTGACAAATGTCTATTCAGCCGGCAATGGCCAGTGAGAACCCCCACCAGAAGGTTGAGCGTCTTTCTGCTTTCATTCAGAAGCCATATAGCGTTCGGCCCTTATCAGGGCCAGCTATGAATCTTTTAGCTTGTGGTCGTGTCTCTCTAACCAGGCTTTCGCCCGTTCCTTGTAGGCCCAGTCCTCCAGGGCAACAGTGACCTGGCGCCTGTTAATTCCAGGCATAGGTTCTGGGCCGATGCAGGGGCTACCAGCCCCTATCCTAGCTAAACGGTCCGCTCTCTCGTTACCCGGTACACCATGTGTCCGGGGACGCATGTCATACACCAGACGAAACAGTCTGAGATGTTTTAATTTTATTTTTAATTGTTATTTTGCTTATTTCTCTCTGTGTGTTAGCTTTTAATAATTAACATTCTTAAACGGGTTAAAATGTATAATTCGATTTTAGTATTCTTTGTTTAATACGCAATACAACCTAAGTTCATACAACTGATTATAGAAAAACATATATATTTTTTTATAGACACTACCTGAAGATGATTTATGAGTAAAACTTACTGGAATAAGGCGTCTGCTTCAAAAACATTTATACCTACACCCAGGCACGTATCCAGGATTTGATTTTGGGGGGGGGAGGTCCAGATTATGGGTGTCACTTGGTTGACCTTTCGGGGGGGGGTCCAGATTAGAGTTGCCACCTTAAATCCTTAAATTTGCGGGGGAGGTGCAAATTTGTGGATTCCATTTTTTAGACGGCATTTCATAACGTTTCGGGGGTTCCGGACCCCTGGACCCCCCTAAATACGTTCCTGCCTACACCTACCTAAGAAATAGTCTAGATAGCTAGTTCTTTTACACCCCCTCCATATATTTGTATTCTATACATGATTTCCCTCTTAAGTACATCTTCTTCTTTATTTTCTTCCGTACCATCCTAAAAGTTATTGTTGAAGATGTAGTAGTACCAGTGATGAGGAATCGAAGCCAGGCAAGTTTAGGCCACCTTTGACCCTTTTTGCCAACCTTACTGAACCAGCACTGAAAACACGTCCTAGAAAGTCCCTTGTCGAACCTACCAGACCTCTTGACGAAAGACGAAACTCAGTATGTCCGACCATCGCGCTGAATATAGTGACTCCTGCCCAAACTCCGTCGTGCAGAATACCCAAGAAGAGGATTGCTGTCGCATCCTACTCCCAGCGTCTGGAGCAGATGGAGTCCTCTTACCACCCTCATGAGTGACAAAATGTCTATTCAGCCGGCCATGGCCAGTGAGAACCCCCACCAGAAGGTTGAGCGTCTTTCTACTTTCATTCAGAAGCCATAGTGTTCGTCCCTTGTCAGGGCCAGCTATGAATCTTTCAGCTTGCAGTCGTGTCTCTCTAACCAGGCTTTCGCCAGTTCCTTGTAGGCCCAGTGACCTGGCGCCTGTTAATTCCAGGCATAGGTTCTGGACCGATGCAGGGGCTACTAGCCCCTATCCTAGCTAAACGGTCCGCTCTATCGTTACCCGGTACACCATGTGTCCAGGGACGCATGTCATGCACCAGACGGAACAGTCTGAGATGTTTTAATTTTATTTTTAATTGTTATTTTGCTTATTTCTCTCTGTGTGTTAGCTTTTAATAATTAACGTTATTAAACACGTTAAAATGTGTAATTCGATTTTAGTATTCTATGTTTAATACGTAATACAACCTTTTTTTATGGTCGGCCTTCCGCAAAGGCTGAAAGCCTATGGCGGTGTAGAAGCGCTGCGAGAGGATAAGTACCGGTTCACGTTAGATTTGAAACGCTGCAGGCTGTAGCCGTCGGGAAACAGATTCCCCGGCAGCTGATTCCACAGCGTCGAAGTTCTCCAAAAGAAGGAATGCTGGAGGAGACTGGTTCGGGGAGTAAGGACCTCGACCTGGTAAGGATGAGCTCGCAGAGCTTCTCTAGTGTTCCTGGTTCGGACGGCCTGTGGTGTTATTACCTGAGAGAGCTCACTCGAACATCTTCCGTGATAGAATCTGGAAAACAGGGATAGGTCAGCCACCCTCCTTCGATGTTCCAGGCTGTGGAGGTCCTTTGTGAGGTTTGACGTATCGATCAGTCTAATCGCTCTTTTCTGGATAGTGTCCAGAAGCTTTAGAGAGTGCTTCGGAGCGCATCCCCACACATGGGAGCAATACTCCAGCGATGGTCGGATTTGTGCCTTGTAGAGCAGCAGCAGTTGCTCTGGTGTATACAACTTCCTACAGCGGAACAAAACTCCAAGCTTCTGGGATGCCGTTTTAGCAATACTGACGACGTGGTCGTGCCAGGACATATTATTGTTGATATTGATTCCCAAAAGCTTGACGGAAGGTGATTCGACTATGGGGTGACCCTCCATTTCCACGGTTGGTAAGCCATCGTGAGACTTCTTTGTAAGTGTTGTTGCCTGAGTTTTTTGTACGTTGAACTGTACTTTATTTGCTAGTCCCCACTCGACAATTGTTTTGGTATCTGCGTTGATCTGTGAGGCATGCTGCTGTCGCCGACGTACCGTCTCCCGTGATGATACTGGCCTGCCTGGTTCCATGCACGACACTAATGTACTGTCATCTGCGAAGCTGTAGATTGGATTGGATGTTATTTCCAGCAGCTCGTTGATGTACAGCAGAAACAGTGTAGGGGATAGGACAGATCCCTGAGGAACACCGGCGTTTATTGAAAATACGTCTGATGAACAGCCCTCGACTACAACAAACAGAGATCGGTCGTTATGCAACCTAAGTTCATACAACTGATTATAGAAAAACATATATTTTTTATAGACACTACCTGAAGATGATTTATAAGTAAAACAATCTGAAACGTCGTAGTTTTATTTGACCGCAAACTGAGAAATCCACCCAAACTGTGAATCTTCGGTCATTAAAATTGATCACGTATAAAATAATGTGCCGTTAAAGGGGTTGACACTCCCGCTGATCCCCCAACGTAACGCCGCTCCCCTCTGCATCGCGCTTTGGAGCCTGCGTGAAAATCAGACACGAGGAAAAGAGGAAAGGGAAACCGATGCGCCCTAACGGTGGTGCACGCACCCTACGCTCCAGTGTCTGTGATAATTTCGCCCCCGAAAATTCGATACTCCCCTGTCGGTCCATGTCCCGCTGTAGCTTCCGCTTCTTCCAGACCCGTCATGGTACGCACATCCTTCTCCACACTGGATATGAATAGATAATAACGTAAATAGAAGGTAAATAGGCATGTCATTTCCATATTCTCCATATTACCGTGTATGTTACACATTCTGCCAGATTGTGATTCTGGGTAGAATGGTAATGTCGGTATGTTTCAGTCATGAGATAATCTGCTTGTATTGTTTCAAAAACGTAACGTCGTTAATGTATTTGGACACCGACTCATTAGTAAATTCAGCTGATTTATATTATGTCTATTAGACTGATAATGTTTCGTAAGTAGGAGAATAGGAGAATAGTTGAATGGAATTTTTGAAAATTAAACGTTTACATATGTTTATTTTCAGAGTGTAGTTTCCGCATAGATGATATAAGACAGTTTTAATATGTAATTACTTTGAGAATTCCAAAAATACGTAGTTGATTTCGACAAATTGTTTCGACAAAATAATTCAATTCAGCATATTTTTGCTTAGTTTATTTCGGGCCCATGCCAAAAAAATGTATTTTAGAAAATGATTTTGTACGACATTGGTCTTACACCTTTTTTCGAGATTAATATATTTTTTGGATAAGTATAACTACATTTTACTACACATACCGATAGGTGAGGGGAGTATAGTGATCGCAAAAATTTTAGATTTTGAGAGAATACTTTTTTCAAGCGTATTATGATATATACATAACGAAAATCCACGTCACTCATTTCCGTCGGTCGGTCTGTCTATCTATTGGCGTTTTTCTAGCCTCTTAATCTCAGTAACCGCTGCATGGATTGTGATAAAATTTGGGTAGCAGTATGGAGTGAGGACTAGATATAGGAATAGATAATAACGTAAATAGAAGGTAAATAGGCATGTCATTTCCATATTCTCCATATTACCGTGTATGTTACACATTCTGCCAGATTGTGATTCTGGGTAGAGTGGTAATGTCGGTATGTTTCAGTCATGAGATAATCTGCTTGTATTGTTTCAAAAACGTAACGTCGTTAATGTATTTGGACACCGACTCATTAGTAAATTCAGCTGATTTATATTATGTCTATTAGACTGATGAATAGTTGAATGGAATTTTTGAAAATTAAACGTTTACATATGTTTATTTTCAGAGTTTAGTTTCCGCATAGATGCTATAGGACAGTTTTAATATGTAATTACTTTGAGAATTCCAAAAATACGTAGTTGTATTCGACAAGATTGGTTCGACAAAACAATTCAAATCAGCATATTTTTGCTTATTTTATTTCGGGCCCATGCCAAAAAAAATGTATTTTAGAAAGTGATTTTGTACGACATTGGTCTTACACCTTTTTTCGAGATTAATATATTTTTTGGATAAGTATAACTACATTTTACTTCACATACCGATAGGTGACAGGAGTATAGTGATCGCGAAAATTTTAGATTTTGAGAGAATACTTTTTCAAGCCTATTATGATATATACATAACGGAAATCCACGTCACTCATTTCCGTCGGTCGGTCTGTCTGTCTGTCTATTGGCGTTTTTCTAGCCTCTTAATCTCAGTAACCGCTGCATGGATTGTGATAAAATTTGGGTAGCAATATGGAGTGAGGACTAGATATAGGAATAGATAATAACGTAAATAGAAGGTAAATAGGCATGTCATTTCCATATTCTCCATATTACCGTGTATGTTACACATTCTGCCAGATTGTAATTCTGGGTAGAATGGTAATGTCGGCATGTTTCAGTCATGAGATAATCTGCTTATATTGTTTCAAAAATGTAACGTCGTTAATGTATTTGGACACCGACTCATTGGTGAATTCAGCTGATTTATATTATGTCTATTAGACTGATGATGTTTCGTAAGTAGGAGAATAATTGAATAGACTTTTTGAAAATTAAACGTTTACATATGTTTATTTTCAGAGTTTAGTTTCCGCATAGATAATATAGGCCAGTTTTAATATGTAATTACTTTGAGAATTCCAAAAATACGTAGTTGATTTCGACAACATTCTTTCGACAAAATAATACAATTCAGCATATTTTTGCTTAGCTTTATTTCAGGCCCATGCCAAAAAAGTGTATTTTAGGAAAGTATTTTGTACGGCATTGGTCTTATACCTTTTTTCGAGATTAGTATATTTTTTGGATAAGTATAACTACATTTTACTTCACATACCGATAGGTGAGGGGAGTATAGTGGTCGCGAAAATTTTAGTTTTTGAGAGAATACTTTTTTCAAGCGTATTATGATGTATACATAACAAAAATCCACGTCACTCATTTCCGTCGATCGGTCTGTCTGTCTAGTGGCGTTTTTCTAGCCTCTTAATCTCAGTAACCGCTGCATGGATTGTGATAAAATTTGGGTAGCAATATGCAGTGATGACGTAGTAGGTCATGCTGCCATAATTTTGAAAATCAGTGCATGGGCGGTGGAGTTATTAACAAAAAGGCAAAAGATCAAATTTTCCTCAAACTTGGTTTTTAGGCGTTTTAGGGGTTCTCCATCATTTTCTACTCTTTTTTGAGTGGGGGTGAAATTTAGGTGATTGAGGGGTGGGGGGCTGTAAAACTAAACAATAATAAAAAAACTAAAGACAGCTCAAATTACGTTTTTACGCGTTTTAGGGGTTATCCTGATAATTTCCTACTTTTTTGAGTGGAGATAAAATTGGGATTGTTTGGGGTGGGGGTTGCAAAACTCAAAAAAATTCAGTATTGATGAACTGATGATGATGAATTTTTAGTATTCATAACGCTGTCCATAGACCTGTTGAAGAAAGACATAGCGGCATAGCACACTTTTTTGCGGGCGGGTGGGAGATGATTTGGTTGATTTCTGCTGCAAAATTTTTGTCAGTTTCAAACTTGGCTTGCTTTCTCAGGGCACGATGTTCGGGAATAAATTGAGATCGTGGATGGAAGCGGTCCGGTCTAGGAAAAAGCAGCACAAGAAGGAGAAGCAAGTAAAGACTAACATGTTCGGCGTGAAGAACACAGTCAAGTGGAACATAAGCAATAAGAACTTGGAAGATGACCTGAAGGTAACGCTGATTCGTCGAATAGTAGTTTTCTTTATTATAGACGGATCTTTGCGTTGAAACTTTGTACATAGCTTGGCAGTACCATCTCTAGTACACATGAAACACTTTTTGTTCATTCAGACGCTATTTACCTACGTGGCACATCTAATAAGCTCGAGACGTGTACAAATAAAGTATGGCTTTTTGTCGATTTAAAAACGATGATATCGATTGCAAATGTGACGAGAAACGAGTTGGTTGTGTAAAAGAGATGAATTGGTTGTGTGAAGAAGACAGCCCCAGCTTACGGAGTTAAGCCCCTTTGAACGGGGTCGGATTGTAAGCCAACGAGAACTTGGTGCTTCTTTCAGAGCAACTGCTGTAACCATGGGGCGTAGTGTGTGGCTACAGTTGTAGCAGCATGATGCGCATGAATCGCAGAAAGGTGAATGCAAGGAGCTAGATGTTCTGGAGCACGTAGAAGAACTACAGACCGGCAAGATCGTTATCTACGACTACTGGCCCTTCGAGACAGAATGCGATCCACTCTAGCTGTTGCTGACGCTTGGTATGCAGCTATAGGGATAGGGAGGCTCATTCGAATCCACTTGGTGTACCACAGATTGAATGAAATGAGCTTAGAATCATATCGTCCGCATCTAGTGCTTCCACTCACTGCAAATCATTGTCGCTAACGACTGGATTGGTGCCAAGAACACCGACAATGGCATGCTGCGTGGCATCAGACGACCTTCTCCGACGAGTCCAGGTTTTGTCTGGGGGCACATGACAGAAGCCAATGCGGACGTCGATGGGGTGAACGACGTGATCTCTAGTTTGCTGTTGACAGCCATGTCCATCCTATTAGTTTCATGGTTTGGGGTGCCATCGCATTCAACAGTAAGTCACCTTTACTTGTGATTCGTGGCACAATGACTACGCAATGTTATGTGAATGAGGTGTTAGATCCAATTGCCGTTCTATATGTCCGAGGCCTCGAAGAGGGTTTCTTCCAGCAAGGTAATGCACGTCCCCATATTGCAAGGGTATCGATGAGGTTTCTACAGGAAGCTGAGGTCACGGTACTTCCATGGCCTCCACGATCACCCGATTTATCGCCAATTGAAAAAATGTGGGATTGGATAGGTCGATACATAGGCGATCTACCCAATCCTCCGACCACGTTGGACGAACTGGATCTGGAACCTGCTGTGAGGGCAGCTTGGGAGGCTGTACCTCTGGAGTTTATCAACAACCAGATTACGAGCATGATGCGTAAACTAGAGGAGTGGATTTTTTTACAAACTAATTATTGCAAATGAGTTCGATTATTATTATATTTAGTCCTACCCTTCCGCATTTCATCAACCGCAAATCTTTTTTTCTCAGTGTTCGTATTTCACTTGCGAGTAGTATATTTGTTTTGAAATTTTAAACGTTCAAATGGTTTACACTATTTGGACGTCCATTGATGCATCTCAAAGAGGTATAAAATGGCGATAAATAATTTGTTTTGTTGCACTACTTTGTGCTCTCTAGGAAAGCGACAAACAAGGCTTTCAAGCAAAAAATCTGTTAAGACCGAACAAAGGACGTCAAGTGACTGCAAATCCAAATCACCCAGTATCCAGGGTGATGCATTCCAAATACTCAGCCAACAATTTGTCATCACCCGAGTCCGCATATTCCACAGGGTATTCTACTGACGGCACTTCACCCGGTGCTGCTCCTGAAAACATGTTAAATTCTTCAAAAGATGTCGGTGAGTTTGCATATCTGTAGCATGAACAACGTAGAATGTAAATCTTCTTTATTTGCGATACTCTTAAACTCATTCAGATTACAATTGTGTGATCAGAGTCCCAAAATTTGTGCCGCGTTTTACTGTACTATGGATAGCATCACTCAGGCTGTGTAGTTTCAGGAGTGGATAGAATCTAAAGCGGCCTACAGACGTACAACTCTAAGGGCCGGTTGTACAAATGCGGGTTTAACACGAGCTTTGTTAAACCTAAGCTTAGCTAAGCTCAGGCTTAAAGTCGACATCCGTTGTACAATCGTCGGCTTAGTTAAACCTGGTTGATAATGAAATTCATTACAGTTGGAATCAATGAAGCAATACGTACTGACGTAATCATCTGAAAAATTACCTTTTTTGTTTAGGAACTTATTGCAGTTGGTGTCAAATTTCGGCAATGACGGTTTCTGTCTCTGTTCTGATGGGTTTGCCACATCAATCCCCAGCTTTTGAAGCTGTGCACTGAACATCCAATGGCCATTTAAATCCAACCACCTTACGTAGTTCCTTCCTGCTCAATCTGAGAGCGTCTGCGCTATTAGAACATGAGGGTCCCCTCAGCATTTTTATTTGTGAAAGTTGGGTCAAAAAGCCTTGGTCTCACAATTTTAATCTGAATAAGGCGTGAAATTTTATAGAATAGTAACTAGACTAATCAAATGTTAGATATAAAATGTGAATATTACTATAGTTAGAAATAGAATTGGTTATTGAGTATATTCAAAGAAAATCAGAAAAGTTACCTATCTTTGAACGAAAAATTAATTGACAGTTGCAGAAATAATTATCTATAATGTGTATAATGTTTTTTTCTTCAACGTATCTTGAATAAAGATGGCGTTACGAAATTTTTTTACTAAGCAAACCCCACCTACTTTTCAGTTTTTTACCTATCCTAGAGATGGGATCAGCTTTTTTTTGGAGCCCCTGTATAAAAGTCTTCAAAATTATAAAAAAAGAATATACTCGGTAGCACTGTACTTTTTGCTAGGCGTTGCAGTTTTAAAAAAAATCAGTATTACTACGTCTCATTCTAGACCACTTATTTAGGATATTTTCGTGCATCTATTACCAGGGTGATTTTTAAATAAACCGACACATCTATTCAAAAGCTCATTTGATAATAAAGCAAGGAGTTTCATCCCCTTTCCTGCTTTGATACAGCCCCAACATAAATTCTACTTAAGGTTACAAGAACTGGCAAAATATCTTATTGGATAGCGGATTAAAAACCAATTAGTAAGTTGGCTACGCCAGAGTTTATTAAATGGAGGGGAACAAATATGACTCTCATATTTTACAATTATGTTTTCATTTGGTATTAAGCTGTACTAAATCATTTAGGTTCTAACTCATTTTAAACTATATCCTTTATTTGTTATATCGCAGTTCAACAATTAAAGAGTCAAAGTTACGCCAAGCAAGATTTTAATTGCTTGAGCCTAGTAAGCTTTAAATTTTGTTTAAAAGTCACCCTATAAGTTAGAGTTTTGCCATATTGTTAATTGGGAACTGACAGATGTGGCATACAGCAAACATATTGAATATATCCCCAATTTGTCACCTAAATATAACAGGGTGTCTCAAAATTCAACTTCAGAATCTTGAGTAAAGCTACTTAACATTCATCACCCTGTGTGGATCTGTTAGATTCCCAATGCTTCACGAATAGAAAAGTTTATAGATTAGGTACTGGTAACAGCTTTTAGATATGCTTTTCTCAAGGTTATTCCTAAAACTCATTCTATATGGTTGTCTCATTGATTTATTGCACTGCACTGGCTCATAAACTAAATCGCATCAATTAAAATAAAATGATTTATTAAGGTTTCAGCTACGGCTGTAGTCTTTCCTAAAGTAACTAGCCATTGGAGCTGCCATATTCATTATTTGCCATTTGTACTTTGAGAGAGCTATGGATGAGGTACCCGAAATATTAGTAAACTATTTATTTCTATAGATTTGGTTTTAAAAATTGACCAGTGTAGCGCAATTATTGGATTTAATACTAAATGCTAGTCATATCTTAAGGTACAACAATTACTCCAAATAGTGTACGTATATAATGTACTTTTCAAATATTGTTGAATGATTCTTTTTAGATGGTCATCCACAATATCCACATATACAAGTTCTAAATGCTTCCTCACAAAATCAGAAGTTTGTGAAAATTGAGA
The DNA here is from genome assembly GCA_951848785.1 of Callosobruchus maculatus. Lineage (NCBI taxonomy): Eukaryota > Metazoa > Arthropoda > Insecta > Coleoptera > Chrysomelidae > Callosobruchus > Callosobruchus maculatus. The sequence continues at coordinate 171,452 of CATOUR010000209.1, read as the reverse complement.
ACACCGAAATTCCTGCGAAAGTGATACCAACTTCTGTGCATCTGACAGAGTATAAATCTCCAATACATGTCAGAGATATCGTACGTATCAGTTTTCCAAATATCTGAAAACAAATCTTGTCATTTTGATATTATATATTTAAGTAAAACATAAATGATAAAATCTTTATTGAAGCATCTATAAGGTTTACTTCTTCTACATAAAGCATTTACGGTACGAAACGGTTCAAAGATTCAATGCAGCTTCAGTACTAACCTCTAAAGGTGCATTCACATTATACTAAAGCTAGTCTCATTATTTCATTCAGTACCATAGGGCTTCTACAAACTGCCGTCTGCTATGCTCTTCGCAAGCGCTTTTATCTCTCTCCATGTCCTGCCCATTCTTCTAGGTTCGTCTATAACCGTTCTCCTTCACGGCACTTTGGGCTTTCCTATGTCTTTGTGTCTGGGGCTCCAGTATAACGCCGTTGTAGCTACAGATTCTTCTGTTCCTCTTCGCAGAATGTGACCTATTCAAATCTACTTCCTCTGTCTGATCTCCCTCCCTATCTTCTTCAGCCCTGATATTTGCCACAGTTCTTCATTTGATATCGTCCATGGCCAAAAAATCCATAACACGAAAGCACACATCTTTGCTTCACGCCATGCTTGATACTAATTCCTTCACCTTTCTGTTTCCTATGAAGTATCTGACTTGTGGCATCTTTGTACAGCTCTGTCACGATGGTTATAATCTTCTGGAGTGTGCCTTTCTGTCTCATGTATTCCAATGTGATATTGAAATAGGTTACCTAGCTTGACGAGATAAGATACTGATTTTGCAATCACACATCTGTATTTCTTCTATTCCTATGATACCCAAGGACTTCACAGCGACATAGAATGTGTACCGAGGATCGCTTGTCACCCCCATCACATACAAGTGACGTTTGAAGGTGTTATGGCCAGATAGCCGTATCCAGTGAGACACAGAACCGCTCCACCCTGAAATAAGTTCTCTCTAGCTTGACGGAGATGTCCAGAGATTCCTTTCCATCTCATAAGATGTTAATTTTGCAACAACTTCTGAAGGTACCTGTTGTTAGCCCCACAGCCGTCTCAGGACTCAGGAAATTGTGCCTCGACCTACAACCTACAAGCACTCAATTCTTTTAAAGCTGCCTGGCTGTCAGAGCAGATAGTGATTCACCTCCTAGGCCCCTAAATCTCATGAATACGAGAGGCACAAGCTGAAATCGCGTCTATTCTGTAATCTGTATTCCGTAATCATGGGAGGGCAGTCCAGAGACCACAGCACTTAGGCCCCATTGGGCCCTTTGTGCATCCTCCCTGGAGATATCGCCGCCTAGGTTTCCAGCCATCCCAATCGTTTGAAAAACAGGGTGATTGCACCAAGGGGGATTCTCCTCAAGGAGGCCAAGATTGGCCACCTTTCACCCAGAATGGATTCTCGAAGTGATGAGACGCTGGAGCAGTCACAAAGGACGTGATGCACCGTCTCATCTTCCTGTTTACAGCCTCTGCAGAGAGGTGTGTCGCCTACTCCCATGTTAAAGAGGGGTTTCCGAAGCTGGAAATGTCCCGTTAAGATCCCTACAACAGTGTGTAGTTTACTTCTGGGCATCGCCAGGTAGCTCTTTGCTGCATCCTTACTAGGGTAATTTAAAAGTTCCCTGGCAAGTTGACAGGTGTTTGTTCCATCCCATAATTCCTTGAATTTCTGATGGGTGTATTCTTTTATCATTTGCGATTTCGCTGTCGACGGTAATAAGCTTGAGGGGCTGGGGCCAAAGATTTTCAGGCCCACAGCCTTTCTAGCCAGTTCGTCAGCTTTTTCGTTGCCATTGCATCCCGAGTGACTTTTAATCCAGCATACCATGATGTGGTTTGCATGGGAGGCCCCTACAAGTGCTTGGTGGCAATCCCATAGTGACCGTGAAGTTATCTTATGACTCTTCAGGGCCACTAATGATTGTCTACTATCTGTGTAGATCTTGATGGTTTTTCTCGATATCTGTCTGCGAGTAATCCCGTTTGCGGCTATGGTTATGCCCGATAGTTCTGTCTGAACTATATTGGCACATTTGTCCATAGTCCACTTAAGATGAAAACGCAGGCTTCGCGAGAAAACTCCGCAGCCTGCCCCTTCCTTACGTTTTGATCCATCCGTGAAAATATTGATTGTTCCTTCATCGGAGGTCTGGCTTTCACTATTTGCGCATATTGAGTAGGGTCTATCAAAAACAAATCGAGGGGAAATACTGTCTGTGCTCGCCTGTATTTGGGGCATAGATTTGATAGCCCTCAGCCACAGGAGACGTCTAGTTTCCCCACAACCTATTTCTGGATTTATACCAAGAGTGTTGAGGCGCGCCATGGCTGCCAGAGCCACTTCTTGTAGATGCAAATCCCGTCTATTTATGACTGGAATACTATGGTGTACTGTATCCTCCAAGAGAGAAGGAGAATGCTTATCATAAGAAGCTTGCCTTATAGATGCTGTACACACATAAATGAAGAATAAACTATACTTGGACACCATAATATCTGCCTTCCAGATAGTTATTGCTTTAGTTTAATCTGCAAAAGCAGTAATTTATCGTAGTTTCTTAGCAAGCTTATGACGTAAGTAGTCATGTTAGCAAAGTTATATTACAATCAAGGTAGTATGGTAGAATTAGAAATCACTCGATATTCAGAAATACATGATTATTTTGCTTTTGATGTAACCAAGGCCCTAGTAATTTTTTTAAAACATCTGAATTATCTGAAAATTTTAATCATTTACAGGGTCCATCCCAAAAGTGATGAGCCGTTTAAAAAAATAGTTTTATTGAGCGGATCGCTACAAAAAACCCAAATAATCCTCAAAATATGCACCTCCTGCATAAATACGTTTTAGAACATGGTTCTTCCAAGCTGGCAAGGCGTCTCCCTTGGCCTCTTTTGGAATGGTCTTAAGAGCTGCTCTGACACTCTATTGGATGTCCTCAATCAAGTCCTAGAGCTTAACTTTCAGCGTTTTTCTCAACATTGGGAACAAAAAAGTCACGGGAGACAAGTCCAGCCTTGTAGTGAGGCTGGGAAACCACAGCGAGGTGAGCATGGGCCAGGAAGTTGGTCACGAGGGCCACCTTGATGCAACTTCCAGTCATATTTGACTGCGCTACGCGACTTTTTGTTTCAATCTTTCTAGAACCTCTAGATAATTAGTACACACTAAATTGACGATCAAGTTAAAAAAATTGAACACTCGCTGCACATTGTTGTCGTTTCGGGAGGTCGACAGGCGTCCAGACCGTGGTTACTTGGTCACCTCCTCTCGGCCCTACTTGAACGCCTTGTGCCACTTCTTGACCTAGGATTTCGATAAGCAAAGCTTCCTGAAACATCGAACACGCGTCTGTTTTTTTATGGTCCCGCAAAGGCTGAAAGCCTATGGCGCTGTAGAAGCGCTGCGAGAGGATAAGTATCGGTTCACGTTAGATTTGAAACGCTGCAGGTTGTAGTCGTCGGGAAACAAATTCCCCACAGCGCCGAAGTTCTCCAAAAGAAGGAATGCTGGAGGAGACTGGTTCTGGGAGTAAAGACCTCGACCTGGTAAGGATGAGCTCGCAGAGCTTCTCTAGTGTTCCTGGTTCTAACGGCCTGTGGTGTTATTATCTGAGAGAGCTCACTAGAACATCTTCCGTGATAGAATCTGTAAAACAGGGATAGGTCAGCCACCCTCCTTCGATGTTCCAGGCTGTGGAGGTCCTTTGTGAGGTTAGGCGTATCGATTAGTCTAATCGCTCTTTTCTGGCTAGTGTCCAGAAGCTTCGGAGAGTGCTTCGGAGCGCATTCCCACACATGGGAGCAATATTCCAGCGATGGTCGGATCTGTGCCTTGTAGAGCAACAGCAGTTGCTCTGGTGTATACAACTTCCTACAGCGGAATAAAACTCCAAGCTTCTGGGATGCCGTTTTAGCAATACTGACGACGTGGTCGTGCCAGGACATGTTATTGTTGATGTTGATTCCCAAAATCTTGACGGAAGGTGATTCGACTATGAGCTGTACTTTATTTGCTAATGCCCACTCGACAATTGTTTTGATATCTGCGTTGATCTGTGAGGCATGCTGCTGTCGCTGACGTACCATCTCCTGGGATGATAGTGGCTTGCCTGGTTCCATGCACGACACTAATGTACTGTCATCTGCGAAGCTGTAGATTGGATTGGATGTTATCTCCAGCAGCTCGTTGATGTACAGCAGAAACAGTGTAGGGGATAGGACAGATCCCTGAGAAACACCGGCGTTTATTGAAAATACGTCTGTTGCAATCTTACACAGACGGAACCAACATTTGATTGTGCAGCGTTGTTCAATGGTAGACTCTATCGCGTAGATCCCTCCCTATTTACTTTTGGGATGGACCCAGTATATGGGACAAGTTTTCCCACTATGATCTATTTTTCACTCAGAAGATTAGAAGCTTCTGTTTTGCATCCCAATTTAATCAGGCAAAAACACCGGGATATTCACTTATCCCAAATGGTGAACTTGCCTGGCCTAACAGTCTTTATTTCAGCATCGACCTAGAGAACCAACCAAGGTTCCACCTATTAGAGAAGTAGTTACTGGACCTGGTAGTCCCGCCTTAGGTATAACATCTCCAAGGCAAAGAAACAGGATCAGGACAAACCCCTGGCTTCCTGGAGGAGCTCTTAGTCCTAGCCCTGTCAAACACGAGATCAAAGTTGGAGGTCCTATGAAAAGCGTCAACAATAGTCCGTAAGTATAAAGTGATATTTTTAGTATAAAAATAGCATTGCGTAAACCGGGAGGAGTTCCAGTTGCTCATTCAGAAAAAATGTATATTATGTATAGCGATCAGACCCCCTCCCTCAGGAAGTTTCATGGAGGAAGCATGTGCTCTTCTGGTAAATAAAGGAATACTTGGAAAATAGATTATTGTCAAGTCATATATTGTTTTTTATTATAGAGGGTTAAAAACATCGGCACACCTAGAAGTTTGAGAGAGTCTGCCTCCTCCCGGTTGAACCAGCTTGAGTCCTCAGATCTCCTAATAAGTCTTGTACATATATTCTTTTGCAGGGAACCTCGGCATGTACAGAGCCCTATGGTGAGCAAGAGGAAGTCTATCTCCTACTCGTCATGCTCATCCTTGAGTGGAGTTAGTATCCAAATAGAAGTGCCAAAGCCTCGCTCAGCGAGTGATGAAGACTGTACACTCAATGAAATGATGGGGAAGTACGACGAAAGTTATGTTTATGAAAAAGAAACCGACATACTGAGTGACAGTGATCCAACAGACTGTGAGAGTGATATCGATACTGGACAAGATGGTAGGTATAACATGCAGTCGATTATTAGATAAAATATTCAAAGTATCGGCTATACAAGACTTTCACTCCCTCTTGGGGGGCACACCACAGTATTCCAGGCTGAGGTCTATGCGATACTTGCTTGTGTAAATCTCATTCGGGAAATTGACGGGTCTACGAGGCGGATTACTATCTGCTCTGACAGTCAGGCAGCCATCAAAGCACTGAGTGCTTGTAAAAAAAAACGTCGGGACTGGTCCTGGAGTGCAGGAGGGCTCTTGACGACATCTCAGCTAAACACAAGGTATCACTGATGTGGGTACCTGGGCACGCTGGGGTAAAGGGTAACGACATGGCGGATCATCTGGCTAGGATGGGATCCGGCAACAGTTTTGTGGGCCCGGAACCAGACTTAGGACTATCTGCAAACTTGATTAGATAAACAACTGGAGAGTGGATCCAGAATCAACACTCTCTGAGATGGAACAACATCTCTGGTCATCTCCGTCAAGCTCGGAAACTATTAGCAGGGTCTGCAGAGAGAATAGGATGATTTTGTCTCTCTCTGGATAGGAGTAACTTGAGATTGCTAGTAGGCCTATTAACGGGTCACAACACCTTCAAGCGTCACCTGTTCGTGATGAGGGTGGTCAACGACCCAACGTGCTCCTGGTGTGATGAAGAGGAAGAATCCTCGGCACACATCTTGTGTCGCTGTGAAACCCTGGGTTATCACAGGCAGACTATGCTGGGCTCAAGAACCTTGGAACCAATAGAGATAAAATGGATAAGACCTAAGAATGTACTTGCCTTTGCTAAAAGGGCAGGTCTTAGGAACTAGCGTGGATAGAGGCGCAAAAGGGCCCATCGTGTGGCCTATGCACCAGTCACATTCTGTGCTGGATAGCCTCTGGTCCTTATTCATTCATTCATCCCCCCGTCATGAAATACACCACGATACCTGACAACCTGCGATACGATATACTTGAGATGCCACCCGACACAATGCCAAGAGTCGTTGACGCCAAGATCCCATACAGAGTTACCTAAGTGACAGATTGGTATGGGTTCTAGGAGAGCCTCGACATATATTGCTTGGTATCACCTGGTACACTGATGACTCCAAAAATTCGTCAGGTACAGAGGAGGCATATACGGTGGTAGGCCTGGGCGGAACATAAGTATCCGCCTAAGTGAACTGGCTACCGCTTGCCAAGCAGAAATAGCCGCAATTTTGGAATGCGGCAGAATATGCGTAGATAACCTATACAGTAAAAAGCCAGGCGACTCTGATGACCTTGGCAAGTAATCACTGTACTTCAAAAATAGTGCGGGACTGCCATAATACCCTAAAGACACTGGTGAAGACCAACAAGGTAGCATTATCTTGGGAGTCTACTCACCACCACTAAAGTTGCATTTAAAAAAAGGAAAACTCCATATCATTAGATATTTTCCTTGTGTGCCTCTTTTTTTTTCTTCCAGGAGCCGTCCGACCTTGCTGTCCCCGTCAATACTTAGGCCTTAAGGCCCATTGTATTATTGCTCCTCTCTTTTACAGTATCCACTCCAGCAATCTGGATCCCTGCATAAGTTTATGCAGTTTACCTACTGCTCCTGGTACTGAGCCGTACTCCATTGTTTCTAACTTGGTCTTCCCAAAGAGCTGTTGCCTCTTGTGATCCAGCGCTTCGCACTCACAAAGCACATGTAGGGCTGACTCAGTTCCTCTTCCACATAATCTGCAGTTGAGATCTCCATTGTAGAGTCCCATTTTATTCAGGTGTTCCTTCAGGCCACAATGTCCTGTGAGGAGACCCGTCGTTATTCGGAGCTGATTTCTACTCAAGGAGAGCAGTGTTTCAGCTATTTTCTTGCAAGGAGCTTTAATGAATGTTTTTCCATGAACACATCCTGGCAACAAGTTCCACTGCTCCTTGTGCTGATGTTTTATCCATTCTCCCACCTGGTGTCTGATTGTGCTTTTAGGCACCCCCAGGGCGGGTTCCGCTCCAATGTATAGGGCAGACGAGCCTAGTCTTGCTAGCTCGTCTGCCCTTTCATTGCCTCTTATACCTGAGTGTCCAGGCACCCACTCCAAAGTTACTTTGTTGTGTTCTGCCAGTCTTCCCAGTTCTTGTAGCATTCCCAGACTAGAGCAGACGTAACTTTGGGCGCTTCTAGTGCCCTAAGTGTAGCCTGACTGTCTGTAAGTATTGCGATCCTCTTGTTTCTGTAGGATCGTTCATTATTGATCCTTGCACATTGCAGGATGGCGTACACCTCTGACTGGAATACCGAGGCGTATTTTCCTAGCGGAATGCTCTGTCTAGTTCCTCTTCCAAAGATTCCCGCTCCTGTGCCTTGCTCGGTCTTTGATCCATCTGTGTACCAGACTATTTCCTGATGCAGGTTGTTTACTTCACATAGTTCTCGATCTCTTATTATAGTTTCGAATTCCTTGTTGAAGATGTATTTCGGAGTTATGTGGTCCTTTCTAGCATCCATTATGGTGTTCCGCACATATTCTGCGATTTGGTTGTCCAAGATCCTTGTAAATTACTCTTGGTAGGGTTTGTAGTCTAGAGTAGCCCATTCTCGCCTCGCCCATTATTACAATTTGCAACGGAGGGAGGTCCAGGATGGTCTCTAAGACTGCAGTGGGTGCGCTTTTCATTGCACCTGTTATGGACAGACAAGCAAGTCTTTGCACCTTGCTTAGTTCTGCTATAGCAGCTCGCTGTTTCATCTTTGGCCACCAGACCAAAGACGCATATGTAAGGTAGCATTATCTTGGGAGTCTACTCACCACCACTAAAGTTGCATTTAAAAAAAGGAAAACTCCGTATCATTAGATATTTTCCTTGTGTTCCTCTTAATAGTATATTGTAATTGAACGCCTTATTCAATTTCAGGTGGAGACGAAGAGGAAACCGAGCTTGATTTCATTGATAACTGCTCTTATTTAGAATTCAAAACAAAAACCGAGCTCAACACCGGCCATTGTACCTACCATAGCTACGACTTACAGAAAAAAAAGTCCACGAGGAGACGAATGAGACGTAGCAACAAAACAAGCGAGAAACGGTGTGGTTCTAGCAAGAAGCGCAAGCCAACAGATCACAAAAAGTGCGTAAAAATGTACCAAGATGGATCCAAGAGCGCTGGAGCAACCCCAGTGTCCATGAGACGCGCAAACGCTAGGCCTCCACCAAAACTACCCATCGAAGACTGCCTAAGGAGACGGTCTAATTCTATAAGTCTTTACCACGAACAAATATCTACCATCGAAATGAGAGACAAAGAGGCTGGATTGAAATACTTAGAACTGATAACTAAGGCTGAACAAATATTACGTACAATGAAGGCTAACGATCTTTCTCCTAGAAGAGTACCTGGTCCTACGAACAAAAGAGTGGAGCTTTTGAGGACTGCTGAGACACCACCAAAGTTGGAGGTTTTGGTCAAACCAAGACCACAGCTTGAGGAAGGGGTTGTTAATACAACTTTTTGTGCCAAAATTCCGTCCAATAACAATGGCAACTTCCCGAGATATAGTCCTCAAAAGAATCATATTACGAAGTTCATCAGTAGCAACTCGCCCTTTTTAGCTAGAAGAGAGTTCGACGCTCAGAATAACGTCTTGAAATCCCCAAGATGCTTGAGGAAGTTCGAAGAGCCACAGAAAAATGTATGTTTCAAAGAAACCAAGTTGCCCAGTCCGAAATACAGACAAAAAACTAAACTAAGTAACAAAAATGAGTCTAGTTCAGACTCTGACACGACAATAGATAAACTATGTGCTAACAATAACAACAGGCCTCAAAGTGAGCCAGTTAGAAGGAAAATGTATAACCCCAAGCACTGTTTGAGTAACAGATATATAGATTCTGAGAGGAAAGAGCTTTGTACTGGCAGTGATGAGAATCTAAGACAACAGGTCATTTTGAGTACAATAGAAAAGTTGAAGAAAAATTTAGAGGATCATTCAGCTTCTCTTAAACAGCTAAGTACACATAATATATACTTGTAAGGTGAAGGCTGCACCACATTTACCACAAGGAGACTTTGCAGTTAGTTGGGGAGATTTTTTATATCGAAGAAAAAGCCAGGTTGCGCTGAAAGCACTGAGTTCCAAGCGGGTTAGCTCAAGACTCGTAAGCAACTGCATAAATCTCTTCAATGAACTTGGAACAAAAAACAAAGTAACTTTGGTTTTTTGCGGGCATTGCGAAAAGCACTCAGATTGGGCAGAGAGGAAAACAGTCCTGCACTTTAGTCAGTCCCCCCCTAAAGGATCCTAGAATGGAACAGGACTGATCTGCGCATTCTGATCGGTCTGTTGACAGGACATTGTCATCTTGTCATCTAAGAAACCACTCGCGTCTGGAACAAACATCGGACTGTTGTTTCTGCTATGTGAAGGACGAAACAGTGGAGCACATATTGTGCTCCAGTACCGGAAAGAGCAAGGATTCAGACTCTCGGATTCACCCATTTGTTGCGGGCTTTGAACAGACATTAGGTACCTGGAGTTTGTTCCAAAATATCAAATACTCTGAAAATATTGGTAGAACGTGTAATTATGGAGAAAAGCTCAAAAAAGCAGGTTCCGTTAGCAGTCAGAACTGGTAGTACTTCTACTATAGTAAAGTCTCCTTGAAGTGGTCTTCTCTCAACGGTTAAACAGGTAGTGATGTTTTTATATTAGCATAAAAAACATACACATATGTTTTGTAAAGGAATCAAAAATATTTTAATACCAGTTGGAAATTGTTATCAGTTCTGAAAAAATACAAAGTAATAAAATACGCAACTAAAAAAATAAAAATAGCAGAAAGCACTGAATGACGAAAAAAGCAATGTGGTGCACATATGTTCTAAAAAGCCGAATTAAGATTTTAGACTTTTTGAGTTGAAACTGAAACTGAAGATCAAGCGGGTGGGAAATGTTTTATCTTCGTTCTGTTCAACTGGAACTTAAAACATTGACCGGATATGTAATCAGCACTCTCGAATTATCGAGGATACAGGATTTCATATCGATAGATAGCCAAATAAATATTTTCGACTTTTTGGGTTGAAACTGAAGATCAATAAGGGTGTCGGAATTTTTTATCTTCTTTTTGCGTGACTGAAACTTAAAATGTCAGCTGTATTTGTAATCACCACCCTCAAATTATCCAGGATACGGAATTTCAGATTGAAAGAAAGCCAAATAAAGATTTTAGCCTTTTTGAGTTGAAACTGAAGATCAAAGGTGTCGGAAATTTTTTATTTTCGTTCTGCAAGACTGAAACTTAAAACATCGACCAGATTTGTAATCACCACCCTCAAAATATCCAGGATACGGGATTTCATATTAATTAAAAGCCAAATAAAGAATTTTGACTTTTTGAGTTGAAACTGATGAAGATCGAGGGTGTCGGAAAATGTTTGATCTTCATTCTGCGAGACTGAAACTTCAAACATCGACCGGATTTGTAATCATCACCCTCAAATTATCCAGGAAATTCATATAATCCGAATAAAGATTTTAGACTCAGATGGAATAGGTGAAGGACTTATCTTGTTTGTGCCTTGAGGTCTGAGGCTTAAGTTAACCCTCAGCATAGCATTACTAATACACACATCAAGTGTCGTATCTGATCTTCAGGAAAACATATTTTGAGATACTGATAATATGTTATTTACTGTGGAACTGGAATAGCGCATTTTTCGTCAATCAGCGCAGATAACTCCAAAATTCAAACCATGCGTTTCCACTGTCTCATCTGTCGCTTGATTGACTAGTTTTATTATTAATATTGTAAAATGCAGCTCATGAGGTCAAACTAAAGGATAATTTCCACGTAGGGATGCGACACTACATTACAATAAGAAGCTAAGCGCCTACAAAGCAATTTTTGTAGTGTATTGTCGCTTCGTAATGTTGAACTCATTCTTAGTTCTCATAGAGAAGTCATATACAAGCAAAGTGCTACAATTTTAGAGTACACATACCGAAAATGTGGTAAATGTGAGTAGATTTTTTTCTGAGTTTGCATTGGTAGGACTTGTTTTGAGACTTGAAACTACCGTTTGAAAGTTACATTCTGAAACTATAAGCTCAAAGCCACTGGTTCAGGTTTAATCAACCAATTCTAATCCATTGTAGCTATAAGCTGATTGCCTGCTCTTTGGTTTTTTCTTAAACTACAGAAATGTTTTCATCACACCTAAAAATATTAAGGTCCACGAAAATAAATAGGGGAAGTCTATAGATCTTCATGTTGATCTTACCAGTGTTTACTTAGAAATAAATTACCTCACTTCTATATACCAAAAGAAATCTCATAATGTATCAGGATGTATGACAAAAAAATAGGTATTCGTAGTGATGCTTGCTCAGCTATAAACAGGTACTTTAATAATTATTCAGGAAATTTTAGAACCTTTGTAGATGTAGAGGAAACTCCTTGTAGTGAACGTAGGTACTGAATTTTTACGGGAATATGGTCTTAAAGTAGTGTGTAGAAACGTTCCCAGAATTACTAAACTGCGGCAATATTGTTATTCAACAAACATTACATGTTTATATTAGACTCCTCATGTTATATTTTACAATGTTCTGTTAGATTTGTGATTAAATTGATAGGTGAAAGCAAGCACTATACCTCGGAGTTTTGTGCAATACTCTATTAGTTTCAAAAACGGAATTCTGAAAAATACGTTATTATTATCTGGGTTAAAAACCTTCCTTATATCAAGGCAATCATGATATAAATATGTATGTATATACGTATTTTATCTAAGAATTCACAATTTTTGTTTGTTATGAAGACTGTGAATTTGTTTTTGTTAGATTGTTAATTTTTATCACTTTTATATTTACTTAATAAAGAATGGTTTGAAAATAACTCTTTTGCATTCATGGTTTTCCCTCCTTCCTTCCCTCCAAAGTACCTTGAATCTTGAATTATCTATAATAGTTTCAAAAAACCACATTCGGTACCGAATACGAATATTCATAACACCAGGTATATTGAACAACACATCTCTACAGATTTTTGCACATCAGTAAAGCTAAATTCACATGCACACGACATCCGACATACGACACACGACGAACTGATTCTGTCGTATAATCTAACATGTATCCATTCACAAGATACAAACTTGGTGAATTTGTATTTCATAGTTGGCACCTATTAAAGTTAAAGCAAGTCTTTGCCCTGAAGAAATAGGTTCGCGAACACAATAAATTCTACTGAGCCGTGGACCAATAATTTGAAGCAACTATTTAAATGCATTACTTGGCATTCGCAAATAATTAAAATATTTTTCTATGTCAGTTAGCTTCATCTCCTGCAACAGATTATGGTACGCTCCTTGCTTCTTTCTATTTTTAAAAATGTCTCGAACCCAAATTCTTCGCGTTCATCCTCTTTTTTTCATTCTTATCCATAAGAGGGATAAAAGTAAAATATTTATTGAATTTACGTATTATGTTAGCTGAATTATCATTTTCGAATACAAATTCATGGAGATTGACAGCTGTCAAATTACATACGACATCGGATAAAAAGTTAAAACATTTTCAACTTATCCGACCGTCGTATAAAAGTTAAAATCATCGGACATTTAGTTTGGCGACAATCCATCTTGAATTTTTCAACCAATAGGAGCAGTTTCGTACCGTCGTATCGTCGGATGTCGTGTGCATCTGAATTTAGTCTAAGACGGTGTACTGTATATTTTGAGACTATATTTTGTGGTATTGAAATTTTATGGGACTTTCGACGTAATGAACCATCGACTTCTCATTGGAAAACAATGTATTTTATAATAAGTAAAACAATCTACCTTGAAGTGGTATCCTATCCACTAAAATAACTATATCAACATAACGAGAACCTCAAAATTCAAATATATTGTCAAAATATGGTCAAGACAGCTTTATACAAGGTACATCCTTCAAAGGTGACCACAGTTTCTGTAACAGTTACAGATAAATAAAAAATAAGTAAAACAATTTGTTATCATGACCGATCGCTTACCGATTATTCGGTCGGAGTCGCAACGATCGCACGTTCTCTCGCACATCTGTGTAGAGCTTTAGCACCTAAGGGTCACCTGGACGGGGATTCCGTGCACTGTGGAATTCTATAGCGACATGCCGCCTTCGTTATTTCGTATTCCGTGTACCGTTTTCTACACGACTTATCCTATTGAGAACGTCAACACGTGGAATGATGTTGATTTCCGGCTATCGACATGTATTGTGCTTTTGACAGGTCGCTGTTGCGTAACCTTGAATTTTTTGATAGCCTTTTTTGTTGTTTTCACTTTTCAATTTCAAACAAATATTTATTAATTAGTTTATTTATTAGTTAGTATTTATTAGTTTATTTATTAATTAGTGTTGCTCATCTGTTTTTGGTTAGAAGTTAGCTTTTTTTGTTGTTTTCACTTTTCATTTTCAAACAAATATTAATTAGTTTATTTATTAGTTAGTATTTATTAGTTTATTTATTAATTAGTGTTGCTCATTTGTTTTTGGTTAGAAGTTTCATAGGGTTAGGTATTTTTGTGTTTACTCTTTTTGCAACTGTAGTTAAGAAACGTCTGACACTTAAAAGGATATCTTTGGAAGTTGTTGAAAAACAATAGACTTTATTATACCTAATATTCACGATACACTCACGCCTAAGATCCAGTTATCCACATTGCTCGACCTAAATTACAAAGTCAACGTAAGACTAAATTGTACCTACATGGATGATGGCTTCTTTTGTAACTAGGCTTTTTTCTTTTAGATGTTTCCTTTCAACATTATGAATATGATAGCACTACAAAGGGAGGAGCACTTGGCAGAAATCAGATTATTCAATATTGAGAGAAGGAGGATGAGAGATGCATCCAACCCCTTTGACCTGAGAGACGATCTTTTCAAAAGAACGTTTAGGTTAAATAAAGATCTGGCCCAATATGTATACAACCAAATTATTGAAGATCTAGATATTACGGATAACACTGTTACAGTCCCTCCATTATTAAAATTTTTTGCCACATTGCATTTTTATGCAACAGGGTCATACCAATATTCCCTAGGGCAAAACTATAATATTAGTTTCTCCCAACCAGTTGCCTCAAGAGCTATTCAAGCCGTAACAAATGCAATTGAAGCAAGGCTGGGCTCAATATGGATCAAATTTCCGATTACATTGGCAGAAAAAATGGAAATTCAAAGGAGATTTATGGAGGTAACAGGATTTCCTGGTGTTTTGGGAGCCATTGATTGTACACATGTTGCTATGTTGCCACCACATGAAGAGGAACATAATTATTTAAACAGAAAAAATTTTCATTCTAAGAACATACAGATTGTAAGTGAGGCATCCCTTTTTTCTAAATTATTATATAAATAATTTATTATTTAAAATTATTGAATAGTAAATACATAACATCAAGATACAACTTACATTTTGTTGCAGATTTGTGATTATGATCTTAAAATTCTGAATGTAAATGCTCAATATCCAGGAGCCACACATGATTCATTTATATGGAGTCAGTCAGCAGTAAAACGACACTTGGAAGCCGCTTATAATGAAGGTATATTGTTGATGTGTACAACTACGATAATCAATTTTGCCTGATGTTTTTTTTTCATAATTTGATTCTATATTTAGGAGATCGTAATATGTGGTTGATTGGAGATTCTGGATATCCATTGCAGCCTTGGTTGATGACTCCCTTCCATAACCCTTCTCAGAACACTCCAGAATCCAGATATAATGCAGCCCATATACAGGCTAGGAATTGCATTGAGCGTTGCAATGGAGTATTGAAATCTAGATTTCGATGCCTTCTTAAAGAGAGAGTATTAAGGTATTCTCCAGAGAGAGTAGGAAGAATCGTCAATAGCTGTGCTATTTTGCATAATATATGTATTGCAGCAAATTTAGACTTAGATGAAGAAGTTGTTGAAGATGAAGTGAACAATGAGGTCTACGACAATAACCTGCATGAAAATACTTTTAGGCAAGGCCAAGCTACCAGAGGACACCTTGTCAACACATACTTCAGAAATTATTAATAAACTTTTTATTTTTTGAACAATGTTTTTTTTTGGTAAGGTTACAAATAAAACAAAGTATGTCTTTTTTAAATGTATAAAATTTTATTGAACAATAAACGAAAACCTATTCTCAACAAAAGAGATAATTTTTTTTGTTTTTAACTCACAATAACAAGATTAAACTAAATAAAGGACTACAGGATAATCATAAACAAAAACACTATTATAAACAAAACAATAACAATATTCTAAGCAAAACAAAAACAATATTCTAAGCAAAACAAAAACAATATTCTAAACAAAAACCTAACTATTCACAAACATGACTTTCAGAGATATTACCTATTGGATAATATGTCTGCTATTTTTTCCAGGGCAGTAGCAATTCGCCCTGTATTTCGCTCAATCTTTTGCAAAGATTCCAATGATTGCACTGAAATTGTCTCCAAATTTTGGGACACCCTTTGTATATGTTTTGTTTTCAATCTTTTTCCTTTTGTTGACCCATCACAGTAATCATGATCTTTTGCGTTTTGCTTCTGGTTCTGTAAAGAATGTTGGATCTATCAAAGGAATAGGTACAATTTGCATTTATGGCAGGCTAAATGGTGAAAGATAAAATAGTAATATTTTTCTGTATGTGTTAACTCAGAACAAGGTAGAAACTACTGGATTTTTTTATGGCATCTAATTCACAAAAATACTACTGCTCTTTTCCATGGCTGTCAAGACGGTTTTTGAAACTGTTGTGCTCAAAATTTTTTAGCCACAAAAGTATAGAATCAGATAGGAACATAGTTTTTTTTTATCTGAAGCCAAACTATGCATAAATAATGTATTTATAAAAAACTATATTCAGAACACCTGGTAGAAACTACTTACAGTTTTGTCATATTCCTCAACAGTAGTTTGAGATCTGGAAGTTGGTTCGCTATTAATTTCAATCTCATCAGCCACCTAAAGCAAATTAATATATTAACCAGTGAAGTCACTAACAGTTTAATACAACAATTTGTATAATATGACCAAGGCTACTTTGTTAATTTTTTCCTCATACCAAACAGAAAATTTTTTTTATTTTGAACTTAGGATACTCATTTATAGTGTTGTTCAGGTACCTTGATATAACAAAAAAAAATGCCCTTTTATGCATCACAAGCACTTTTAAAACATGGGTCTGTTATAAGCATTTCTTCTCCTTTATTTTATGACAAGTCCTGTTTTTAATAAGCCATCAAATATACTATTTATGTTTATCTTTGCATCATATTATAGGTAAGATGGAAGTACTTACACTTTGGTCTATTAGTGCCCGCATTTCAACACTGGGCTTCAATTGGGATGTTGAAGGTGAAAGCCCCAACTCAACGATGCCATCATCTCCTTCAAAACCCCTTGTCCCCATTATCCCAATTAATCGTTTTTCTAACGGGGTTAATGCTGCGGCTGTTGCAGGACCTCCCCCAGTTTGTGTTGAACTTTGCCTTAGCTTGGCTGCCTTGGCTTTTACTTTGCATTTCCAGTCAGTAACTGCCTAAAAATCAACATAATTAAGCCTCAAACAAACCTAGATATAGACTCTGGTGACATACCCTTCTCCACTCACTCTCGGACTTCTCACCAAACCCTAACGCGTTTAATTGCGTTGTCACACTTGACCACAAACTGTGCCCCTCCGCCTTTCCTTGGGCTCCATTGAATTTCCCGGTAATCAAATTTGGGTGCTTTTCAGCGATTGTCATCAACACCTCCCAGTGTTGGGGTGTTACCCTCATGATGATAATAATAATAAAAAACAAGAGTAAAATAATGGAACAAGAATAATTAACAAATATATAACGAAAAACGGTAACAAATATTTTAAGAATAATAATAATAAAAAACAAGAGTAAAATAATGGAACAAGAATAATTAACAAATATATAACGAAAAACGGTAACAAAATATATTTTAAGATAGTTGACAACTGACATACTAATACAAAATACTTAAATACTTTTGAAAACCTAAAAGCACGAACTATCCCTATAAAAATTTAGGAAGAATAATAAATTCCCCAGATTACTGCAAAACATTTTGAGAATCAATCGTACACGGATGGGGACGTGTGGAGAAAACCCGACTTCAGCCGAACGGATATCAAGAGGTGCACGGAATAAGTTTTTCGGGACGCCTTGATTCCACATGTAGAAAGACACTCTAGAGTTCGACATGTCGAAAGCGACAGAACACGGAATCCAGGTACTGGATTCATAGAATGCCACATGTAGTTCCATGCATCTAATCGGGCGTTCAGATGGCGCTGTCGTCGTGCCATGGCTGCCATCTGCTTGGCAGGGTGTTTGCATTTCTAATTTCCCCTGTTCTGTGCATCCTAATGGAACTGCCTGTTTAGAAAGAACGTCGTCATTCGATATCATTAATTTTCGTAAATGTGTTATTTATAATAAGTGAAAACAAAATATCCTGCTTCCCAATGGATGATTGGAGTGTCCGATGGAGCTCGTGGTATCTTGCGGAGTAAAGAAACCCCTCAGAGGGAGGGATCATTGTGAAAGCATCCAAAACAAAACACCTTAATAATGCATCCTTCTGCTGGCAGTGGAATATAGGAGGATATGTGGATATAGTGGCCAAACCCGCGAAATGAGCTGAAAGTGTCAGAAAATGCATTTTTATTAATTATTTCTCAATATATTTCCAGCCAAATGTCATCTAATATGGTGTTGACAGTTATGTCAGTCGCAGTTGTTTTCCTGCAAAAAAGAACGTTTATATTGTTTATATCTATGGTATAAACAAAAAATCTGATCTAAATTGATTAAAGTGAGTTGTATATTTTTATTTTAATTTCTAATTTTAACTGAAGTGATAGGTTATGGCTAGTGGTGGATAATCACAAATGTAAACCCTATATGTAAATCATTTTGCAACCACAAGGTGTAATTATTTTTAATATAATCATGGTTGTTTGGTTAAAATAAACCCCATTGAGATGGACCCGGGAGTCCCTAGTGTTCCCATCACCACACTTGCAGGTGTAGCAAGTTTGACTGACTGTAAGTATTACCCTATTGTTATTAATTTGTATTCTAACAGTACTTTTTAAGATTATTTTGAAACATAGAATAACCACATCATAGCATTGTTGGATTGAATATGAATATGATTTTTTAAGTTGGAAAAACATTTCATTCAATGTAGGTCTAAAAGTAGGTTATAGAATTTATATGTGTTGTACTCACAAAATAATGTTATAAATCTGCACAATTATCCATTTTTTGCCTTATATAAGTTATATAGTGATAGAAATGTTCACAGTGCAAAGATTGATTAACAGTAGGTTTTAGGTTATTTTAACCCTTTTTTCTCCACTCCATTCAAGTGCATCTAGTAGGCTTTGAAAAACGATTGAATTTTTGGTAATGTCATTCTGTTTATATATTTGTAGACATTATCTTTTAAATTATAAATTATGTCTCATACTTTAATCACCCCTGCTTTTAAAAGACCATTATTATGTTGTCAACTTCTATGTCCCCCTATTACACCTGGTAAGTATAAGAATTTTCAAACATCAGTATATCTGCATTTCGTTGATAAAAGTCAGTTTGAGGTTATTTTTCTTAAACTAAAATCTGATTTTTCATATCTAAATTGCACTATTGATGAAAATTTGGTGCATTAAAAATCAACTGTTAAATTTCCATGTATTGAAAAATGATGATGTAGAGTAAGTAGATTAATATGTTGTAAAGGTATCATAGTCAACGTTACAAGGGCATAGCTAGCCTTAATGGGTGCTACAGTGTACATGTCTTTTTTGTTCTCATACTAGAATAATATTTTTGACTGAGTATCTGTTATACACTAGCAGCTGAGATATGTTGCTGTGATCTCCATATTATTATTTCTTGGTAAATATTTGTTACTATGCAGTACCGTGGTATCAGGGTTCTTAAAAAAACAGTTATATTAAGCAAACTTCACACATTAAGTAAGATATGTTTAGATCTTTAGAAAAAAAAAATTACCAGCTAAATGTTCTCCTTACCATCTTTCTTTTTACCTTCTGAGGTAGAACTATCACATAATCTGACAAGGAATTGTCAAAATAATCCTCTTATAATACTTGCATTACAATTGCTATTCATTCAGAACACTTGCAAAGACACCAGAGAGATTTAAATAATATTTAAACCTAATGGACCATGATGATTTAAAAAAAATTGGATGGTCAAGTTACAGAGAAAAGGGGTAGAGGAGCTCTTAATATTGTTCTCATAAACAAATTCATGAGAAAAACCAAATCAATTTATATAAGGCACTTTGTTTTATTCATTAATCAAGTTATCCAAGTTTCACTACTATTACAAGTTATGTTTGATTTTTGGACTTGAAATTTCAGACAAGTAACCATTTGTTTTTATATACTCTAGGTTGATCTTGGAAAGGTAATTAGGGTATGACCAGGAGACAAATTTGTGTGATATCACATTTTATTCTTCATCTTTAAAAAAAAATGTGTAAAGCCCTTAATTTAATGGAATATCGCTAAACTATATATATTTTTCTGTTATATATAAGAAGTTGATTAATTTGACTGTATTATTATTTAATAGATCTAGGTAGACAGGGAAGTTGACAAACATTATCTTTTATAATTCGAATACAAGAGCAATCTTTCAGATTTATAATGGAGACAAAAAAATGTTTCTGTATAAATTTTTATTTATACTCCTTCTGAAGAAGACTGACATTCCATATTTTTTAATTGGGATTAAAGCTAGCAGAAGATATACAAAATATTTTGAGACATTCTGAATCATTGCTTTCCAAATAATACTGTAATACAATAAATAATAATATAAAATTGCATATATATGTATTATTAAACACTGTATATTTTCTAAGGTTTACAATATTTTGTATGATAAATATTTGTAGTGCTCCCTGAAATGCCATTGCCTACACCGTCACCTCAGACACTGAGTAACAAATCTTTGCTATTCCATCCAAGAGTGGCAGAGGAAGCTCAGAACCTACTTGGTGTTAGGGATGAGTTTCTCATACCACAGTTGGTAACATCCTTGGAAAAGACTTCTGCTGAGCACATGTAAGTTTTATTGAAAAGTCGTTAGTTCCAAAGGTATTAATTCATTTGAATTACTTTGTTTCCAGAGAGGTCAAAGACAATTACGCTGGTTCAGAGACTCGTCTCGAACAAACGTCTATGCCTGAACTTCTACGGGCTATGCTAGATGCCAATCCACATGTATTCAAGGCTAATAAACGTAAGTGTTTGCATATATTTAAAACACTCACTCACACATTCACCCACAAAACCCAATTTTTGGGAAAAGTGCATTTCGGAATATTGTTTTCCAGCTCCTGTTCATGCCTCACAGCAATTATTACCGCAGCAGCAGCAGCAATTGCAGATGGTACAAAACCCACAAGCACAATTCCAAAACCAGCCAGCCCAACAGCAACTTCCTCATGTTGTGCCACAACCACAACAGTTAGATCAACAAAATTTACAGCAGCAATGGAACCACACGGGTCAACCAACGATCCCAGTTCCAGGCAAAAGTATGTTGTTGATCACCAAATTAAGGGTGTTTTGAAACCAACCTGCCTCCCCCCCCCCCCAAACCTCACTCCCTAGAGGGTGGGCACTCTCTGAATGATCTTTGATATTGTGCTGTAGTGCAGAGAAAGTCAAGTTGATCATGTACCTATTGCTAAATCACCTAATGGATTAACTTATATGGTTCCATTTCATCAATAAGACAAGAAATTAAAATGATACAAGGAAGTGACCACCCTGCCTCTTGATAAATGTAGAGTGAGCTTTTTTCTCTTCAGAAATAACATCTTCGTTGCTAGATTGCTTTGAATATGCTTGTTATAGAGTATAACAGGCACACTGTCTTTTTTAATCATTTTTACAAAACCTAGAGAGGATTAAGGCTCACCATGGTTATTTTTGAAGCCCATTGTACAAATTCCTTATTTTGGTGTAAATTCCAGGTAACCAACTTGTGCACCAGCAAGCACCCTGTAACTCCCAAACCCAACAGCAACCTCAGCAGGTGGTTCAACCTCAAGAGCAAATGCAGCCTGTACAGCAGGCTCAAGTTCAATTAACTCAGCAACCACCTGTGACTACCCAACAACCAGCAATACCTGCGAAACCTCAACAACAACAACAACAACCCCAGCAAACTGTGATCCAGGCACCTCAAAGTTGTCAGAAACCATCTCAGAAGGAAAATGTGCCACAAAAGCCTCCAGCTGCAAATTGTAATAACACTACTACGACTGAAAGTCCAGCATCTTCTGTGACACATAGTACTACTACCACAACTGCAAGTGCCACAGTGACCACTACAACCACAAGTGAACTTAGGCAGCTCAGGCGGAATCCCACTAGAGGTACTCTATAATTACCATTATTTATTTGAAAACTTCCCACCAGGGATTTATACAAAACCACTGATAAAAGAAGAAACGCTGAAACACGTCAAATGTTCATTATTTTTAGGTTCTAATTTATTTTCATTATTTTTTTTTCAATTGGTTTTTGTATCATTTTTTTGAATTTGAGTTCCATTCCCTTCAAAAGTTTAAATAACAAGGGTATCGAGTAATAGCTTATTTCGAAGGCATGTTGAAATCCTTTATTATGACTTAACTTTTTGTTAATCAGTCGATTCCTTTTCGTGAAAATTAGAAAAATCTTTGTGTATCTTAATTTGTTCAAATAGGAAACAAAAAATGAAATCAAGTTGATTGACTCAGTACTTCCCACACATTACGGTGATACCAGTTTATTATTTTCCCATAGCATGAAGCTTTAGTCAGAGATCCCCTTGCAACCAAATCATCGTCCCAATTTCACCCCCACCCAAAAAAGGTAGAATACAGTCAGGAACCCCTTAAACATATAAAAAGGAGTTTTGAGCTGTTTTCATATTTTTAGTTTTTTGATTATTGCTACGCTGCCACTGACACGATTTCTAACAAGCATACGCGTTTTCCATCCTCACCACAGTAATAATAATGTGTCAAAATTTCATTAGAATCAATTTAATAGTTTCCACGTTACAAAATACAAAACGATCTAAAGCAATAAATACTCTTATATATACCGAAAAAAAATCCCTTAGTTTCGGTAATAGGCAAGGCAATGTTCAAATGGACCTAAAAAGCTGATTTATGTCGCTAGGTCTTCCTTCACACGTCTGTGGACGTACTTTTAATACAGCAAAATTTTCAGTTTTTCAACCCCCCACCCAAAAAAACTCAATCAATGATCAGGAACCTCTAAACCACTTAAAAACGAAGTTTGAGCTGTTTTCATATTTTTAGTTTTTTATTATTTCTGCGCCGCCACTGGCACGATTTATAAAAACCATACGCATTTTCCATCCTCGCTACGGTAGTCATACTGTGTCAAAATTTCATTAAAATCAATTCAACAGTTTCTTCGTTACATAATATAGAACAATCTAAAGCAATACTCGTATGTTTACACCAGAAAAAGTTACGAGTCCTAGGTTTTCCTTCACAGGTCAGTGGACAGTCTATTATGAAAGCAACAAGTTTTTCAACTTCACCAACCACCCCAATTTCACCCTACCAAAAAAAAAAAGTAGAAAACGATCAGGAACCCCTAAAACGCCTAAAAACGAAGTTTGAGGCACATTTAGAATTTTTCGTTTTTTGCTAATTACTCCGCCGCCCATGCACAGATTTTCAAAATTACAGGAACATTACGTACTACGACACCACGGCATATCGCTGCCCAAATCTCATAACAATTCATCCAGCCGTTACTGAGATTACGTGGCTAGAAAAACGCGTACAGACAGACAGACCGACGGAAATGAGTGACGTGGATTTTCGTTATGCAGACATCATAAAACGTCCAAAAAACGTATTATCTCAAAATTGAAAATTTTCGCGATCACAATACTCCCCTCACCTATCGGTGTGGGAAGTAAAACACAAAAATCTGTGGAGGGAAGTTTATACCAGTCCACCACATAGAAGTATTTCAGAAACTTCAGACTTGCAAAGAACATTTGAACGTTTTTCAATTTGTTTATGAAAGTTTTCGATTTTTCAAACATCACAGAATATTAATTTCCAAAAAGATCATGAAGTTTTTTTGCTTTCTAGGTCAAGCTGCAGTTGTAGAAGCTACAGCAAATGCAACATCGTCCGAGGTATCAAAGACTGAGCCAAAAGTTACTCAACCAGCTGAAAAACCAGTTGCAAACCACAAAGCGAAATCAAAAGAAGAATCAAAACCTGCAGATTCAGACGACCCTCCATCACAAACCGAAAGTGTGTCTTTGGAAACCAAAGAGTCGACAGAGCCCGATTCAGATATCAAACAACCTGTCATCAAGCTGAAACGTTTAACAGAGGAAGAACAGTCCATGATACAAAAAAGCCTCAAGGATTTCATTGAAAGCAAACCTGATAGAGCGAAAGATCTTGGGATCAGTTTGCCAAAAGAAGAGGAAGCTTCTGATACCGAAGAGGAGGGATCTGGGAGAAAACGCAGAAGGAAAAGGAACTACGCAGAGGAAGGTAGTGACGATGAGGACTACCAACCAGATACCTTCAGTGCTTTGGTTAGTGGTAATAAAAAGAGAAAAGTTATGAAAGAAGAGCATATACCAGAACCTGTTGTGGAGAAACCCAAGCTTCGTAAGGTGGAAAAGAAGTTCGTACCTGTGCTGGAGAAACTGTCATTGGAAGAGCTTATGGAGACCAATACCTACCATCGGTTCAATAAGTCGATTGAACATATCCTGAGGTCATCTGAAGATATAGACGTCACGGAAATTGGTATGTTAAAAAAAAACATAGGCTTAAACATGTCTTTCACTTAATTTTTTTTATAGCTGAAGATGGCATGATTCAGGAAGACTACCTCCTTAGTAGGACAACAATGCAGGAATTGTGTACAGAAGCTGCAAAGCTGAAAAACCTTGGTGCTATGGAAATGATCCCTACAGAAAAATTGACCAGGTTGCTGAATATCTTGGAGCTCAACATCAGGGGTGGAGATAGGGTATCACCTATAAGTGACGTAAGCTTTCCTTGTTTCAGCATGCTATGTTGGAGTTCATACCAAATGTTACCAAATTCATGTTTTGCAAACATTATATCCAAACACAAGAGATAACAGTAATCTTGGCATAGTTTTAGTACTCATTTGATCTTGCCACATTCTTTGAATTTCATTTAGCTTTTATCTTGATCTCAGTGGTTGAAAAATAGTTGGGAGCTTTGACAGACACAAAATTTAGAGCTAAGATAAATTCAGGTTTGCCTAAAAATATTTATTTGACTTTCTATTAAGATGAAACCTTGTGTTTTGGATAATTTGGGGGTACTGATTATAAATCCGGTTGCAATTTTGAGTTTCAGTCTCGTATGACGGAAATAGAGAGAGAGATCTTCAGGTTTACCTAAAAAATCGAAAATCTTTATTTGGCTTTCTATTGAGATGAAACCTTGTGTTTTAGATAATTTGAGGGTGCTGATTACAAATCCGGTCGCAATTTTGAGTTCAAGCGTCGTCTGACGAAAATAACAAAAATCAGTTCGTTCAAATCTTCAGGTTTACCTAAAAAATAGAAAATCTTCATTTGGCTGTCTATCAAGATGAAACCTTTGTTTTAGTTAATTTGAGGGTGCTGATTATAAATAAGGACGCAGTTTTGAGTGTTTTTTAGTATCGTTTAACGAAAATAAAAAATAATTCACCAAGGGAATCTAACAATATAATCCATAATTCCTGGACTATTTGTTTAAAGGTATATTGACAAACATACCAGCTGTTTTGATAGCCCATATGATTTAAATGCGCGGAAAATATGCTGATGCAGTAGGCAGTAGCTTTGCGCAGCGATATTCAGTGGCGTAACATATGGGCGAAAAATATTTGCGCCTGGAATGCAAGACTCTGGTTAAAAGCCGATGGCGCTGTAGAAGCGCTGCGAGAGGATAAGTGTCGGTGCACGTTAGATTTGAAACGCTGCAGGTTGTAGCTGTCGGGAAACAAATTCTACAGCAGCTCATTCCACAGCGTCGAAGTTCTCCAAAAGAAGGAATGCTGGAGGAGACCTGCTTGGGGAGTAGAGACTTCGACCTGGTAAGGATGAGCTCGCAGAGCCTCTCTAGTGTTCATCGCTCAGACGGCCTTTGGTGTTATTATCTGGGAGAGCTCACTCGAACATCTTCCGTGATAGAACCTGTAAAACAGGGACAGGTCAGCCATGCTTCTTCTATGTTCCAGGCTGTGGAGGTTCTTTGTGAGATTAGTCTGATTCCTCTCTTCTGGATAGTGTCCAGAAGCTTCAGCAAGTGCTTCGGAGCACATCCCCACGCATGGGAGCAATACTCCAGCGATGGTCGGATCTGTGCCTTGTAGAGCAGCAAAAGTTGCTCTGATGTATACAGCTTCCTACAGCGGAACAAAACTCCAAGCTTCCGGGATGTCGTTTTAGCAGTACCAAAGTTTACGGAATACATATAAGTTGGATCACTCCGCAAAAATATCAAAACGGCCTGCCCCTTGCTCCGTCACCCCGGTACACCGGTAGCAGTGTACCGACGTCAGCCAGGAGATACGGGGCGGCGCAAAGTAGCGGTTGAACGTGTTTAACACGAAGTGTATACAGTGTCTCAAAAATATCGGATTTTGTTATCTCGGATTTATTTGCAGGAAATGGATAATCTTTTTAGTTTGAGAATAATCAATTCCGCGAGAAAAGATATTACCAATAAATTTAAATTTATTAACGGAGAATGACAATCAGATCCATCCTTATTTTGTGGTAAACCTTGAAAGGTAAGGGATATAAACACAGGGTATCTCACGACGATTAAGACAAGAAATATGTCGGAACTGAGCAATAGTAGAGAATTATGATTTTGGGCATGTAAATTAGAGCAGATGTTGTGTCTTTTTTTGTCATTGTACTACCTAATGAGGTATTTGTTTTTGGTCACGTGACATTCGATTCAAAATTATTAACGGGTCACCCTGTATATTTGTGCCTGTGTTCCTCCCGATAAAACAATTCCAACAAACTAGCACACTTGGGGTCTAAAGTGTTTATTTCAGGAGCTACAAGGATTGTATCACGCTAAAAGCGTATAGTGAGACAAAATGTTCATTTGGTGGTCTTACCATACCACCCAGGGACATTGTGAATAATATTTTAGAGCTCTAAAATATTTTTATTGATAACTTTAACAATTTAGTTTCTACAGTAGCAATTGGAATGGCACTGAAAAGCAAAATAAAAATAATTTATTCACATCCATGTAAAGTATTTCCACATGATTATCTTTTAAAATTGTACATTCGAGTTCGTATATACAATACCATAAAATTTATGAACTGTGGTCTCAAAAACAAGCCAAATAAACAAAACATCAAGGTAAAAATACTACAGCACCTTTGAACCATCAGTTTTTACTTATCTACGAAATAGCTACAATATGTGAAATCATTTGAGATTCATTAGTAATAGTTTTACTAGGCTTTATTTTTGATATCCATTTATGTAGCTTAGTGTATTAGCAAAATAAACGTTGTATTTGTATGTCTAAATCGGCCGTCAATACATAGTTTTTCAATCACCCTCGTATATATGTACAACCCAGGCGTTAGCAAGTTCCCGCTAAAAGACCCTCGTACTTGAGCAAAAACCAACGCAAAAACTAAGTGGCACTTCAGACCCAAACATTGCCAACTAACCTGAAAATTCTTCCAATGCAACCCATGTTACAAACGCTCTGCACTGTCCCATCTCGAAAAACTGTTAAACTACACTCGAATATAGCACAGCAAGTCCGTAAAGCTTCACTACAGTTACCAAAAAATTGCGAATTCGATTTTACTGACCAAGCATAAAAGACGCACAAACAAAATAAACGTTTGACAGTCGGAGGTTACCGTAAACAAATCGCAGGAAAATTACATAGGCGTTGCCAACTTCTCAAAATTTATGTAAGACAGAATTTGCGTTAATGATGAAGAAACTTGCAGTAACGCAGTAGAGGTCAACATATCTATTGATTTTGCTGTAATCATTTCTGAACCATCAAAATACCGTCTGTTTTAACGTAGAATGGAATATTTCTGGATACTATACAATTAAGACGATAGTAAACAATTACGATTGCCGTATCTGGTGGTCGATATGACAACGTAAGAAAAGATGTTGGCCTATTAGAATCAGTTGCACGACGTGGTCATGCCAGGACATGTTATTGTTGATGTTGTTGATATTATAGCCATTATTTCCATTTAGGAAGACAACGAGAGCATTCGGCAAATCTGGTTAGAAGCAACGATGGAGCGTGTGATGGGAGCAGCTGACGCATGCCTAGTCTGCATGTACATAATGACATCCCGTAACATGTCAAAACGGGTATATCTCGAGGAAGTTATCGATAGAGTTGTACTTTACATCAAATATCAACTCCACAACACGATTTTCCCATCATACGACTCCACCTATCGTTTGGACAACAAGAAAAAGGATGGCAGGAAGAAAAAGAACACTCATGTCTCGGAAAGAGGTATACAAGTGTTGTATACGAAAATTTCCGAATTGGTCAATCTTCTGGCGGAGTTGCTGAACTTTCAAGTGCTCACAGACACATCCGTACTTCATGCCTCTTCAATGGGTGTTTCGCCATTCTTCGTTGAGAATGTGGACGAACTCCAGTTGGCGTGTCTCAAACTTGTCACAACGGTGAGTACGCTATCTTGGATTAGCCTAGTAATAAATATGTGCAGTTTTTGGTATGGAGAAGTTTCCTAAAAAATAAAATTTGGAAAATTCATTATTATCTGATAGTCTATTTCTACACTTGAAGAATGTCGAAAAAATCATCTGAATATTCCAAAAAACGGCAGAGTTATTCAATTTTATATTTGCGTAAAGCGACCGCGGCGGTGAATTGTCGTATGACGTCACATCACATGAATCGTTCGCTGCAGCCACAGTCGGGAGCCGGGACTCCGCTATGCATACGCTGCGCTGTACGGTGTGCGACATTTAGACTTTAGTGAAACGGCGGAGTGTTTGTTGTAACGGGCAGATGCCAGTATATTTTTGAATTATGGAGGAAGGTTACATTCGTGGTGATTCTAGTAATCTTCCTAAAGTGGATCTCGACATAATTATAAACTACATAACGGAAATCCACACAACTCATTTCCGTCGGTCTATCCCTCTGCCGGTCTGTCTGTACGCGTTTTTCTAGCCACGTAATCTCAGTAACCGCTGCATGGATTTTATGAAATTTGGGCATCGATGTGCTGTGGGGGTAGTAGTAGGTAATGTGCCTATAAGTTTGAAAATCGGTGCATGGGCGGTGGAGTAATTACAGCAAAAAACCAAAAATTTTAAATATTCCTCAAACTTTGTTTTTAGGCGTTTTAGAGGTTCCTGATCATTTTCTACTTTTTTTGGTTATAGAGGTGATATTGGGATGGTTGGGGGTGGGGGGTTGTAAAACTGCAAAATTATTGTATTCATAACAGGCCGTCCACTAATCTGTGAAAGAAAGGCCTAACGTCATAATACACTTTTTTAGGTGCATCCGAACATTACCTTGGCTATTACGGAAACCAAGGGACTTAGAATTTTCTGATGTATACATGCGAGAGTATTGCTTCTGATCATTCTGTATGGTGTAACTAGGAAACTATTAGATTGATTTCAATTAAATTTTCACACAGTATAACTACCGCTGCGAGGATGGAAAATCTTTATGATTTTTGAAAATCGTGTCAGCAGCAGCGCAGCATTAATAGAAAAACTAAAAATATAGCAACAGCTCAAACTTCGTTTTAAGGCGTTTTAGAGATTTCGTGATCATTTTCTACTTTTTTGGGTGGGGGTGAAATTGGGATAGTTGGGGGGTGGGGGGTCATAAAACTCAATTTTTTGTATTCATAATAGGCTATCCATTGAAATATTTGTTTGGTGTTTTTATGGTGGTGTTAGTACACCTGAGTACAATGCAATATTAATTTATAGTTTCTCGGTCTGCTAGACATATTCTAATAATACGAGTACCAATAAACTGCAGTGTATCGTTTTGTCACCGTCGGCGTCGCCTACCCTACTGAAAACAAGGAATAACAACATGAACGAGGAGGCCGGCGGCGGCGCGGTGGCTTGCGGGAGCAGTATCCTCGACAGGGCATACACAGGCTTGCGTTGTGTCGTGTGACGTCACAGCAGCTTCGCGCGGAGGATACGGCAATTCAAACTTTGGAGGACTATAACTTTTCTATTAATGGCGATAATTACAAAATTTTTTCGCCGTTGTTCTCTAACTCTTTAGGACTATCTGATTAAATAAAATTTGAATAAATGGAAACTTCCTCATTAAAACTTTAATAATGAAATGTCCTAGATATTCACAAAATACGAAACGCATCGCCGTCTGCTCCTTGATGACATATTGGCTTCAATGGCCCGTCTTCCAAGTTCCAAATGCAATAGAACTTACAGACTGAACAGCAAAGAGCGTATACAAATGTTGACCGCTCTAGTGTTGCAACTGATCCAGTGTGTCGTTACCTTTCCCACCAACTTGGTCAACAACAAGGACAACAAAGCTTCTGCTGACGAAAAAGAAAAGACTGCAACTGTAAGTACCTGTTATTTAAGAAAAAAGTCACTTTAAATTTAAAGAAATCGATTGTTTTTGTGACCTTGAAGAAATCGACAAATTAGAACTTGCTCGATTTGTTGTAATTTTTTGGGGAATTCTAGGGATATTTGGGTCTACCGACAATACCAACTTCCTGATGGCAGGTCATGGTTTGCGTCATTTATCTGTGGTGCCTTTGACGTGTCTTCTATTGAGGTTAGCGTCATAGTGACAATTTGTTTTCTGTATTCTGTGGCATTACCAGTTAGCTGTGTATATTTTGTGATCGTTATTTAGTTGAAAAGCGATGACTAATCCATAATTGGAAGACACCATAAGTGTCAATCGCAAAACACATACATTGCACTGTCAACCACAAAACACCGATTTCTTCAAGGTCAAGAATCAGTCGATTTCTTCACCCTGTAAAGTGGTTATAAGGTGGGTGGCAAATTTTAGTTGGGACACACTGTAGATTCATGTGATAATAATCAAACCTTTCAGGTTGACACTGACGTTCTCATCTGTAACAAATACGAAAAAGCGACGTCTACAGCAGGCACATTTCTGACAGTTTTCCTGAACAAATGTGGCAGCAAAGTGGAAGAAGTCGACTACAGGCCGTTGTTTGAGAAGTTTGTGGAAGACCTTCTGTTGACAGTAAACAAACCTCAATGGCCTGCGACAGAGCTTTTACTTTGCCTGTTGGGTAAAATGTTGGTCAAGAATTTTGCCAATAAAGGAACCGACATGTCACTTCGCGTTGCCAGCTTGGACTACTTGGGAGTGGTTGCCTCGAAACTTAGGAAAGACAGTGTGTTGTCCAAAAGCATGCTAAATACTATCGATCAGATGATCAAAGATATCAGACAGGAAGAGATGAAGGATAACGAAGAAGTCTCCAAATCAAAGGTAAGTTACTAGATTTAAAAATGATTTAGGTCGCCCTTGAATAAATTGTTCCAATTATTTTTACTTATTGTGATCGCGAAAAATACAATAGCCTGCATCGATTCAATAATTTGCATTTTTCTCGAAAACGGTTAGCCCTATCGAGATGTACCAAAAGACCATTTTTACGTATAAATCTCTGAAATACCATATTCTAAAATCAAAATGTCAAAAAAATTACGATTTATAAAATGGGGTTATTTTTACCCTTAACTCCTCCCGTATGATACGCCTCTGATTAAAATTATGAAATTCTGAATTCAGAATCAGATTCAGCGTCAAAAGTTTACCCATCGTACCTAATTTCGTAATTTTGTTATGAACGGTTTCGAGAATATCGAGGGAAAACCGTCCTCAGGGTGCCCCATACAAAGGGGCGTAGCTCCCTTAGGAAGCATTTCCGGACCTATGTTCATATGACATTGTTTTATTCATGATAGATTGTCCATTGACCTGCGAAAGAAGTACCAAGCAGAATAACACACTTTTTTTGCGGTCGGGAGACCGACGATTTGGTTGCAAGGGGATCTAGACTTCATGCTATGGGAAAGTAATAAAACTGGTATCATTCGAATGTGTGAGAAGTACTGAGTCAATCAACTTGACTGCATTTTTTTTAAATATCAGAAAATCGACATGCTATGTGATATCAGTTGAAGATTGCAGAATAAAAACTGTGTCGTCCTAGTTCCTAGGATAGTTTTTGTGTTGGACGTTTGACTTGTTTGCAAGGGGATCTCTAGACTATAGCTTCATGCAATGGGAAAACAATAAAATTGTATCACCATAATGTGTAGGAAGTACTGAGTCAATCTTTTTTATAATTCCAGAAGAAAAATAACAGCAATTACACTGAAGAGGAGAGGACGCAGTTTTTGCAGCGTGTGCTGTTGGATTTTTTAGCTTTGAATTCCCAAAACGACGAAGCGTTCAAACATGCGCGTCATTTTTACATCGCTCAATGGTACAGGGATGCCGTTACTGAGAAAACTCAACTAGCCACTGGTAATGCTAAGAAGAACAACAATACGAGGAATAATCACCGAACTAAACGGTTTGAGGAAAGCGATGATTCGGAAAACGAGAAGGAAGCTGAGAAAGAAGATGATAGTCAGGAAAATGCAGAAAAGTTCAAAATCATCGATGACAGGAAAAAGTTTCTATTGAGCAAAGTCAAGCCATTTCAAGAGACCATATCGTCTGGTAATAGGATACAGGTTTTTCAGACCTACATTGATCAGAATAGTGCGGAGCTTATAGCACAGTTTTTGGCTTCAAAGAGATCCTTCTCCCAAAGCTTCGACCACTATTTGAAAGCGGTAAGTAGACTGCAGGCACTTTTCACGTTTTTATTTCACTACTCAATACAAAATCACTTAACCTTATCTCAACTTAACTTCTCTCAACGCAACATCGAACCATCTAGAGAATTCGAGACATTCAGATGACATTCTACGCCCATCCGTCATTCCCGAAAACTCCAGGTGAGTCGATGACGTTTACATGTCAAAGATCTAAAGGGCCCCACAGACATCGTTCTTTTTCATCAGGTTTGCACGACGTGCCAACCGATCACACTCATTTCGGTCCGTGTGTGCCGAAAAACCGTCGTGTTGACCGTCGTTCCAAAAAATCTGTCCGAGCTTGATTTTACCCGTCGGTTTCGAACGCCATCGTGCAACTCGGTGCATGTGTGGCGGTTCATCGTGCAATCACGACGGGATTTTGCAGTGTCGTTCTGGTTTCAGGTATAATTTGTAAAGCTTGGGGGGATATCGCAACTGAAAATTTCAAATCCCCGTAGCTTCTACCCGTAGCAAGGAATCTCAATGTAGGTGTCAGACGTTCATGAGGGGAAATACTTTGTCTTATCCAAGTATCCTGGTTTTTTATTAGAGGTGCTACTGAACTAAGTAATTCTAAGTATGTTTCTTCATCCATCCTCAAATAATCGTATCAATCCATTGGTTCCAGACGCAATTCTTCTAATAGATTTATATGGGAGAATTGGCCTCTTTTTAAAAGCCACTGTTTCACCCATTTGGAACGTTTTTTCTTGCTGTATTCCACTTTAATTAGCTAAAGCCGCCGCCAATGCTAAAGTATTATCCATGTTTAACGGACCAAAAATTTGCGAGAAACTGAAAGAAAACCGAAAAGTGTGTGGAGGTATCGTTCCATCGGTTTCACCGACATCGGTTGGCACGTCGTGCAAACCTGATGAAAAAGAACGATGTCTGTGAGGCCCTTTACCTAACACTTTGACTTTACATCATGCATGACAACTAATGCACAATACACGAATACCGTAATATACAGTATGTTACAATATATTCAAAGTCCCTTCTGTGGGTGCCTAGAGAGACTTTCTGGTGACCAGAACCACCAGTGTATAGGTCTACAAGCGGGCCCTTAAGGGCTCCACAGACATCGTTCTTTTTCATCAGGTTTGCACGACGTGCCAACCGATCACACTCATTTCGGTCCGTGTGTGCCGAAAAACCGTCGTGTTGACCGTCGTTCCAAAAAATCTGTCCGAGCTTGATTTTACCCATCGGTTTCGAACGCCATCGTGCAACTCGGTACATGTGTGGCCGTTCATCGTGCAATCACGACGGGATTTTGCAGTGTCGTTCTGGTTGCCTTCGAGTAAGCGTATCTAGGGTTAGCGACACCTATCAAAAATGTGCGATACACGGCAAAATAGCAAACAATTTATGATGGAATTCATACACATGTATAGGAGTTGTTCGTGTCTCTGGAAAGTCAAATCTGCTGAATATGCAGACAGAGACAAGAAAAATAAGGCCTACGGAGAACTGTTGAAAAAAGGGAGAGATATAGATCCCTCTGCAAATACAGATTCAGTGAAAAGGAAGATTGACTCCATTCGCGGATCATTCAGGAAGGAGTTACCTTGAAATAATCTTTCTTTAAAACTTGGTATATAGCGATACATGTTTCAGGTATAATTTGTCCTAAACCTTGGGGGGATATCGCAACTGAAAATTTCAAATCCTCGTAGCTTCTACCCGTAGCAAGGAATCTCAATGTAGCTGTCAGACGTTCATGAGGGGAAATACTTTGTCTCATCCAAGTATCCTGTTTTTCTATTAGAGGTGCTACTGAATTAAGTAATTCTAAGTATGTTTCTTCATCCATCCTCAAATAATTGTACCAATCCCCTGGTTCCAGGCGCAATTCTTCTAATAGATTTATATGGGAGAATTGGCCTCTTTCTAAAAGCCACTGTTTCACCCATTTAAACGTTTTTCCTTGCTGATGAAAAAGAACGATGTCTGTGGGGCCCTTTATGCCTCTCCTTAGCCTAGTTCCCAAGTCCAGCTTTAAGGGCCCTTGAACCTAGTATAGGGCTTCACAGAGGCCTAGAATGTGTGCCAAGGATCCTTCCTTGACAGGTCCACAAGTAACCTCAGCCGGCTTCTGTCCAGCAAGAGACAGAACCGCCTCACCTTGGCCAGAGGTCCTAAAATAAGTTCTCTAGCTTGACTGAGATATCCAGAGATTTCTCTCCGACCTTCTCCGTTTTTGCACGGAATTCCCAAAAGTGAAAATGGGCCACACACGTTTCAGTTATCTTCACAACCCAACTTCAAAGGTTGATTTATCTCAAGCAAATGCGAATTTCAGAATAATTCCTTTTCAGATCTTGTTTGTACTCAAAGAAACCTCAATAGCAATAAGAA
Source organism: Callosobruchus maculatus (assembly GCA_951848785.1). NCBI lineage: Eukaryota > Metazoa > Arthropoda > Insecta > Coleoptera > Chrysomelidae > Callosobruchus > Callosobruchus maculatus. Next base: position 136,693 of record CATOUR010000209.1, on the reverse strand, counting down.
CTAGAGCAATGAAGTGCCTGACCATGATCGTAGCAGCTGACCCATCGGTTCTGGGTCGCCAGGATATGCAGATGGGGGTCAATCACTCCTTCTTAGATCATTCTACCTCAGTCCGAGAAGCAGCGGTAGATTTGGTAGGCAAGTTCGTACTGAATCGGCCCGAGTTGATAAGCAAGTACTACGAAATGCTCTCTGCCAGAATTCTGGACACAGGTGTCAGTGTGAGGAAAAGGGTGATTAAAATATTGAAAGATATTTGCATCGAATGTCCAGAGTTCCCGAAGATTCCCGAGATCTGCGTCAAAATGATCAGAAGAGTGAACGATGAAGATGGAATAAGGAAATTAGTGATGGAGGTGTTCCAGAACATGTGGTTCACGCCTACTGATGACGCTTCGTTGTTAAGGAAAGTGATGAACATCACCGATGTTGTAGCGTCTTCCAAGGAGATCGGACTCGAATGGTTCGAACAGCTACTACTCAGCGTAAGTTTGCTTTCTCAACACTTTCAAATATATTACTATCTCTATATTGCTAATTAATTTGTTTGAAGCTACTGACCTATACTCAGAATTCCTCTACACTTCCTTTTACATATCTCTTGACTTGTTGAATCTAGCAACTTTTTAGGGGTAAAAAAATTGCATATAAAACTGCCATAAATCTTAAATAATCGTGATATTTGGTCCCGGTGGTCCGGGGGGAACATTAAGCGAAGTTTAAAGAATTGTGCTGCCATTCCTCGTCTGGCTAACAACAGAAGCCGTCCTTCGCAGCAACTTCGCACTGACGACAGGCCCGAAGGCCAGAGAAACTTGTTCAGAGCCGACTTTACAAATATACGAGGTCTTGCCTCCAACATAAACTCTGTCCATCAACACCTTCAGGCAGAGAAGCCACATATTCTGCTTCTCAAAACTCAAGTCGGCTCTTCAACAATGGATAACTGCTTTAGATATCCCGGATATGAATTATACACCCAATTTAGACATAGGTTTGGCGTATGCGTGTACGTTGAATCTGGGCTTTCTTGTCATCGAGAATAAGAGCTCGAACTGGAAGGATTTGACATCATATGGCTCAAAATATCCTTCCAAAATCATTCCAAATTTATATGCTGCATTTATAGGCCACCAAGCAGTAACAACTGCAAAGAGCTCTTCGAGAAGCTTTCAGCCACTATGGACGCGCTGCAATCAGATCACCCTCATTCAGAGATAGTCTTTCTGGGTGACTTCAACGTTCACAACTCATACTGGCTCAAACACTCAAACAAAACGGACGACGAGGGACGTGAAGCTGAAGCCTTCGCTATTAGCTGCGGCTTGGAGCAGATAGTCAAAGAACCAACAAGGTTCCCCAGCCGCCACAGAGATTTTGCTAGTCTGTTGGACCTATATCTCACAACTACTCCAACAATCTACGCAGTGAAAGTAACCGCCCCACTGGGAACGTCTGACCATAACACCGTCTCAACGCTATGCAGAATGCATTCTCCATATCTCCACCATACACAGCCTCGCCGGGTATGGCATTACGGATCAGCAAAGTGGGACGACCTGAGGGAATACTACCAGTCCTTTCCCTGGAACGACGTCTGCTTCAAGTCACAAGACCCATCAGCTTGCGCCCAAGAAATAACAGAGGTATTAATATCCGGCATGGAAGCCTATATTGCTCATGTCGTCAAGCATCCCTCCAAAAACAAGCCATGGTTCAATCAGCGTTGTAGAGATGCAGTTACCTCTAAAAACCAACATTACAAAGAATGGAGGAAAAATCCAAATGCCGAGAACCACCGCAGCTTTATCGACGCCAGAAATCATGGTAAACGCGTGATTGACAGCAGCTAGGAGGAACACAGACAAAAAAATAAGGACAAGCTCCTCTTATGTCCTAGTTCGTCCAGAACATTCTGGTCTGTAGCTAAGGCTGTTAGTCAGAACTTTTCCTATTCGTCAATACCACCCTTGACCAGAGAGGACAAGTCCATCGCTTCTGCTCCTAAAGAAAAAGCAGACATCTTGGGGAAGCTCTTCGCAGCCAATTCTACATTAGACTTTCAAGGTAGTACTCCGACCACCACCATAAGCGTGAACTCGAGAATGGCAGAGGTCGAATTTCAACATCGAGATGTTAAAAACATCCTCCAAAAACTGAACACGAATAAAGCTACGGGTCCTGACCAAATTCCCGCCATTGCCCTTAAACGCTGTGCCGCTGAGCTTGCACCTATTCTTTGCAAGCTCTTCAAACTTTCCTATCAACGAGGCGTGTTTCCCGCTTCGTGGAAGATATTATTTAACAGTGTGTGGCTTAAAATACCATATCAATGAAAAAAATTAATTTTTGTAGAGGACGATCCTTAAACTCTTGTTTCGTTGCAGTTGTTCAAACCGAAAGAAGACAAAGACGATTCCACCAAAATAGCTACAGAGCCTCCAGAAGTACTGCTTCTAGCTTGTCGCCAAATCGTAAACTGCCTCATTAAAAATATCCTGACTTTAGAAGAGAGTAGTGTTGAGAACAGTGGGTCTTCCCAAAGGCTCATCGCATGTCTGACCACTTTGCAGCTGTTCGCTAAAATCAGGCCTCAGCTACTCGTGGAACATGCTAGTACACTCCAACCATACCTGGGCCTGAAATGTCAGTCACTCGGAGATATTCAAATCATCAGCTGTGTAGCCAGAATGCTAGAATTGGTGGTGCCCCTAATGGAGCATCCCAGCGATACCTTCTTAGCCCAGCTAGAAGAGGATGCCATCAAGTTGGTCCTCCAGCATGACAGACCCATCGTTAGCAGCTGTTTGTCTTGCTTGGGGTCTATCATCAACAAAGTTACCCATAACTATAAGCTCATCAGGGATTGCTTCAAGAAATACTACGAATATCTGATCAAATATAAGACTTGGTTGGAGGTAGACTACATAGAAATGTTGAACGAGAATAAACGGAGGGCCATATTTAGAAGAGCTTTGTTTATAGTTGGTATGTTGCTTAGGCATTTTGATTTCAAGGATCCTGAAGTGCTGGGCGACCTTTCGGTAAGTATCTACACATATGTTTTCTTTTACTTCCCACACCGATAGGTGAGGGGAGTATTGTGATCGCGAAAATTTTCGATTTTGAGATAATATACTTTTTGGGCGTTTTATGATGTCTACATAACGAAAATCCACGTCACTCATTTCCGTCGGTCTGTCTGTCTGTTGGCGTTCTTCTAGCCTCGTAATCTCAGCAACCGCTGCCTGGATTGTGATGAAATTTGGGCAGCGTTATGCTGTGGGGTCGTAGTAGGTAATGTTCTTATAATTTTGAAAATCGTTATACGGGGGGCGGAGTAATTAGCAAAAAACAAAAAATTTCAAATATGCCTCAAACTTCGTTTTTAGGCGTTTTAAGGGTTCCTGGCCATTTTCTACTTTTTCTTGGGTGGGGGTGAATTTGGGGTGGTTGGGGGGTGGGGGGTTGTAAAATTGTTGCTTTCATAAGGATATAAGTTCAGATATAAATCCGCGCACAAGGGTACACCTTTTTGCGGAATTCCATCGTTTATCCATTTTTTATTAACTATCATTGTTTTTTTTAACTTTAAAGGGAATAAACGTTATTATTATTATTATTATTATTATTATTATAATAGACTGTCCACTGACCTGTGAAGAAAGTCCTAGCGACATAAATACCTTTCTTAGGTCCATCCGAACATTGCCTTGCCTATTACAGAAATCAAAGGACTTTGAATTTTTTTTCTGGTGTAAACATACGAGTATTGCTTTAGATTGTTCTATATTGTGTAATGAAGAAACTGTTGAATTGATTTTAATGAAATTTTGACACAGTATTACTACCATGGCGAAGATGGAAAACGCGTGTGGTTTTTATAAATCGTGCCAGTGGCGGCGCAGAAATAATAAAAAAACTAAAAATATAAAAACAGCTCAAACTTCGTTTTTAAGCGTTTTAGAGGTTCCTGGTAATTTTCTGCGTTTTTTTGGTGGGGGTGAAATTGGGGTGGTTGGACGGTTGGGGGTTGAAAAATTAAAAAAATTCTTGTACTCAATAGACTGTCCACTAACCTCTGAAGGAAGATCTAGCGACACAAATCACCTTTTTAGGTCCATCTGAACATTGCCTAACCTATTACGGAAACTAAGCGACTTAGAATTTTCTCTATACATACGAGAATTTATTGGTTTAAATCGTTTTGTATTTTGTAACGTGGACACTATTAAATTGATTCTAATGAATTTTTGACACAGTATATTGCTACCATGGTGAAAATAGAAAACGCGTATATGTTTGTTAAAAATCGTGTCAGTGGCAGCGTAGCAATAATCAAAGAACGAAAAGTATGAAAATAACTGAAATTCGGTTTTTCGATGTTTTAGGGGTTCCTGGTCATTTCCTACCAGTTTTTTGGGTGGGGGTGAAAGTGAGGTGGTTCGGGGGTGGGAGGTTGTGAAACTGAGAAGTTTCTAGTACATTAATAGGCTGTCCATTTTGACCTGTGAAGGAAAGACCTAGCGGCATAAGACAACTAAGGGGGGGGGGGGGTTGGCGATTGTTTGGTTGCAAGGGATCTCAGACTAAAGCTTCATGCTATGGGAAAATAATCAACTGGTATCACCGTAATGTGTGATTGACTTAATTTTTTTCCTCTGGAGTCCCGCTGTACTATAACTATTTTCTTGATTGATGCATGTGAGCTGACTGTTTCATTGCCCATTTTTTCGTAGCTTAACCAGTTGACGTTCCATTTTAGCCATGCACTAAAGACGAAGTATATGAAACCATGATGTTTTTTCTGCAAAGAGATGACATTGATATCCAAGCGAATACCTTGAAAGCGATAGGTTCAATTTGCATAAGACATTATGAGTTCATGTTAGAAAATCAATTGAAAATGTTTTACCACAAGCAACTGACGTCGGAGGATGCACCATTGAGGATGAAAATCGAAGTACTTGTAAATATAGAAAATTATTTGGTCGAGGAAAACAATAGGATGATTCAACAGGACTTAGAATGTAAGTTTTGTTTCGGATAGTAGGAGACAGCAATTTTTGTAACTGTTATTTTCGTTTTAGGGAAAAAGCGTTCGAAAGATGAAAATCTAAAGGAAATGGGTGACGTTTCTTCAGGTATGGCAAGTACAGTGATTCAACTGTATTTGAAAGAAATAATGCAGTCTTATTTATATCACGATATGCAAGTAAGGCAGGTGGCACTACGTGTTATGCAGCTAGTACTAGAACAGGGTCTGGTTCACCCTGTGCATATCGTACCATATCTTATATGCATGAGCACAGATATAGAAAAGGTGAGTTTATTGAAGATACTCATTAAATACAGGGTGTTTGGTAGGGGGTGGGCTTATAGATAAGCCCATTTCAAAGATATTTTATTAATTATCCCTGAATTTTTTGTATCATTGTATCATTGCTTTTTTTAAAATAATTTTTGGGCATTTTTGATCTGTAGAGTATCCCTGTTCAAGTGAAGTTATCATCATCATAGTCACAATGTCTTAACAGACATGTTGTCAACTCGTAAAATGCATTAAGTCGTAGCTAGAGTATTGCCGACACGAATATTATCAGTAGTTTTAAGAACTGTAGCTCGCCATCGTTCGCGATTTACTGTCAGTTCAGTGGCGCTTTTGATACTCATATCCAGCAATTGTTTCGTCGTATCCACCCAGCGTGTAGGGGAACGGCCACGGCGCCGCCCACTCGGGGCGTGACCCTGAACTACAAGTTTCTCCATATTATCGCTTCTGTGAATATGTCCGAAGAATGTAAGCATTCTCTTCGACACAATGGAGGATAGTTTCTTTGGATTGCCGAGATCATCCGGTATGGAAACGTTGGTTCGATGGGCGGTATAAGAAACTCTCTGCATTCTCCTCCACGTCCACATTTCAGAAGCATTTATGCGAGCTCGATATGCCTTTTTAACAGTCCAAGTTTCTGAGGCATACAAAAATATGGAGAACATAAGAGACTGAACCAGCGACATTTTGGTAGCTTTAGTGATTTTATGGTCACGCCATATTTTAGTAAGCTTTGTCATGGTCACATGTGCCTGTTGTTTTTAATCTATAGAGTATCCCTTTTCAAGTGAGGGTAGTATTTGTAACTAATTATTAGTTCAGTTGAAAAGGGATACTAAGCAGATCAAAAACACACAAAAAATAAGTTAATTTTTTTCATTACGGAAGTGAGAATGTCAATTTTTAGAAATCTCTGAAAATGTTACAAAAACGATGATAAAAAAATCAAGGACGTTTAGGGCATGAGCCTATTAATGAAATATCTCCGAAATGGGCAAAATACGTTTGAAGATCATAAAATTGCACACGTCAACTCTCTTTTGAATTTCAGGTGATATCACACAGTGCTGACAAGCAGCTGTTGGATATAGAAAAGAAGTATCCCGGTTTCATTCACACCAAGTCTTCCTTGGGTATCAGGCTGTCATATGAACTGCAGAAAATTATGCAGGACAACAGCACGATCGTCAGGGGATCGAGGGTGAAGGAAAAAGGAGAGTACCCAACAGCGTTAAATGGATATTTGTATTCTATTCTAAGGAATTCCCGACAACAACGACGTGCCTTAATACTTAATATTTTGAAGCAGTTCGACGAACAAGCTGTGAGTATCAACAATTATTTTCTATGTTAACATTTTGAATGAATTTTTGGACGTTTAACAATTTCTGTATCTTTTTTTTTAGCGTACAAGTTTGTCGTACATGTTGTATCTAGCCGATAATTTGGCTTATTTCCCGTATCAAGTACAAGATGAACCTTTATTTATTTTTCATCACATCGACATAATGATCTCTGTATCTGGAACTAACTTATTGCAATCTTTTAGGGAGGTAAGTACAGACCAAAGTTGTTTAAACGCCTTATAAATATACACGATTGCCGATGCCGATTAAAACATGTTGCAGAGAGAACACAATATCCCCTACCCCCCTCTTCGATTCTGTAGAACACGCGTTTCCAGAGTTGCTCATCATCATAGTCACAATGTCTTAACAGACGTGTTGTGAACTTGCAAAATGCATTAAGTCGGAGCTAGAGTATTGCCGACACGAATATTATTAATAGTTCTGAGAACTGTAGCTCGCCATCGTTCGCGATTTACTGTCAGTTCAGTGGCGCTCTTGATGCTCAAATCCAGCAACTGTTTCGTCGTATCCACCCAGCGTGTAGGGGAACCGCCACGGCGCCGCCCACTCGGGGCGTTGACCCTGAACTACAAGTTTCTCCATATTATCGCTTCTGTGAATATGTCCGAAGAATGTAAGCATTCTCATCGACACAATGGAGGATAGTCTCTTTGGATTACCGAGCTCATCCAATATGGAAACATTAGTTCAATGGGCGGTATAAGGAATTCTCAGCATTCTCCTCCACGTCCACATTTCAAAAGCATCTATGCGAGCTCGATCTGCCTTTTTAACAGTCCAAGTTTCCGAGGCATACAAAAATATGGAGAACACAAGAGACTGAACCAGTGATATTTTGGTAGCTTTAGTGATGTTATGGTCACGCCATATTTTAGTAAGCTTTGTCATGGCCACCCGTGCCTGTTGAATGCGCCGTCGAATCTCATTCTCACAGCTACCTGAATTGTCGATCAAAGAACCGAGGTACACCAAACTTTGAACTACCTCACAACGGCCTATTGACTTTATTTCTCGATGATTGTCATGCTCTCTATCTACGATAATAACCTTGGTCTTGTTGTAGTTAATACCAAGACCATATGCTGCACTGTGTTGTTCTAAAATGTTCAATAGAGCTACTAGTTCTTCCTGAGAAGCAGTAATAAGGGTTGTATCGTCAGCAAATCTTAAGTTACGATATTTTGCTTCCGCCAATCATTCCACTTGTCCAATACCTGTCTCATCACAAATTCAGAGTAAATGTTAAATAACATCGGAGATAATACGCATCCCCCAGAGTTGCTAGGTGTGGCGATTAATAAGGTCTTTATTTTTACCTTAGCGGAGTCAAACTTAGTCGTCTGTTCTACAAAAGTTCAATAGTTGTGACACAAAATCTACGCTAGTATACCCATAAATATAACCTCCAGTAACACGGTTGCAAATCCAAAGATGCTGGACCACCACTATCGATTTTGCAAACCTAACATGTTCTTACTATTGTTTTATATAAATACTGTCGATAATGTTCACCAAATGTTAGACAAACAGCACAAAAGTTCATGCACAAAAAAGTGCAGAAAGATGTTGCCGTAAATAATACAACGTAGAACGTACATCAACCTTTGAGACATCTGAATTTCAATGTAGCTCTTCGATATATCTTCTCTCCTTAGTTCTAGCACCGTACATTAACAAAGACAAGCAGGGTCACTCTAAGCTCCGCCCCCAATGTGGTCTTTCCAGCTGTGCTCTCAAATACTACGCAAGCTGGCGGATTCTGGCGCCCGGCCATCTCGAACAGTAGCCGAACGCTAACAGCTGTGGTTTACAGGGTCAGTCCGCATAGCACCACCTAACACGCGACACGGTGCACGGGATACAATCGGTCGGATCTACCGGGGTGCCTAAATAAGTAGTGTTTGTGTGTTATTGAGCGTTTTGTGCGTATTTCACAAAAAAATGCCGGTGACATGCTCTGTATATGGCCTCATTGTTCTTTTATATTTGTACCTACTTATTCCCATTGATTTTTAAAATATCTGTTTTTAATACTTTAATTTTATTATTGACTTGATTCTTAAGTTTTTTAAATTCGCGTTTCTCGGTTCTTTAACTGTTTGTTTATAAATTTTGACTCGGTTTTCAATCATTTCGAGAATTTCTTGATTTATCCAGTCATTATTTTCACGTATCTTATACTTTTTGAATTCCGAATCTTTTTTACAAGAAGTGATTAAGCCAATTAGTTCCTGAAATGATTGAGCTTCTGTAGTTTGAATACTCTTTTCAAATTTTGAGATCATGATCTATTCTGTTTACTTCTTTTCTATATTTTGTCGCAAGTACTTTTATGTTTACACCTAAGGTTATTGACAACAAATTATGAATGATCAGATCGTTACTGTTACTTTACTACTTGAATCGTACATTTCAAGTTACTACATCTGTCTGACAAAACATGATCTATAATACTCCTTGAGCTATTTGCCACCCCAGTAGCTACATCTGCAGTTATTGTGTTGCATGGTTTATTGAACAATAAATTATATTCTATCTATACAATAGAATTCATTTCTATTGACCCCCGTATGAGTAAAGTGAACGTCGACCGTTGACGTCGACAATATCCCACAGTCGGATTCCCTGTAAGTAAACGAGTCCGCACGAAGGGAACCCCTCTCAAATCGAGGCGGCTCGCATTTGTGAGACTCACATCAAAGTCGGCACGGCGAGTGACCCTACTTGTCTTTGTTAACGTACGGTGGTTCTAGCGAGTCTGTGGACCGCATTTGTTTTCTTTTTCTGCAAGCATACGGAGTTTTCTACAAACCGTAACTATTTTTTAGGGTTTGATAATGACAGAAGGTCAACAAAAACAGATGATGGAGAGCGAAAACAATGAAGCAACGTTGCATACAATTCCAGCGATATCAGCACTTGATGAGGACGATGAAGATGAAGAAATGCTATTGTCTCGTGTACCTGAAGATACAAGTCAACTGCAGGCTTGTATTACGGCAGCCCAAGGCTGCTTCCTCCTGCTTATGCTGAAGCAGCATATCAAAGATGTGTATGGCTTGAGCGACGGGTCTGTACAGTATAAATTTCGTATCATCTGATCAATTATAATGGTTGTTTTTATTTGCAGGAAAATACAACTGTATTCGCCGTCAGAACCAGCCAAAGCCTACGAAAAGGCTATAACCAGGAGGTCCAATGCTCTCTTCAACCCTAAGTCAACCTTACATAAATTGAAAGAAGGTGATCCCTCTACTTGTTTGGACGATGATGGTAGGAGGGACCTCATTAGGCAGTATCTAGATGTAAGTACATTTTCATTTGAAGAAAGATATTCATGTGGAGGTTAATCTGGTACTGTCAAGTATAAAAAGTTTTGGAAATCGACAAGTCAATTTTTTTTCTTGCAGTTCAAACAGCTTATGCTGCAGCTAGACCCGGATGATCCTGATGACGAGGAGAATGCTCCCAAGGTCCTTACAGCATTGGCAAATGCCAATCAACAAGTAAATCAGATAGGACCAGTCTCTTCTATACTTACCGAAGCCGATCAGTTTGTACTTGATAATTACAAGGTAAGTGATATTTCTTATTAAGTTTCGGTGCAATTTCTGTTTTACACTTTTTTATCAACTACGGGTTTTCTGAATGGATTTTTCCGAAAAATTCACTCCATCCTCGCTTGGATTTCGCCTACAAAATTTACAGGATAGTGCAGACCCTAAATGCACTCTAGAAGCTCTGTAAAAGGTTAAATGTATAAACACTTTTTTGTGACCTGTTAGACCTATTTTCTAGAGCATCCATTTCAGCATAGATCAGCTGCTTTTTTTTGTTCTATGCAGTTGAGGTCCTTTGTAATCTGTTGCTTAAAGATCAACTGCAGCGGTACTTTGGTACTTAGGCTCTGCCTACGCGGTCTGTGAATGAATAAGGACCAGAGGCTATCCAGCACGGAATGTGGTTGGTGCATAGGCCACACGATGGGCCCTTTTGCGCCTCTATCCGCGCTAGTTCCTAAGACCTGCCCTTTTGGCAAAGGCAAGTACATTCTTAGGTCCTATCCGTTTTATCTCTATTGGTTCCAAGGTTCCTGAGCCCAGCATCGTCTGCCTGTGATAACCCAGGGTTTCACAGCGACACAAGATGTGTGCCGAGGATTCTTCCTCTTCACCACACCACGTGCACGTTGGGTCATTGACCACCCTCATCATAAACAAGTGACGCCTGAAGGTGTTGTGACCCGTTAATAGGCCTACTAGCATCTCAAGTTACTCCTATCCAGAGAGAGACAAAATCGCCCTATTCTCTCTGCAGGCCCTGCTAATAGTTCCCGAGCTTGACGGAGATGACCAGAGATGTTGTTCCATCTCGGAGAGCGTTGATTCTGGATCCACTCTCCAGTTGTTTTCCTAATCCAGTTCCTTTACCCCAGCGTGCCCAGGTGCCCACATCAGTGATACCTTGTGTTTAGCTGAGATGTCGGCAAGAGCCCTCCTGCACTCCAGGACCAGTCCAGACGTTATTTTCCAAACACTCAGTGCTTCCTACGCGGTCTGCTCGGTTATAAAAAAAGTACTATTCCCTTGTACTGTTGCTTTAACTAGCTCCATGGGATATGCGTTCTTTGGCAGATCTTATTTAATATGAGGTAGTCACCAAGCTCCAAAATTTGTTGTGCTGTAGTATTTTCTTTACGATGCTACTGAAGGCAAACATATTGTAGGATACACCACCCAAAGTGCCCAAACTGGTGATATCGAATAGGAGGTTCGAAAGTGATACAAAACGCACCCCAAGGGCACAGAGATCACTGGATAAGGCGAAAAAACACAAACATAAAAAGAAGAGGAGGAAGTTTGTGAGCTCATCGGGAGATGAAAGTGAAAATGACTATAGTGATCCAGACTTCCTGGCCTAGCTATGCGCCCAAATGAGCAGGTTACACTGTTCAGACCTGTACAGTGAGTTTAGCTAATCATCAGCGAAGTAAATACAAGGATTATATGAGAATTATTGTTTTTATAAACAAGAAAAAGTTTCTAAAGATTTTTTGTATGAAGTAGTAACACATTTAAATATCCTGTAAATGAACTGTGAACATTGAAAAACGTTCTTTCAAACACAAGTGGGTGATTTGTTCTTTCTACTTTAATTTTGTAGAGGTCTTCGCAGGTTTGCATGCATGTATATATATACAGCGTCATTAGGAGTGTGGGAACAATTAAATATCATTTATACAGGGTGTCCCGATATTTCACCGACAACGCTTGACAGGTGATAGACCTCACTTCTCTATAAACATTGAGATAGGAGCATAAAGACTTAAAATGCTTAATTTTCAAGATAGGGAGTCAAAGTTTTACTTTTATTTTCGTATCGAGGGGTTTTTTAACACGTTGACTGCCACCATAAGGACCTTAAAGTTATTCCTCAGAGGCCTTAGTGGAAAATTCATAGTTTAAGCAATTTAAGCTTGTTTTTGGGATATATTACATGATAAATAGAAGGCGTTCAATGCAATTTTTTCAAAAAAAAAATTGAGACCCCCTGGTGATGCTCATGGCACCTCAATAATGATTAGATATCCGTGATACCGTGATATATTGCACTGGCGGGTTGCTAGTTTTAAGCATTCCATAAGCCTAAACTAGTAACTATCACACAAGGCCCCATTACTGACATGGTATGAAATATAATCTGTAGTAGAGAAAACCATAAAACAACACATTTGAATTATCAAAAGTTTTTCCGGTTTGGTGCATCAATGTAAGTATCAAAAAAACCGTTTCTTCAATATGTTTCACGTGAAACCGTTTTCGAGATAACCTTGCTTGAAATTTCCAGTGCGACTGAATTATTGGTATTTTCGCACAAATGAATATTAGGCTAGTATACTGTATAAGGCTTTCGCGGCCATTGTCCAATGAATTTGTGGTTCTTGGGTTTTTAGGCCGGTGTCGTTTAGCGTTAAAGCTTGACGTTTCGCCGCCACGAGTGGATGGCATCTTTAGAAGCTATTTCACTTCAGCGACTTCCAAAATACTGACGGCTGGTGGATCTGCACCTGTATTTATACCTGCTAATGGTGACGTGGCCCAACCAAGTAGCGTTGGTAGCCCCGCCCCTTCGCGATATGGTAGTGTCTTCAGGTCCTTCAGGATGGGTACCCATGTCCGGTTGACTTTCTGTGTTTCTTCTTTCCTATTGAAATTATTATGGTGTTTTTGTATTTCGATGGCTTCTCTGTGAAGTCTGGCATGCTACGACGACGTTGTGGCAAGAACCTGAGTTTCTTCAAACTTGATCCTGTGACTTCCCTCCTTAATCGCATGTTCGGCTACCGCTGACTTGTCCGTATGGCCTAGTCGAAAGCTAGCCTTATGTTCTGCAATTCTTGTGTTTATAGATCGCTTCGTTGTTCCTATGTATACACTCCCACATGTGCATGGTATGCGATAAACCCCTGGTGTTGTGAGTGGGTCTCTTTTATCCTTCACCGTTCTCAAATATTCCTGTATCTTTCTTGTGGGCTTGTAGATGGTCTTGACGTTTTCCTTTCGTAAGATTTTTCCTATTGTGTCTGTTATTCCAGGCACATAGGGTAGAAAAGCTTTTGCTATCGGTTTAGGTTCTGGTTTTGCCCTATTTCTTCTCATTGTTTTTGTTATTTCCTTTTCTGTGTAACCATTTGCCTTGAGAGCATTCTTTAGATGTTCCAGTTCGGTGTCGAGTTCTTCTGGTTCGCACACTTTTCTTTTTTTTTTTTCGAAGTAATTTGGAAGTCGCCGAAGTGAAATAGCTTTTGAAGATGCCATCCACTTGTGGTGGCGAAACGTCAAGCTTTAACGCTAAACGACGCCGGCCTAAAAACCCAAGAACCACAAATTCATTGGACGATGGCCGCGAAAGCCTTACACAGTATATAAACCTTGTTTGAAATTTCCAATGCGGCTGAATTATCGGTATTTCCGTAACGAATATTAGGCTCATACTTTTACACACGAAGTAACGAAGCTTGGAACATGTTTTTTGATCTAATATTCATTCGTTCATTTCAGTAAAGTTTATCTCGAAAACGAAAATTAAGCGTTTTAAGGCTTGTCTCAATGTTCATAAAAATGTGAGATCTATCATCTGTCAAGCGTTGTCGGTTGAATATCCAGACTCAATGTTTTAAAGTGCCGTCAGAACAAAAGTATTGTTAGTTCAAAAGTTATATTTTAGAGTATGAGTTATTGTATATTGTGTTATATTTTGGCCAGTCACAAATATTATTTTAAACAATCATAACTGGTCATCACTCGGCAGTATAGCGCAAGTTGAAATTACCAGTGAATAATGTTAGAATTGATCCATATGCATTTTCCTTGTGTTTTTTTTTTTTTCTCATTGAGTATGTGTATATATTGTTCTTGAGAAACATAGGTGAAATTGCCCGATAATACCAATTTATAACCTAGTATAAGGATTTAGGAACTTGCTATGGATTTTTTACAAATAAATACTTGCCTATTTCGAAAAAATAAAATTTTAACCAATCACGAATTCATATTTATTCAAACTGAGATCTTAAACTGGAACTAATATCATTTCTATCAATTTTCAGTATCATTCTTGTAACAGCTTTAATTATTATTTTTTTAGTAGTGATTGGTTGAATTATATTTGTGCGTGATCTCTGTTATGTTTGTGATAGTTTACAAGGTTGCAGCGTACCAAAAAAATCTCAAAATATTTGTGATTGGCGCTCTAAATTATTACGATTGAATTGCGAGTCAGTTTATAATTGATTTCATACTCTTCTGGGTTGTATATATTGAAAATTAATTTATATTATGTGAGGGTCTCTCCAATAGTTATATAGATTTAATATGCATTTCTTTTGTATGATTTGAGTGTATATCAGGGGATCTGGAAAATTAAATCAAGTGTGCACCTGATAAGCTGTTCGAGATAAAATTTAAAATGTTGATTTTCTTTATCATATATAAACATTTTGCTTATAATTCATAACCTGAAAAACAAAAATCACTTAGCCAGGTTTGAATTTTGGAAAGTCAAGTGGAATTTCTTATATTCATGTTATACAGGGTGTCCCACGACGATTAAGACAATCAATATATCGGAACTGGGCAGTAGTAGAGAATTATAATTTTGGGGGTGTAAATTGAAGCAAATGTTATGTCTTTTCTTCTCATTGTTTTTCCCAATAAGGTATCTGTATTTAGTCACGTGACATTCGATTCAAAATTATTAATGGGACACCCTGTATATTTCTGAATTTCCATGTTCCTCCCGATAAAACAGTTTCAACAAACAAGCACACTTGGGGTCTAAAGTGATTAATTCAAGAGCTACAAGTACTTAAACGATTGTACCACTGCCATTGATTATATATGTAACCCCTACAGTTAAATTATTTTGCTAGTGTTTCATAATGGGAGTGGTACAGTCCTTTAAGTACCTCTAGCTCTTGAATTAATTTCTTTAGACCCCAAGTATGCTAGTTTGTTGGAATTGTTTTATCAGGAGGAACTCAGAAAGGCACAAATATACAGGGTCTCCCATTAATAATTTTGAATCGGATGTCACGTGACCAAAAACAGATACCTCATTGGGTACAACATTTGCTCTAATTTAACCTCCAAAATTATAAATCTCTACTACTGCCCAGTTCCGATATATTGCTTGTCTTAATCGTCGTGGGACACTTTGTACATTCTTTCACTTTAGGAGAATATGCTATTCCAAATTATTTACGATGCATTAAAAATATTCAGACAGTACTCAATCAATTTTTTGATTAAGTTCCTTAGTTCAGCCATATTCTGTCTGGATTTATCCGGGTATAGTTTTCGAAAGCCATTTGAATATTGTTGCATAGTATTTAGCAGATTATATTTTTTTTCTTGAATATATGGCAGAATGTATTTATGTATCATAAAGAAACTACCCGTCACTAAGTTGATATAATAGCAGCTTTTATAATTAGCCTGGAAATAGTAGCAATTTTTACAGTGGTAGGTGCTTGAGAATTGATTAATTTATCAATTAATTGATGCCAGAAGTCATGTTAATACACTTTGAAAACGTTATTTTTATACAAAACACTACTCACCATTATAAAAAAAATCTTTGGTACAAGTTGTTTTTGTAGTTACAGATAGCTTAAGCCCTGCTACAAAAAGGTATTCGTATCTAAATGTCACACTTGTCAAACATTTTTTTGCAGTCTCCTACTGTTATTATTTAGCCTGTTTTAAATTTAGTGGAAATATGTGCGCAAAATTATAAATGCTTGGTCCACAAAGATGCATGCTCATATGCAAGCATCCGTCAACTTTTGCTTCCCATGTTCAATAGGCGGGGAAGTATTATATGTCTGCTTTAATTCGTAGTTGAAGCAAAAAAAATGAAACACAAAAAGTACTCTAACGTCGTTCGAAAAAAGCTCTCAATAGTTGGAGAGAGGGGAATTGGACTGAGGATTACGAAAAATCTCAAATCTTTACTAAGCATAGATGGTTTATATTATGATTTTTGCAATATTATTTAGTTTGTGGTTATACAGGGTGTTAATTAAGTATGTTAACAAACTTTAAAACCACGAATAGAACTCCGAAAAATAGAAGGAAAATGTCATATGAACATGGGTCCGGAAATGCTTCCTAAGGGAGCTACGCTCCTTTGCATGGGGCACCCTGAAGACGGTTTTCCCTCGATATTCTTGAAACCATTCATAACAAAATTACGAAATTAGGTACGATGGGTAAACTTGACGCTGAATCTGATTCTGAATTCAGAATTTCATAATTTTAATCAGAGGCGTATCATACGGGAGGAGTTAAGGGTAAAAATAACCCCATTTTCTAAATGGTAATTTTTTTGAAATTTTGATTTTAGAATATTGTATCTCAGATATTTCTACGTAAAAATGGTTTCTTGATACATCTCGATAGGGCTAACCGTTTTCGAGAAAAATGCAAATTATTATTTACAATAGTCTGCATCGATTCAATGTACCAAGAGATCATTTTTACGTAGAAATCTCTGAAATACCATATTCTAAAATCAAAATGTCCAAAAAATTTCCATTTAGAAAATGGGGTTATTTTTACCCTTAACTCCTCCCGTATGATACGCCTCTGATTAAAATTATGATACTCTGAATTTAGAATCAGATTCAGCGTCAAAAGTTTACCCATCGTACCTAATTTCGTAATTTTGTTATGAATGGTTTCGAGAATATCGAGGGAAAACCGTCTTCAGGGTGCCCCATGCAAAGGAGCGTAGCTCCCTTAGGAAGCATTTCCGGACCCATGTTCATATGACATTTTCTTTCTATTTTTCGGAGTACTATTCGTGGTTAAAGTTTGTTAACATACTTAATTAACACCCTGTATATCTAGCAAGGAACGATGTATTTGGGTTTTGATAGTCCCACTGTTTAATTGGCGAATTAATACTATATACGTATTCTATACGTAGATCAGCGATTTTAAATTTATTTCGCCTCGCTTACCCCTTTTTTAAAAGCATAGTAAACTGTCGCTTCCCCTTTGTACAGGGTCAGTCCTAAGTTCATACTTTTTTTTTTACTGTGTTTTCACTGTCAGTGCATTAGTCATTTTGTTCATCGTGGTTAATTTTAAATTGGTAGATTCTAAAAGTGGCATATTATTATGCAACAGCTTTTAGGATTTACCATAACAATGATAAACTGAAACTGACTAGTGCACTGATTGACAGGTGCAGTGCCCGATTGATAAGATAAAAAACCGAGCGAAAAATAAATAGAATAGGTACGTCTTAATATACAAGCCCAGATTTACTTTTTTTGTTTCTGTGTCTCGCTTATTTTTCAGTTTTTGGAAAAAGTTATTTGAAACAGTTGTTTATTTTAATGACTTTTATACACACTTTAAAAAAGTATTAACATAGGACCCACCCTGTAATCAACGATGAACTGAATAAAACAATCACATTTATTAAAAAAATAAGTGTAGTGACAGCAGATATTTGGTATACAAAACAAACATTTGACAGATTGCATAGATAACGTTGATATAGAAGGATATATCAAATTATTTGTACATTGAAAAAAATTATGACATGCATCTTTGTCCAAGACTAGCATCGTTATCATGAATGAACAACAGTTATGTAATTTCACAAGTTAAGGTAAGGTAGATGATATTTCGGATGAATAAAAGTAAGTGTAAATTATATGTATATATTCCGTCAAATATAACATCAATTAATATATTTGATTCAGAGAGCAATAAATGATTTTAATTCAACACTTTGTATAGAGATGCAGCTATAATTTATATTAAGTGGGTAGGGAAAAAGTTTTAATTCAAGAAAAGAAGAAAAAAATGTATATTTTGTGTGTAGTGTGTATGTTTGAAAGCAGGATATACTTGAAATTGTTAAAAACGGACGTTTTTAAAGCATATAGTACATCCCAATGTCTATAAGATTTGCATACAAAATGAAAAGTTTCAAAAAGATGCCTACAATGGCTCACTATTTGTTACAAATAAATAAATAAAATCGAAACTTATGTTTTTTCAACTTTTCACTTGGTAAACAAATGTTATTTGTCAGAAAATATAAATATGTGGTTTAATAGATTTATTTATATTACATCTCAAAAAGCTCCAACAACATTTGTTAGTGATGTATATTTTAAGGTAAAACCAGGTGTAATTATTTCAGTTTTGTGGCTATTTTGAGAAACATGTTCAATTTTGTGTTTAAATAACAAAAGTGTCTGTTTTTAACAATGGAAGTTATTTATCAAAAATAGTGTAAAAGAATTAACTACAGTCATAAGTAATGTGGTTGATAAAATAGTCTCTTATTTGCTTCACTTCAAAATTGAATCTAACTACTTAAATCAAATATCTTACTATTATAGTGACTGTAGTTTAATTCCAAATAACCTAATCTTAGTGATAAATTAACGTTTTTTATGTCATAATTTGGATAATTTTATTGTAATCGCTATTTGTATATATTAGACGTGGATTGAACATTGGCATGATATATGTTGGCTGATGATTGTGAAATTACATAACTGTTAACAGTTCCTGTATTATAAGAAAATGTACATATCTAGTGAATCGTTGGGAATTACGCCATAGTTTATCGAATAATACTACCCTGTCATACCAGAGAGGGGCAATTCGACTAATCGGTGATCCGACCTTAACGCGCCACCTCCAGCACTTTCTCACCGACGTACGGTCGGTGACCTCTCACTTTTCTACCTGTATTCAAACGGAATCTGCTCCTCTGAGCTATCCTCTAGATTCCGCCGCTCATCAAGCCTATTAGATGCACCCGCAAGACTGTTGCATCTCATACCAAGGCGGTCTTCCCCCATACTTCAAGAATTCCCACGTCAAAAAATTTCCCCTACTATAACCTTAAAATACTCTGTTACCTGATACTTTAGACTTAGACTGGCTTGACGTCTATTTGATAGGTATCAGCTGACGAAGCAGTGCATATCAGATTTAATTTTTCAGTAGTGGTCTGAATTGGCAATCCTGCAAGTCAAGACCGTCTTGGTAATATTTTTACTGAATATCTCATTGCCAAAAAATAATTACTATTTTTGTGAACAAGAAATTGATCCAATAGTTAAAAATTTACAGCAAAAATGCTTGACCGAAACAAATACATTTTTTTTCACTCGTCAGTAGCGGTATATGAGCACCAAGTACAGCCCTGTACGTATGCCGTCAAAGCGTGTGTCAAGATTCATTCTGGGGGATTTCTAGTTATCACTAGTATCACTAGCCGAACATCTGTTTGCTGTTGACACGGCTGACAGTCTAGTATAGCTAATAATAACACTGTAGGGTTCATCTGCATGCCTTTATCGCAATATATGGAGGTCGTAGTTTTTTTTTCTAGCTAATCTAGTAACCCTATCTATCTAGGTGATATTTGAGAGAATGTACAAACTAGAACATGAAAATTTGAGGTTCATTACAAATTACTTTGGATATGGCTGTAACCAACGTTGATTGTGGAGGTATCGAATGAAAGAAAGAAAGAGCTTCAGTAATTCTTGAATCTATTATAGTCTGCCTGTGATACCCAAGGACTTCACGGCGACATAGGATGTGTGCCGAGGACTCTTCCTCGTCACAGCATGCACACGTCAGGTCGCTTGCCACTCCCATCACATACAAGTGAAGTTTGAAGGTGTATAGCTTAATTCAGATTCACACGACATTCGACGATACGACGGTGCGAAACTGTTCCTATTGGTTGAAATATTCAAAGTGATGTCAAATCAAAATATTTCAACCAATAGGAACAGTTTCGTCGGATGTCGTATGCATCTGGATTACGCTAAATTCAGATGCACACGACAACCGACATACGACACACGACGAACTGACTCTGTCGTATAATCTAAAATGTATCCATTCACATAAGTCCGAAATTTTCGTACGAAATTTGGTTACAAACTTGGGAAATTTGTATTTTCATAGTTGGTACCTATTAAAGTTAAAGCAAGTCTTTGCCCTGAAGAAATAGGTTCGCGAGCACAATAAATTCTACTGAGCCGTGGACCAATAATTTGAAGCAAAGATTTAAATGCATTACTTGACATTCGCAAATAATTAAAATATTTTTTACTTTCTATTTTTAAAAATGTCTCGAACCCAAATTCTTCGCGTTCTTCCTCTATTCTTCATTTTTATCCATAAGAGGGATAAAAGTAAAATATTTATTGAATTCACAATACGTTGTGCTCGCTTAATTATCAATTTTCAAATACAAATTCATGGAGATTGTCAGCTGTCAAATTTCATACGACATCTGATAAAAAGTTAAAATCATCGGACATACATTTGGCGCCAATTCATTTTGAATATGTTCAACCAATAGGAGCAGTTTCGTACCGTCGGATGTCGTGTGCATCTGAATTAAGCTTTATGGTTCTAATTAGTGATGTCAATATTGTAACTACCCGGTATGAAATACCCGTTACATCACTAAATACTCGGTACTGGGTAAACGCTAAAATAAGTACCCGTTACTTTATTCAGGCACTGCATTAAGTACAAATACCTAGCAGAGCTTTCGATCCAAGCTGTCTCGATCGGTACAGATTATTACCGAATCCCAAAGGAGCGCGTATCCTGTAGTATCCTGTATCGGTACCGGTACCTCTCTGCCGATGGTTTTTACCATCGTCTCCGGTATCGGTATACTCTACAACGCTGACTACTGATTTGCTCTGGAATACCGGTATCGAGTACTGGGTACTTTTTACAATATTACTCGGTAAAGGTAATACAAAAATGTACCTATATTTGACATCACTAGCCGTAATGTCATCCAAGACCTTTATACATTGCAGAAGGAGCCTTAATGTAAACCTATAAGCACCTGGCAGATGGTAATTCGCCTAATAGGCCCCTGAATTTTGTGTTTGGAGAGGCACAAGCTAAAATAGTGGAGGTATCGCTGATTTCAAAATTACAGTAAAAATGGTAATACTAGCTTGACCCTTCATATTTCGAATTCTGAGAAACAAATGACTGAGGTATATTTTCTTGAAAAACTCTTCAAATATCTAATGTATGCGTGTAGAAATGCACAATCTGAAGGCAAAGATATTTAATTTTTAAGCCACTTATTCTGGTACCTCTAAAATCAACCACTGTTCCATCCTTTTACACTGTTAGTACTGTTACATAGCTCAAATCAGTAAAATCCTGAAAATGATTACGGCAAAATGTTTCTACTACCAGCGTCTAATTGATCTAATTGGATAGAATACTGCAGTTGAAGTCTACAAAAATCACGTAAGCTGAAATGATTGCATCAGCGTATAGTGCTTGCAAAAATGCAATTAATGTATCCATTATATTCAACAAACTTATTCATACTGATAAGGTGATAAGTTCAGAGAGACCTTGAATTCAGATACAAAAATCTAATCTGTATATTCGTTTAATCTTGATAGGCTCATAGGCAGGGTTGCTAGATTGAAACTGTAATTTATTTGTTTTCAAAACTAAATGTCTGAATATAGATTTTTTATTAAGCATAAAAACAGTATCGAATACTATCTCAAAATGAAAAAATCATCAAACTATATTTCTTTAATTAGGCACAAAAATACCAGTTTTTTTCTGACATCATGTAAGTGGAATCAATATCGTGAGGATTTTTTGTTTCTATTTGTGAGCAATGCGATTTCTAAAACCACAACCAATCACTAGTATGTATATTTCACTTAATAGCTGTAGAGACTTGTTGATACACGTTTGAATCCTTGCTAAATTTACGTAGTTTTATCAATTTTTTTTTGCTTGTGTGGATTTTTTTCTTACCGCAACATCTATTAACCAGTCTCTACACCATAGAAATTGATAGATTTGATCTGATGTTCAGTATTAGATAGTTTTTATTTATTTATATCAAAGACTTTGTGCAATTTTATTTTAAACTAATTTAGACTGAATTTTCTACTGCACATAAGGTAAAAAATAAGCGACTAAATTTTAAGCAGGTTATTTAGGTAGTAGATGTTTAGTTGTCAATTGTTAGTGAATGTACCATGTCCTTAATGACTGTTTGTTTTGACCACTATTTTAATTTTGTAAATTAATGTATGTTTGGTCATTCAAAACATCAGTTTCAGGGTTTTCCATAGTAAAACTCCCCATTTCTATTTAAATAAATTTATATTTGTAATTGATTTTTTTCACTCAATAACAACTCACACTACAAGGTTGCCAACTGTCCTCTACCAAATATTTTTGAAATGGCTGTTTTATTAGTTTTTGATTTTCCAGTGTAATTCATTGAGATTCAAGAGATGTCATGTCAGTTATTTGTCATATAATTTTCTGATGCAAAAAAGGCAGTAATAATATTTTCATACCTAACGTACTTTTGACAATGTTGAGTAACGAACCTAGGTTTTAGGCCCTAATGGTTGGCAGCCCTGTGCAAACCCTCTGAAGCTACGATTTTGTTGATAGCACAGCATGTGGGTGAAACTACTCAAAGGTAGGTGATGAAGAGTCTTATAATGATATCATACCATTGATTAAAGTATTTAGGGAGTGTTAATCAATGAACATACTTACAAATGCTGCATGGAGTCGAAATATTTATTAATTGTAGCTATATCAGATTTTGGGAAATGATGTGGAGAGGCGTATGCCTACGTCCAATTTTTGAGCGCAACTATAATCACGGAGATACCAAAAGTATTGAGGAGAGAAGCGGTACCATAGTATATCCAATTATACAGTAGCGCAACTCCATAGAAATCATGCAGACAATTTGTCTCCGAAAAACTGGCCTCTCATAACTCCACGTCGGCTTCTCAGCACGAGCCGTGAGTATTGCCGTTTACGTTTTGAACACAGGGTCGGCTTAGCAATAATCGAGTGAAGAAGCGTAATTATTGTGTTACAATAAGTTTAATGGACGCGATATGTCTCGTAAATAGAGTAAATTTTGAGAGCAGTGTGGTAATGTGATATTCTTCATCTAGGTTAGTCAGTTGTCTTTGGAATTCTGAATTACAATTTGTAAGTTATATCAATGCATTCGCATTTATTGTACGTGAAATTTTTTGCACTAATTCTTCTAATTCATCATCATCATGGATTCTTTGCATATAAATGGGGTGTAAACATTTTTTTTAGAAGCAAAACAAGAAATAGTCGGTGTATGAAAGAAAATTGTTAACTCCGAGAAAATAGGTGACTTTATTGTTTGTAGGTAAATTACAAAAATGCGAGATTTATTCAACTTCATTTTATCTTATCTTACATAACCTTAAACATTTAAATAAATATAAAACTTTATAATATCTTATATAATTCAAATATGGGTATATGTAACGACGTATAGCGCCCAAAATAACATTTATGTCTAGTTATCCGACAACCTTTAAATTTATTTTCATCAATCATCATAGAAAAACGTTTGAGGTACGAAAACGTGGTAAACAGCAAAACCGATGAAAGCTTGTTAGGAGTACATAAAAAATAATGATCAATATGTTTATAACAACGATAAAATATACTAAACTGGTCGTTATTCATAAAAAAATTGCAAAACTGTTTTTTATCTAGTTTACCAAGACTACCTTTCCTTCTGTATTTGTATATTACATATGAATATGCATATTGAAGAAAAGAATCCATGTTTATAGAGGAAAATGATATATTTTTGAAACTAGCATGTTGATTCTTTTTATTGTGAACTTTCTATTTGAGCATCCATTAAAATGGACTTCATTTCCTGCTTAAAATTTCATAATGTTGAAATGCATAATCATATTCATTTTGTTATATGTCGTGAAAGATCTTTTGTACGTTGTGGTGCTGTGAGGAAACAGTGAGAAATTATCATTCTGACTTTAGGCTCATAATTAAAGAACGACTTTTCGTAACGTCTAACTCTTCTAAAAAACTGAAAAAAAAACACACAGCTACCCTAATACCCGCCAGACTATGTTAGAGACAAATGGAGCTATGCTATCACACTTTAATATTATTAGGTAATAAAGCAGCATATTAAACATTGGAGGAATCGCATACCTGGCAGCATCTTGAGGAAGCTTAAAAAATTATAGTCATAGTTTTTGGAATCCCGATATCCATATCAGCGTATCACCAAATTCCTTAATCCTGTTCTGTCAAAGACACTACCTTCACTCTCATAGACTGAACACGACTCAGGCGATCGCCGTGCTAAACATCCTGCGAACGATGCGTGGGATGCTATGCGCGAACCACCAAAATTCTGGAGAGTTGCGCTACTGTATGATTGGATATACTGTGGCGATACTCTATCAAATCCATCCCCCATCCCAGACGGTTTCTCCGCCATTGCCACGACTCATATTCTAACTAAACGTCGTTCCCCCAATCGTAAAAAACTTTCTACGCCACTGTCTTGACACAATTGCTGTACGCTAATATGGAATGGAATAGGACTGCCAGATAAAAAGCTCATATACCATTAAACGCAAAACAGCTATCGCTATCCACAGATCATAAAACAAATTTCTGGTCGGTGATATTAACCCATATATGGGTGCATGGTATATAATTAAATCATCAATTGTAAGTGCAGAGTTGTGAAATTGAAATAGAAACTGTACCGTATGACAGATAAAAATACATGTTTTCAGCTTTCTGCAAGTCCAGTTCTATAAGTCAATGACATTCGCATGTGTATTTTGACATACGGAAAACGGTCAGGATATACGTCATTTCCGCGAAGTATAAAAGCAAAATGCCATCGTTTCCCGTGCTCCATTTCGTTTTAGTGCGCGAGTGTGTGGTGTTGTGACGATCTCACAACCCACCTAAACGTGAAATATTAATTTAAAAATACAAAAAAATATAAAAACTAAGTAAAAAACACAAAAAAATCGAAAAAATTTATCAAAACGCTAAGAGAATATTTAAGTGTAAAAATATTGTTTTCGTTTTACCTATGTGTTAAGGTTATATTGAGTTTGTGAGATAGCTAACTGTTAAAATGAATCCTGGGGCCCCGAATTACCCGATGGCGTCTCTGTACGTCGGAGACTTACACTCTGATATTACTGAGGCAATGCTGTTTGAAAAATTTTCGACTGCCGGCCCCGTGCTGTCCATACGTGTCTGTAGGGATTTAATAACTCGACGATCGCTGGGTTATGCCTACGTTAATTTCCAGCAACCTGCTGATGGTAAGTCGTTATTTAATCTGATCAATCATCATCCATATGGCATTTCTTAACACCAATCTAGAACCCTCCTGTCAAAACGTGCCTTGTGATAGAGCATAAAATATACTTTTCCTATTCCTACAAGAACATTCTACTTCATTATATTGCACAAAAAGTTGCCCTTCCAAATGAATAAACGACTTCCAAAGGTTTTAGATAGAAGATATAATGGCCTTGATGTTTCCTCTGGACTAAAGAATGTTGACAATCACTTGTTATTGTGAATGATTCATCCATAAAATTTTTATGCTTGCCATTGCATTATCTGAACTATTCTGTCTTAATGACTTATAGCGTTTCATCCTTTGTTATTGCACATTACAGATCAGTGGGAAAGTCATTATGTTGGAATTCCCATACTGAAATTCACACTTTCATATCTATAACTATAAATTATCTGATACTTTGATTGGCAAGCATATTTTTGTTTTGACTGCACAATACAGTACACTTAGGAAAGGAATTATTTTTAAATTTGTATTTGTTACAGAGAAATGAATATTCGAAGTTTTGTTGTAAAGATAATTGAAACATGTGGGGCCCATCTTACTGAAAGCGAATTTCACTTTCTATTTTGCAGCAAAAAACGGAAAAGGTCATTAAGTAGGCTTATATTGAAGGTCTTTTTAATGTTTTTGTTGACTGTTGACTTCATTATGTACAAATATGATACTTCTGTCATTAAAGTGGTCACACACTATTATTTTGTGGTCAAATTACGGACATTTCAACTGTTTAACAACAATAATTTTTGAGATTCATAGAAGACAAAATTAGTAACCAATTACTTTGTTTTCTGTAGCTGAACGAGCTCTAGACACGATGAACTTTGACTTGATCAAGGGGAGGCCTATCCGTATAATGTGGTCCCAGCGGGATCCATCCTTACGCAAATCTGGAGTAGGAAATGTGTTCATCAAAAACTTGGACCGCTCGATTGACAATAAGGCCATGTATGACACCTTCTCTGCCTTTGGCAACATTTTGAGTTGTAAGGTAGCTCAGGATGAAAATGGAACCAGCAAAGGTTAGTATCAGACCCTTGGACATCTAAAAAACTGAAAATTTTATGAATATCTTAATCTGAAGATATTTAATTTGTATTTCCCAGGTTATGGTTTTGTGCATTTTGAAACTGAGGAAGCTGCGAACAAGTCTATTGAGAAGGTGAATGGCATGTTGTTGAACAACAAGAAAGTCTATGTTGGCAGATTCATTCCTAGGAAGGAAAGGGAAAAGGAACTGGGAGAAAAAGCAAAGTTGTTCACCAACGTTTATGTTAAGAACTTTGGAGAAGAACTTAGTGAGGAGCAATTACAAAATATGTTTGAGAAATTTGGCAAGATCACTAGCCTTAGAATTATGAACAAGGTATGTACATGGGATAATTGAAGATTTATAAGATTGTAACCCTATTTTTTTATTATTACTATTATTGTATCTGTTCCACAGATATTATGAGCAGTTGCTCAAAAGGTTCTTCCTTGGTAGCTTCTGACTCCTACTCTGCCCATTGGGCCCCTAAATTTCGTGAATATGAGACACAGGTCCCATATGGGTGTACTGCAACCCCCAAAAATTCAGTTTCAAAATGAGTTTGTCTTCCACCTGGACAGCAGCACTAAAATCATTATTGTAAAAATGAAATGTTTCCATAATTGTCACTTATACTAATAATTATTTGGTTACAACTGTACAAATAAGTATTATAGAGTTTTAAGAGTATTTATCTTTGCCCAAGGAGGATGGTAAATCCAAGGGATTTGGGTTTGTGGCATTCGAAAGTCCTGAAGCTGCTGAGGCTGCTGTTGAAGCTTTGAATGGAAAAGAGTTGATTGACGGCAAGCCCCTGTATGTTGGACGTGCTCAAAAGAAAGCAGAAAGACAGCAAGAGCTGAAGAGACGATTCGAGGCACTGAAAATGGAGAGACTCAACCGGTACCAAGGTGTTAACCTCTATGTTAAGAACCTTGACGATACTATTGATGATGAAAGACTTCGAAAGGAATTCACACCCTTTGGAACCATCACTTCTGCTAAGGTAAGGCCATCAACATACTCAGTATCTTTAAAGTTATAACACATTCAATTTATGTGCTGATGTTTGTTAACGTTTTTTTTGCAGGTAATGATGGAGGAAGGCAGAAGTAAAGGTTTTGGTTTTGTATGTTTTTCTTCTCCTGAAGAAGCCACAAAAGCAGTGACAGAAATGAATGGGCGCATTGTTGGATCCAAGCCTTTGTATGTTGCTCTTGCTCAACGGAAGGAAGACCGAAAAGCTCATCTTACCTCACAGGTATTTTTTATCAGTTTTCTCTTGTATCTTTGACCTTCCCAAATCTTACTTTTTGATTTGGTAGTCTTATTTTTTCAATCCATGATGTTTTTCTGTTTTAGTACATGCAACGAATGGCAAACATGCGCATGCACCAGATGGGTCAATTTATCCAACCAGGTGCTAGTAGTGGCTACTTTGTTCCTACAATTCCGGCAGCACAGAGATTCTATGGGCCTGCTCAGATGGCACAGATCCGTACTAGCCCTAGATGGCCTGCGCAGGCACCTGTTAGACCAGGCGCTCAGGCGGGAGCTGGTACATACACAGGTATGAATATTTATGTCAAGGATACTTAAAAAATGTAGATTAGCCTTAACCAAAAACCCTAGTTTTGTTTGATCTAGATGTCACTCTTCCGGGCTGTAAAAGTACAGATAGATAGATAGTTTATTTAGTGTGTAGTAATTGCTGGGAATTTTGATGTTTTACTTCCCACACCAATAGGTTCGATATCGCGTAACGCGAAAATTGTTCAATTGAAAAACAGCTCAAACTTTGTTTTTAGACATTTTAGGAGTTTCTGATCATTTTCTACATTTTTTTGGGTGAGGGTGAATTTGAGGTGCTTGAAGGGTGGGAGGTTGTAAATTTGTTGTACTCATAATGGGTTGTCCATTGATCTTTGAATAAAAAACCTAGCAGCATAATACACTTTTTACGTACATCTGAACATTGCCTTGCTTATTATAAGAAACAGAAACAGACAGAAACCACGGGACTTAGAATTTTTGATGTATACATACGAGTATTGTTTTAGATCGTTCTATATTGCGCAACGCGAAAATTACTGAATTGGTTTTAATGAAATTTTGACACAGTATTACTACCGCAGGGAGGATGGAAAATGCGTATGTCTTTGAGAACTAGTGTCAGTGGCGGCGCAGCAATAATAAAAAAACTAAAAATATGAAAACAGCTCAATCTTTGTTTTTAGGCGTTTTACGGGTTCCTGATCATTTTCAATTTTTCCTTTGGGTGGGGTGAAATCGGGGCGGTTGGGGGGGGGGGGGGGGGGTAGTAAAACTGAAAAATTAGTTGTATTCATAATAGTCCGTCTATTCACCTGTCGAAGAAATACCTAGCGGCATATTACACTTTTTTTAGGTCCATCCGAATATTGGCTCGCCTATTACAGAAACCAATTTTGTGATCTGTACATATGAATTTTGCTTTATTTCGGCCTATGTATATTGTGTAAAGCGAAAATTATTGAATTCATGTTAAAAACATTTTGACACAGAATTTATTACAGCTGCGAGAATGGGAAACGACTCTGTTTTTGAAAAACCGTGTCAGTGGCGGCGCAGCAATAATCAAAAAACCAAAAACATAAAATGAGCTCAAACTTCGTTTTTAGACGGGTTGGAGGCTCTTGATCGTTTCGCATCGTCCACTTCAAGCATGCAGAAAAAACTGTGGCGCCCTAGTTCCTAAGGAGAGAGACGCAAGAAACTATTTACGAGGGTTTTTGTGTTGTTGTTGTATTTGCGGGCGGATGGGCGATAATTTAGTTGCAAGGGGATTTTAGACTATAGCATCATGCAATGGGAAATAATAAAATGGTATCATCATTATGTGTGGGAAGTACCGAGTCAATCAACTTGACTCCATTTTTTTTTGATAACCACACAGAATACA
This sequence comes from Callosobruchus maculatus, assembly GCA_951848785.1. Taxonomy (NCBI): domain Eukaryota; kingdom Metazoa; phylum Arthropoda; class Insecta; order Coleoptera; family Chrysomelidae; genus Callosobruchus; species Callosobruchus maculatus. The sequence goes on along the minus strand of CATOUR010000209.1, from coordinate 107,231 downwards.
GAATCCTTTATTTCACAAGAATCTATAAAATTTACAAAGTAAAAACTACAGATATGGTGAAATTGCGTCAATTAAAATGTGTTCTTAGATCTTTTATGTTTGTTTAGAAACAAGATCAATAAATTTATAAATTTCACACACAATGATTAAAACATTTAAAATTAATCACATACCTAAATAGGTACCTAGAAAACATTACACAAACACATTAAAACAAAGAGCATTTACCTAGACAAGTATTTTGACAACATTTCAATTCCTACTGTTCAAGAACTCCTCGGTTGAGTATGGCTCAGTTTCGTTAATTAAATCAAAAATGTTTATTTTAAATGTAGATAAGCTTTTCTCAGTTTTTATATGTTGCGGTAGCGTATTAAAGAATCTCAAACAGGCATATGTTGGTATCTTTTCAGTAAGTGAAAGTCTATGTTTAGGCAATTCATAGTTGAGATTTCTTAGATTATATTTGGATTCATTCAGGTATTTTGTAAACTTGTCACAATTAAATTCTGTCATTCCAGGTATGCCAAACACATACCGCGCAGCGACTCGTCCACCCAACCAATCGGCTGCGATGCGCAGCAACATGAGCATCGCCCGTCCAATCACAGGCACCGGACAACAGCCGGGCACCTTGCAGGGGCGCCCTCTAGGGGCTCAGACGGCCGGCGGCGTGGTAGCGCCACCTGGCGGCAGGGCGGCCAACTTCAAGTACACGGCGAACATGCGCAACCCGCCACAGCCGTTGGGCTTGCAGCCCACAGCCCAGCCGGTGCAACAGGCGGTGCATATCCAGGGTCAGGAACCGCTCACCGCTACAATGTTGGCTGCCGCGCCACCGCAGGAACAGAAGCAGATGCTCGGAGAGAGGCTGTTCCCCCTCATACAGAGGATGTATTCGGATTTGGCAGGTACGACGTTGAGCCTAATATCAGGGGCCAAATTTTTGAGGCTGATGGTGTCAAATACTTAGGTATAATAATTGACAAACATTTAAAATGGGATTTACAAATAAAATTTCTTTCGCGAAAAGTCAGACAACTATTACCTAAATCCAAATTTCTTAGACAATTTCTAAACATACATTGTTTAGAAACAATAGGTGCTTTCCTTTTACATCTGCACTAACTCAGATCACTTAAAAATCACATGGCTCAGCTCAGTTGGAAACCTCAGATGCTCAGATGAGTTAAAGGAACGTGTTTGTGCAGTTAAATATCATTCCTCGAAATTTTATAATATGCTATGGTTCTATAATCTGTCGATCCTTTCCATAACCTATTTTTTTTTTAAGTTTTTCGTAGCTCAACATACACTGTCGACTATCCATACACCACAAAACCCGCTAAAATTCAAACTCGCAAAAAATTCTAACCTCATTTATTGATTTATTTGACATCTAAATGATCTGAGACAACTGATCTACCTTTCGAGCTTGTGCAGATGGGCTTAAGTGGGGGTAAAATATCTCACTTTAGTCTCAGATTCAGAAGACAAAAGGAACGTACATTGAAATGAGTCATGACGTCGCAAGTGAGATTTATCAGATAAATCAGGTAAAAGGAAAGCGCGTATTGTATTATTCTCTTGAGCAGTCCAAGCTAAATTCTGGCATCTTAGGTTGGGGAGGAGTGCATCAAACTCATTTGAAGAGTATCAGTTCCTTGCAAAAATGTGTTTTGAAGGTTATTCATTATAAAGAACCCACTTACCCCTCAAATAATTTATTTAAAGAATCCCAGAAATTTGATATCCGACAACTATACAGCTATAACATATTGAATTTCGTCCACAAACATAAAAATTACATCAACTTCAATAGCCATGAACATAATACACGAACCAAGAATAGGACCTTAAGACCTCCTATATTTAAGTCAATAGGCCAAAAAAGTTTACTATATATATATGTTGCTGCATATACGATTTACTTCCTGCTTCACTGAAATCCATAAAATCTCATATTGTATACAAAAAAAAGTCAAAAAATGGACAATGGACACACCCAGAGATATTTTTTCAAATGTTTTTAAACGATTTTGAACTGACACACAAGTTTTTAATATAGTTAGTATTAGTTTTAATATACGTATTGTAAAATATATGTATGTATTATAACCCACGCACAAGGTCAGCACCTTCTGTGGGTCAAACATTTTATTTGCCCTGTATTGTTGGTGAAAAATTATTATTATTATTCAAATATTATGAATTTTTATGAATCTAAATGCAAAACCTGACAAGTCCACGGAAACAAATTTTAGAGAAGTTAACAAAGACCACATACAGCCTTATTATGGGTGAAACCAATACTAAAACGATAGTATGATAATCTCCCAATGCTTTAGGATGTTAGGTATTAATGCCCAAAAATCTAGGACAAATAGTTTTTTTTTTTTTTTTTGAAATCTGGATCTTATAAATTTGGACACGTCTGGTTTTGCATGTTAGGAACTGTGACATGCCGTGTTTTCAGTGTTATTTTTGTGGAATTGAACCAAAATAAATGAAACCCTTATCACTTTGGCCTTTTACTTCCCACACCGATAGGTGAGGGGAGTATTGTGATCGCGAAAATTTTTGATTCTGAGATAATACGCTTTTTGGGCGTTTCATATTGTCTACCTAACCAAAATCCACGCCACTCATTTCCGTCGGTCTGTTGGTGTTTTGCTAACCTCGTAGTGTCAGTAACATCTGCATGGATTGTGATGAAATTTGGGTAGCAATATGCTGGGGGGTTGTAGTAGGTAAAGCTGCTATAATTTTGAAAATCGGTGCATGGACGGCTAATTAGCAAAAAACAAAAAATTTCAAATATTCCTCAAACTTCGTTTTTAGGCGTTTTAGGTGTTCCTGATCATTTTCTACTTTTTTTTTTTAAATTGAAAAATTTGTTGTATTCGTAATTGACTGTCCGCTGATTTATTCATAATTCAAAAAAGTATTCGCTGCAAAGCTGTTCAAAGGAGTTGTCTCTTTTAAAGAAGATATATTTAAATCATACTACTTACTGCTACGGTAGTGGATAAAGTATGCTTTAATCAATGTATACTACTATAAAAAAATATGCTTTTTTTTGCAGGGAAAATAACTGGTATGTTATTGGAAATCGACAATACAGAACTGCTTCACATGTTGGAACACAACGAATCCCTCAAAAACAAGGTTGAGGAGGCTGTTGCAGTATTGCAGGCCCACCAGGCCAAACAGGCTGCTACTCAGATCACGAAAGATTGAGGTTATACCCTTCATAATATACGCTATTATAAAATATTTAAAAAATATAAAAAATTGCAAATACGTCTTAATGACAAAAAATCCTACATAAAAAACGAAAATTCTTGTCATGATGACTATCTAAATAATCTAAAAATATATCCATTTTGTTCCATAACTGTTTTGCTTCGTACTACATCGATTTACTGTTATGTAAACGTATGGCTATAACATATATTATTTCATATCATACTGTAATTTTTATTCGGACTTTGTTGCGATGTAGCCTTCTTCATTTATACGAAATGTCTAATTTTTATATTGGGTGACACTGCTGTGCAGACTGTTTGAATTTTTTGGTCTACATAGTGGATATTTGGATTAGTTATAACCTACCCTATAAAAAATTTAGTGAAATTTCTTCATGATCCACTCTTGGGTCTAAACACGCAGACTTTCATACTAATAGAAATTTCTGTGTTGATATTTCTTAGACTGTTTATGTCAATTCGACAATTTTTCAATATATTTTTTTATCTAGAGTGCATTGTTCCATCTCAAATTGTTCTGATTGATATAAACAGTTTAACAGAATATTAAAACCCTTAAAAAAATATGCAGGCGCTCCAAAACGTTCTGCTGTACTCTCAGAACTCAGTAAATGTGACTATTTCCATATTATTTTCATCCAACCAGAAAATTAGAATGACACAGCATAAACTTTTCAGTGTAATGCGTAATTTTTTGCTATTGGCGACAGCAACAATATATTTTCTACTGATAAGCTCATGTAATAATTAATATGTAATGATTTTTTTAAGATAATGACTTTTATGTCACTTTAGGTAGTTTTATGGCCAAATTCATTTTTATATAAGTATACTTGTTGTAGTCCTTATGTTTAATTTATTATAATTATATGGTTTGTGGATTTTTATGTTTCCAAAAGGAAATAAAGCTATACGACATATTCGTTGTTTTATTTATACATTTTTTATTACATTAACCAATAGAGGGCTGCAGGTTTAATTTGAGTAAATTGGGGTGCTTTTTGTAGAAGGGAACCAACCCAAAGGAGTTTCATTTGTCGCCAACCGCACGACGGTTGGAAAGAAGCTGTAGGTGGCGCGTTAAGCCAGGGTCACCAATTAGTCTAATTGTATATCAAGGTAGTAGGAATTTTGGCTTCCCTGATATGAAAGCAATACTACAGGCCAGGACTTAATATATTTTAATTAAATAAAACACATTTTTGTGTATAAAGTTTATTGAATGTTCGACAAAAAAAGATAAAGACACCATTATATAAACTAGTGAAATAATTCAATATTTAATGTTCGTTCTAACATTATCCATAATTATATATATACAATATACAAAGAAAATTACGGTACAATCTATACTTGACCAGTGGATAGATAATAAAGATGATAATGGTTTTTGGGGAGCCGCATTATATAAAAAAAAGTGGAAATATGTCGCAATAGCGATAACTCAATAAGATTCTTTAAACAACTGAAGCAAAGTAACACAAAGTACTCCAAGAATGCATCATAAAGATAATTTTATGTATGTTAGCCTGACTCGTCAATAATATTTTATGCATTCACTGGTATAATAAATATCTATCTATCTAACTAGTATTGTGTCCATACTTCCACCTTATCTAAGAGCACATCAGCATCTTGTAAACTATACCGGGTGTCCCAGAATTTCCTTGACACGTGATATTTTCGTAACGAAATACGGTCCAAGCAAGAACTGAGAGGTACTTTTGAAGGTACTATAGGGTCTATCATACCATGCATTCAAAACATTTCTTTTGTACGTCAACCCCTTAAACTCACCCCCAACTTTTTTTTCCAAATAGCACCCTATAGCTTTTCCTATATAAATGAAGTCCTTATTTAAAATCCTGTAATGCCTTTGATTTCGTACAAAAACTAATTTTTTCCGTAAAGTCATCAGCATAAAGTAAATAAAATTAGGATTTGTTTGACGCCAAATATTTTCGTAACAAAAAAATAAAATAAGTAGGTTTTTAAATGTACTGAATTACCTATCATATACCGCTTACAAAAAAAAATCACTCCAACCGGAAAACCCACTCCTATTTATTTTCAAGCTATTAATCCACAATTTTTATCGGAAAAATGCATTTCTTACGTTAATTAAAACGTCATAGTACCTCACCTTTGTGTAATCAAGTAAAGAATTTATTTTTCCAGACAAAATTGTGGATTGAAATTTGAAAGAACAAGCTAGGGGTGGATTCCAGGGGTTTAAGTAAGAAAAAAATGATTCATAAGCAAGGAATGATAGGTCATTCACGACCCTTGAAAAACCTTACTTTTCTTTTTTATCCGTTTTTGTTAACGAAAATATCAGGCGTCAAACAAATTATCACTTCATTTGTCTTATGCTTATGATTTTACGGCAAAAATAAGTTTGCATATAAAATTGAAGGTACCACAAGATTTTAAATAAAATGGGGATATCATTTATGTAGGAAAACCTATGGGGTGCTATTTGAAAAAAAAAGTTGGGGGTGAGTTTTAGGGGTTGACGTAAAAAAAACGTTTTGAATGCATGGTATGGTAGACCCTATAGTACCTTCAAAAGTACCACTCAGTTCTTGCTTGAACCGTTTTTCGTTACGAAAATATCACGTGTCAAGGAAATTCTGGGACACCCGGTATATTACATGGGCGCCAGCAGAGGAGGGGGTCATGCCCCCCCCTGGAGCAGCGAAGATAAAAAACTTGTATAAGCAAAAACCAAATTCGTCGCCCTACCCCTGGTTTGAACACTCAATTAAAGTAAGTCGCCACCCCTGTAAAATTTTCTGGTGGCGCACTTGATATATTAGAATTTGATTGAATTAACAATACATAATAAAGTATAAAAAATTAAAAAAAGTATCACTACATAGCAACAACCTTCGAGATATACAAAGCAGTAAATTTTACGGCACTCTTGTCTTTCCCAGAACCACAGTTATACGTGGTTGAATATTAAACAGCGTCTAGGGTAGTAATGGAATAATTTTTATGTTAATTGTGAAAATTGTAAAGGATTTCCGTACAATGTCACATTATCTATATCTCTACATATTTACTTGTACTGTTGTCGTACTGTAAGTCCATACCATATCTTCAATTTACGTAGAAAATTATCATGAAGAAATCGAAAGAATAGAAAAAAATTAACAAACGAATCCCAGATTATTGGAAAAAAATACCTCACACTTCGCTTAGAAAAGCTGAGACTATTGAATTTCTTACAAAACAAAATATCCCAATTTTACCAGAAATTGAAACAAAAAGTCAGTTATTAGAATTAGTAAAAAGTTACAACTTTGATAAAAAGTATATCGATGATTAAATGACACGAAGTAGTGGGCGTGAAGTTTTAAGACTACTTCACCTTATGTTTGTATTTTTAATAGAATTTAATTCATATAGAAAAAAGTAGTCATCATTTTTTAAGTACAGGACCGAATGAAATGATTATCAACCGAATGATAGCGACTTATCTGAGACTTGTGTTAAATTCCTTTTATTTCCTCATTTTTTCATTTGTATTCTTAAGTCTGAATGGTATTTATTGTATAATGTACAATGTTAATGAATATACAGGGTGTTTCATAAGTTGGGACTTTTTTTCATACGGGGAATAGTACTCGCCAAAATGAGTGTTTTTTCCCAGTAACATAAACGAAATATTTAGAGGAAACGAGATATTGACCATTAAAGAAATCCTCAATTCTAAGTCCGTCCCTGGGCAATAGCTCCCCATGTCATAATTATCACAACAAACAAGGCTGCGCTAGTGGTGCCCGAACTGCCGATGTCGGTAAGAAAAACAGGCAGTTGATCATACCGTCGCGTTGCTGTTGCTACATCTGCCGATCGGACTTTAAAAACAACAACAATGGTGCATGCTTATAACAATAATGAACTGGTGAACATGATTTTAATGTACGGTGAGTGTGGTCAAAATACCGCTGCGGCTTCGCGAGTGTACGCCGATCGTTTCCCTAACCGTACTCACCCTGCACTTCGTCTATTTGTCTAGCTTGCGCAAAGAGCTAGAGACACAGGATGTCTGAATCCACATCATGGTGGTCACGCTGGAAGACCTCGACAACATCGTGTGGTCCAAATTGAAGAAGACATCGCAAATCGTACTTTTACCTGTGAGGCGCCTGCGACAGGACCGTACTTACAACTTCCGTAGCTACCAAATAAAGAGTACTTGCTTGAAATTGTTTTTTTACTGTTTTTCTGCTGACTCACCGTGCATTAGCTTTGCCGTTTCAAGGGCCGTTGCTTCTAAGGAGGAAAGTCCCAACTTTTAGAACACCCTGTATATTAAAAATCTAACAGGCAACCACGTTTGGCTTCCTTCCATTGTATAATACAAGTCCCTGGCCATTAAAGATTAATTTTTTAAGAAATTAGTGCCATAGAATTACTGCCACGCATATCTCGAATGTGCTTACTATAAAAAAGTTTCCTTGAAATCATAAGCAGCTTTTAAATTTTTACAGCTACATCAAATTGAACCCATGATAACACAACAATGCAGAAATGGAGCAAACATTCGTCTCAAGGCTTTTACAAACAACAGATCAATGAGAACTTAGCTGGTAACTTACAATACAAAAAACCTTTTTGAAATGGATATAAGTGGACTCAAAACGCTCCCTAGCAATGAACCATTAGTAGTGAGAATTTTGGGCAGGTAAATACCTGCACCTTGAAAACTCCTACGAAAGCTAAATACAAAGTCAATCTCTAGCTGAACTGGGAGTTTGCAGTCTAATTTTTTTGAGTTAGCGGCGGCGACAAATCACACAACAAACGTTGAAGTTCTAAGTCGAATGGGTAGAGAAAGAGAATTGTTGCCAATAATAAAAAGAAGAAAAACTGCTTATCTGGGTCATATATTTCGAAATTCCAAGTACCAGTTCTTAAAACTTATAATGGAAGGAAAGATAGAAGGAAAACGAGGCATCGGAAGGAAAAAACACTCATGGCTAAAAAACATAAGGGATTGGACAAATCTCGATGCGCACGCATCTTTAGAGCCACACAAGATCGAGAGGAGTATGCCAGAATTGTCGCCAACATCCACTAATTGGATAAGGCACCTTAAGAAGAAGAAGCGGCGGCGAATTAAATAATAAAGTTGATAAAATAATTGTGATCCGTCACATTTTCCCCCATGTAAAGATAAATTTGACCAACACTTTTTGAGGTATGTAAACTCTACTTTTGAGAAACCTTATTTTAAAACATAGGGTTTTGTTAAACTTCCACAAGTCTTCAGGAATCGACTTTGTATTCAACTATCGCTGAAGAAGTATTAGACAAGTCTTCAAGATGTGCTGTCCAAAATGTTCACTCAGCTCTTGGACTACACTGAGACCAGAATTTCAAAACAACCACTATAACCGCTAATACTTATGTTTATGTCTGTGCTTCTTGGGCTCAGGCGAATGGTACCTGGACCTGGACGAGTTCGACCTGGGACTGCTATGACCACTCCTTGGTGATGTCGATCTGCGGGTATGTTTGGAGGATCGAGGTGGGGATGGGGTAGCGATTCTATGTCTCTTAGGGCTGTCGGTAGGGGAATCAGAATCACGTCTACGGGAGGAACGGGGTTGACGAACCCGTGGGGGACTAGGGGGTGTGATGGCTTTACAACGTCGCTTACGGGAGGACGAGGGAGAACGGCTTTTTGACCTAAAATCAATACTTGTCAATTCCAGTGGAAAAACAGCTTCGCTCATTTTTGCAACATGCAGAATTTTGTATAGGCGTATCCATGGCTGACTCTACCCTAGGCCGGAGCCTTAGATGTGGCAACGTGGCTTAGCTGTCAAATAGTGGGCCTATAGTTTCAGAACAATTATTACATTTTATATGTATTAGAGTTCATCTCGGTTAATAAATTAAGAAAAATACTTTTTAGGACTACTACTACTACTAATACCACTTACATCTGATGTCTGGTTCATCGTAGTCAAACACTACAAAATAAAAATAAAAGCAACCTGTTTCCTGCTGCCACTTCCACTTAAATGAACACTCAATCTACTTTGTAAATTGTCACTTGAGCTAGAAAAATTCACTATTAGGTCACTGTGAAGCCATTCTTGCTGGTCTTGATTCCCTTTCACTATCAAATCTTTTCGTATGTATGCCCAGATGAGTTCTATTGACTGTATTTTTCTGTGATATTTGGGAGGTCCAGAAAACATTGTAGGTACCACATTGTGCTTTAAAATAGGTCTTATCCTTTGAAATGTTTGTAAATTATTGTCTGTATTCTTATAAATATAACCAGCCCTTACGAGGAATACATTTCACCCACTTCTGTTTATGTCCTTTATTGGAAGCACAATTGCTAGTGCAACCTGGTACTACACACTTTGCAGGCATCTTTTTATCTTTATAGTTTCGTTTGTGCAGGTAAATAATTAGAAACACATTAAAAATGACCTTCCACTCTTCTTTGTTACTCTGGAAGGTTATGTTGGTATGTCCTTTATTGGAAGCACAATTGCTAGTGCAACCTGGTACTACACACTTTGCAGGCATCTTTTTATCTTTATAGTTTCGTTTGTGCAGGTAAATAATTAAAAACACATTAAATATCACCTTCCAATCTTCTTTTTCACTCTGGAAGATTACACTAATGACTTAACAACAAATAAAAGCTCGGCCCGATATTCAGTGTTGCCATATTTCAATGCTCCGGCCTAGCGAGTAGAATCGGCCATGGCGTATCGCACTAAGGAAAATTTTATGTAAAAATATATCAGAAGCGCCTTAACCACTCATTTTGAACTATTGTTTCATTTAAAAATTCCCTCTATAGTAATAATCGTATCACAATATGGTGAAAAAACCAACCCTTGAAGGGATTCAACTCTCCAGTGACATCTAACGCATCATGGTGAAGCTGTTATTCCATATCAATTTTTTGTAGTGATATTTGCTGTAATATTTACTCAATAACAGTTCTAATATTTTAGCTGGTTCTGTGAATGTATATGAACTGCAATTAAACATAAGGCTAGACAGACATCACATTACCTGTGCCTGGATGTAGAACCACTTGATGAGCTTCGAGCATGTTTTTTGCTTTTTCTAGAAGTACTATAAAAATCAAACATTAAAACTTTAATAATAAAGATGTAAACGCTGATAGAAATGATAGAATAAAATATATGAGGAGGATTAACCAAGGCATAGAAAAGGTACACAGAGCAACATTGTATACAATATGATACTTACACTTCCTTATAGTATGTTTCGTCATCGGAACTGTCTACCACTACCCTCCTCTCACTTCTATCATAATCTCTTTCCTTTTTATGTTTTTCTTTAGAAGATTTCTCACTCTTCTCTTTCTTTTCCTTTTCCGATTTTCTAAGCAACTTTCTTCGATAGTGTTCCACCTGCTGAGGTAAAGTCCAACCACTTTTCAACTGTCGCTGGCCTGATTCGAGCTCATCTTGGTATTGGACAGCTTTCACTTCAATCTCTCTCAGTTTTTGTCGCTTTTCTTCAGTCATGTTCCTAGTTGAATGAACACAAATTATTATTAAGTCACCTGTAAGATCGTCAAACGAGACTGAAACTCAAAACTTGGATCTGTGATCAGCACCCTCAAATTATCCAAAACACGAGATTTCATCTTAATACAAAGTCAAATAAAGGTTTTAGATTTTTTAGGCAAACCTGAAGATTTGCAAGATCTGAAATTTTTGTTTTTTATCAAACGGGACTGAAGCTTAAAACTGCCAACGGATTTGTAATCAGAACCCTCAAACCATTCAATTTTTTTTACATTTTCGTCAAACGAAACTGCGAACGGATTTGTAATCAGCACCCTCAAATTATCCAAAGCACAAGGTTTCATCTTAATAGAAAGCCAAATAAAGATTTTCGATTTTTTAGGTAAACCTGCAGGTCTGAAATTTGAACGAGACTGAAACTCAAAACTGAGATCCTGTAATCTATCAAATATTGGAAAAGGCAGTTTTACCTTGTATCACTATAGTCTACAGAATCATCTCTCTCATTAGCACTGCTTTCCTGACTGGCATCCTGACTGTTCTCTAACATATCCCACTTGCTAGTCGTCATTGCTTGGGCCTCAACCTGATCAGGATCTACTGCCTCCCATTTGGAGGCGATGAATCCTGATAGAGGTGCTTTGGGTTGGCCATCTTCTGCTATCTCTTCACCTACAAATTACCCAACAACATGAACATACCTTTGTACTACAATCAAACAATTTAAAATACAAACAGTCATTGATATTCTGCTTCACACTTCTCTGGAAAACTACAATACACTTTTTACCATCTAAATCTTCTTCTCCAGAGCCACTACTTTCATAATGCATCATTGCAGATCTCAATGCAGAACCATCTAATGGTACCCCATCATCAACATCAGAATCTGGTGCTTCGATAAGAGTACCATCACAGTCATCTTCTTGTTTAGGACTTTCCTTGGGTTCCTTCAATAACCAAATATTAGTAACTAATTGTACAGGTGAAAAAAATTGGAACTTTTCAACACAAATCAATAGTTTTGGACTTTATTTCTTGTTTTTGACATCATTACCTCAGTTTCGATTCCCAAAAAGGTGTTGTGTAGTTTCAACATAAAGTCCTTAGGATAAATGGTGTCTTCCCAAGCTTTTAACGTTCTTAGCACCCTAATTTTGAATCCTTCTGCTTGTAGTCTTCCTTCTAACTTATCATATGTCTGTTTGATCATCTTCAAAATGCCTATTAGCCTGTTTTCAAATCTAAACACAAGAAAAGGAATTATGAATTAAAATAAAAATATTTTAATTTTGATTCATATGCTTGCATGAAACATGATTATGGTGGCAAAATTGAAATATTTGGTAAAAAAGTTCATATGCAACTTTTAGAACTTCTCATATACTTACGCCTTTCTGAAGAAATAGGCTTTGTTCACCTTGACTTGACAATTATGAAGGATATCTGATACGAGGTATAGTCGCGCGATTTTTTTAGTTAACGATGTTGATTCGTTTGACAGGGATTCTGTTATGCACTCTGCTATTTCCTCAGCTGCTTCACTGTGTTCTATGCAGAACACCATTACTTCACCAATTTTATTCTTTTCTGGTGTTAAAGCCCTTATTAAATCTTCCAGTCGGTCACGTTGCCTGAAAAACATTGATCATGATTAACCTGGAACTTACAATGCTGCCAACAAATGCAGTGTCAATGTTGAAAAATTCATGATAAGTGATATTTACGAATGTGAAAGTGAGCCTTTAGAACTATCTTTCATCTCATCTTCTTTGATCAGTTCATCTGGCATTCCGTTGGTGTAACAATTCATGATTGGTGGTTTCCAAATAGAACCATCTGGAAAAAAATATGCATTTATAAATGTCAGGAATCTTTAAGGCAACAAACTTACTTTTGAACATTCTGAACTCCTTTGTATTCCATTCTTTCTGCGAATCCCCATGTAAAATTGAGTACACCTTCCATCTATAGTAAATGTGTGTGGGACTTTGGTTTTCAAATAGAAATCTAAACTGAGGATTATTTATTTCTCTATTCATAATCATGGCTTCGAACATCGGTCCTTCTCTGACAACAAATTCTACCATTCTGTGCACAAGCATGATCAAATTCCTGTCCTGGGGAATGACAACTTTTACAACAGCTCTTGATAGTATCTCGTTCAGTTCTTCTTGCGATTTTGGAAGGACATCTTTGTCCCTCGCCATTGGTTGAGCATTGAAAGGCAAACCAGACGGTGGTGGAGGCTAAAAATTGTTATGAAATGTCATCATGCTCTACATAAATATAAATTCCCATAAATTTGATTACTTAGAATATGTTTACCTGAGCAAGATCAAGAAGTACAGGAGGAATGTAGATTGGGTGTGGCGGGATAATAACAGATTTACCCCAGCCTAGTTTCATGTCATATCCTAAAATATCTTTTCCATTTAGTGCTTTTAAGGCTCTTTCTCCATCTTTTCGTGCCATGTAAGCTACAAAGCCACAATTTCTACCTCTGGCTTTTTCTTCATCTGATCTGGGCCACATGATTTTTATACTCGCTAAAGGGCCAAATCTCCCAAATATCTCCATCAACTGCTGTTCTGTGATCTGTTAAACCATGCTGAATTATTTTTTTAATACAAACGAACAGAGTCTTTGTTTAAATTGCTGACAAAAGTTGATATAGTAATATTGGACATTTGATTTAGATAACATATGCATATGCAAGTTCAGCAATAAAAAATAACTTCCAGAATTAAAGGTTATCAATGGACAGTTAAGAATCATAAACCTAGATTTACCAAAATTATCTGATGAGCATTTGCACTGATTTACTTAATTCTAATTCTTAAAAAATGCCTGATTTTAAGATTCACAGATCACTTTAAATTTTGACAACTATTAGATTGTGCTGGTCACACTGTAGATTTATATAAAATTTAGTAATTATTGCAGTACATGCAAATATTGTCTGTAAATTGTCATTCTTGTCAATTGTGTGTAGTTTTATGCTTTGTAGAGTTTATAATGCTTCTCTGCTTTGATATACATTGCAACACTAAGATCAAAATTGCAGTCAAAACAAAAAGCACTTTTTTATCAAATAAGGCAGAAGAGGTTAAAGGCAAGGTAGGAAAAAAAACAAAAATACATAGTTATCACCTTAGAATTCTCCTAGGACAAAGTACAATATCTTCAGTTTACTTTTTTATCATCTTATTTTTGGTAAGAAATTCAGTGCAATACAATTATCTAGTGCAAATGGCCAAGCGAGATAAATACTTACTTTCGGATTAAGATTTCCTAAGTATAAATTTGTAGTAGTTGGATCTCCATTATCAAATGACCCTATATCACCTGTCCTCATGAAAAGGTCTAGTTCACTCTCTATGGGTGTCCGAACTGTACCCTTATATTTGTGTCGTTCTTCCCTTTCTTCCTGAATCCTAATATAAAGAATAATTATTTTTCCTAAAGACATACTTGAAATAGATAGCATTGGGCTGACAATATATCCAAATAACATTTGAGAGTGTAAACAGAGTGTGTAGTGTTAACATGAAGACCACCACAATAGGTCAACAAATTCAAATAGTTTGCAATAGGTAGATAAGGCAGACCTTATTGGTCAACTTGCAATCAATACTTCATGTCAGTTGCTGAATATGTAAAATAACTTATGTTCTATAAACTAAGAAAAAATGAAGAAGATTTGCTGCACAGGTTGACAAATCAAAAGAAATGTATATTATAACTTACTGCCTCAATTCTTCCATAAAAGTTTCAAGATTACTTTTAGCCTGAGACTTTTTCTTCCCTAGTCTCTCCGGCTTTTTGTCATTTGCAAGTAATTTTGCATACTGATATGCTCTTTCTGCTGACGAATATGTTTCAATAGTTGGTGCAATCCTTGAAGTGGGTTTGTATAACTTCCCTTTATCTTTAGTATCCTCCTCTGTAAAACAAATAGTAATAGAAATGTGTAAATTGTTTAATAATGTTTCACTTACTCCTGGCACCTGCATCGTATGTACCAGCTTTTACCCAAACTTTAGAACTTCCATTGATTGGAGCCTCCTGGAATGTTTCCACAAACTCTTGAAACACCTGAAAGTACGAGGTTTGAAAAATAATTCCAATAATGAACTGGTATAACTTGTTACATGTGCAGCAGCTTTTTCTTCTTCCCTTTTTCTCTGCTCTTCTAGTTCTTTCTTCGATAGAATTCGTTTGCCCATTGTGCCAATAGAAAATGCCTTTAGCTTTTGTTCAGGTATATTCTGAAAGAAATAAAATGTTACAACTGCATCTCCTAACACTGAACAAAGCATGCAACCTGACTAAATCGATACAAACCCTGCTGCTTTTTCCTTTGTATGTGTTTCATTTCCCGCCACCGTTCACATAAAATATATTGAACACTGGAACTACTACTGTAGGTCTGCAAGCCAAATATTACACACATATTACCTACCTTTACTTTTTCGGATGACATTTCTAACCACGCTGTAAAAGAACTACCGTAAGTTCAGTAAAATTATATATACAAACTATAAAGCCCTAACTTATTAAATATCACAAAATAGGTTCAATATTATTATTATTATTATACATTTGTTTGATGCTCGCTATTTTGCCGTTTTCCACAATCACAAGTTATTTTCCATTTTTAATGTCAATAGTAGAGGTGTGTCGGTATTTGAGTAACGTTGATTTGGAACTGTATTTTTAAGTAACTCTTTATGCCGCTCCAGAACGAATGTGTCACGCGCTCCTTTGGAGCGTATGAACGAACAGTGCCGGCCACAGACCACTTGGTGCCGGCAACGAGTTCACGAAGTCGCAACGTCGCCGTCGTGTGACGGGTACCGCGGACTGTATCGTGGTTTGAGTTTGGAGTAGGTGGGCGTGCACAGTATCAGGTATAGCTGATTGCTGACTCATGATTCGGGCTTCTCGCACTATACTTATCGTGGTTGTAGCGGATGAGCGCTGCGCGGTACATGGTACGCGCTCTGTTGGAGCGTATGGCAGCTGTATTTGTATGCATAGATAATAGAGGTATTATAAAGTAGTTGCTTAGACTGAAAATAGAGGCTTATTTTTCTTGAGAATGTTCTAATTTGTAAGTCTTGAGAATCTCAAAAAGTTACAAATTAAATGGTTTTTGCTTGATTCTTCCAACTTGGACTTACCGTTACACTGATTAAGTGTTAACCAGTTCATGGTACTTTTCTTCTTGATATTTTACTAGCAGGTCATCCTTAAATTAATCCTTATATCAAAACTCTTGAATTTAGGGAGAAACCTCCCAAGTAAGTGACACCGCATTCCAAAAAATGCAACGAAGCTATACGGCAGGCAACGCTCCAATGTAACGGTATTTTGGAGCGGTAGCCGTTGTAACGTTCCAGACGTGGAACCGTTATTCTCATCACTAGTCAATAGTAAATGTCATATATGTCATCTGTTAGATCACCATACATCGCAGATCGAAGAAAGGTCCTGATAGGTGTGAATATAAAAATATCAGTATTACGTCATTGCCGTTTCCATATTGCAGGTTTTGTATTAAATATCTAATATTGGAAGTGGGGTACATTTAGGCGAAACAGTTCTATATATCTATAATTACTACGTTATTTAATATTTTACGAAACGGGTTGAATAGTATACTTTCAAAATGAGGTCACTAAGATCCGAATACCACAGGCAGCATACCAACACATCTATCGAAGTAGAATTGGGGACTGGGCTGCCATCTGCCAATTCAAAGTATTCGTACACCTCCTCGCTCTTCTGCTATCCTAATAACAAGATCTGAAAATCTGAGCGGCTACATTCAACTTTTTAAAAATCAAGCAGGACAATTTATAAATAACACTATTTTCTAAATGGTAATTTTTTGACATTTTGATTTTAGAATGTGGTATTTCAGAGATTTCTACGTAAAAATGGTCTCTTGGTATATCTCGATAGGGCTAACCGTTTTCGAGAAAAATGCAAATTATTGAATACAATAGCCTGCATCGATTCAATAATTTGCATTTTTCTCGAAAACGGTTAGCCCTATCGAGATGTACCCAGAGACAATTTTTACGTAGAAATCTCTGAAATACCATATTCTAAAATCAAAATGTCAAAAAATTACCATTTGGAAAATGGGGTTATTTTTACCCTCAACTCCTCCCGTATGATATGCCTCTGATTAAAATGATGAAATTCTGAATTCAGAATCAGATTCAGCGTCAAAAGTTTGGCCATCGTACCTAATTTCGTAATTTTGTTGTGAATGGTTTCGAGAATATCGAGGGAAAACCGTGTTCAGGGTGCCCCATGCAAAGGAGCGTAGCTCCCTTGGGAAGCATTTCCAGACCCATGTTCATATGACATTTTCTTTTTATTTTTCGGAGTACTATTCGTGGTTAAAGTTTGTTAACATACTTAATTAACACCCTGTATATTGTATCTTCACCTTATTTTTATTTTTATTATAATAATTTAACGGCATTTTCTACAATAAAACTGGAGTTCTTTGCACTTGTAAACAATGCGATGCTTTTTACCTCGACAAAATGTCAAAATAACACAAAAAATTACGGCATTCAACTGTTCTTCGATCGTCTTGGCTATAGTGGATTGAGGTTTGATTTTATAAACTTTGAAGCTAAATATTTTAAAAACTTTTCATAATAAGAATAAGGTGAATGAACTCTAAATTATTGAAAACAAGAGAAAATATATTTCGTTCCGTGATATAATACAGAGGGTGTCCTATTAAAAAAAAATATAACTTTACACGAAAAAAACGATTTTTCATTATTTTGTCTCACTTAAAGAGAATGGAACCCACAGCATAATAAACAACCAGCACAATATCTCTGAGGATTTCCTATATAAAAATGGTTCCCACAAAATTTGACCTTTATTTTTTAGCCAAATCGGCGCGTTTGGTTCGTACAGAGAATTTTGTGCAATTTAATACACCCCTCAATAATTATATAATTATTTTCGATACAGACAGCTCTACAAAAGTATCGATACCAGCTTGGAATCGCTCAAAAAGTATCTAAGATAAAAATACTCGATATTAGTGCAGAAGTACAAGTATCGAAGTATCGTTAGCATCCCTACAAAAAAAATCAACCAAAAGTGGGGACGCGCGTGTATTTGCCGCCAACCTGAGTTATTGTGCTGGTTGTTTACTATGGTGTGATGGAACTATGAAAGCCTTGACCAGAAACAATGTGGGAGATGGACGACGGGCCTTTAAGGGTCCTGGATACACACATTTATACATACGTATTTGCCATGTAAAACACGGACTCACAATTTCTCGCATAACTCACTCTGTTTTCAAACTACATATATAATATTTCAGAAGGTGATAGTTAAGGCCTTAATGAATGACAACTATTTTCGATTTTCTCAAAAAAGTTTTTTAATGTGCAAAAAAACTCGCATTCCAAAATCATACATTCTATAAATGCCTGTAATTTAGCAACCAAACACGATATCAAAAAAAGGCTAAATACTTGCACAATTCAATTTTCAATTTCAATTTCAATTTATTCATTTCATTTGGAGTAGAGTGTAGGAAGTCATACATAACAAACTTAGAAAATTAAATTTATGTAATTATAATAACTACAAATTAAAATATTGTATCACCCTTAAACCAGTATGTTATGCCTAACGTACAAGTCACTACTAATACTTCTATATTAAATGACAATGTCTAGCAGAGACACAGCGTCATAGGCAAAGTTTTCTTCTTCAATTTGCTCTTTGAGTCATTACTGTAAGTTTAAAGGTAACGTCAGGAGCTTGGAAATGCGAAATTCATTTTTATGGTGACCTTTGGACCTTTTGACCTTACCTTTGGATTTTTGGACTTATCTCCCCTCATTTCAGACACACACACTGGAGAAAGGGAACAGGCGGCCACGCCTCCTCGCTAACACGGCAATACGTATTTTCTTGGATTCTCAATTTCGCGCGCTATACTCTAGACCCTTAATTGCTCCCAGTGCGATGTGCCAGATCACGAGAGTGTTGATGACTGGATTCATAAAATCAATATTTTAGTGTTCATTGAAGCAATCAAGCAATCCATACCTAAATCCAGCCAAGTGCGTTTTGCGAGGCTCAATTTGAATTTATGACACCTGGTTTTGTCATATTTAGGCTCTGTATTCAAAAATAACCCGTTTTTATCTCAAATAGGATTTATGTTATCACTAATAAGCTTTATACATCATAACAATATGATATTTCTAACGAAATACATAATACAATGAAAATAAATCGAAATTTTAATATAATTTATAACACGCATACATACATAACCATGATAAAAACAGTAAATTTTTAAACTATTTACAAAAATATAAATAATCGTGTTCACATAAAAATCACCTCCAATTATATAAAGAGCTCATTACTCGCCTCCATTTCAAAATTCGACGTTACAGTATCCACAAGATTTAAAAAAATATAACTCGTGAATCTTGAACTGCTGTTACTGACATCCTCATAGGCTGTTACTTGTTCGGTGACTCTCGAGGAACTGAGGAAGTTTCAGTTCAGCTCAATTTTTCTATATCTACTTATAGCAAAAATGGCGATTTGCGCCTGAATGGTTCCACATAAGTAGAGGATTCTATAAAATAAATTAAAATCGGGGATACCTACTTGTTTAAAAATTTCGAAAAATAATTTTTAACTTGGCAACGCCGCAAACGCGAAAAAAAATATTACAAGGCGAGATAGAGTATTAGTAGATATTTTTATTTAAAATAAAACATACATGGTGTTACATTTAAAAAAAACAAAGTAAAATGACCTTCAAGTTGCCGTGATTTAAAAGTCTGCCAAAAACACCCTGTAGATACAAATTGCTGATAACATCCAAAATAATATCCACTTAATATTCAAGTAACCCGGTGTATAATATTATTGAGAAAAGTTAAAGGAATACATCAATTTGGACGTATTACTTGCGACCTTGCAAATCCGGAAATTAATAGAAAATAAATTATAACTTGGCAACGTCGCAACTGATCCCAAAAATATTTTAGGGTTGAATAGAGATCAATGATGGAAACTAGAAGAATTTAAGAAAAAGTTATAGTTCTATATAAAAAAATCAAGTTGATCACTATCCTACTTTCCCGCAACACCCTGTATATTTCAAAATATTTTTAGAATATGCGTCTCAAGTAACCAAATAACTTTTGTATTTGACATTTTCTTCTATCAGGTATACCTTGCGAGATATCGAAGAATTACACATTAACTGGACACCCTGTAGAATCGCTCAATCCCTTTAGAGAGCTCTTTCACCATATTTAATAATTGTCGGCATGATAACTGAGATCTCTCCCGCCATTTTCGCAAATTATGTATCGGAGCTCAACGAGTACTTCCACCATAAATTGAAAAATATCCCCTTTTAAAAAATGTCGGTATCAGGTATACCTTGCGAGACATCGAAGAATTACACACTAACTGGACTGGATATACTGTCCTGCGTGTAACTTGGCGAGTAATGAGATCCTAACATTGCATTCTATCATAATAGACTCAAGTATGACACAGCATTATTTGATTTTTGATGTATGGATTAGTGTAATTATATCTATTAATTTTTTTTGAAATCACGTACCATTTACGAAAAAGTTGAAAAAAGCAAACCAATAATTTTTTGTGGTCAATATGTTTCGCTATGGTTTCAAATGAGGTGCTTTTTAACTCCTGGGGATTAGACTGCTTTATTGAAGTGTTCCTAGATACTCACAAATAAATAGTATAAAACGTGATAAACTTTATACGTTTTTCCAATCACATTTTTCAAGGCGTTCCACCAAAAAAAATAGTAGATATAGTAGATATATTTGAGGCAAAAATTGCGGTATACTTACTCCGATAAAAATAGTCCAGATTTAGAACTTTAATTCAAGAAGCCGATTTTTACTTCCCACACCGATAGTATCAATATGATATTTACCCATTGGGTAGAGCTTCGGGTATTTACACAAATTTCAATATACCAGGAATTTGCCCAGCAATGATTAAGAATAAAACTAGGTCACAATAAAATCTAGGTTTCACATACTGATTGAGTTTATTTTACTCTCTGTTTATAAATGTAATGCTTCAGTAAAAATATAAAAATTAGAAATACTTGTAGCTTCCATCAAGCGTATGCTGAAAAACTTACTAATTGCACCATCACAATATAATACTAGGGTTTTCGCTAAACAGTTTTCGGATCCTCAAAAATCTAAAATGTCCGGTTAGTGACAGATAGGATATGGAATGAAAATAACTATTTGCGAAAAAGAAATGAAATAACAAATTCGAATAATGAAGTACGAGGGTGGTCCCATAAGTACACGGCCTGACCTAGAGATGGCGCTAGTTGTTCGAAAAAGATCGCTGTATCAGAAAGTTCACAAACTGCAAAGCAAAGCATAATATGTTCCCATCACAGCATAGTAAACAACCAGCACAATAACTCAAGTTGGCGGAAATTACACGCGCATCCCCACTTTTGGATGATTTTTTGTAGGGATGGTAACGGTACTTCGATACTTGTACTTCTGCACTAATATCGATTATTTTTATCTTAGATACTTTTTGAGCGATTCCAGGCTGGTATCGATACTTTTGTAGGTGTATCGGTATATAATTATTGAGGGGTGTAATCAATTGCACAAAATTCTCTGTACGAATCAAACGCGTCTATGAGGCTAAAAAATGTAGAGTTAGTACCGGTATCGATATTTTCATTGTCGCATCTCTACCCAAACTTCACAGCCGTAAAATCATCCATAAACCCTCCCAAGGTCAAATTTTGTGGGAACCATTTTTATATGGGAAATCCTCAGAGATATTATGCTGGTTGTTTACTATGCTGTGTTCCCATTTTGGTGTTTGTGTGGCAGCCATCAATAGTGAATATATTCACTGAATTTATGAAAATGTAAAAAATTGGTCATGGCCTTATGATATAATATTTCTATTTCAATGGCCTGAGCTCATCTAATATAAAAGCTGAACTAGATTCTACTCTATGGATGAGCCTGAGTAAAATATTGGATAGCAGACTCCAGAAATGGTGAATCAAATCCATAAAACGGTACTGGATTGTGCAAAGTTGGAACGAAGAAATCAAGCAATAAACGGCTGCATTTGACCAAATTCCAACCACTGTCCTTAAACGCTGTACCGCCGAGCTTTAGCCCTTCAGACTGCGTGTTTCCCGCCGCATGTAAGATTGGTTACATACAACCCATTCCTAAGAAAGGCAAAAAAACCGATCCCACCAACTACAGACCTATGGCTCTTCTCAGCAAGGGTATTGTGCCAGTCCGGCCCTGACGGCCGAGCCGATTTACGTGAGATCTAGAATTGAGCCGTCCAGAAGCTTTCCAGAACCTACGGTAGCGACGCGCTATGGTTCTCGGCGTTCAGCAGGCATCTATATAAGCAGCAGACAGGCGGCCACAGTTACAGTTAGAGTCAATAGAGTGCAGTGCAGTGGAAAGCAATACCCGAGCAATACGCGACGTTCCAGTGGCGCGCGCGAAAGAAATGAACTGTGACATAAATTAGTGAAGTGTAGGACCAATATAAATTAGTGTAGTGACTGTAGATAAATTAGACTGTTAAGTATTAGGCTAGGCGTAGTGTACATAGTTAGTGAAAATAAATAGTGAAATCCGTACCAAGTGTTTCCTTGCCCAATCGGACTAAAGACTTGTAACAGTATGGAGAACGTCATTAACACACAGCTCCTAAAATACCTGGACAACAATAACATCATAAATGATCGCCAGTATGGCTTCTGTAAGCATAGGTTTACGGGTGACCTCCTAACCTACGTCACTCACTTGTGGAACACAGCAATTGAAAATTATGGCGAATCTCGTGTTGTTGCACCTGACATATCGAAAGCCTTCGACAGAGTGTGGCATGAGGGACTTCTGGTGAAGCTTGCTGCTTATGGACTACCACATGGCCTGCGCCAGTGGCTGAATAACTTTTTGAACGAGCGATCTCTGTTTGTTGTAATCGAAGGCTGTTCATCAGACCTATTTTCAATAAACGCCGGTGTTCCTCAAGGACCTGTCCTATCCCCTACATTGTTTCTGCTGTACATGAATGAGCTGCTGGAAATAACATCCAATCCAATCTACAGCTTCGCAGATGACAGTACATTAGTGTCGTGCATGGAACCAGGCAAGCCACTATCATCCCAGGAGACGGTACGTCGGCGACAGCAGCATGCTTCACAGATCAACGCAGATATCAAAACAATTGTCGAGTAGGGATTAGCAACTAAAGTACAGTTCAACGTACAAAAAACTCAGGCAACAACACTTACAAAGAAGTCTCACGATGACTTACCAACCGTGGAAATGGAGGGTCACCCCATAGTCGAATCACCTTCCGTCAAGCTTTTGGGGATCAACATCAACAATAACATGTCCTGGCACGACCACGTCGTCAGTATTGCTAAAACGGCATCCCAGAAGCTTGGAGTTTTGTTCCGCTGTAGGAAGTTGTATACACCAGAGCAACTGCTGCTGCTCTACAAAGCACAGGCCCGACCATCGCTGGAGTATTGCTCCCAGGTGTGGGGATGCGCTCCGAAGCACTCTCTAAAGCTTCTGGACACTATCCAGAAAAGAGCATTTAGATTAATCGATACGCCTAACCTCACAAAGTACCTCCACAGCCTGGAACATCGAAGGAGGGTGGCTGACCTATCCCTGTTTTACAGATTCTATCACGGAAGATGTTCGAGTGAGCTCTCCCAGGTAATAACACCAAAGGCCGTCCGCACCAGGAACACTAGAGAAGCTCTGCGAGCTCATCCTTACCAGATCGAGGTCCTTACGCCCCGAACCAGTCTCCTCCAGCATTCCTTCTTTTGGAGAACTTCGACGCTGTGGAATCAGCTGCCGGGGAATTTGTTTCCCGACTGCTACAACCCGCAGCGTTTCAAATCCAACGTGAACCGACACTTATCCTCCCGCAGCGCTTCTACAGCGCCACAGGCTTTCAGCCTTTGCGGGAGGCTGACCATAAAAAAAAAACTTCCCGAACCAGTCTCCTCCAGCATTCCTTCTTTTGGAGAGCTTCGACGTGTTGGAATGAGCTGCCGGGAATTTGTTTCCCGATGGATACAACCTGCAGTGCTTCAAATCTAACGTGATCATAAAAAAAACTTGAAAAATTAGCTCAATGGTCAAGATTTAGCTCCGATGAAACAGTGATATCGGCAGTAAATAACTATTTTGAGGAGCAGGCCTAGTGTTATTATAAAAACGATATCAGACTTACTAAGTTACACCGCGCGGAAAAGTGTATAGAGCTAAAAGAAGATTATGCTGAAAATATATATATTTTTCGAAAATGTTTGTTTTCTTAGTTCGGTCGGGCACTTCTGGGACCAACCCTCGTACATACTAATAGTCTGGACAATTTAGGTAAAATAACTTGAATAGTTGCATTTATCATCAATTCATCATAGTAAGTATATTACACATATTTATATACAAGTAAGCATACACGAGTTTGTGAGAATCCAAAAACATCCAATTTTTCTAACGATGAACTTGTAACACCAAGATGAATAACAAATTTGATACAGTTATTCACAAAACTGGGCGAAGCAACAACAAGCTGCAGACTAGTGATGATCATGAGTCGCGATTTTGTAGTCACAAATTAGATCGCGATTTTCTAATCACTGCGATTGTAACCTGCGATTGGGATTTTGATTCTACTAGTCACTAGTGACACGATACGAACTCATACGATTATTAAAAAAAAGGGTTAACAGATATGAGAGGCC
The DNA here is from genome assembly GCA_951848785.1 of Callosobruchus maculatus. Classification (NCBI taxonomy): domain Eukaryota; kingdom Metazoa; phylum Arthropoda; class Insecta; order Coleoptera; family Chrysomelidae; genus Callosobruchus; species Callosobruchus maculatus. Next base: position 82,560 of record CATOUR010000209.1, on the reverse strand, counting down.
GAGTGCCCTAGTGCCAGTCCATTTTTCGAGGCTTCAACAGAACAAATAAGACCTTAATACATTTATACAGGGTTATTCAGCTTATTCGACACGGAGCATTATGGCTAAAGTATTTGATAAAAAAGAAAATAATAATTCCGGATGGATAGAGACCCATAAGGGCTACATTTTAAAAATATTTTCATGTTATACAGGGTGACCCAAAAACACGAAATGTATCGAAGTTATGTTTTTTTTAAATGGAGCATATTATTGCATATTCGGATTCCTTGGTGAATTCTAGTGTGACTTTATGTATCATACATGGGACTTAGAGCGAACAGTTTAGGTGTAAATCACCATTTTCGGTATAAGTAGATATCAGGAAAAAATTGAATATCGCAGAGATTATAAAATTTGGAAGGCTGTGACTTTGCCGTATTACTAAGCATAAAATGCATCAGCTTTGATGAGACTGTCAAATTTAAATTACGTTTATGCTTGTCGAAATCGGTTGATTAATTAAGGAAACTTCGATCAGCGATAACTTGATTTTTTCAAACGGGAATGCCTAATTTTTTTATACAGTTAAACGTAGAATTTGATAACCTTTCTAATGATATCAGGTTGTGAATACCAATCTCTGGTAGTTTTCGTTTGATTTTAAATTTTCAAACAAACATACATTGCAGTAGCTAGTAGGCCGTGAAAAAATCCATTTCTGCCATACTCCAGCTTCTCTTTGACCAAAGATATGTTACCGCCGTTGTTTCTGGTTAGGCTTTGTTTGTTGCGAGTAATTTTTATAATCTTGTCCCTTTAGTCTAGTTTGTGTGTATTTTTCTGCTAAGTTAGTTGTTTTCCTCTACCTGAACAGATTTTCACAAACAACACAACACACAACAGAACAGAAAAACGCCGATTTTTTTGAAAATTTAAAATTAAATGAAAACTACCAGAGATTGATATTCACAACCTTATATCATTAGACATGTTATCAAATTCTACGTTTAACCGTATAAAAAAAATAGGCATTCCCATTTGAAAAAATCAAGTTAGCGCTGATCGAAGTTTCCTTAATTAATCGACCGATTTCTCCCAGCATAAACGTAACTTAAATTTGACAGTCTCATCAAAACTGACGCATTTTATGCTTAGTAATACAGCAAAGTCACAGCCTTCCAAATTTTATAATCTCTGCGATATTCAAATTTTTCCTGATATCTACTTAAACCGAAAATGGTGGTTTACACCTAACCGGTTCGCTTTAAGTCCCATGTATGATACATAAAGTCACACTAGAATTCACCAAGGAATCTGAATATGCAATAATATACGGGGTGTTCCATTTAAAAAAACATAACTGAGATAAATTTCGTGTTTTTGGGACACCCAGTATAACATGAAAATATTTTTAAAATGTAGCCTTTATGGGTCTCTATCCATCCGAAACTATTATTTTCTTTTTTATCAAATACTTTAGCCATAATGCTCCGTGTCGAATAACGTGAATAACCCTGTATACTAGAATTAGCAGTTTTTGGAGCAAAACCTCAAAATATTAGTATCGCAACTTGTTATAGGATCATCTAGTTCCATCAATAATCTTATCAAAGAACATTATGCATCAAAATAAGTCACCTAGTGTTTGGCAATTATTGTAAACTTTGTTCAATCATAAACGTTAACAAATTTCCCATCTCTATTTAAAAAATCCGGCCACACCAGTAGAAGTATACAGTTTAGAAGGAATATTAGTAAAAATGGTCAAGTAGTTCAAAACACACACAAAACGCTTTTGCCTATAACCAAGAATGAAAGTTGATTGTAATAAAAATAAAGCAATTAATGAAAAAGCTTGTTTTCACCACCTTTCAACGAAAAGGGAACAGTGATCTCTATATAAACATGTGGTTTGTTCATGTTTTACATTATTAATATTTCATGATTTCTACGCAAGCATTAAAGGTTTTTTGCCACACTTGAAGAAGAAAAAAAGTGCTTTTGTCACAAATCGATGCCATCGAATTGCCCGAAGCACAAATAAAAAACAGATTTTATTTCCAACTAAATGCGAGTGGATACCAGTTTTGCAATAGAAATAGGAAAATTGCAACTTCATTTACTGAACAAACACTACACATAACAACTCTATAAAAGTGTTAACTACTTATCTTTGTACACTTACATTTTTGTAGGAATTATTCGTCACTACCACACGAATATGCTGAAAATCTGATTCGTTATGTTCCTATATATACATGCTAACAATTCTTAGTCAAATAAAAATGGCAGAGACTTAGAACTTTAATTCAAGGGACTGTTGGTATAGCACTATGGAGCAATGCAAGCATATTAGAAAACTCAGTGTTATCGAACCAAAAGGAGATTAGACGAAATAAATAAAACTTAAAACAGCGATAGTGTCAAAGGTTTTCATTAAACCTCTTTCATCAAAGCACTGAATGCTTGGAAAATAACGTCGGGACTGGTCCTGGAGTGCAGGAGGGCTCTTGACGACATCTCAGCTAAACACAAGAAATCACTGATGTGGATACCTGGGCCCGCTGGGGTAAAGGGTAACGAAATGGCGGATCATCTGGCCAGGATGGGATCCGGCAACAGTTTTGTGGGCCCGGAACCAGCCTTAGGACTATCTGCAAACTTGATTAGGAAAACAACTGGAGAGTGGATCCAGAATCAACACTCTCTGAGATGGAACAACATCTCTGGTCATCTCCGTCAAGCTCGGGAACTATTAGCAAGGCCTGCAGAGAGAATAGTACGATTTTGTCTCTCTCTGGATAGGAGTAACTTAAGATTGTTAGTAGGCCTACTAACGGGTCACAACACATTCAGGCGTCACTTGTTCGTGATGAGGGTGGTCAACGACCCAACGTGCACGTGGTGTGGTGAAGAAGAAGAATCCTCGGCACACATCTTGTGTCGCTGTGAAACCCTGGGTTATCACAGGCAGACTATGCTGGGCTCAAGAACCTTGGAACCAATAGATATAAAACGGATAGGACCTAAGAATGTACTTGCCTTTGCCAAAAGGGCAGGTCTTAGGAACTAGCGCGGATAGAGGCGCAAAAGGGCACATCGTGTGGCCTATGCACCAGCCACATTCCGTGCTGGATAGCCTCTGGTCCTTATTCATTCATTCAAACCTCTTTCAAATAAATTTTGATATGAAAAAATATTTCCTATAGCAACCTCCAGTTCCGGCACTATTTCTTTCCATTCACTGGCCATGGAGACCCTCCTAAGCTTAACCCCTCTACACATTGAGGTAGACAGAGGTGCCAGAATAGTCGCCTACAGATTGCTATCAACTGGCAGACAGGATAAAAAGGAACTAAGACCAGACACAACGGGTATCATGGGTGAAATTACAAATCACCACATACTCGGAATGGTTGTGGTCTCTATGGTTGCTCAAGCTCATACGGAGAGATCCTACAACGTCCTTTTCCCACCACTGAGCTCCAAACGGGTCGAATCAGGACTCGTATGGAATTGTATACATCTCCTCAACGAACTTGGAACAAAGTAACTTTGGTTTGGGTTCCAGGTCATAGCGGAGTGGAAGGCAACAAGACTTACAAAGAAGTCTCACGATGGCTTACCAACCGTGGAAATGGAGGGCCACCCCATAGTCAAATCATCTTCCGTCAAGCTATTGGGGATCAACATCAATAATAACATGTCCTGGCACGACCACGTCGTCAGTATTGCTAAAACGGACTCCCAGAAGCTTGAACTTTTGTTCCGCTGTAGGAAGTTGTATACACCAGAGCAACTGCTGCTGCTCTACAAGGCACAGTTCCGACCATCGCTGGAGTATTGCTCCCATGTGTGGGGATGCACTCCGAAGCACTCTCTAAAGCTTCTGGACACTATCCAGAAAAGAGCGATTGGTCTAATCGATACGCCTAACCTCACAAAGGACCTCCACAGCCTGGAACATCGAAGGAGGGTGGCTGATCTATCCCTGTTTTACAGATTCTATCACGGAAGATGTTCGAGTGAGCTCTCCTAGATAATAACACCAAAGGCCGTCCGAACCAGGAACACTAGAGAAGCTCTGCGAGCTCATCCTTACCAGGTCGAGGTCCTTACTCCCCGAACCAGTCTCCTCCAGCATTCCTTCTTTTGGAGAACTTCGACGCTGTGGAATCAGCTGCCGGGGAATTTGTTTCCCGACGACTACAACCTGCAGCGTTTCAAATCTAACGTGAACCGACACTTAACCTCTCGCAGCGCTTCTACAGCGCCATAGGCTTTCAGCCTTTGCGGGAGGCTGACCATAAAAAAAATCTATTTTTCAAGTGTTATCAATTTTGTTTCACCTCTTTTGGTCTGAAATATAGGGCACTATTTTTTCTAACCTAGTTAAAGCATTACCTCCATAGTACGATATCAAAAAATCAGCCTCTTCAATGAAAGTTCTGATTCTCGAAAATTTTTATTGGACTATTTGGAACACTTAGAAAAATATATAAAAATAAATATCTACAGCACATAAAGCACAAACTTATAATAATACCCTGGAATGATCTCACTTCACTGTGTTCGGCACAAAAAATACCAAGCAAAAGAACTAAACAAAATAAACGTGTCCTCAGTTATAGTAATGTTCATCGTCATACCCATGTTCATGTAGCAAACCTTCTCTGTCTTCCTCCATTGTCCTTTGAGGAAAGGCTAAGCCATCACCCAAACTAATAAAAGATTTCTTTAGTTCCACTTAAAATATCAATAGCTTCATCTTCTTCAATTTTTCTCAATATTTTGAAGTAGATCCAGGAATCTGAACGTTATTTACGCGCGTCTCGTATTAGGCTATTTCAAGGCATAGTATGCATATCCTTGGAACTGATATTTTCGTAACAAAAAAAAGTTCAAACGAATACTGTGTGGTATTTTTAAAAGCACTATAGGGTCTATCATACCACAGTATTATCCATATAGGTACTGTGTAAGGCTTTCGCGGCCATCGTCCAATGAATTTGTGGTTCTTGGGTTTTTAGGCCGGCGTCGTTTAGCGTTAAAGCTTGACGTTTCGCCACCACGAGTGGATGGCATCTTCAGAAGCTATTTCACTTCGGCGACTTCCAAAATAATGACGGCTGGTGGATCTGCACCTGTATTTATACCTGCTAATGGTGACGTGGCCCAACCAGGTAGCGTTGGTAGCCCCGCCCCTTCGCGATATGGTAGTGTCTTCAGGTCCATTAGGATGGGTACCCATGTCCGGTTGACTTTCTGTTTTTCTTCTTTCCTATTGAAATTATTATGATGTTTTTGTATTTCGATGGCTTCTCTGTGAAGTCTGGCATGGTATGAAGACGTTGCGGGAAGAACTTGAGTTTCTTCAAACTTGATCCCGTGACTTCCCCCCTTAATCGCATGTTCGGCTACCGCTGATTTGTCCGTATGGCCTAGTCAACAGCTAGCCTTATGTTCTGCAATTCTTGTGTTTATAGATCGCTTCGTTGTTCCTATGTATACACTCCCACATGTGCATGGTATGCGATAAACCCCCGGTGTTGTGAGTGGGCCTCTTTTATCCTTCACCGTTCTCAAATATTCCTGTATCTTTCTTGTGGGCTTGTAGATGGTCTTGACGTTTTCCTTTCGTAACATTTATCCTATTCTGTCTGTTATTCCAGGCACATAGGGTAGAAAAGCTTTTGCTATCGGTGTAGGTTCTGGTTTTGCCCTATTTCTTCTAATTGTTCTTGTTATTTCCTTTTCTGTGTAACCATTTGCCTTAAGAGCATTCTTTAGATTTTCCGTTTCAGTTTCGAGTTCTTCTGGTTCTAGCCCGTGCTGACAGCAGTTCTGACAGAACGGGCTAGAAAAGTGTGCCGCAACATCTTCATACCATGCCAGACTTCACAGAGAAGCCATCGAAATACAAAAACATCATAATAATTTCAATAGGAAAGAAGAAAAACAGAAAGTCAACCGGACATAGGTACCCATCCTAATGGACCTGAAGACACTACCATATCGCAAAGGGGCGGGGCTACCAACGCTACCTGGTTGGGCCACATCACCATTAGCAGGTATAAATACAGGTGCAGATCCACCAGCCGTCAGTATTTTGGAAGTCGTCGAAGTGAAATAGCTTCTGAAGATGCCATCCACTCGTGGTGGCGAAACGTCAAGCTTTAACGCTAAACGACGCCGGCCTAAACACCCAAGAACCACAAATTCACAGTATATCCATGTTATACAGGCTACGAGAGTGAAGTTAGTGTCTTTGACAGAACCGAATTAAGGAAATTTTGTGATACGCAGATATGGATACCTGGACGCGTGGAGTCAAATGCTGGGCCACTTTTTATATAATAATATAATATCAAAACTGGATAAATTACGATGACTTTCTATATCCAACGAATACAATCTTTGAGTTTTTTTACACAAAATTAGTATTATCCCGAAACCGAAAATGTATTTTTTTTTTCGAAAGCATCGTATGATAGGTAATTTAGTACCCTTAAAAATCCACGTGGTCTTATTTTTTATCAGTTTTTTTTTTGCAAAAATATGAGGCGTCAAACAAATTAGTATTTCATTAATTTATAATATGCTCATGACTAAACGAAAAAATAATTTTGCGTATAACATCAAAGGTACCACAATATTTTAGATAAAATAGGGACATCATTTATGTAGGAAAACCTAAGGGGTGCTATTTGAGAAAAAAAGGTTGGTGGTGAGTTTTCGGGGATGACGTACAAAAAAATGTTTTGAATGCATAGTGTGATAGACCCTATAATACCTTTTGAATAGTTTTCCGTTACGAAAATATCACATGTCAAGGACATTCTGGAACACCCTGATTTACACTCCTGTTCAAAATTATCGCATCACCTAAAACTCCGGTTATCTTAAGGTAATCAAACAACATTTCGAGATACGGAGATGGATTTTACTGTTTGCTAAATCGAACTATGAATGACAAAAGTAATGCGATTCGAAGTCAACATAAACTTTAGGTGGTGAGATAATTTTGAACAGAAATGAACGCAGCACTACGAAAACATTGGATTGAACAATAGTGACTATTAAACATGTAGACACTGAGTTTATTTTCTCACCATTCTATATTTAGCTACGGTTATACTGGGTGTTCAATTTAAAACCTCCCACCACGGATTTATCGAAAACCACTGATTAAGAAATAATACAGAGACACGGTAAAAGATTTGTTGAGGGGGACAACTTTTTAACCAAAAACTACTTTCCTGCCTTGTACCCTCTGCCCTCCAGAGTCATCCCCTTAGAAATTTTAAATGACAAGCGGTATCGGGTAATTGCTTTACTTTGACGTTTGATTTTTTGAAATCGATCGATAACGCCGCCAACGGTGGTAGGGAGGGGTTTCAGGTATCAGTCGCCTTGCTGTATAATGCCATTTTAGTAGCTATGGAGCAGTGGACCGTAGGGCACCGTATGTTCGCTTATGACGCGTATGTTAAAAATGCTGAGTCGGTCACGGCCGCGCAGCGACTGTTCCGCGTTCATTTTAATCCTGGACGCCACGATATTATTCCAAGCCGCAATACCATTCTCAGATGAGTTAACAGTCTGAAAACAACAGGAATTATTGTGATGCCTGCATGCAGCGTACTGTCATCCGCAAAACTGTGGATTGGGTTTGTAGTGCTAGAGAGTAGATCATTAATGTGAAGCAGGAACAACGTCGGAGCCAATACCGATCCCTGCGGAACCCCGGCATTGATGGTATGGAAAGAAGATGAAAAGCCGTCTACCACGACAAAGATTTCCGACCTGAGAGGAAGTCTGCGAGCCAACCGCAAAGCTTAACAGGGAGCCCATCAGACAGGAGCTTGTTTAGGAGAGCTGCATGCCACAGTTGATCGAATGCATTTGCAATATCGAGAGCAGCGACGTGAGCCTCGCCAAATGACTGGATGAGTTTGCTCCACACATACTAAACTCCATAAATTTTATCTATCCATTGAAAATGAAAATAGTGCAAGAGTTAACCGAAATTTCCTTCGATCGGCGAGTTGAGTTTTGTGAACAAAACAGTAAAATCTACAAGCTGAGACATTGGATACGTCACACTCAAAACAGATACAATTTATATTAGTTAAAAAGACAAAGCAAATACATTCAAATACTGACGCAAGGAGAATAGACAAATACAAAGCAAACAAAAAATAACCTAAAAGATACATAAGATTTTTCTAATTTTCTCGAAAACGAAAGGACCGTTTTTAAGAAATCATTCGTCAAAATAAAGGGCTCCAACATACCTTTGAAACAAGATATCATTCGATACCCCTTGTCATTTAAATTTTTTAGGGGATGACCCTTGTGTCTCGGTGTTTTTTCATTCAGTGGCTTTTAGTGGTTTTCGATAAATCCGTGATGGAAAGTTTTCAAACGAACACCCTGTATATTGAAGCATGTGTTTTGACACATATAATGTTGTTGTTGCTAGGAAAAGGTCCAAAATGGGGACATCAAATTCATTGTAAAACATTCACCCAGTTGGACGCATATATTATAGAATTTGGGGATAAAACATTATAATACATATTAATATTATACTGAGATCCACTCAGATCCCACTACATCTGTGGAAAGACAAAGTAACAAAATTGTTTCTCAATTATTTAATTCTAACCAAATTGATGATATTCAACGGAAAAAATTAATGAGTTATAACTCTATATTGCCAAAATTTTATGCACTTCCTAAAATACATAAGCCTACTCTTTCTGTGAGACCTATTGTTGCTTCAATTGGTTCAGCTACCCAATCTCTGTCATCTTTTGTTACAGATATTCTCACTCGAGCACATAAAAAAAGTGATTATTACATTAAAGACTCTTTTGATGCCTCAGAGCAGTTTAATAGGTTACAACTCCCTGAAAATCATGTTATTGCAAGCTTGGATGTTGTCTCTCTCTTTAGCAATGTTTATTTGGATGCCTGTTTAAGGTCTGTAAGTAAACATTGGTCAGATATCAGTCAATTTTGCAATTTAACTCTTGAATCTTTCCTTAATATTATTAAATTTCTTTTTAATAATAACCATTTCTCTTTTAATAACAAAATTTTTCAACAAACTTTTGGCACTCCTATGGGAGCCAAAATTTCTCCAATCTTAGCAGAATATGTAATGGATGACTTATTGGATTCAGTGATCCAAGTGTTACCTTTCAATCTTTTTTTCTTAAAAAAATATGTAGACGACATTATCGTCTGCTTGCCGTCTGAAGGCTTGGATGTAATAGTGGATATCTTTAATAGCTATGACCCTCACATCCAATTTACGATTGAGAATGAGGACTCCAAACAGTCAGTCCCTTTCCTTGACACAAGGTTTATAAGATCTGAAAATAACATTCTTTTGGTTGACTGGTACAGGAAGCCCAGCAGTTCTGGCAGATTCCTTAATTATATGTCTTACCATAGAATGCAAATCAAGATTAACCTTATAAAACAGATGAAAAACAGGGTCATAAAAATAGCTGATAACTCCTTCCACAATCCAAATCTTCATACTTTGTCTAAATTGTTTATTAATAATGGTTACCCTAAACACTTGGTTAACAGTATCCTTTTCAATTCAGAGAATAATAATTTACCACAAATTGCTAATATTAACCACAACATTGCTAATACAAATAATTTACAAGGTGAAAATTCTCAACCTACCACTCAACCTATCACTATATATGCAAAATTGCCTTTTATCAAAGAATTAACTCCTGGATTGGTCAGGATTTTCAGAAGTGTAAACTGTAAAATTGCTTCAAAACCAGTTCTAACAATTAATAATCTTTTTTCCAAATTAAAGGACAAAGTACCATTGCTTAGCTTAACCAATGTGGTTTATAGCATTCCTTGCAGTACTTGTAACTCAGTATACATTGGTCAAACTTCCAGGTCCCTTAAAGGGAGGCTTACCTCTCATAAAAGTGATGCCAGACTTTACCCTAACAGGTGTACTTTGGCATCACATGCTAATCTTCCCAATCATATCATTGACTACAATTCTGTTAAAGTTTTGGCAAGTGAGTCAAATTTAAAGAAAAGATGTTTCCTTGAAATGGCACATATTTTTCAATGTGACAACTGTATTAATAAAAAAACTGATATCAACAGCCTTAGCATAATTTATTCATATCTTTTGAATTGTGAAAAATTTCGTATTGATAACTCTGTGGAGAATTCATCAATGTAAATGTAATACATATAAAATTTAATTTACACCACATATATTGTGAAACTTTCCCCCCTTTTTTAACAATTTCACATTATCACTAAAATTCTTGCTATAAACGCACATAAATTCCTATTTTTCTACTTTTCGATATATTCATTGCTATCCACGCACATTGCATAATATTATATACATTAAAATTAAAAAAATAAAATATTAAAAAATATTTTATTACATCAGTTCATTCTGTTTGACACTGTATAGTGATAATTTGAATCATCCTATACATAAATCCCCTCCACAAAAATAATTTCAACATAGATTGTGCGCGCATGCGCCATAATTTAGGCAAATGACAATTGACAAATGAACAAAATTTGAATTTCCCTCCACTAACCTATTTCCGCTCAGACACGTTGTGCTTGACCGTTTCGATAGACGTAATTGCCGGCACGAAAAATATTCATTGAACGGCCATTTTACGATTTTATTAAGATTTTAACTTTTAACAGAAAATTGTGTAATGTTTTTCGTAAATTTCTGTGTCTGTATAACGTGCTTCATGCAAGATATGTGTTGTTACTTGCTCTTTTGGCTTGTTTTATAACATCTTCCAGCAACATCCTCACAAACTTTTGTAAGTAAAAACTTTTCATTCTTAATTTTTCTAATGTTGCTGATTGCTAAATTGTCTTTGTAGCCCTGAAGAAGGGATCAAATGATCCCGAAAGCTTGGAAATAGAGTTTTAAGAGTACACTTCGCTGTTTATTTGCCGCTACCCAGCCATCTAGCTTGAGTTTTATTAATATTTCTATATTTGTCGGTAAAAGCTATGTAAATAATTGGATATTGACGAAACTGTTAATTTTACGTTATAATCCGATCAACTCTGCTCTAGTGATGTAGCGAATGTCACATTTTATATATTAATAATATTCAGTTTTATATTTATTAGAATTAAAGATTTAATTTCATTCTTGTTTGCTCTTTTGTAAAATAATTCTATTCATAGATTATTTATTGTAAAAGTATTTATTGATTAATATTTTTAGTTTTGTTCAAGAATATAATTATAACATTAAAACTTCGGTAAAAATTCATAGAATTATTTTTGTTTGTTTATATCGCATTTAGTATATATTTTTTATACTGATAATAATATAATATATAAAATAATAATAGAATAATTTTTATGAAAATTTAATTGTTAAGCTTCATTGCCCAACGTTAAATGAATAAATGATACCAAGTGATAAACAGAAGACTGATGTGATTACGAGATTAAGTTACTTTTTACAAAAGACTCAAAAATGAATAGATATTGTTTTATTAACTATTGCATTAAAAAAAATTATTCGCAAAACATTAGCAGTAATTTCGCGAAAGGGAATATGCAAAAATATGCGAATATTCGTTACATCACTACTGTGCTCAGCTGTTTTTTTAAAACCTAATAAAACTGATATTTACTGATAATGGAAATAAATTGAATTGAATTGAAATTGAAAAATTGAATAGAACGATAAACACAATGGACTGAAAATGAAGAACTGACTCCAAAGAAGGCAAACACCTTTCTATCTGCGGGCAAGATATAGCGGCGACTTTTTTTTTAATGCGCCTGATATAATTTTCCTTGACTATCTTGAGAAAGAGAAAATTATCAACGGTGAGGATTATGCGAATTTATTGTTGCGTTTGGGCTAATAAATTAAACAAAAACGGGCAGATTTTGCTAAAAAGAAGGTTTTGTTTTATGACAATACACCAGCTGACAAATCCGTTAATGCAGTGGCCAAAAATAATTATGGTTTGAATTGCGCACAACACCTTTGAGCGCCATTGAAACACTATTGAATCTTCCTCCTTTGGATCTGGTAATTCAAGGGGAAGCTAGAAAAACTGGGTTCCGTCTCTGGAGCCAGGGTAGCTGGACTTTTATGAATCCAGGCAAAGGACATTCGACGATTCTAGCAGAGTTGCATGAGGATAGTCCTATTTTGATGGCGAGAAGCGATATAGTTTCTCCTACGCATCGCTTCAATCGCAAATTTACGGTGGTGTTTCCGTCAAGGGAAGAGTGGGAGTCTAGGGAAAGACAGCTCATCGAAGGAGGAGGACAGGTCTGGTACCAGACGGTTCACTCGCTAGAGAGGGCTCGGGCTCGGGAGTCTACGGACCCCATACAAGACTTTCACTCCCTCTTGGGGGGCACACCACAGTATTCCAGGCTGAGGTCTATGCGATACTTGCTTGTGTAAATCGTATTCGGCAATTTGACGGGTCTAGGAGGCGGATTACTATCTGCTCTGACAGTCAGGCAGCCATCAAAGCACTGAGTGCTTGGAAAATAACGTCGGGACTGGTCCTGGAGTGAAGGAGGGCTCTTGACGACTTCTCAGCTAAACACAAGGTATCACTGATGTGGGTACCTGGGCACGCTGGGGTAATGGGTAACGACATGGCGGATCATCTGGCTAGGATGGGATCCGGCAACAGTTTTGTGGGCCCGGAACCAGCCTTAGGACTATCTGCAAACTTGATTAGGAAAACAACTGGAGAGTGGATCCAAAATCAACTCTCTGAGATGGAAAAACATGTCTGGTCATCTCCGTCAAGCTCGGGAACTATTAGCAGGGCCTGCAGAGAGAATACGACGATTTTGTCTCTCTCTGGATAGGAGTAACTTGCGATTGCTAGTAGGCCTATTAACGGGTCACAACACCTGCAGGCGTCACTTGTTCGTGATGAGGGTGGTCAACGACCCAACGTACACGTGGTGTGGTGAAGAGGAAGAATCCTCGGCACACATCTTGTGTCGCTGTGAAACCCTGGGTTATCACAGGCAGACTATGCTGGGCTCAAGAACCTTGGAACCAATAGAGATAAAACGGATAGGACCTAAGAATGTACTTGCCTCTGCCAAAAGGGCAGGTCTTAGGAACTAGCGCGGATAGAGGCGCAAAAGGGCCCATCGTGTGGCCTATGCACCAGCCACATTCCGTGCTGGATAGCCTCTGGTCCTTATTCATTCATGCTACATCATGCAACATATGCGCCAAATTTAGCCTCCTCGTTTCATTTTCTAAACTTGTAAAAATGCCTCAGTGGTCAAAGATTTTCCAACGCTGAACAAGTGATGTCGGCAGTTATTGGCTATTTTGAGGTGCAAGACAGTTAATTATTATCATATGAGTATCGAAGTTATTAAGCATCGCTGGGAAAAGTCTATAGAGCTGAAAGAAGATTAAGTTATTCAAAATATATATTATACTTCTGGGGCGATCCACGTCTTACAAGGTCAAGTTACGCACAATGCAGCTTTGCAAATACGTCATTTTCTGGGTTAAGTGCTAACAGTCCCCATTTTGGAGCACAAAGGGACCCTCAAATGAAATAGCACAACTCAAGGATGTTAATCTAAACACAAGGGGTAAATGAAATCATAAAAACAAAAATTAAATATAAAACAATATATTACAAAATATAAAGGAAAGGTAGATAACAACGATTAAGTACACTTGGTAAATTCATACGGGGATATCAAAACGGCCAGCTGTCAGTTTACTTCGCTCAGTTTGATCTAGAGAGCTGTTCAAAAAATTTGCCATTCACTTATTTCGTACAGCTACTGCAATGAAGCTTTTTACATGCAATGAATGCTTTGCTCAGCCAGTCTTTTACCAAATAAACATTGAAATCCACACAAAAAGAAATGTAGGCATGTGTGAAGTAAGGTAGTATGATGATTCTTTGATTTGAATAAAAAACCCATCACCTTTCTCACAAAATTGTTTTTTTCTTATTATTTATACATTCATTTACACAAATATCATAACTACAATAAATGTAAAACAAGTGTACAAATTGCGTGTATAAATAAGTTATTATCACAATCAGATATTAACAAAATTAAAAGAGTTTCAATTATCGAGTCATTTTCAATTTTGTGCTTATGATTATCTTTTTCCGAAAATAACATTGTGCAACCAGTGCGAATTTCAAATTCTGAATCTACTGGGTTTCAACCTCAGAATAACCACATGGTTTATAAGGTTTTGATCACAAACAAAATATTAAATCGTTAGGAAGAAAGCCTAAGCGTGATTGTTGGGCTGGTAAGCACAGCATAGTAAACAACCAGCACAATGCTAACCATATTTCGATACTTGCACTCCTGCACTAATATCGAGTATTTTATCTTAGATACCTTTTGAGCGATTCCAAGCTGGTATCGATACTTTTGTATTGGTATCGGTATCGAAAATAATTACATAATTATTGAGGGGTGTAATCATTCCCTGTACGAACCAAACGCGCCTAAAAAATATCGAGTTGGTACCGGTATCGAATGAGTGAAGCTTCAGCATAAGGAACAATGGGACTTTAAAGACTGGATACAAGCACAGGAAACAATTCATCTATTACGTTTCCACGGGCTTTCGAAACGTTTTCAAAGCGTTTTGAGTTTTCAAATATATCGTGGAAACGTCAATTATCCAATTGTTGTTTTTTTTTTTCGTTTTCGAAACTTTTCCTGTTTAAGGTCGATTCGCTAAATTTTGGGATCGTATCGAGACCCATCCATCCAAATGTCGTGGAAACACCAGATGTCACTTTCATAAAGGGCCCCACAGACATCGTTATTTTTCATCAGGTTTGCACGACGTGCCAACCGATCACACTCATTTCGGTCCGTGTGTGCCGAAAAACCGTCGTGTTGACCGTCGTTCCAAAAAATCTGTCCGAGCTTGATTTTACCCGTCGGTTTCAAACGCCATCGTGCAACTCGGTACATGTGTGGCCGTTCATCGTGCAATCACGACGGGATTTTGCAGTGTCGTTCTGGTTGCCTTCAAGTAAGCGTATCTAGGGTTAGCGACACCTATCAAAAATCTGCTGTTAGACGTTCATGAGGGGAAATACTTTGTCTCATCCAAGTATCTTGTTTTTTTATTAGAGGTGCTACAGAATTAAGTAATTCTAACTATGTTTCTTCATCCATCCTCAAATAATTGTACCAATCCCCTGGCTCCAGACGCAATTCTTCTAATAGATTTATATGGGAGAATTGGCCCCTTTTTAAAAGCCACTGTTTCACCCATTTAGACGTTTTTTCGTGCTGTATTTCACTTCAATAGCCAAAGCCGCCGCCAATGCTAAAGTATTATCCATGTTAACGGACAAAAAAATTGCGAGAAACTGAAAGAAAACCGAACAGTGTGTGGAGGTATCGTTCCATCGGTTTAACCGACATCGGTTGGCATGTCGTGCAAACCTGATGAAAAAGAACGATGTCTGTGGGGCCCTTAACGTCTTAAAATGACCATGCACAGTTTGTTGCTGTCTAATGTCACTATTGTCAGTTTTTTGAAGTTTATTCGAAATTTGATACTTTGAAGATGTATGATAAACAACAAAATAAGTTATAAAATTCGGACATGACACTTTTCAAGAGTGTCACTTGAAAAACTTTAGTATGCATCTCGAAAATCGTTTCGAAACCTATCGTGGAAACACCGACAATCCAAAAATGCAAAACGTTTTGAAAACAGTCCCGTGGAAACGTAGTAAGTAGCTGCTTTCTATAAACATGAATCAGATTCGAATAAACTGGTCTCTTTAGAGAAACTGTGGTTTGAAGCAACACCTGTCGAGATTGGGGCTATACGATGATGTCCTCAATGGACTAGTATCACGAGGTTAAGAACAATGATTTAATTGTTATAAACGCTTAGGGCATACAAAAATAGACGTACTGCTGCATTTCGTTACTTTCTACATCATTTTGTTTTTTAGTCATTCCATTCCAAAGTTTAAAGAAAGGAATTCAAATTCAGCCAATCAGTGCCAACCGCGCGAATCATCAGCAGTGCATTGTTGCCAAGAACAGCTCCGACTCGCAGAAGGAAACAGAAGACAAGATAGATGAGCCAGCCCGCGTACAGCTCCGGCATTTCGCGAGCCATCAGAATGCGGCAACACAGCACACATATCTGTCTTTTGATTGGCTGTTCGCCTTTAGGGCAGTGACGTCACTGCCCTAGGAGAATTCAAATATTTTCCTTATTTTCACGGCTTTCCTGTGCCCAAAAAAATCGGAGAAAAAAATGAGATGCTTTTTATGACGTACTCTATCATATGCAACCAAAATAAAAATTCATGATATTAGTCCATTGCATACACAGTGAGAGGACAAAATTAGCCTTTCATGTGCTATGCGAGTGCGGAGCGCTAGATCATAAGAGCCAACAATTCTTTGGGAAGCCCAGGCTAGGACCAATTAAGTTCAACTGAGTACCAGAACACCACCAGGGAAACGGTACAAACTAGTGCAGGTCTCTAGCACAGCATAATAAACAACCAGCACAATAACACAAGTTGGCGGAAATTAGACGCGCGTCCCCACTTTTGGATGATTTTTTGTAGGGATGCTACCGATACTTCGATACTTCTGCACTAATATCGAGTATTTTTGTCATCGATACTTTTTGAGGCTTTCCAAGTTGGTATCGATACTTTTGTATCGGTATCGAAAATAATTATATAATTATTGAGGGGTGTAATCAGTTGCACAAAATGCTCTGTACGAACCAAACGCGCCTATTGGCTAAAAAATATCGAGTTGATACCGATATCGATATTTTCATTTTCGCATCTCTACCCAAACTTCACAGTCGTAAAATCCTCCCAAGGTCAAATTTGGTGGGAATCCTCAGAGATATTATGTTGGTTGTTTATTATGCTGTGTCTCTAGTCTCCTGGAGTGGGGACTGTCAAATATATAATAATCGTTTTCAAAACACCTCTCAATACTGAACTATACTCGAGTAATTAACGTAGTTTAAACTAGGTTTAAGGCACAGAACATCAAATGGGCAGCTATAGTGAGGAAATTTTGTAAAATTCTAGCAAAAATAGAAGACAGGTGTTACAGAAATTAAAATTGTTAGTAAATTTCAACTGAATGAGTTTGGCAAACCATCTACCGAGTATCCTCTATTTGTGTCAATTTTATTTGTGATCAAAATCGAATGGTTTAAGCGTAATATGGCAACTGAACCGAAATAGCACAATGTCATTTTTGGACTATGAAGTCAGTCGGTGATCACCAGTGAGTGAATGTTTTTGCTGTATTGGATGATTTGTGCTTTTCCAAAGTATATAAACTAAACTCTTTATATAAATGGAGAAAACAAATCAAAAATTCATTATTCAAGCTGCCATTTATCGCACATTATAATACGGATACCCAGAAAACATTTTTGTATAAGAGGTCATCTTTTTATTCGAAAATTATATAATAATAAGTATGCAGTCCCGCAGAGAGCCATGGCCGACTCTACTCACTAGGCCGCAGCATTGAAATATGGCAACACTAAATATCGGGCCGAGCTTTTATTTGTTGTTAAGTCATTAGTGTAATCTTCCAGAGTGAAAAAGAAGATTGGAAGGTGATTTTTAATGTGTTTTTAATTATTTTACTGCACAAACGAAACTATAAAGATAAAAAGATGCCTGCAAAGTGTGTAGTACCAGGTTGCACTAGCAATTGTGCTTCCAATAAAGGACATACCAAACATAACCTTCCAGAGTGAAAAAGAAGATTGGAAGGTGATTTTTAATGTGTTTCTAATTATTTACCTGTAAAAACGAAACTATAAAGATAAAACATGCCTGCAAAGTGTGTAGTACCAGGTTGCACTAGCAATTGTGCTTCCAATAAAGGACATAAACAGAAGTGGGTGAACGGTATTCCTTGTAAGGGCTGGTTATATTTATAAGAATAAAGACAATAATTTACAAACATTTCAAAGGATAAGACCTATTTTAAAGCACAATGTGGTGCCTACAATGTTTTCTGGACCTCCCAAATATCACAGAAAAAGACAGTTAATAGAACTCATCTGGGCATGCGTCTGGGCATACCTAAGAAAAGATTTGATAGTGAAAGGGAATCAAGACTAGCAAGAATGGCTTCAAAGTGACCTAATAGTGAATTTTTCTAGCTCAAGTGAAAATTTACAAAGTAAATTGAGTGTTCATTTAAGTGGAAGTGGAAGTGGCAGCAGGAAACGGGTTGCGTTTATTTTTATTTTGTAGTGTTTGACTACGATGAACCAGACATCAGATGTTCTTATTAATCTGTTTTTACGTATTTTTTATTATCCTTTATTATTTTGATACAATACATACATGTTTCGTTATTTTAACTATATTTTTTTATCACTGTAACTTGGGACTGTTATTTTTCCCACTGTGCGAAGCGATGCAGAAGATTGAGAAACTACACCATATAATGACATAAAATAATAAAATAAAATGTTTTCTAATAACGCCAATGTGCATATACTAATTAGATAAAACGCCAATAATATTTTTTCGTTAACGGAAGAGATGTTTATGATCTGTTTTTTGTAAACTAATACCATATCAGTAAGTAAATAAGAGTATTAACGGGCCATTTCTAGGGAGGAAAAATAATATCATTGGATACATATTTTTTTTAATTTGAGTTTCTCCGAGTATTAAGTTGACGAAGAACTGGTTTTGATTTTAAAGTTTGATTCAGTTGTAAATCTTTAAGGATTACATATAAAAAGTCATCCCCATTTACTCGTTTAATTTATATTTTTCAAACTACATAAAATTAAGTTAGTGTTAGTAGAATAGTAAAAAACGTCATATTACCTGAGTCCCAGTCTTTTGTTGAGTGATTTTGTTAGGATTCAGCTTGAAAATTTGAGTATGTATTGTAAAAACTTTACAAACGGTAGGCAATCTCCTAAATCTCTATCACATGAATTTGATGTTTCTCTCCAAGATAAGAGGACTAATTCATATACTTCAAATAGGCACAGTTTACACAGGTGGGTTAAAAAGTCTGCATACAAGTCAAGAAAACATGTAGCGCATGTAGACCAATTACCCACGGTATCGTGACAAAGTTAATATGTGTTAGAGGCAAACTAAACACAATGGAAAATAAAACAAACAAAACAGATTGCATTCGCTAAAAGGCGTTAGCGCTGTTATTTATTCTAACCTGTGCTGCATGTTGTCCATAGAATGATAAGTATTCTGCTGGTGGCGAGAATGTACAGGAAATTCTATACCGTCACCCAAACTACAAAAATTCATAAAAATGTGTTATTTTGGTTGAAAAATCATAGAATGATTGTTTGATCAAAAAATATTAGTCGTTTTGCCTATCAACTTTACAGATTTTCATCGCCTAGTATTTTTTTCATACATCATAAAGGGAGGTTTGTGTTTCATAATAAAAAAAATGTTGTAGTCAAACATAAATTGTTTATGGTGGCAATAAATAATATACTTCTGTTCAAAATTATGGCATCACCTAAAATTTCTGTTAGTTTTGAAATCCCATTACTTTGTCATTCATTGTTCGATTTGCACATTTTTTTTTTCGAAAATCGTTAGCCACGTTCAATAGTTAACACTGACCTAATATGCAGGGTGAATAAAAATATTGTTTCATTTCAAAACACCCTGTGATTAATTCTCAGCAAATCATCCTTTGATAAGAAGCATATCTTCTCTATCTTTTGTTTTTTGTTTCACTATAAGGCATACTGAAGTTATTTTTTTACAGTGAAATGAGCCTTTGTCAGCAACTGGGACATAATTTTAGTCTGGTTCTGATGGCAGGTCAAAAAAAAACGTATTACTTTTAGCCGATGTACTCAATCTTTGTGAAAAAAATATTCAGTTTTTTATGGGCTTAATTTTAAAGCACACGTAAAGTAATACGTTTTTTTGTTACCTGCTGGAAAAATCATCAGAATCAGATTAAAATTTAAGAAGCTATGGAAAGTATTCTCATCAAAGTATGCTTTTAGCTCTCACTGACTCACTGAGCTTATGGGCCCCACAGACATCGTTCTTTTTCATCAGGTTTGCACGACGTGCCAACCGATCACACTCATTTCGGTCCGTGTGTGCCGAAAAACCGTCGTGTTGACCGTCGTTCCAAAAAATCTGTCCGAGCTTGATTTTACCCGTCGGTTTCGAACGCCATCGTGCAACTCGGTACATGTGTGGCCGTTCATCGTGCAATCACGACGGGATTTTGCAGTGTCGTTCTGGTTGCCTTCGAGTAAGCGCATCTAGGGTTAGCGACACCTATCAAAAATGTGCGATACACGGCAAAATAGCAAACAATTTATGATGGAATTCATACAATGTATAGGAGTTTTCCGTGTCTCTGGAAAGTCAAATCCACTGAGTATGCAGACAGAGACAAGAAAAATAAGGCCTACGGAGAACTGTTGAAGAAATGGAGAAATATAGATCCCTCTGCATATACAGATTCAGTGAAAAGGAAGATCGACTCCATTCGCGGATCGTTCAGGAAGGAGTTAAAAAAAAGTAAATGCATCCAATAAATCAGGCGCAAGTGCTGAGAATTGGCCTCTTTTTAAGAGCCACTGTTTCACCCATTTAGAACGTTTTTTCTTGCTGTATTTCACTTTAATAGCTAAAGCCGCCACCAATGCTAAAGTGTTATCAATGTTAACGGACCAAAAATTTTCGAGAAACTGAAAGAAAACCGAACAGTGTGTGGAGGTATCGTTCCATCGGTTCAACCGAAATCGGTTGGCACGTCGTGCAAAATCTGATGAAAAAGAACGACGTCTGTGGGGCCTTTTACACAGAGCCTCTGTCTGTCCGTCCGTCCGCCTATCCGTATACAAAAGATAGCCAAAACTACAGGTGCTAGAGAAAAACTAAATACAGATTCGGAATCAGCATGAAAAAATTAGTCCGGGAAAAATCCGGTTTTGTCTATATCGCTTACGGTTTGAATTGAACTACGACGGGTAACTGACGACGTATTATGTACGGTGTATTGATATTCCTGAAGCAGAGGCAGCGTGGCCGAGCGGTTAAGACGCTAGGCGCCAGTCCGAAAGGGCGTGGGTTCGAATCTCACCGCGGTCAACCGCTTTTTTTCTTTTTTTTTTTTAATTAAATGTTAAATTTGTTGATTACTAGTCCGGGAAAAATCCGGTTTTGTCGATATAATAAAAAAACTAAATTTTTATACCAACAAATTCCACAGTGAGAACGGCATTTGAATTTATTCAAGCAAACTCTTTCCCACTTTTTTGAATATCATGATTTGCTGACGAATTTTTTTTTCCAGGAGCCGTCCGACCTTGCTATCCCCGTCAATACTTAAGCATAAGGCCTTTGTATTATTGCTCCTCTCTTTTACGGTATCCACTCCAGCAATCTGGATCCCTGCAGTTTACCTACTGGTCCTGGTGCTGAGCCGTACTCCATTGGTTCTAGCTTGGTCTTCCCAAAGAGCTGTTGTCTCTTGTGATCTAGCGCTTCGCACTCACAGAGTACATGTAGGACTGACTCAGTTCCTCTTCCACACAATCTGCAGTTAAGGTCTCCATTGTAGAGTTCCATTTTATTCAGGTGTTCTTTCAGGCCACAATGTCCTGTGAGGAGACCCGTCGTTATTCGGAGCTGATTTCTACTCAAGGAGAGCAGTGTTTCAGCTATTTTCTTGCATGGAGCATTAATGAATGTTTTTCCATGAACACATCCTGGCAACAAGTTCCACTACTCCTTGTGCTGATGTTTCATCCATTCTCCGACCTGCTGTCTGATTGTGCTTTTAGGCACCCCCAGGGCGGGTTCTGCTCCAATGTATAGGGCAGACGAGCCTAGTCTTGCTAGCTCGTCCGCCCTTTCATTGCCTCTTATACCTGAGTGACGAATTACTCTACAGGGTATTTTGAAGTTATGGAAGTGAAACAACATTTCGATTCACAAACACGTTTTTCGAAAAATGTATGGAAATCATACAACAAATGACAAAGTAATAGGATTTTGAAGTTAAGCAAAATTTCAGGTGATCCGATAATCTGGAACAGGAAGAAATGTATTTTTATTTTTCATTTATTTTTACAACTGCAGATATCCAAAAGATTAAATCAATGAAATTAGGCACGGTTCCAGCTAGAATAGAAGAATGCTCTACTGACACCATCTTTAATTTTTATTATTTCTGTTATAGTGAAATCTAGTATTTTGAATGCTGATGGACTAACATACCAGAAACTGAAAATGTTCACGAAACTTCCGAAAAAACTAAACAGAATGTTTTTCATAGTTAAACAAAAATAAAATATATAATTGTGGCTGATTTGGAAATGTAAAAAGCTGCATATACATTCAACTTTACCGAAGGAACTACTGAAACTTACATATATGTTTAAATTAACAATCCTGAAGCGAACTATTGCAATTGAGTTGATTTTTAAATTATAGGGGGGCAGTTTCATTCCAAAAAGGCAATATTCATAGATGTATAGCAGAAATCTTTTGAATAATCTAAACTGGCAATTACTATTTTTCATCCTGTTTCTGATCATCTGAACCACATACTGTTCAACGAAATGTGTCTGGAAAACTGAGTGTAATTTGTGAAGTTTTTTGCTCAGAATCCAAATCCAACCTCAAAATTGCTTCATTTAACATTAAATAAATGAAAATGGTTATTTTCACTACAATGGAGATGGGATACAGGCTGTCCAATTTTTTTTTGTAATTTTTTATACCCATTTAATCATCTAATAATGTTTTTTCTTTGAGTCCAGTAACTACTTTTACTTCCGGTCACCAGTAGGTGTAGATGTTTTATGATGTCTACATAACGAAAATCCTTACCACTCATTTTCGTTGGTCTCTCTGTTGGTTCTTTGGCATACTATTTTTAAACCACATCAAACTTTAAACTATAAAACTTCCAAGTTCACTAATCACAAATTGGCAGTAATCAGAAGCAAATTGTTGTCAGTCTTTCATTATAGTCTAGCCAATTCTGACCTCAAATTTGGATTCTGGGTAGAAAACTACTTTTAAAATCAGCTGCAGTCATCTAGATGAGAACAATATTTTTGTCACCAGAAACTCTGTTGGCATTTGATATAATGAAATACATTTTTAAATATCACCTTATTGGATGAAATTAATGAAATGCTAAACAAACACTAGCAATGTAAGTAGGCTTTTAATATAGTTACCTTGTACTGACAGGAAGGAACCAAGTCTTTGGATCGTCACCAAAAACCTCTTGAAAATTTCTATACCTTCCCACATGAAAGCCATATTTATCTGTGCCAACACCTCTGAAGCTTGGAGGTCTAAATGCTTCTACACATTCAAAGAAATATATAATCAGATATAATGTTTTGAATCTAGATGTCAGATGTTTTGAATGACTAGGTGCAAAGTCAAAATGTTAAAACTCTAAAACTTAATGTGAAATATCTTAATACCCTTGATAGGTTGACATTTCAATGCAGTTGTAAAAAATAAAAAAACAAAAAGAGAAAAGATTGGTATGATCCCAATCCTATGTTATTATATCTTTCTTGACAATATTAGAATTTTGAAACAAATGTCTTTAATATTTAGAGTATCATAGATATTCAAATTACCTGAACGAACTTACCTAATGTTGTTCTATTCTCACACACTAAGTAACAGTGATAGCCAAACAGGGACAGCAAACTTACGCCAAACATTATTGCAACGAAAAACAGAAACAATATGTGGAACCGTCCCATTCCTTGAAGATCACCCTGGAAATTTTGTTTTCTCTAATAACTGTCACATTTTCTGGCAAGTATATAAAATGATTAGCTTTTATATTTATTAGAACAACCTTCTGTGACTGTATAACATGGAAATGGTTTTATCCTTATGACTTATAAAAAAATTATACACAGTGTATCAGGATTCACACTGTGCCTTAACAGAGTATAGAAAATCTTACATTATTTATTTTTTTCCTTTCAGAACATTCATAGAAACATGTGACTCTTCAAGTGGAGAAAATATGTGTTTCTTAAGCTTGCCAAATATTTTAACCAAGCTCATACGATTTCATGAGAAAATATTAAAAATGTTTATTAAACCCTAAAACAAAGCAAAACAACTATATACATGTGAAATACACTTACCCGCCAGAAAGAGATGAAGTAAGGTAAAGATGTCAGTGAAATATAGAGACAATAAGCTAATGCATATCCAAGAAATAGCACAAAAAACTTGTAGTTCGTAAAAGACACACAATTGTTGATCCAAGGACAATGATGATCCATCTTTAAAACACATACTCCACATACAGAGCAATGATGTGCCCTGTCTGGCTTTATAACTTTACATTTTTCACAGAATCTCACACCGCCACTAACTGTTACATTTGTTATAGGCAATCTTTTTGCTAAGTTTTCCAGAATTGCATTTTGAGTTTCATATGTGTCATTGTGCTCTAGATAGGCTTCATAGTCTGTGTCAGGGATTTTGTACTAGAAAATAGGAAAAAATAATTATCAGAATTATATACTTATATACTAGATATAGGACTGAAAAAAAAGGTATTGAGGGTTTCACAGCCATCATCCATAGAGAATATAGTGTTCTGATAGTTCTAAGACTTTCACCTCTTAAAACTACCTCTCAATGTTTCTCAAGCACAAGTGATCTTTAGCAGTCAGTGTCTACATTACAACAGCCATGAGAAACCAAGACCACAAGAGATACTAGACATCTGCTCTCATAATGTAGACACCAAACTGTCCTAAAGATCCTAGCCATCCATGCTTGTGAAACATTAGGAGAAATTCAAACAGACAATGGCCTAAGAGCCCCAACAACGCTATGTTCCTTCTAAACAAAAAATGTTTGGTATTTAGTTATCTTTAGGCGATTTTAGTAGTTTGAGTAAACATTGCATATCAGAACTTATATAAGCAACAAATGTCTACATCGCACAGTGTAATATGAATAATCATCATGCTCTTACGCTGAAAAAGCTTGAAATATAAAATGTGACTCTTCAATTCAAAAATGGTTAATCTTGTCTATTAGTAAAATGTAAAGATAACAGTTGGGGGTGATATAAACTGTTTTTAATAAACTATAATACTTACTTTACTTGGTACTCTGCCTATATCGGTAAATATTGTTTGCCAGTATGACCAACAGAACATAAAGAAGAACATATGATAGAAAATTAGATATATAACTTTTCTTGCAACTTCTTGGATTGTGACTACAAAAATAGGCATATTAGACAGAGTTACAAAGATATGAAGACATCATTACTTAAGCACAGTTGAATAACATAAGCATAGTAAGACCATGCCACTATAGTCACAATAAATAAAACTGGTATCCATTTCACAGTCTTAAAACACCAAAAACATGGCCCTTTATTATCACTACCAGGTACAGCCATATCGGTATATAGGTTTTATCTTACATCAGTCTATTTTATTACTTCAGAATGGGAGATCTGGAAATATTGAAAACAAAGGGGCGGGGTTTAATCCTAACCTGAAAACGAACGAAGTTAATAGAAGATGGGTAGGTCATTTACATACCTGTTTTACAATTTTATTAACAAACCAGTTACATATTTATAGCTAGAGTAAATGATTTATTCAGAATCCATAAGTGTTCGTAGTCTGCATACGGCTACAGGGACTTGTCGGGACTGTCGGGACGGGATCTCTGACTGTCGAAGTGACAAGTGACGTGTCTGTCTAGTGACAACTGACAGGTGACTGAAACAACGTTGCCAACCCGAAGTGTTGCCAACTCGAACACAGAACAACGAGACAACTGACATCTGTCACTTCACATTCAAAATACAAAATAGATTCTTACATTTGTTTCAATTTGTACTAGCTAAAAAATGAGCTATCGCCGTATGCTGCTAGTGTTAAGTTTGCCACAACATGGGTGGTGGGTGGAGCTTCGTGCCTATTGTCACCACTGTCCTCATACAGTCACTGTAGTTTCAGTGTATATGTTTTGTGCTGTAGTTCCCAATTGCTCCCAGAGACCTCTTCAGTCTTCACTCTTCAGTCATTTGACATTTCACATTCACATTCACATTTGTAGGGAACATGAAAACAAGTTTTTTCAATGTTTTTTTTTGTACTTTTTTCCCACTCGCAGCAAAAAAATTGGCAGACAATATTTTCCAGATCCAATTATACACGTCTAGTAAGTATTCTCGCTATCAAAGGTGTAACAAGCGAAGTTAGGGAGTGAATTCGTTTTGATATCAAAATGGTTTTGGGGGACTATCAGAATACTGAAGAAGAAAAAATATACAAGATTCTTTTATCTATAATATGCCTGTACTGTGAAGACGGCCTTCTTCTAGACCATGTAGATGAAGAATTCAAAAAAATATGCGGTGAGTCCATCCCTTATAAGAAATTTGGAGCGTCATCGCTTAGATCTTGGCTAGTTACATTACCAGAAATTTATATTGTGCGTGATTTGTACAATAGAGAAGTTTTGATTCAGCAAAGTAAAAAATCAATGCATATTAAAGAGATGATTTTAAAGCAAAAGAAATGTGCTGGAAAAGTGCCACATGTAAGAAATGACTTTCGAAACTACAACTTTTATCAAAGAAAAAAAGGATATCATCAAAGACCACTTCCGGAAGGATCCTTTGTACATGCATCAATCAATAATCCTGCAGTTAATGATTATGAAAAGTTTAGTACATTCTGCAAATTGGTGAGTACTATGTTTTCTAGAGGTTTTATATTTGTAACGAATGTAATTGTGTGGAGTTTTATAACAAACAATACAATAGATAGTTGTATCATATGCCCATTCCACATATTTTTATATAATAATAAAAAATTGAATAATACTTAGTTCCACCAACTAAGTATAGATGAAGTCAGATATAGGTATATTAGTTGTTTACATTTTGTTCAGGCCTCAATCAGGTTCTATAGTGCAGTTACATTATTATGTAGACGTCACTAATGATAAAAACATAGTTATCTATACAAAACATATATTATAATAATTCAGAAAGTGGTAGGAGATCAAAATAATTGCAAATACCAATTTTCAATAGATAAAAACAAAATAAATTGATCTATTTATTATATATTGACATCTCATTATACTAGACATAGCATCAATGCTGGGGTTCTGCAGGGATCAGTATTGGCTCTGACATTGTTTATACTTCACATTAATGATCCACTCTCTAGCACTACAAACCCAATCCACAGTTTTGCAGATGACAGTACCTTGCATGCAGGCACAATGAGCAATAAACCGATCTCTGTGGTCGAGTTGGAATGCAGAAGACTAGCAGTGGCAGCTTCACTTTCAAAGAATCTCAATACCATTAAGAATATGGTAATATTTAATGCTTCTAAGACCCAGTATTGTACTCTGTCAAACAAGAAGTGCCCAAGCCAACACCAGTTTCTAATGAACAACTGGGCTCTGCCAAGGGGTCACTCATTCAAGCTGTTAGTAGTCAACATTACAGAAAATCTGATCTGGCACAAACACGTTGCAGCAGCTGGTGGTCAAAAGCGCACCAGTCGTGCATTCATTCACCACCAGACACCACAATAAGGGAGATAAGACTCCGCCCAGCGGCAGCCCTACGCTACATCAACGCTAGGCGAAATGTCATTCAGCATGGCAGTAGCCTCTCAACCCTCTAAGGTGAAGGGGAGGGGATTACCGTGGTTGGACTCGTTGGGCATCTTGTGAAGGCATAAGGCATACTTTGTATTGTCTAGCACTCGCTAGGAGCACAAAAAATGTAAACAACTTATATATTTCTGACTTCATCTACAGATTTATGAGTTATTTTACATATTCACTACTGCCAAACTTTTTATTAGTCTTTTGATGGTCCATCTCTGGATTTTGGCCCACAGCTACGTTAGTGTCCTCGTAATATGATAAACAGGTTTTTCTGACCTTGTTCATAGACCCAGATAAAAATGATTGATTTTTCTTCAATAAATAAGGCACCTAGTTGAAATTTATCTTTCCAGGAATGTATGCTGCCATTGTTTTACAAGCATCAGGCCTTAGGAGATGACTTTTTCTTAGATATAGCTGACAATAAACTAGGATATTATGTACCTGATACGGGTAAGTATTTAACCTTTAGCTACACATGCCTTGTTTTGTAACTCAACTACAAGTGTGGTTTATTCTGTACACCACCTACATATATAATATATCTTAGGTAATTAATGCCAACAAACTAATCGCAAAATTAGTATTAACACTATTAATGATTTTATTACAAAAAAATGAAGCCAAGTTGATTGACTCGGTACTTCCCACACATTACTATGATACCAGTTTATTACTTCCCATAGCATGAGGCTTTAGTCCAAGATCCCCTTGCAACCCAATAATCGGCAGCCCCTTCCCTAAAATTGTCTTATGCCTTATGTCTTTCCTTCACAGGTCAATGGACAGCCTATTATCAATACTACAGACCAGTTTTACAACCCCCCACCCCCCAAGCACCCCAATTCCATCCCCACCCAAAAAAAAGGTGAAAAACGATCAGGAATCCCTAAAACATCTAAAAAAAATTTTTGACCTGTTTTCATATTTTTAGTTCTTTGATTATTGCTATGGTGCACTGACACAATTTCTAACAACCATACGCGTTTTCCATCCTCACCATGGTAGTAATACTGTGTCAAACTTGCACTTGAATCAATTTAATAGTTTCCACGTTACAAAATACAAAACCATCTAAAGCAATGAATACTCGTATGTATAAAGAAGTCCCTTAGTTTCGGTAATAGGCTAGGCAATGTTCGGATGGATCCCCCCCCCCCCAAAAAAAACTCAGAAAATGATCAGGGACCTCTAAAACACTTAAAAATGAAGTTTGAGCTGTTTCTATGTTTTTAGTTTTTTTATTATTTCTGCGCCGCCACTGGCACGATTTATAAAAATCATACGCATTTTCCATCCTCGCCACGGTGGTAATACTGTGTCAAAATTCCATTAACATCAATTCAACAGTTTCCTCGTCACACAATATAGAACGATCTATGATGGTATGTTTGCACCAGAAAAAAATCCTTTGGTTTCTGTAATAGGCAAGGCAATGTTCGGATGGACCTAAAAAAGTTACTTATGTCACTAGGTCTTCCTTCACAGGTCAGTGGACAGTCTATCATGAAAGCAACAAATTTTTCAATTTCACAACCCCCCACCACAGTTTGAGCAATATTTAATATTTTTCGTTTTTTGCTAATTACTCCGCCGCCCATTCACCGATTTACAAAATTATAGGAACAGGGTAGAAAAACGCCAACAGATACAGACAGACCGACAGACAGACAAACCGACGGAAATGCGTGACGTGGATTTTCGTTATGTAGACATCATAAAACGTACAAAAAGCGTATTATCTCAAAATCGAAAATTTTCGCCATTACAATACTCCCCTCACTTATCGGTGAGGAGTATACTTTATCACTTGGAAAAAGTTCAACGTAGTGAATGTTATATATCGAAATAAATACATTTCTGTTTCACTAGTACAAGCGTCGTGTATTCTAGGCACCAGACGAAGCTGCATTAGCTAAAACATTGTCATCATTACATTTATATAGCTTTTTTATCAAGAGGGACTGTAGTTATCAAAAAAGTATATTTATAAAAAACCCAAAACAACTGAATAAGTTTGTTATATAACAATAATAGTATACTGTTTACACAACTACAAGCGCGGTGTATACTAGGGACCAGACGGACTAGCGGTCAAACTTTACTTGCTCGGCAAAGTTTGCGAAACAACTGACGACTGACGAGGAAGCAAGCTTTAAGTAAATACCATCTTTTAGGTAGAACGGCAGAGGCGACACCTTACATCTTTCAGGAAATTGAACGAACTTAGACTGATGGTGTAGCTAATACATCACTACATCAGCGCTTGTAGTTAAAGGTTAATTATCTGAATTGATGAATTGTTTGCAATTGAGAGAAGAAGAAATCGCAAATCATATATAAATCCATAATTGAGTTCGTGCTTCAAATGGAAGCAGCAATTGTATTAACAGTGAACAAATATCCTAAACAGTGTAATAACAACCAGAATTGTTTTCATTGGAGTAATTACAGGGATTCATGCCTTTGAAGTTTTTTGTCATGTGCATGCCTTCATGGGTCTGTAATATTGGCAGTAGTGAGCCAGTAATATATTTCAACTAAATTCAAATTTTGAACCTGCTAGTGCAATGGGAATTATCAGTCAGTGATGACTTGGTCAGACCAATTTTTTGATAAGCCATGTTGGTGCATTTCAAGTAGGTACTATGATAAAGTGGAATGTGCTGTTATATAGTTTGTTATAGTCAACTGGGAGAATATTATATGTCAATATAAAAAACTTTTATGTATATGACTTGCGATTTCTGCAGTGGAAATGGTTAGAGGATCTTCAACATTAGATACTACTTCACATGAAAGTGACCCATGCTTTTCTAAATAGGTATCAAGCAATGTGGCCTATGTGTATCTGGACAAACAATAGCTCAGTTGCTGCAAAGGGTGAAAGAATCAGAAATGATAGCTCCAAGGGTCATTGTGATGATTGGATTTCAAGATTTGCTAATGGGCAATAACATAAACAACATGATTTATGATTTAAAGCAATTGATTACAGAATTGAAGAATAAGAACGCTAGAGTTACCCTTGTCACAATTCCACCGTCTCCCAAGCTGCCTAACTCCAGAAAAATTCGTGACAGGCTCTGCATTTATAATCAAGCCATTATGGACTATTCTTGGTGTAAGTTGATCTGCTTTATCTATTTGTAAATTAGAAGACATCAAAACTAATGGTCAGTCAATATCTGATTTTTTATGATCATCATCATTGATTATGATTATTGTTGGGGGGTGCAAAGTGATATTTAAAAAGGATACCTACAGTTTAATATAACTGTTAATTTATTTGGCACTAACATGAATGTTTTGTTTTAGCTTCTGACTTAAAATGCAACGTAATTGACATGCATAGAATATTCCATCAGGAGCAATCTACTTTCAGAAGAGACTTGTAAGTATGGAGCATTCTCACAAATACTGAAACATGTGAAATCTGCAAAAAATAGATCAGACCTTAAATGTAAACTGTTCAAAGATAGGTATACAGGGTGTGCAGTTAGTGTGTAATTCTTCGATATCTCGCAAGGTATACCTGATAGAAGAAAATGTCAAATACAAAAGTTATTTGGTTACTTAAGACGCATATTCTAAAAATATTTTTAAATATACAGGGTGTTGCAGGAAAGTAGGATAGTCATCAACTTGATTTTTTTTATATGGAACTATAACTTTTTCTTAAATTCTTCTAGTTTCCATCATTGATCTCTATTTAACCCTAAAATATTTTTGGGATCGGTTGCGACGTTGCCCAGTTATAATTTATTTTCTATTAATTTCCGGATTTGCAAGGTCGCAAGTAGTACGTCCAAATTGATACATTACTTCACCTTATCTCAATAATATTATACAGCGAGTTACTTGAATATTAAGTGGATATTATTCTGTATGGTGTGTTTGGCAGAATTTTAAATTAACTTGAAGGTCATTTTACTTTGTTTTTTTAAATGTAACACCCTGTATTTTTTATTTTAAATCGAAATATCTACTAATACCCTATCTTGCCGTGTAACTTTTTTTCGCGTTTGCGACGTTGCCAAGTTATAAATTATTTTTCCAAATTTTTAAATAGGTAAATATCCCCGATTTTAATTTATTTTAATCATTTTTATTGCAATGAATTGCGCAAGTCGACTTTAGTAAGATCTCACAATTTCAAAATTCTGTTTTTATTAATTACTGAGATACGGCAACACCTCTTTTTCAGTAAACAGTACCGGAACGCTTAAATATTTCCAAAACCGCCCAGCTGGAGAGGTCAAATTTAATACTAGGGGGTTTTTGAACATACAGAATTCAAAAACGCTAACGTCATTGTTGTCAGATTTACCAATTTTACGTCATAATTTTGAATGGAATGCCATATTTATGAAGTCTAACGTAAAAGTGGTAAACCTGACAACACTGATGTTAGCGTTTTTGAATTCTATTTGTTCAAAAACCCTCAAGTATTGAATTTCACCGTTCCAGCTATGGCAGTTTTGGAAATATTTAAGTGTGCCGGAACTGTTTACTGAAAAAGCGGTATTGCCGTATCTCAATAATTAACAGAATCAAAATTTTGAAATTGTGAGATCTTACTAAGTTCGACATTTGCAATTAATTGCAACAAAAATAGGTAGAGGAGTCTATTTAAAATAATTTAAAATCGTTGATATTTGTTTAAAGATTTGAAAAAATAATTTATAACTTGGCAACGCCGCAACTGCGAAAAAATATTACAAGGTGAGATAGGGTATTAGTAGATATTTCGATTTAAAATAAAACATACAGGGTGTTACATTTAAAAAACAAAGTAAAATGACCTTCAAATTGCCGTAATTTAAAATTCTTCCAAAATAATATCCACTTAATATTCAAGTAACTCGCTGTATAATATTATCGAGAAAAGTTAAAGGAATATATTAATTTGGACGTATTACTTGCGACCTTGCAAATCCGGAAATTAATAGAAAATAAATTAGAACTTGGCAACGTCGCAACCGATCCCAAAAATATTCAAGGGTTGAATAGAGATCAATGATGGAAACTAGAAGAATTTAAGAAAAAGTTATAGTTCCATAGGTATAAAAAAATCAAGTTGATCACTATCTTACTTTCCCCCAACACCCTGTATATTTCAAAATATTTTTAGAATATGCGTCTTTAGTAACCAAATATCTTTTGTATTTGACATTTTCTTCTATCAGGTATACCTTGCGAGATATCGAAGAATTACACACTAATTGGACACCCTGTATATTTGTTTTACCTGACATTGTGGAAGTTTTATGGCACAATTATATGCAAGTTTGCAGGTAAAACATCTTTACACCACTTTCTTATTCAGGTTCTGAGCTTGTGTGCTTTAAGTGGAAAGGAACAAAAAAGAGATCATTCATATTGCAGTGCCCTTTGAAAAATCAAGACCAGGAAGGTTATCCCAGGTTCTCTCTCTTTTAGTTTGGAATTGAACAAAGTATGCACATGAACCACATGTTCCATTTTTAGAACTTGCTTGATTACACCCTGCATGATTAAAACATATATTTTTAATTTGGTTTTTTCAGTGACAGGCTCTCAAAAGTGGCCAAGAACGATCAGTATAAGGTCTTCAGTGATTATGGAAGGAAGATATTCCTCACGACTTTAAAGACTTGCTTGAAAGAACAGTTAGAAGCTGGACATTGATGTCTCAGGAATACATACCTGTTTTTTAGATATTTATTTATAGTAAATTGTTTGTAGAAAATATTAGGGTGAAGTATTTTACAGTCTTTACATAAGTCTAATGTAATTTTAGGTGGTGTTTTATATTTTGCAAGCTAATATAGCAAGATGTGATAGTATTGTTGTTGTATTGTTTAAGTCATATTGGATATTGATGCTAATATAAAATGATGAACAAACATATTTGGTATAGTAATAAATTTTGATAAATTCATTTATTTATTGTGTACAGAATATATTAATTTCAAAGAGAGTGAATGTATACAGTTTTGATATGAAATATCTTTATCAAGCAGTATGGGCTTAAAATATTTTTAGTAACATATAATTCTATGTTCATTGGAAGTAAAAGGCTGTAATGCTATGTAATAATTATCAGTGTCTCAACAAGTGTACAGACATGAGTATATATGAATGCCAAATATTAAATAAGACGAATACAGATTCTGGACTATGTTATACACTGCATTTACGGCTCCACTATTACTCCAAAAGTACATAAAACATAAAATCACAATTTTGAAGTCATTTGTGCTGGCAGTACAAACTGAATTCAGTGCAATTACATAATTAAAGTTTTTAGTACTAATTACTCACAGTAGTTAATTTATAGAAAATTAGTGTATATTTTTACTCTTTGTATCTGATATATTCTGTGCCCTAGATTTTTTAAACTCAGGTAAAGTTTAAACAGAGAAAATGAAACACTAAGATTTTATTTAGAAATGTCAATGCACTAAAATTTGTTCCAATAATACCAAATATATTGTTCAGGCATTTTTTAAACATCTGTAGATCTTAGCTGTAAGTTGATATTTATTAATTTATATATTAAGTATTTATCTAGTTTAAGATTATGAGAATTGGAGATTCAGGACAATATTGGATTCTGTGATATATTTATTTAGAAAATACAATCAACCACTAATTAATTTGTCTTTAAGTTTTATTCAAATAATCTTCATTAGAATGTGGGCTCAAATGTGTTTCAAATTCTGAAGAAGAATTCTGAAGTTCACTTAGTAATAATAATCAAGTGTACAAATTACTATACTTCCACACTTTTTATTACATTAATGCTTTAAATTTTCCCCAAATATGTTGGCTTAAACCTTACATGATGCTATATTTGTATAATATACCTTAGTAGTTTGTCACAAGCACCAAGGGCACCCAAAGAAAATGAGGGGGGGGGGGGGGGCAAAGAAAATAATCGATAAGGTAAATAACAAAGTCCCAAAAATGAGAACAATTTTTACTTTCACATAAAAATTATAAGGGTAAAAATTTACGAATTGCAGAACAAAAAATGTAGAAGCTCAAAACTTTTTACCAAATTCTACAAGCTAACTAAAACGATTGAAACAAAAAAAAAATGCACAATAATCTAAACAGTATAAAATAGAAAAATAAGTGAATTTACGTATTTTTATGAAAACATTAAAAAAATCCAAATTAACTATCTAGTTGTTATGTAGGTATATACAATGCTACAAACTTTTTAATTAAAATAAGTAAATGAAAATAAAAAATATGAAACAAAAAAATCGTAAAATGTATCTTGAAATACCTATTGACGAAAAAAAAACAAATGGTAAATTTTGGAAGTCTCGCTGAAACTCTAAAATTCGGCTGGAGTCGCAGGTGTTCCACCCTACCGTTTGCAAAATATGATTAAATTGGTCTAACGTTGGCAGTTTATATGCCACCCTACATTATGACTGATGTATGTGATACTTTGATAAGTTTGCATATTTTGCATTCTTGAACAAAAAAGAATGATGTTCCTTGTTCAGGAGAAAATTGAAATTTATTCTGGTCAATTGTGACTGAATTTCGGTCATTTACCGAATTCGCTAATTGGGTACAACCGTCCTGTGCATGTAATTATCAAATTATACCTAAAGTGCCAATGTCGGATTGTGATGCTCATAATTTGCTTACCCTTCATGTGTGTGCCATACCAATTAAAGATATGATTTATAGATGGTTAAAATTATTTACAGTGGTATAACAGCTCCTTTAATTTTGACTTATAAAACAAAACAAAGCCACACTCAGCTTGATTTAAATACATTCAACATATTGTATAAGTTGATATTATTTGCCCCAAGGGCACCCTTGACTGCAGTTGGGATCTCCACCATATATCCCTTACTAGATGGTTTTTGTTTGTTTCCTGTTACTAAGAGCTTTCATGCTGGACTGAACTAATTTGAGACAGTAAAATAATCCTCTAAACCTGATTTAAAGAAAAGTATTGACAGCTCGAGAACATTAGTGAGAAGAAGAAGTTGCCAAAAATACATGCCCCAACACATACGTATGATAGTCCAAAAGTAATTAAATGAATATTTATGTTTTTTCATTTGCTGATAAATATGTAAACTTAATAAACTCAATCACATAATGTGTTTAATAGTATATTAGATGAAATACACATAAATAAACCCTAATTTTTACAAGAGTACAAAACTATGACAAAATAAGGCTATTTAAGAATTACAAAAAAATTTATTACAACTTACATGAAACGAAGCTAACAGTTTATGGATATGAATGATGAACAATCAAAAAACAATAAATATTCTATTGAGAACCAGTCGATAACAGAGCTAGGAGGCCAGCTGATGTTCCAATGGATAGTGCATAGTTAACTGCAGGTGTGAACGACTTCAGGATGTAAAAGCTAGCCAATATCACAATAGCTAAGAACAATGCATTGTTGTAGAAGATGGAAAATGTAGTAGCTTCAAAATCAGCCACCTCATTTTTCTTCCAAAGAATCCTTTCATCTTTTTCTTTCTTGCTCATCTTCTTATCATCAGCTAACTTTTTGGTCAGGTCTCTGGTAACTGCCTCTTCTCGCTTGACAGCAATTTTGTGCTTCAGGGTGAACTTTGTGTTTCTGTATGCCATGGCCAGCAGATAAGTGGAAATTGCAGTCACAACAACAAAAAGGACTATTGATGCGTAGATGTCGATCATGTGGATCCTCCAAAATAACCATATTGGTACTGCAGAAACGATTAAAGCGTTACCGTAAAATAGGGCTGAGGACTTCGTTGAAACGTTTCTACTAAAATCTTGGAGCAGCAGTTCTTCCTCTTTTGTGAAACCTTTGTTTTGTAGCTTGGCCATAATTATTTCTAGATATTTAGCACGTATTAACTGCTGGTTCTATACAAAAATTCAAATTCTTGGCAATTGAAAAACTACGAATGATCGAGGTTACTTTCTTACAAGATGGAAGAATGCCAGCATTGCCAGCTAGCTAACATGACACCGTGTCAGATGACACGTGACACGTGATACGCCAAGAGTATCTTACAGCGTTACCAGATGTAATCAATTTCCTGGATTGCAGATAAAAGTGGATTGGTTTTGGCCTCGCTGAAAAAAACAGATATTTTTTTTAATTGGTATGCAAGTAACACTAGTAAATATGATTTCAATAAAATGTGTAGGGGAGGGGAGTGACAAGGAATCACAATCAATGACTACTCACGGCACAAACCTAAATGCTGATATCAAGTGTCAAGCCAACGTGGGCCAAATTATATATTATGCATGTGCCGCTTGTCACGATGTG
This sequence comes from Callosobruchus maculatus, assembly GCA_951848785.1. Taxonomy (NCBI): domain Eukaryota; kingdom Metazoa; phylum Arthropoda; class Insecta; order Coleoptera; family Chrysomelidae; genus Callosobruchus; species Callosobruchus maculatus. The sequence goes on along the minus strand of CATOUR010000209.1, from coordinate 45,525 downwards.
CTGAACTGCCTGAACTTGACTTTTTATGGTATTGACTAATTGGTATTGGTAAATTTGTTTCTATATTAAAAACATTTCAACAAGTAGGTATCGATAACATTCCAGGACATCGGGAGTAAATGGGGCGGGAGTATGAGAAATTAAAATTTTGATCAAAAAGTAAAAAATCCATATCCCGCTATACAATTTTTCTACAGCTGTTCCGAAAATAGGACTTTCGGTATGATTTATTAAATCGACAGTGAAACTTTACACAAATCGTACTGAAAGTAATAAATCATAGCAAAGGTTCTATTTTCGGGACGGCTGTAATGTTCATAAGTATTATTTATAGTATCTTATCCCTAATATTTTTTAATATTTCATCTAATAAACGGCTGCAGAAAAAATCTTGTACCTACGTAACGCTACCCGAAAGTGATTTTACGGGACTCGCAAGCTTCCATCAGGACTCGTCTACAGCTTGCCCTGGAAACTGCCTACTCATCCCGTAAAATATCACTTTGTGGACTTGTTTCGTAAATAACTATTACTTCTATTATTATTATTGTACATAAATATTGCCTATATTGGAAGATCTGGCAACAACCGATTCTAAAATTAATTCTCTTCATCTCATCTGGCTAATCTGGCTTTCACTTGCCACGTGTTTTTTGTTTTGATAGTTTTGATACATTGGTCTCCACGTAGATTGGTGACTCTTTTAAGTTCAATATCTTTTTGGAGTACGTTCAGAATTCGCAAACAAGCAGTATCTGAAAAGTGTTCCTAATTGAATTTTATAGCAGGAATAATAATTATCGTATAGATTTTTTACTGTGGGTACCTAGCTTATTTATACCATCGTGGTTTCAAGAATAATGAAAAAGTAACATACTGCACTTAATACAAGAAGTTGGAATGCGGGTTGCGAACGTAAAGATTAAATTTCCATTTTTATCCTTCCATAGCTTGATCGCGTTACAGCTGTTTTGCGCATCGCCACGTTCTCCAAAAATATTTTTGAATACGCCGTATATACATAGATATATAGACCAGCAGGTATATTTAAGCAGTAAAAGTAACAAGAAGTATTTGCAGACAATATTAGCTGGAATTACCACGTCAAAATCTGACATCGTTGTAAGATCCAAATCCTACTCTGTTCCTGTTGTCAGTTGTCTAAACAACGGCTCGTTTTACCTATTCAATTTGCCTTAAAGAGCAACGGCCGCACGGTTGTCAGGTTTGCGCACTTTTCTTGTATATTCAACAAAAATACATCAGCAATTCAGTGCATGTTGAATTGTGACAGGCAGCATATGCGTAGTATTCGCCCATCATTTACGCAACATTGGCCAATCAATGAAAATATAACTAGGGTGTCGGGTGATTCATTAATTCTTAGCCACAATTTAAGTATACCTAGTCCATGAATAGCCATAATCTATTGCCTGGACCAGAAAGGAAGATATTAGGGCAACTGTAATAATCATTCGCTATGGATCATTATGACTTTAAGGATAATAAGGTAACAGGAAAATTGAAAGCTTGATATGTTTGTGCTACAATAAGCTGCTCTTCGAAAAGCTACTCCAATAATAACATAAGTTTTTTTAGGGTCAATAAATAACATCTGTCAAGGTAGGAATTAACATTTATTAGTACAGATGAGGTAATGGCAATTACCAGTGAATTACCCATAGCGATTTTCAAAAACTAACAAATAAACGTGCCCACCCACTTAACGTGCTCGCCCACTTAGATGAAGCGTCGCGAACGGAAGCGGTGCGAAGAAAATTGTAGATTTGACGCCAGAGAACCTTACATTAGGTTATATGGCAGCCCGCACACTCAGGCGGCGCGAAGCGAAGAGGCGCGTCGGTTGACGCGCGAAATCTGTTCGGACCAACTAGGCGTCGTTTCTCTTGACGCTTCGCTTCGCTTCGCCTGAATGGGCGGTACCAGGCGGCGAGAAGACCAACATTTTTCTTTATTCCTCTCGCATATTTTCAGTGCTTAGCAGTATTTTGTAGGAAGTGGTGCTAAATTACAGTCTCTGGTCGTGATACAAAGACATCAGTTACAACGATAACTTAATTACCCAGGATTTTCTTTTGTTTTTTTTCTTTTCTTCTTCCATAGTGGCAATTAAACTCAATACAAAGAGTTCCTCCTCTGAAGAACTGCTCATCGTACCTCACCGCGCCGTAAAAGACGCGACGCGACGCTTCGCGCCGCTTCGCTCCAGTGTGCGCACATCGGTTAACTGACGCTTCGCCTCGCGCCGCTTCCGTTCGCGACGCTTCGTCTCAGTGGGCGAGCACGTTAAGACTTTATTCGGAGCTTTCGTTTTTAAGGGTGTTATCATAAGAAACTGTAGTAGAATATACTGGCGGAGTGATGGTTCAATAAATTAACGTCTTATTTCATAATAATTTTATATTTTTCTAGAGCTAGAACGTGGCTCATGGAGAGTCAAAAAGAGGATTCGTATGGCTTGGATGTTAGCAGACTGTTCCCGTAACGATAGGCTGTGCAGTATGCATCTTAAGCCAATAACGCTTACAAATAGTACATGCAAACGGTTGAAATTGAACGCTACTCCAACAATATCCAGCCCTTAGAAGGTTGTTTTGAAGGTTTCCGTACAACTCATGAGTATGAATATAATTCTTTGGGACCAGTAAGAGGAAGTTCCATCGAACAAGATAACGGTTTTAGAAAGTATCACTATTTTTCCAGGTACATATTATTTATTCTTTTTGCCATAGAAATTGATATTATGACGCTAGCTATAATAATCAGATTTCCTTCACCTCACTATATTTTTTAATTCTACCCTGTTACTGATAACACTTTTTTCTACTCCGCCTCTGTCATTTTGAATGAAACTAACCCAAAATGGCGTCGCTGACGTCAGATATTTTTATTATTATTTTTATTATGCAACATGTCATCACAAAGGAACCAACACTGAGTAGGACAGCTGATTGTTTGTTGAGCCGTGACTTTACCTTGTACCATAAGGGCACCATCACCAATTCACCGTGGTACCAAGACCAATTAATAGCGTTTTCGACTTATTGCACTATCACTGCACTCATAGGAACTGAGTGTCAAAATTATGTTCGTCTTAGATGTGAGTGCAAAACTAGTGTGGTTTTTTGTTTTCGACTTATCCGCTTAATTGCACTTGAGTGCAAATTATCTCCACGGACCCTCTGAGCTCGTGGAGATTTCAGTGCATTTTTGACGTCTGTAAATATTAATTATAACCTGTTTTATTTGTTAGAGAAAATAATTTTTTGAATTAAGAACTGATGATGAGGAAATTGAAGAATATCTAGTTCAATTGCAAACAACGCCTGCGGGTGTCCCAAAAATACGAATATTCATAAACTGAAGGAAGAAGAGATAGAACAAGATATACATATGTATTTACCGATATAGATCGATATCCATTTTTAGTGCAAAGGCAATATTGCACAAAATTCTGTTAGTTTTTATGTCGATAAATAGAATTAAATGATTGAATGGCGGATTCAAACTATTCAAATTCCAAAACCACCACAGAATGAAATTGAGCTCTTGGGATGCAAAATGACATCAAGCTGTCATCAGTTGGCTGACAGAACAGTTACTTGAATTGCACTGAAATTTGGTGTATGTTCGACTTACCAGTTCAGACTTATTGCACTTCTGGGCACCAGACGAGTTTTCAATGTGCACTGTAGTACAATCGTGGTTAAAATCAGTGCAGTAAGTCGAAAACGCTATAAGTGAGATGTTAGTAATAACAGTGACCAGAAAACAAAGTGCAATACTTTCTCATCCACCCCGTATACAATATGAATCTGACGCCTGCCGGCCTCCGGCCTGCCTAGCGACTAGCACATGGCGACATGGCACGGCCGCACGGCGCTCCTGAAAATTCTAAGCGAAAGAGAATTCCTGAAATGACGGTAGGTAGAAGAGCGGCAACATCGTTCGTGCGACCGGTGATCGCGGATCGGACCAGTTAGTCCTAGTCAAGTTGTCATCGGCATCGGGGTGTGACGTAAGTCAGTTGTTTTTGTAATCAGTGAAGGTGGTTACTGGTTAGTGTTAGTGGGACCAGGCCAGGGTGGTTCCGGTGACAACCTGTCGCGTGGATCGGTGGCTGCGTATTTAGTGCCACTAACACCACCATGGCACTAAACCAAGACGAGGCCAAGCAAGTCGTACGGGTCGACCAGGATTCCGAGACAGATCTACAGGCTCTGTTTGACAGTGTGTTGAAACCGGACTCGAAACGACCACTACAAGTACCATGGAGCATGAGAAAGTTGCCAGATTCGTTCTTCAATCCTCCTTCGACGGGCTCTAAATCAATCAACCACTCTCGCGAGAACTCTGTCGATTCTGCGTTCGGGGGTGGCAGTAGTACCGCGACCACCCCCGTCAACTCGGTACCCCTACAGACTGCGCACCACCGAGCCCACAGCTCCCCGGCCTCACTACAGCAAACCTTCGCTGTTGGCCAACAACAGACCCCAGTCCACCAACATATCAAACAGAGGTCCTACGACGTGGCCACCAAATCAGAGGACAACACACCCCTACCGCCTGGCTGGGAACAAGCCAGAACCCCCGAAGGACAGGTGTACTACTTAAAGTAAGTACCTACCACTACCTATTACTTATACCTATACAAGAGTTCCCAATGCAAGGTTATCCAGGTCAGATCCTCTGGTGCTTGGTACAGGGACGGATTTTAATCACTGCACTTAAAACACCTGGGTGTTATTTGGAAGACTAATTATGAAAATGTCCATTTACTCCTGATATTCGAGTTATTTTATTGATTCATTAATCAACATCAATAGTATAAAACCACAAATACAAAATCAGGCAGTTGAGCACATGTGACATTGTAAATAGTAAACATTATTATCTATTGACAAGCCTAGGTAACCTTTGCTATTAGTTAATCTATTTTCTACGAAAATATAATCAGTAGCGTAGCTAGGTAACCAAATCAAACAAATTAAAAAAATGGGGTCCCACTGCTATGTAAACTGATTAGGTTTTATCAGATAAAAATATGAAATATACAAATACTTTAAAAATGCTAAGCTACTTCAGCTCTTTTTTGTTCACTGCAGGGCAGGCAATAGAAATATTAAACAGTAACAACATCAATCACAATTAATGCTTGGTGTAGGTTTGGCTAATAAAATGAGATAGAGAAGAGGCTAATAAAATGAGATAGAGAAGATTCAAGGGTTCATTTAAAGGTTGGTCCTACCAACTGACTAAATAACAATTTGTTTGGAAATACAGGAACAGCCATGATATAGAATATGTGATATTTGAATATCTGTGGCAGAATTACAGTATGTGAAAATATATGGCACATGACTAGTGTTAGTATAACACAATTTATTTCTATTACATTTATGTTTTCAAATATATTTTATTTTGTAATATGAACCAGAAAATAGTTGAATATCAGATCAAATTGATGGAACGTCAATGAGACAACTGACAGGACATAAGGTCGCTTTTTTGAGGCAACTGGTAATTTCATTTTATTTTTAACAGCCATTTGCTGCAAAAATTCGAGCAAACAAGCTGATATTGTTTTGTCTATGATTTTGACAGTTTATAGTAATTGTTATTGTGGCACTCCTCAATTGTCGTTCTAGTTGCATTACTGTCATTTGCAACAAGTAGGTACCACTTTACATATCCTAGAACATGAAATATTTAATAACCCCTTGTAAATAAGTGGCATGTATACTGATCGTATGTACTGATCATTGTATTTGTTAAACAATGAAAAGACAGACATATTAAAAGCCTTTTAGAGGCGCAAAGTGCCGCCTATGCTATCGGCCTGTGAGGACTTAGTTTTGTAGGTGATTCAATTCACAGTAGTTAAACCTACTGCAGGTGACTTGCATTTTTTCACGATATCTCACATTGTACAATGGGCTGTAGCCGAAATCTATAGATTTAACAGGATTTATTGACTTACTGGACATCAATATGAGTGGTAAAATCAAATAAAATTGAACCACTATATTTACCAGTAGAAAAAAATTTATTGATTACTTACTTCTGATAAAGCATTAATTTTTTAACCGTCGGCGAGAAAAACACAACTGAGTCATGATTAAAGTGAGGTTGCAGCCTGTCATATTTATTTTGAAAATGGGAGAAATTTTCAAAGGTTCAGTTTAATCGAGATTTCTGGTAAGAATTAGTGCTACGCTACGCCACTGATTATAATTGATATAGGCAGGTATCCTAACTGGTAGTATGTACCTATTTGGAATTTAAATAACCATCAAATCATGCAAGCAACCAGCAGTACATCCTGTTTGTAAGACACATTTTAGTTTTTCGTTATGTGGAAACTATGGTTCAAATAGCAGCACAATAGTGGATCAGAATTCATTCAATCTTGATCGCAGATCTGTAGTTCGTTTTTTACTATATAAGACGCCTCGCTAGCTAGCATTGATATTAAAATTTCAGATAATTTGAAGGACAATTAGTGATAGTTGTCACTTAGAAGCTAATAATTGGTAGTTATTGATTTGTAGAAAGAAAAGATCAATTGTTTATAGGACTAGTTTTGTCAGGAGTGTAGCTTTTGAGGCAGTGTGAATTTCTATAGAATTATTAATTCATTTACTTGCGTTTTGTTCTATATGATATTATATATAACAAATCTCATGAAGATTGAAGCAGGATGTGTCCACAACAAATGAATTATCTTTTGAAAATTATAGCATATTGCACTTGTTCATTTTGTCTCAATTCCTGACTACAATTTACCTTCCCTGCCTCTTGGAGGGTGAGGTAAAACTCTCCAGATACCAGATGTGAAATGTAGATGGCACATCATCACAAGTTTGTAAATTATAATTTGAAACAGTACACTACTAGAGCTTTGTCTGGTACTTTTGATAAGGCCATTGAAATTTGTTTTCAAAAATGTCTACTAGCGCCGTCCCTGGAATATCTAAATTAAATGTAATTACTGCAAATTAAGGACTATGTCTCATAAGAAATGTTCTACCAAAATTATTCAAGTATTTACATAGAATTCATTGATTTGGAGGCAAGGGGGGAAATTTTTGTACTCAGTACTTAAAAGTAAGTATTTTGGATGTATAGTGCCACTCCTATATCAAAATCTGTAAAGGGGCTAAATCCCATCCGTCATCGTCATTAGGAATGTGCAGCCAGCAAAAAATAATGATCTTAATGCTCCATACCTCGAAGGAGGGGTCAGCCGTGCAACCCTATACATTACTGAATTTTCTGATGTTCCTTTCAATAAATTTGTGGTCATTTCTTACTCCTATTTTTCACATTGTATCCCAAAATATAAATAAAACATTCACACTTACTGGGTTTTGCAATTTTAATGTAAATTATTTATTATATTTATTTACCTTAGCGAATATTATGTGTATACTTCAGTCTTCTGTCTTGTAATTTTTTGGCTATGTGGTTGTAAAGCAAGTTGACTCTTGTCATCCGTGCACTCGTCAGTTTGGAAATAATCTCGAATCGGTTCGTATTTCACGGTTGTCGATCTCCTTGGAAACAAACTATGTATAATATGTTAAAAACAGATCAGGAATGTACTGATTTTTAACTATTTGAAGTTTTTTTTGTTATATCAATGGCTCTCAAATGCCTTACAATCCAAGGTGTGTGGCTTCTAAATTACAAAAGATTCAAGATTCAAATGCTTTATTTGTTGAAGAAATACGATTTCTAGAACAATACACGTCAGTAATTACAAAAAATAGTCCTACAGTTGAAATTAAAATAACTTATTTGACTGTCCCATCGGCACTGAAGTAACAACATACAAACGAGTTAAAAATATTGACACTAGGAAAATACTACACATTATACAAAAGATAACATTGATTAAGAAACTGGACCAACACAAAACAATAGAATTTTAAAATCACTAAACTAATAGCTAGTTGGCAAAAGCTGTAACATAGTGAGTCTCGAATTATTCTGTTGCAGTGGCCTCTGCGTATAATGTTCCATGTTTAGGAAAAAAGGGGAATCAAAACAACTACATACTGGACATTCCAGCTTTTCTAAAAAAACTCCTAATTTTGTGTTGAATTTTGCTTTAATTATTTCGAATTAATACATTATATATATTTTTGGGATAATAAGAAAAGAAAATTTCAGAAGTGAGGTGTTATGAGATCCATTATTTTTTCAGGGAGAAGGGACCGGACTCCACACCAAAATCAAAATGAACGGAATTTGGAACCCAAAAGCAAAAACCATCTGTGAATTTTTTAAGTGTGGTGCTATCCTGTCAGTGTTACAAGCATAAAGAGTATTATCGGTCATTATCTTTTAAAAGTTATTAACAGCAAAGTCGCGATCTGTAAGATATTTGGAATCGAATCTCTACAAATTTGGAATTACATATACCATATTTGCAAAATGAGCGGACTACATTCATTTTAAGTCAGACTTTAAAAGAAGGAAGCAATCCTTATTATGGTTAGAACAACAAATGTGCTCATACAAGGTACAAAATAACTTCATATGATTCTCCAGAATCGCCTTGTATATATACTAAGTGTACTTATAATTCATTGTATTTTTTTGTGCTGTTAAACAACAACATAAATGTTTTGTGTCAGTATAAAACCTTTTTTTATCAATCAAGTGTTGTACGTATATAATTATTTTAATAAGCATACTTCATGCCTAACTTTTCACTGTTATCCTTTTAATTTGACGGTTTTTGTGATTCCATTAGGATACAGCAGAAAAGTACAATAGACAATAAATAATCATTATGTACAGTGTTGTTCATAATTTATTCGTAAGGAAAAATGGATAAAAGATGTAGATATAATATATTTCTTGACTTCTCCAGAAATATAATTCAAATGGGTACAACAAAGACATCATCAGTACTCCAAATATTAATTTACTTTTGCACTGAATGCCCTTTTCTATGGAAATTTGTAAAACTTGATTTTTTACGTGAGAAATAGAATTTCTATAATTGCTTCGACATTGTTTATTTATTGCTTTATTTATGTTCAGTACTGTACATTGCGTAGAAATGTAGTTTTATCTCAATGATGTAAATATCATCGAAATTTCATAATGGAATCGTTATTAAAGTACTACTGCATATATAAATTATATATACCTTTTTTATTTGTACAGAATTAGTGGCATATTGAAATAGGAGTTTCGTGGCAGTGGATTTATTCTTTGATCAATAAATGTTTTTCACCTTTTTATTTCTTATTTTATAGAACACTGGCTCACCCAAATATCCATAAGCAGCAACAAAAGTTTTATGTTTCAGAAAGCAAATGTAATGTCATTCTACCTTTATAAAATAATAGCAGATATATACCTTATTGCTTCGACGTCAAACAGTATTTTTTGCATATATTTCTGTTTAACTGATAATCGAACGTTACCAAACTTTTTACCAATGCGGTCAAAAACTGGAATAAAAAATAGTCACTTTTGGGTTTGCTCTTTCTAATCTGCCGTTACAAGCTAGATTCTGAAATACGTCTGAAAATGCATTGCACCAACTTATATAACAATCCAGATGGTTTTTGTAACTTCTGGTTTCTTTGCGTCATTATATTTTCAATATTCGGTAATGTCCCCGACCTTGCACAAATTCACATCAATAATCATTGTTTTCTTTCAATCTATTTACAGTAGCTACCACTAAAACAATGACATGGCATGTTTTTTATTTAAAGGTTTCTTACAAAGCTCATTTTATTCTATCATGGTAAGATGGATGAATAATCAACTTGAAATCGAAATTTGTATCATGAATACTATCAAAGCTGTTAGCAAAGTTAGTGCTATATGAATATCAAGGTGTATTGGTATTTAGTTATAATATATAAATTATAATGGATACACAGTAAACGAAAAATGGAGTCAAGTTGATTGACTCAGTCCTTCTCACACATTTGCACATCATACCAAGATATTGTTTTCGCTTCGCTAAACTACTATTATCCTCTAAAATGGACGTACATATATAATGAGATCCCCTTGTAACTGAGTCATCGTCCGTAATAAAAATTTAATTTTATTATGTAGCCTTTAACTTATATACGAAATTCAATCATGTATTTATATACTGACTAAGCAGTCTAAGCACCTTATCTGAGATTTTGTTCACTTGCTCAATCTCAAGTTTAAGGGCATTGAAATTCTTCTATGAATACAGGGAGATCCTAAAAAACCCAAAAAAACCCACTCTTTCCAACAGCCCAATTTCGCTTTCCTCAAGATAAAAAACCGAAAATGATAAGAACTCCAAAAACCCCCAAGTCTTGGTCATAGAGATAAAAAACTATAGAGGGAGTATATACATAAAGGACTACAGGTTTAGTTTGGTCAAATATATAACTGAAATTTCAATGAATAAGATCGCGATCACCTACTATTGCCCCACTACATACCCCAAATGTCATCAAAATCGGTGCAGCAGTTACTGAGATTATGCTGTGACAAAATCTTGACAGACATCCAAATGGAGCAACGGATATTGAGCGACATAGATTTTCGTGATGTAGATATAAAACGTCCAAAAGCTACTTTCTGCTTCGTGGTAATTTTTAATTGAAAAAATTACGCCAGCTTTATAGTTATGCACCGTGTCCCAGGACGAATCCCGAAAACTTTAAGGGATGATTTCTGGCACCGACAAAAACATTCAACATACCGGTTAGCGTAATCCGATCTTCTCCGTTTTTGCAAGGAATTCCCGAAAGTGAAAGTAGGCCACACACGTTTCAGTTATCTTTACAACCAAACTTCTAACGTTGATTTCTCTGTAACAACTGCGAATTTCAGAATTCTTTCAGCTTTGAAGATCTTTTAAATGCGCTGAAAGCACTGGCTTATCTGTATAATAAACAGTAATTCGAAACTGCTCTATTACTTTTTTACCAATTTTTGTAACTGCAATTTATAACAAAATTATAATAATTGCAATAAAACTGCTTCTCAGCTTTCATTCATCAATACAGTTCATATGAATTAACTTAATAATTTTATTCGTACAGTTTATTCCAGTCCGAGTTATTTTCTACTTCAATTTATAGTATGTATGAGAGTGAGAACAAATTAAAAATAGAACCGATTACAAAAATATTCCTTAACCTGTAGACAAAAAATAATAATTGCATCACTCGATTTCTTTACTTGCGCTCACTAAATACCAAGATGATAAAAGTGAACGACCAAGTTCTTGAAAATTTATAACCTGAATTGGTAAATATACCGATAATCTTGTTTTTTATAAAATGATTTCATTAGATATCTGGTTTATTTTTTTCACTATTACTCCTTGTTATCCAAATGTACTGTGTAAGGCTTTCGCGGCCATCGTCCAATGAATTTGTGGTTCTTGGGTTTTTAGACAGGCGTCGCGTCGTTTAGCGTGAAGGCTTGGCGTTTCGCCACCACGAGTGGATGGCATCTTCAGAAGCTATTTCACTTCGGCGACTTCCAAAATACTTTTAGGTTTATTCAAAGGTACTACAAGTTTTTAAATAAAATAAGGACTTGTTTTGTGTTGGAAAAACTATTAGGTGCTATTTGAAAAAACAAAGTTGGGGGTGAGTTTTAAGGATTGAAGTATAAAAAAATGTTTTGAAAGCATGGTACAATAGACCCTGTAGTACTTTCAAACATTCCACCCAGTTTTCATTTGAAAATTTTTTTGTTACGAGAATATCACGTGTCAAGGAAAATGCAGGGACACCCTGTATACCACCGTTTTTGCACTTTAGTGCGCGATCCACTAAATGGACTTAAAAAATGAAGAAAGTGCGAGGGCGTTTATGCTGTATATCTACGTTAAAGGTGTTTTGGAGAGGTAATGTGTCAGAAAGGGTCATGTTTTTTTTTTTTTTTTTTTTTTTTTTTTTTATGGACAGCCTCCCGCAAAGGCTAAAAGCCTATGTCGCTGTAGGAGCGCTGCGAGAGGATAAGTGTCGGTGCACGTTAGATTTGAAGCGCTGCAGGTTGTAGCCGGCGGGAAACAAATTCCCTGGCAGCTCGTTCCACAGCGTCGAAGTTCTCCAAAAGAAGGAATGCTGGAGGAGACTGGTTCGTGGAGTAGGGACCTCGACCTGGTAAGGGTGAGCTCGCAGAGCCTCTCTAGTGTTCCTCGTTCGGGCGGCCTTTGCTGTTATTACCTGGGAAAGCTCACTCGAACATCTTCCGTGATAGAATCTGTAGAACAGGGATAGGTCAGCCACCCTTCTTCGATGTTCCAGGCTATGGAGGTCTTTTGTGAGGTTAGGCGTATCGATTAGTCTAATTGCTCTCTTCTGGATGGTATCCAGAAGCTTTAGAGAGTGCTTGGGAGCGCATCCCCACACATGGGAGCAATACTCCAGCGGTGGTCGGATCTGTGCCTTGTAGAGCAGCAGCAGCTGCTCTGGTGTGTACAGCTTCCTACAGCGGAACAAAACTCCAAGCTTCTGGGATGCCGCTTTAGCAATACTGACGACGTGGTCGTGCCAAGACATGTTGTTGATGTTGACCCCCAAAAGCTTGACGGAAGGTGACTCGTCTATGGGGTGACCCTCCATTTCCAATGTTGGTAAGCCAGTGTGAGACTTCTTTGTAAGTGTTGTTGCCTGGGTTTTCTGGACGTTGAACTGTACTTTATTTACTAATCCCCACTCGACAATTTTTTTGATATCTGCGTTGATCTGTGAGGCATGCTGCTGTCGTCGACGTACCGTCTCCTGGGATGATAGTGGCTTGCCTGGTTCCATGCACGATATCAATGTACTGTCGTCTGCGAAGCTGTAGATTGGATTGGATGTTATTTCCAGCAGCTCGTTGATGTACAGCAGGAACAGTGTAGGGGATAAAACAGATCCCTGAGGAACACCGGCGTTTATTGAAAATACGTCTGATGAACAGCCTTCGACTACAACGAACAGAGATCGGTCGTTCAAAAAGCTGTTCAGCCACTGGCGCAGACCAGGTGGTAGTCCATAAGCAGCAAGCTTGACTAGAAGTCCCTCATGCCACACTCTGTCGAAGGCTTTCGATATGTCAAGCGCAACAACACGGGATTCGCCATGGTTTTCAATGGCTCTATTCCACAAGTGAGTGACATAGGCCAGAAGGTCACCCGTAGACCTGTGCTTACGGAAGCCATACTGGCGATCATTTATGATGTTATTATTGTCCAGGTATTTCAGGATCTGTGTGTTAATGACAGTCTCCATAACCTTGGACATGATGCTGAGAAGAGCCACAGGTCTATAGTTTGTGGGATCGGTTTTTTTGCCTTTCTTAGGGATGGGTTGTACGCAGCCAATTTTCCATGAAGCGGGAAACACGCCTTGCTGATATGATAGTTTGAAGAGCTTGCAAAGAATAGGTGCAAGCTCAGCGGCACAGCGTTTAAGGACAATGGCTGGAATTTGGTCGGGACCAGTAGCTTTCTTCGTGTTTAGCTTCTGGAGGATGCTTTTTACATCTCGATGTTGAAATTTGACCTCTGCCATTCTCGAGTTTACGTTTATGTTGGCGGTCGGATTGCTTCCTTGGAAGTCTACAGTAGAATTGGCTGCGAAAAGCCTTCCTAAGATGTCTGCTTTTTCTTTAGGAGCAGAAGCGATGGACTTGTCCTCTCTGGTCAAGGGTGGTATTGAGGAATAGGAAAAGTTCTGACTAACAGCCTTAGCTACAGACCAGAATGTTCTGGACGAACTAGGACATGAGAGGAGCTTGTTCTTAATTTTTTGGTTGTGTTTCTCCTTGCAGTTGATGTACAAGTCCGGCCCTGCAAAAAACTTGTCCACTTTATGATGAAGAATTCAGACGCCCTTGTGAGTCGTTCTAAGGCTTGGTGCAACGTTGCCAATTATTTCGGCCGAAAAATCTACCTGTTCCTTTGAAGTGGATAAGCCAAAATGCCCGCTATTCATCAGTGGTAGGCACTTTGTAATTTAGCAGTAGCGCATCAGTCGGAAGGGGATTCACATACTTTTACTTCCCACACCGATAGGTGAGGGGAGTATTGTGATCGCGAAAATTCTCGATTTTGAGATAATACGTTTTTTGGGCGTTTTATGATGTGTACATAACGAAAATCCACGTCACTCATTTCCGTCGGTCTGTCTGTCGGTCTGTCGGTCTGTCTGTCTGTCTGTCGCGTTTTTCTACCCTCGTAATATCAGTAACCGCTGCATGGATTGTGATGAAATTTGGGCAGCGGTATGCTGTGGGGTCGTAGTAGGTAATGTTCCTATAATTGAAAATTGGTGCATAGGCGGCGGAGTAATTAGCAAAAAACAAAAAAAATTAAATATTGCTGAAACTTCGTTTTTAGGCGTTTTAGGAGTCCCTGATCATTTTCTACTTTTTTTTTGGTGGGGGTGAAATTGGGGTGGTTGGGGGGTGGGGGGTTGTAAAATTGAAAAATTTGTTGCTTTCATAATAGACTGTCCACTGACCTGTGAAGGAAGACCTGGCGACATAAATAACTTTTTTAGGTCCATCCGAACATTGCCTTTGCCTATTACAGAAAGCAAAGGATTTTTTTTGATGTAAACATACGAGAGTATTGCGTCAGATCGTTGTAACGAGGAAACTGTTGAATTGATTTTAATGAAATTTTGAAACGGCATCACTACCATGGCGAAGATGGAAAACGCGTATGGTTTTGATAAATCGTGCCAGTGGCGGCGCAGAAATAATAAAAAAACTAAAAATATAAAAACAGCTCAAACTTCGTTTTTAAGCGTTTTAGAGGTTCCTGATCATTTTCTGCGTTTTTTTTTTGGGTGGGGGTGAAATTGGGGTGGTTGGGGGTTGGGGGTTGAAAAATTAAAAAAACTCTTGTACTCATAATAGGCTGTCCACTAACCTGTGAAGGAAGATCTAGCGACACAAATCAGCTTTTTAGGTGCATCCGAACATTGCCTAGCCTATTACAGAAACTAAGGGACTGTATACTATACGAGAATTTATTGGTCTAAATCGTTTTGTATTTTGTAACGTGGACACTATTAAATTGATTCTAATGAAATTCTGACACAGTATATTGTTACCGTGGTGAGAATGGAAAACGCGTATGTTTGTTAAAAATCTTGTCAGTGGCAGCGTAGCAATAATCAAAGAACGCGACAAGTATGAAAGCAATTCAAATTCGGCTTTTAGATGTTTTAGGGGTTCCTGATCATTCCTTACCAGTTTTTTGGGTGGGGGTGAAAGTGAGGTGGTTGGGGGGGGGGGTGGGGGTTGTAAAACTGAGAAGTTTGTAGTATCGATAATAGGCTGTCCATTGACCTGTGAAGGAAAGACCTAGCGGCATAAGACAATTTTAGGGGGGTGGTTGGCAATTATTTGGTTGCAAGGGATCTTAGACTAAAGCTTCATGCTATGGGAAAATAATAAACTGGTATCAGCGTAATGTGGGGGAAGTACTGAGTCAATTAACTTGACTTCATTTTTTTAAACTGCAATAGCAGTACAGCGACTCTATGGAGACAGGTGACAATATTAACGAAGCTCCGCCCATCCGTCATGTTGAGGCAACTTTAACATTAGCAGCATACGACAAAGGCTCAATGTTTACGTAATACAAGTTGAAACAAAGGAATAATTAGTAAATGATTATCAGTAGAAGCATAAGGTTCTTTTTATTTTATTTAAAAAAAAAACGATACCGGAACCAGTAGTTTTCTATTTATGCGCCGTTAAAATTCGGTTGTATTTGGTCGTTTTCTATCTTTTACAGTTATTGTCTGTTTACTTCCTGCTGTTTTTAGCAGATTTCTGTTTTTTTCTGTTGTATCCGGCTGTTTTTAGTCGTTTTCTATAGTTTCCCGCTGTTATCTGCTTGCTTTCTGTCGTCTTGAGCTAGTTCTGGCTCTATTCGGTTGTATTTGGCCGGTTTCTACCGTTTACAGTTGTTATCTGCTTGCCTTCTGTTGTTTTGAGCCGTTTTCTGTTATTTCTGTTGTATTCGGGTTTGCTTAGTCGTTTTCTATTGTTTAGCGCTGTTATCTGCCTGCTTTCTGTGGTTATAGGCTCCTTTCTGTTCTATTCGGTTGTATTTGGTCGTTTTCTATCTTTTACAGTTATTGTCTGTTTACTTTCTCGTGTTTTTAGCAGATTTCTGTTTTTTTCTATTGTATCCGGCTGTTTTTAGTCGTTTTCTATAGTTTCCCGCTGTTATCTGCTTGCTTTCTGTTGTTTTGAGCCGTTTTCTGTTCTTTTCTGTTGTATTCGGCTGTGTTTAGTCGTTTTCTATTGTTTCCCGATGTTATCTGCTTGCTTTCTGTTGTTATGGGCTCTTTTTTGTTCTATTCGGTTATACTTGGTCGTTTTCTATCGTTTACAGTTGTTATCTGCTTACTGTCTGTTGTTTTTAGCTGTATTCTGTTCCTTTCTGTTGTATTCGGCTGTGTTTAGTCATTTTCTATTGTTTCCCGCTGTTATCTGCTTGCTTTTTTGTCATTTTAAGCTAGTTTCGACTCTATTCGGTTGAATTTGGTGATTCTCTACGGTTTACAGCTGTTATCTGCTTGGTTTCTGTTGTCTTGAGCTGTTTTCTATTCTTTTTTGTTGTATTTGGCTGTGTTTAATCGCTTTGTATTGTTCCGCTGTTATCTGCTTGCTTTCTTTCGTTTTAAGCTAGTTTTGACTCAATTTGGTTGTATTTGGTCATTTTCTACCGTTTACAGTTTTTATCTGCTTGCTTTCTGTTGTTTTGAGCTAGTTTTGACTTTATTCGGTTGTACCTGGTCGTTTTCTACCGTTTACAGTTGTTATCTGCTTGCTTTCTCTTGCTTTGAGCTGTTGTCTGTTCTTTTCTGTTGTATTCGGCTGTGTTTAGTCCTTTTCCCTAACCGGCTTATATGCGAAGTTCGGCAAAACGTTAATACAGTCAGGTTGGCGTAGTGGTAAGTGGTAGCAGATAAGAAATGTTTTCTGTGCAAGAGGTTGCGAGTCTGGGTTAGGATACGGTTACTATGCATGCGAGTTCTGACGAAAATGTGTTCCAACGAGATCGTACGAACTCCTCGTCAGAACAAAGGTGGTTCCACTGCACGCCTTAGGTACTCTTGTGTATTGTGATCGCAAAAATTTTCGATTTTGAGATGATGCACTTTTTGGGTGTTTTATGGTGTCTACATATCCGTCGGTCTGTCTGTCTGTCTGTCGGTCTGTTTGTTGGTCTGTATGTCTGCCTGTTTGCGTTTTTCTAACGTCGTAATCTCAGTAACCGCTGCATGGATTGTGATGAAATTTGGGCAGCAATATGCTGTGGGGTCGTAGTAGATAATGTTCCTATAATTTTGAAAATCGTTGTACGGGGGGCGGAGTAAGTAGCAAAAAACAAAAATTTTCAAATATTCGTCAAACTTCGTTTTTAGGCGTTTTAGGGGTTTCTGATCATTTTCTACTTTTTTTTTGGCTGGGATGGTTGGAGGGTGGGGGGTTGTAAAACTGAAAAATTTGTTGTAGTCATAATGGGCTGTCCATTGACCTGTGAATGAAAAACCTAGCGGCATAATACACTTTTTTCGGTCCATCTGAACATTGGCTTGCCTATTACAAAAAACAATTTTGTGATGTACACATAAATACGAGTTTTGCTTTATTTCGGTCTATGTATATTGCGTAAAGCGAAAATTATTGAATTGATTTTAATGACATTTTGACACAGTGTCGCGGCGGCAATGGAAAACGCGTCAGTTTTTGAAAAATCGTGTCCGTGACGGCGCAGCAATAATAAAAAACTAAAAATATAAAAGCATCTCAAACTTCGTTTTCAGACGGTT
Organism: Callosobruchus maculatus; assembly: GCA_951848785.1. Classification (NCBI taxonomy): domain Eukaryota; kingdom Metazoa; phylum Arthropoda; class Insecta; order Coleoptera; family Chrysomelidae; genus Callosobruchus; species Callosobruchus maculatus. The sequence continues at coordinate 27,685 of CATOUR010000209.1, read as the reverse complement.
TGTAGGCTCTTGATCGTCTCGCATCGTCCAATTGAAGCATGCAGAAATAAACTGTGGCATCCTAGGTCCTAAGGAGGGAGACGCAAGAAACTATTTACGAGAGTTTTTGCGTTGGATGTTCTTTTGCGGGCGGGTGGGCGATGATTTGGTTCCAAGGGGTTTTCAAACTATAGCTTCATGCAATGGAAAAATAATAAAATGGTATCATCATTATGTGTGGGAAGTACTGAGTTAATCAACTTGACTCCATTTTTTACTTAGATTTTTCACAAAAAAAATATTTTGACCAGTTTTTAAGATTTAGCTGATATATTATGTTTGTCTGTAATGGGTATTTCACCTATACAAATTTTCGTTGTTTTTTAATACTTTGTACCCGTGTGCGGTGTGTTAATTGGCGGGATTTCTTGTTGCAATAGGATATGTATAATAAACTAAGCAGTTTTTTTGTATTCCAATAGCGGCTACACGCTACTCAGTATTATCAAAGTTTACGGAATAAATATAAGTTGGATCACTCTCCGTCGGCACTTTGAAGATCTCACATCAAAGCGATGCCGCGGCCGCACGCGCCAGTTAGTTTTTGCGTTGGTTTTTGCCCAAGTACGAGGGTCTTTTAGCGGGGACTTGCTAACGCCAGGGTTTTACGTATATACGAGGGTCATTGAAAGACACTATGTATTGACAGCCGATTTAGACATACAAATACAAATATAACGTTTAAATTGCTAATACACTAGGTAACTAAAGTAAAGTAAAACTATTACTAATGAATCTCAAATGATTTCACATATTGTAGCTGTTCCGTAGATACGTAAAAATTGGTTCAAAGGTGCTGAAGTATTTTTACCTTAATGTTTTGTTTATTTGGCATATTTTTGAGACCACAGCTTATAAAATGTATGGTATAATATATAGGAACTTGTATGTACAATTTTAAAAGATAATGATGTGGAAATGCTTTACATGGATGTGAATAAATATTATTGACATTTTGCTTTTCAGTGTCATTCCAATTGCTACTGTAGAAACTAAATTATTAAAGTTATCAATAAAAATATTTACGAGCTCTAAAATATAATTCAGAATGTCTCTAGGTGGTATGGTAAGACCACCGAATGAATATCTTGTCTCACTATACGCTTTTAGCGTGATACAATCCTTTGAGTACCTGTAGGCCTGTAGGCCTCGAATTAATCACTTTAGACGTGTGCTGGTTTGTTGGAATTGTTTTATCGGGTGGAACACAGAAAGGCACAAATGTACAGGGTGTTCCATTAATAATTTTGAATCGGACGTCACGTGACCAAAAACAAATACCTCATTGGATATATAATTCTCTACTACTGCCCAGTTCCGACCTATTGCGTGTCCTAATCGTCGTGAAGCATGTATTTATATCCTTTATACTTCAAGGTTTACCACAAAATAAGGATGGATCTGATTGACATTTTCCATCCGTTAATAAATTTAATTGATAAAATCAAACTTCTGAAAATATTATCCATTTCCTGCAAACAAATCCGAGATAACAAAATCCGATATTTTTGAGACACTGTATACACTTCGCGTTACACACGTTCAACCACTACTTTGCGCCGCCCCGTATCTCTCGGCTGACGTCGGTACACTGCTACCGGTGGACCGGGGAGACGGGGCAAGGGGCAGGCTGTTTTGATATTTTTGCGGAGTGATCCAACTTATATGTATTCCGTAAACTTTGGTATTATGTTTGCATATTTTTTCAAATAAATAACAAAATCCCTTATTCATGCCCTCAAACACGGATACAAAGTATTAAAAAAATTAAATACAACGAAAATGTGTATATCTAAAAACCCATTATAAATCAATATAATATAACAGCTAAATCTTAAGAACGGGCTAAATCATTTTTTTAAATAAAAAATTTAACTGAAAAACAAAAGTACCTACCCGGACTCGAACTTGCAACCTCTTGCACAGAAGGCATATTGAAGTATTTAGTATTTTCTTCAGAAAATATATGTCTAGTTTTTTTTTTAATTTGAATTTACAATGACGGATGTAGTGCACCTACGCGCACGAAAAGTGCACAAAGAGAGTCGAAATCCACGATAGTGCGATTTTCGAACCCTCTTTCGATTTGAGGAAATAAACGTACAGTTGCTAGCCGACCACTTGATTGGCGAAAATCTGGAAACCAGGGAAAAACCGCTTTCGCCAGTACACAGTCAAGGCATATCTGATGAAAATTACATCTTCATGAATATGGATGCCCGGTGGCCCGGCTCAGTGCATGACAGTCGAATTCAGAAAAATTCTTCTGTTCATGAAATTATGAGGCGGGATTCTCATACGGTTTATTGGGGAAAAGTGGTATAACACCCTATCTGATGAAGCCGTTCTCCATGGCGGAACATGTGTCGTAGGCTGCTTTTAATCGGTGATTGAAGAAGGAAAGAGTTATCATAGAAAGTGCGGTTTCCGATTCTTAAATATGCATGTCGAGTGAAAATGGAGAATATTTTTCTGAAGCAAATCCTTTAAATTTGGAGTAAATATATATACCAGCAAGTTTTTTACAGCTGGACTGGCCGTTTCTCGCATCCTATTCGCCACAGTTTTTTATCTCGCCATGCATCCTCTTCCATTCCTCTTTTTTCCATGGCTTCTTTAACTCCTTCGTTCCAATCCTTCCTAGGTCTTCCTCTTTTCCTTTTGGGACCACCTATTTGCCTGCATTCTTCGCAAACGACCGTACCATATTAGTATTTTCTCCTCTATGTTTCCCACAATTGTCTTTTGCATGTTGGTTCGCCTTCTTATGCCATCATTTCTTACATGCTGGAGTCTAGACACCCTACAGCTTCTACGTAACGCATCCATTTCAACAGATATTAATCTTTCCTTATTTCTTTCTGTAATCTCCCATGTTTGAGCTCCGTATGAGGTTATACTTTTTACTGTACTGTTATAAATATTTATTTTTGTGTTACTTGTTATTTGTTTTGACCACCATATGGAATTTAGTTGGTTAACAGCTTTTTTGCCCTGTATTATTCGGTTGTCAATATCTCGTCGACTATTTGCTTCCTCAGACAGTATGGTTCCTAGATACTTATACTCTGAACAAGGATCAATGATTTCACTGTTGATATTAAGTAAATAAAACTAAATGCTCCTGTTTATAAATACCAAAAAAGTGAAACCTTTTCTTTTGGCTTGTATCTAGAAGTAAAAGCAAATGCTCTTCTTTATGAATACGGCCTGTTGTCGTCTGCGTTAGATCTAGAACAAACAACGGACTGTAGTTTCTGCTGTGTGGAGGACCAAACAGTGGAGCACATTTTGTGTTCCTGTCCAGTACTGGAAAGTGCTAGGTTTCAGACTTTCGGAATCAACCGACTGGAACCTACTGGCTTCAAGGAAGTTTCGCCTATCACGACCATCGCCTTCAGGTGTGGATTGTACGGTGAACTCTAAATAGGTGTGAGCCACAATAGACACAACTGAGTCGCAGTGGAAGGAGGCAACCTAACCTATTATACTTAGCTCCTATGAACAAGCTTCTTCACAAAAGAACTGTAGAGGCAGAACTTTGTTATTGCGAAAGCTTTCAAGCAAGGATAGAACCTTGACGTTTCAATCGTAGGATGCTTTAAATCAGTCCACTGTTGCGAAATGGTTGAGTTAAAGACATTATTTCTTCTAGGCTTAGAACCTCGAATGTCGCTCATATGTATATAAGTATACAAGGTGTAATTTTTAAGGATGTCCACACCTATACCACCATGTAGATCTCGCTGAGCTGATCATTTTTCGATAAGCAACATGGGTCCAAAAACGAACCGTTACGGAGATAACGCTACCGAAAGTTATCCTTGCTGACGCTTGAAGTTAGGCAATTCATTCAACGCCTCGTAATTGGCAGAGGAGAGAGGGGGTTACGGATCAGCTGCTAAGACAGATTTGGCTTGTCAACATTTAATCGTCATGGCCAACATGTCAAAAGTAAACCAAACAAAAAAAAAATTGCAAAAAAACAACAACAAAAAACACCGAGATCAGTCGAAAATCAGTGAAGGAGAGGCTCCACGTGGCCATCGCCTTCTTGCTCGCACAATCTGGCTCGATGGATGACCGATGCAGTGGCAGCGTTGATTACCTGTGGCTGCTCCCTGACGTCTCCACCTGCTGCAATGATGCGTGCAATAAGCTCTTCTGCTGTGTGCGGTGCACCCCCTTGGTAAACAAGTGCTTCCAGGTGACCCCACAGGAAAAAATCCAGGGGATTGAGATCCGGAGACCGCGCCAGCCACGCTACTGGCCGCAAGGCGTCGAATTAATTGCCTAACTTCAGGCGTCAGAAAGGAGTACTTCCGGTAGCGCTATCTCCGAAACGGTTCGTTTCCGGACCCATGTTGCTTATTGAAAAATGATCAGCTCAGCAAGACCTACACGGTAATATATGTGTGGACATCCTTAAAAGTTACACCCTGTATGTATGGTGTTTTGGCAATAAATACATACACATTAAACGCCCGAACAATCACCCTATTGTTTTAAACTGGGAATGTGGATATGACAAAGCACTAGGCAGCTGAAATTCCAGTCTTGGTCTGCCAGTCGCTCTCCAGTCTCCACTTAAACTTCTACTTGCATGGCAGTTACGTCAATGCTAAAATGCTATACAGCAGACAAAGCTCTGATTACTTACTTCTCCCAATCGTATATGTCCTAGGGTGGACGGCTTGTGTACTACCAGTACTTTTGATCAGAAAACTGGGTTATACTCCAAGACAGATCGATAGCAAACCATTTCTATTACTTTAGGATGAGTTTTTATTCAAACAATGTCTATATCTTCAACTCTTTATCACAAACGATACACTTACATTGATATAAACATAAATGTATCCTCCTGAACGAATTATGCACACGTTGTGAAAGGTAAACTATATAAATATTGTGTGCGTCCGCTATGTATTTTCTTACACTTGTATCGATAAAATGATCGGCTTATCAAGGCAATAACAGCTCGAAGAAAGTAACAATAATAACATTGGCGAATGGCCAGAACTAATAAACAAAACTTCTATAACCATAAACAACAGCTCAGCAATTTATGTACGGAAAAGGTTGTCATTTCTTTCTCCATCTTTTTATAAGGTTAATGATGTATTTTTACATGTCTACCTTAAGCATCAATGACACGGGGCTAGTTTATGAGCTACTAGTCGGGGAGTTTGAAAGCTAGTGAGTGAGCGAGTGTCAATGACACTATCATCCCAGGAGACGGTACGTCGACGACAGCAGCATGCCTCACAGATCAACGCAGATATCAAAAAAATTGTCGAGTGGGGATTAGTAAATAAAGTACAGTTCAACGTACAGAAAACCCAGGCAACAACACTTACAAAGAAGTCTCACACTGGCTTACCAACATTGGAAATGGAGGGTCACCCCATAGACGAGTCACCTTCCGTCAAGCTTTTGGGGGTCAACATCAACAACAACATGTCTTGGCACGACCACGTCGTCAGTATTGCTAAAGCGGCATCCCAGAAGCTTGGAGTTTTGTTCCGCTGTAGGAAGCTGTACACACCAGAACAGCTGCTGCTGCTCTACAAGGCACAGATCCGACCACCGCTGGAGTATTGCTCCCATGTGTGGGGATGCGCTCCCAAGCACTCTCTAAAGCTTCTGGATACCATCCAGAAGAGAGCAATTAGACTAATCGATACGCCTAACCTCACAAAAGACCTCCATAGCCTGGAACATCGAAGAAGGGTGGCTGACCTATCCCTGTTCTACAGATTCTATCACGGAAGATGTTCGAGTGAGCTCTCCCAGGTAATAACAGCAAAGGCCGCCCGAACGAGGAACACTAGAGAGGCTCTGCGAGCTCACCCTTACCAGGTCGAGGTCCCTACTCCACGAACCAGTCTCCTCCAGCATTCCTTCTTTTGGAGAACTTCAACGCTGTGGAACGAGCTACCAGGGAATTTGTTTCCCGCCGGCTACAACCTGCAGCGCTTCAAATCTAACGTGCACCGACACTTATCCTCTCGCAGCGCTTCTACAGCGACATAGGCTTTTAGCCTTTGCGGGAGGCTGTCCATAAAAAAAAAAAAAAGGGATAGCGAAGATTATCCAAGCCCGGGATTCTTGGGATTCAAGTTTCTATCCCGGGGTCGATCCCGGAAAATTAGAATAAATAGACAAAGGCATGAAAAGCTTTTCAAGAAATACAAACCTAAAATTCTTTCGCGAAGTTAGGCAAGGGGTAAGAGTGTATTCGGGGCAAGTGCATGATCCATTATTTGTTCACACCTATCTAAGGGCTCTAAGGCCATCGTGCCTCATCTATGTAAATATGGTCTAACTAATATCGTTCGTTTGAAAAAAGGCTTAAGGCATGGCCGACTCTACACTAGGCCGGAGCCTTAGATGTGGCAACGTGGCTTAGCTGTCAAATAGTGGTCCGGTTACCGTAAATTGTTTTATAGTTTCAGAATAATAATTATACAGTTTATATGTAATAAGAGTTCATCTCGGTTGATAAATTAAGAAAAATACTTTTTGAAAAAATAAGAATGGTGAAAAATGCCAGTAGTAACAGTACAAAAATGTACATGTATTTAGATTTAGAGATTTTCCCTTCTGTTAGACATTTGTTATTTCCATTAGATTTCCTCTTTTTAGTTTTGTCAGTCTGTATTTTGTCTTGAACTGTTTCAGTGTAATTATTAATAAAAATATTTGCTACATTAACAACATTAATTCAAGCAGAATTTCATCAGTTTGGGTTTGATTACATGAACATATGTGTCTAAAACAAACTTATCTATATGTATATTGATGTATTCTTTTGCAATTTTCATTAAAACTGCTTTGTGCAATTGCCCAAAAACTTACTTTTATACCTATTGGCCTGAAATCAAAATTTTAACAATACCTATTGTGAATAAGGACTGTAATTTGAGCTGTATACTCTGATGGAAGGGTTACGCCTACCAACTATAAGCTGTATGTCTTTAATATACCTATCAAATAATTTTGTCCTTCATGTTCCACCTATAATTTTTGTAATAGACAAGAACATTTATACAGTCTGATATTTCATCAATTTGTAAAACAATGTACTTCTCCGAGAATAACAAGTGAACCCTCTGCAACAGTTTTATTGTAAGGCATATTTTCTGTCAGGTGCAATTTTTAAAGAACTGCAAAGTTTTGAGGACTATTTAGGATGGTGGTAAAATTGGCAACTTATTCTCTCTCACAAAATGTGAACTTTCTTTGGCTGGACATAGAAAAGGTTTTAACATTAAATCAACAGAAAACCTATTTGAAAATAGGGTGCCAAAATATTTTCTGTTTAAGACCAACAGGATATTCTTAATGACAGTGGTAAAATCTAACTCGAATCACCAACAAATTATGATTTATTGATACGAATACCACTTACATCTGATGTCTGGTTCATCGTAGTCAAACACTATAAAATAAAAATAAACGCAACCTGTTTCCTGCTGCCACTTCCACGTAAATGAACACTCAATTTACTTTGTAAATTTTCACTTCCAGACCCGACCAGACTGTGGCTGCCGCGAACAATTAATAACATGTGACGTCATACCGCTTTTCACCTCCGCGGTCGGTTTTTTGGAATATTCAGATGACTTTTTTGACGTTCTTCAAGTGAAGAAATAGACTATCGGATAATAATGAATTTTCCAAATTTTATTTTTTTTGGAAACTTCTCCATTCATTACTATGTGTCTTACCCTTTAGAAACCTTGGAGAAACTTCTGACCCGCTCTTCGATTTGAAGAACATTGATCATATTTTTTTCCTGAAGCATATCCAACCATATTGAGTCTCTGTCCACTAGTGCATTAGAAATATAATCGTGAATATGTATATCGCAGTATTGGATAATTTTATTAGTTAGATAAGGATCAACATAATATTTTAAATTAGAAATTTCCATCTATCAGGAGACCTGCACTGTCTATGCGTATATGAGCTTTTGAGGCAGGTTCAGAAGTGACTTAACCCTCAAATTCTGAAGAAATTTGTAAGATACGCCACTGTGTATTACAGCACCCTTCATCAATTCACATTTCGAAAATCGTCATAAATTTGCATCCAAAGCGCGACATAATTATTCTTCCGTTTAAAATTCAATATAATTTGATGTTCCTTAACCCACATAAATCACCACTCCTGGATATAGGTGCAGGTTGGGTACTAGATTTCCTATCAACATCAACCAAACTCGATTATGAAACACCTAGAGAAAAACTTGTGCTGTTTTGTAACCGAAATGTAATCCTTTAATAACAAACGCCGTAATGTTTTGAAAAGTATAAAATTGTGATGAGAAATTATTGTTCTAATGTAAGTATTAGAAAGCTCTCGTGTTGTTATCGTACCAGGTACCTACTATATATAATGCGAATAAACGAATAACGCCTGGGTACTTGGGTAGATCGTGTAATAATACAGGGTGCGGCAGCATAACTTCCTTATTTAAAAAATTAATAAAACTCACTGTATGAATACAAAATTTTATTTGTTTTTTATAATGTAGGCATATACCTAAAGTTTTGTTTTACACAGTTTTGAAGATCAAATCTGTTAGGTGACGTCCTCCATTCTCTATATATTGAGTAAACCGATTTCTCGCGTTTGTCATGACTCTTGTCGGCATAGCAGGCGTTATGTCAGCAATTTCTTCCTGGATGTTGGTCTTTAAATCTTGTAGGGTCCTTGGACGGTTCACATAAACTCGGGATTTCAAAAATCCCCATAGAAAAAAATCGCATGGGGACAAATCGGGAGAGCGGGCCGGCCATTCCAAATCACCTCGAATGGAGATGAGGCGCTCTGGGAACTGTTCCCTTAAAACAGCCATTGATGCTCTTGAAGTGTGTGCCGTTGCACCATCTTGTTGGAACCAAATGTCTCCTTAGTCCAACTCATGTAGCCGTGGGAAAAAAATTCTTGTAACATGGTTACATATCGGTCCGAATTCACTGTAACGGTGACTTGATTTTCTTCAAAATACCAGGGACCAATAATTCCAGCTGAGGAAATTGCACACCACACTGTGACTTTAGGCGAATGCAAAGGTCTTTGATGCAGTTCTCGAGGGTTGGTGTCAGCCCACTAGCGCATGTTCTGTTTGTTGACTGATCCACACAAATGAAAATGGGCTTCATCGCTGAAAAAAACAAGAGCGTTCTGAGGAACGACTTCGAGGAGATCCTCACACGCATTCCTCCGAGAATTAAAGTCATGTTCAGAAAGTTCCTGGGCAATCGCCATCTTGTAAGGATGGAAATGGAGATCATCATGAAGAAGTCTCCTCACAGAACGATCGGAAAGTCCAAGGGCAACGGCATGTTTGCGCGCAGAACGCCGTGGTGATCTCAACACTGAAGCTCGCACTGTTTCAATGTTCTCAGGTGATCTAATGGGCCGAGGGGCTCCAGTTCTTCGTCTTGTCGCACTTGCAGTTTGTCTGAACGTAGTGACCCACGTATCAATTGATTTCCGGTCCGGGACAGGGGCCAATGGGGCTAAATTGAAGTGATTCCGAAAGGCGCGCTGGGTTGCGACCACAGAACATCCGCTCGAAAAATAGGCCTCAATGGAAAAAGCACGCTCCTCACTATTCCAACGCATGATGGCGACTGAACTGTGTCGGGACAAAACTTTATAGTCCCGCCTCTCAAACGAGACTACCAGCGCTCCGCTACGACATCAACCGACTGAATGGCGCGCATTTTAAAAAAGGAAGTTATGCTGCCGCACCCTGTAGTCATTCTCGTGTTGCGCTTGTTGGTAGAATCGAGTAGAACATTGAAGCAAGCCAGAAAATGGCGGCGAGTGGCTTGACTTTTCAGCCATTTTGGCAATACCACAAACACTTTGGAAGTACTACCTACGGACAGTTTTAAAAGATAATCAAAAGCCCCTAAAACGTACAAAAATTGAATTTGAAGCGGTTCTGTATTCTGTATTGGAAGATGTTGATCTACCAGATCGCAGTACTTACCTCCTTCTCTCTTGGGGATACACCAATAAGGGCGTAGCCAGGTACGGGCAGGGGGGAGGGGGGCAGCCGCCCCCCTAGCAGGCTATGGTTAACCACATGCTACGAGTACGATCGAACCGAAAAATTGAACTAGGAGTTCTATAGTCAACAGTTGAGAGAAAGGTAGCTGATTATGCGTTGAATTGATAGCCAAAGATTCAAGCATATTGGAACCTGTTGTTAAGCGTTTACACTTAAAACTATCAACATGGACATATGCATAAATCATATCAAAAGAATAACTTCTATCATAAAGGATCATCGTAATTCGGGTCAGCCAGAACTGCAACGGGCATTAGAACTCATTTACAAGTTCTGCAGGATCGCTCCAACTTCCGGTCTGACTCTCCAGGAGATTTTTGGAAGCAATCGATTTTTCTTCTTTGTTTAGATTGCCTTATATCTCATATCCCCACTGGAGCAGCGTTTTGCCGATAAAAATCTGCCTGCTTCTGGTTTGATGTCTGTGTCTACTTCCCAGTGTGATGTTGAATATGTCACTGATTGTTATTAAAAAGAAATTACATTTGGAAGCTTTCAATAATAAAAATGAAATATGGTACCAGCCTGTGGCTGAACAAATATGTGACAAGAGAAAACCTTAGGAACTAGATCTAAGGGAAGCAGCCTAGGGTCGTATTCATAGTCGATACTTAGGCCTAGTTTCACAATCAGTGGTCACTCTGACGGTTTACTAACCTCGACCTGCGAGTTAACTCGAACAATGGAACGCCCCTCGTTTCACAATCATAAAATGTCGTAGAGTTAACTGACCGCGATTTGTATTTTATTTTTAGCGGTTGGTGGTACTGTGTCCACAATATTTAAAGTACTTCTCCTTATTTCCTTCGTGCTGGTGTTTTGTGACAAGACTGTCAAAGAATGAGTTTGTTGATTTGTCAGTTCCATGCGATTTCCAACCTCATTTTGTTTTTTTCCACTGACGTTTTTTCTTTTCATTCGCGTTCATTTGGTATTTGGCATAGATAAAAGATTTTTAGGTTGGGTCGGTGTATGGACTGCTTGGCGTTGTACTTGTTTCTGGGGCCTTTTTCAAACAATAGCCGTGCATGTACCCGTGTGTCAGCATGGAAAAACCAAGAGCCAACAACTTCTCAAAAGATGAAGAATATCTGTTCATTTCATTAGTAGAAAAGTACAGGCATGTAATAGAATGCAAAACAAAAGGTGCAACAACATGGCGCGAAAAAGACAACGCCTGGGAAAAGATAGGAAGAGAATTTAATTGCAAATGTGCAAATAATAGCCGCAGATCTGTAAAGGTGCTGAAAGAAAAATACAAAAATTTAAAAAGACCAGGGAGTCATGGTCATCATATTCCTCAAAATAATTGACTCTAGGTCGCAATATTCTTGGTCTCACTGCTTCTCCAACACTGCTATACGCATTTACATCATAACCATCCATTTCAAATAATAAGAACGATGGAAAGCGTTAAGGTAAACGATAAAATATGAAACTTCAAACGCCTAGCAAGTAGCAAAACCAAAGTGACATAACCTAATGCGCGTGCGTCATCGCAAACCTGGGGTTAACTCAAGAATTTCTTGGGGTCAAGTTAACTCAGAGTTAAACTTAAGTAAAATCGAAAACCACCATTTGTGAAACATGACATCTAGGGTTAATCTCCTGTCAACACACAACCCTGAGTTAACCTATCATTGTGAAACCGGCCCTTAAGGGTCCGTTAATACTTGAGAGTCCCTTAAGTAAGGTTTTGTGTTTCGACAGCTACTTGAGGGTCGCATACGTAAGGCTCCCTTGAGTATTCTCAAGTAACGAAACGTCAACATGACACTTCGTTGCAGACAAGGCGATTTTGTAAGTTAAGTTTGGAGTACGGTGTTGTCAGTATCTTTCACTTCCGAAAAAATGTCCGACACAAAACACTAAATGCTGGCACAAAACAAAAAGAGATAACAGAGAACATCAAAATGCGTAGGCATAGCCATAACAAATTGCTACACAAGGAAAGCCACACTTGAGGGTGCCTTAAGAATCCCTTGAGTATTACTTAAGAAACTTTTGAGCATTACTCAAGATTTTATTTATCGTATGGCTCAAAAACATGACAACAGTAAATATAGATTAAAAGAAAAACTATTATAACCTATACTAAAATAAAATATATACAGCTACAAACTAAGATACATAGTCTTTGGTATTTACAGGTTGATATCAAGTTCTTTCAACCACTTCAGCGCCAACGGTGTGGCTGTGAAGAACTCTTCTCGCGATCCCTGAAACGCACGCAGTTCACATTCGCTCGTAATATGGTTTATAGTTTGGCGGGGCGCGCCACAGTCACATAAGGGAGATTGCACATAGCCCCACTTGTAAAGGGAGTCGGCACATCTGCCGTGACCTGTTCGGACTCTATTAAGTTTTACCCACTCTTTCCGGGGTAGATCTGATCCTGGAAGTAAGGCTGCCCCCATAAATGCGCATCGCGAGTGGTGTTCCGCAAAACCTTCCCACTGGGAGCGCCATTGGTTTAAGGAGTCGAAGTTATTGGTTTTAAGCCCTTCTGCATCCCTTATTGGTGGTTGTCGGGATTTAAGTCTATTTATCTGCAACGGGGGTATTGCTCGGTGGATGGGCAGTTTGTTGTTGGCCGTAATCTTGTTATACTCCCTTAGAAGGGCGTCAGTCCTTCGAAGCTGCGGTGGGGCTATTCCAGAGAGTACAGGCAGCCATTGAGTTGGGGTTGTCTTAACTGCGCCTGTAATAAGTCTCATAGTGTGATTTAGTTGGACGTCAATTAGTCTGGTATGGTGGCTGTTAATCCAGACAGGCGCACAGTACTCAGCACACGAATAGACAAGAGCTAGTGCACTGGTTCGTAGAGTTGGAGCCGTGGCACCCCACGTCGTTCCACACAGCTTTTGGATAATGTTGTTGCGTGTTCTGAGTTTTCCTGCAGTGTTTGCGAGATGTTTCTTATAGCAGAGGGTGCGATCTAACGTTACTCCAAGACGTTACTTCCCAAAATATCTTGGAGTAACGTTAGATTACTCAAGAGACGACTATGAATACGGCCCATATTCTTTTCCACTTTTCCATGTACGCAGAAAGTTGGAGCACAGAAATTGAGATAAAATTGCAGGTGAACTATTGAAACGGTTTTGCAAATAACCTCAAAAGTGCCTGATGGCAATCTAATACCGAGCTCGACGTTAGCATTCGTGAGACTGTGGTCAAAATGTCAGTTTCAAATGTCGAGGAAATTACGCACTTGACATTTCAACCAGCGTACAGCGATTTTTGATCAACCATAGGCGATTATAAGATTTAAAGTTGATGGAGAAACCTTCAATGTAACTATTTATTTAGTAAAACAATCTTGGGATACGATCACTTATTATATTTCGAATTATAAAATTTTACGACGTTTCGACGCTTCTATTAGGCGTCATATTCAGGTATTAAAACTAAAATAAAATATCAGAATTGTCAACCAGATACAAAATGACTAACATTTACAATTAATTCTTTTTTTTTTTTTAAATTAAATATCGAGGGAGGAAGGTAAATATTGATAAGATGGAAGAAAGTATAGGCTATGTTCCATTTATTAAATTTGTATATATGCATGAAAGATTGCTTGTATCTGTCCTGAAATTCATGCTGTTAGAACTTTTTTTTATATGTATCATCCCTAAGATGTTTCTTTTATACCAATCTTTCTCTTTGCATAAAGTTCTAACGTTGTTAAAATCGATGGTATGTTTATTTTCTATAGCATGTTTGCTGAGGGCGGTAGAATTCAGGTTTCTATTTTTAATATCATACTTGGGTTTATATATGCGTTTATTTAAATATTGTTTAGTTTGTCCTATGTATAAGTTGGGGCAATCTTTACAAGGTATTTCATAAACCAAATTGCTATGCATGTCCTTTTCTAATGCAGGTTTTAGGCTTGAAAATACTGCACGGGTTGTTGTCGTGGCAGTATGGGCAACATTTACGTTAAACTTACTGAAAATTTTTTTGTTTTCGGAGAGTCCAGGTGTATAAGGCATTGAAAAATATTTCTTTTTATTATTATCATTATTTGAACGTTGCTGGCGGTTATAAAGTTGATGAACTCTCTTCTTGATAGTAGTGTTTATGAAGTGCTGGGGGTAATTGTTTTGGGACAGGATATTTACCTTCCTCCCTCGATATTTAATTGTTAAAAAAAAAGAATTAATTGTAAATGTTAGTCATTTTGTATCTGGTTGACAATTCTGATATTTTATTTTAGTTTTAATACCTGAAGATGACGCCTAATAGAAGCGTCGAAACGTCGTAAAATTTTATAATTCGAAATATAATAAGTGACCGTATCCCAAGATTGTTTTACTAAATATTTAGTACCGACGGTCAGGATTCAAAAAGCAAAAAAAAATTCTTCACTGTAACAGTAAAACGGAAATTTTTACATACCTGGAGAGGTCCTGGAATAACCTACGGCGTAATTTTGGTTTTAATATAGTTTTACTTCCCACACACACTGTCTGTCGGTCTGTCTGTCTGTCTGTTGGCGTTTTTCTACACTCGTAATCTCAGTAACAGCTGCATGGGTTGTGATGAAATTTGGGTGGCGATATGCTGTGGGGTGGTAGTAGGTAATGCTGCTATAATTTTGAAAATCGGCCCATGTGCGACGGAGTAATTAGCAAAAAACGAAAAATTCAAATATTCCTCAAACTTCGTCTTTAGGCGTTTTAGGAGTTTCTGATCATTTTATACTTTTTCTTTTGATGGGGGTGAAATTGGGGTGCTTGGAGGATGGGGGGTTGCATAAAGGCAAAATTTATTGTATTTATTATAGGCTGTCCATTGACCTGTGAGCGAAAGACCTAGCGGCATAATACACATTTTTAGGTCCATCCTCAGAGTAACAAGTGAACATAGAGGTAGTAAACAACTAATTCTAATAGGCCGACATCTTTTCTTACGTTGTCATATTGACCACCAGAGACGGCAATCATAATTCTTTACTATCGTCTTAATTGTATAGTTTCCAGAAATATTCATTCTACGTCAAAGGAGACGGTATTTTGAGGGTTCAGGAATGATTACAGCAAAATCAATAGATATGTTGACCTCTACTGCGTTACTGCATGTTTCTTCATCATTAACGCAAATTCTGTCTTACATGAATTTTGAGGAGTTGGCAACGCCTATGTAATTTTCCTGCGATTTGTTTACGGTAACCTCCGACTGTCAAACGTTTGTTTTGTTTGTGCGTCTTTTATGCTTGGTCAGTAAAATCGAATTCGCTATTTGTTGGTAACTGTAGTGAAGCTTTACGGACTTGCTGTGCTATATTCGAGTGTAGTTTAACAGTTTTTTGAGATGGGACAGTGCAGAGCAGTGTTTGTAACATGGGTTGTATTGGAAGAATTTTCAGGTTAGTTGGCACTGTTTGGGTCTGAGGTGTCAAAAGATGATGGCTTTGAGCAGTTTACTACCTCTATGTTCAGTTGTTACTCTAAGGGTCCATCCGAACTTTGCCTTCATATTATTACACCAAGGGACATTCTGTATTGTATAACAGTAATTGTTTAACTGATTTTAATGAAACTTTGACACAGTATTAACGAGGATGGAGAATGCGGATGGTGTTAAGAAATCGTGTCAGTGGCGCCGGAGGAATAAAAAAAATCTAAAAATATAAAAACAGCTCAAACTTCGTCTTGAAGCGTCGTGTTCCTGATCATTCTCTACTTTTTTTGGGGGGGGGGGGGGCGCTTATGGACCACCATGTATAAAAAGGCTCGGATATCTATTCAGAGCCAGAAAGTACTCCAGTACACCATCCAATATTCTCATGTTGTATAAAGCCCAGATAACACCTGACCTGGAGTACCTGCTATTGCTCTACTCGATGCAGTCCAGAGAAGGGCAATTCAGTAGTCTTGAATCATCTACACCTTATTATTACTACTATTTGGACAGTAGTGCTATCAAGAACTTTGCATAATTGTTTTGTGGTGTTAGCATGCCCTGGAACTTCGCAGAACAAAATGGTCAGCCAGTGCATTAGTTGTATGTTTGTGTATTCGGCAAAGGTTCGATGTCCGAGTTAGGCGCCTAGAATTTTAAAATCTAAAAATACACAGTCTCGTCGACTAATTACGAGTAAACGAAATAGAAGGCCTTGCTGCCAAAATATATTATTTCTGACTCAAGGTTCAGTACGGGACGCGGACTTTGCAGGCAACTAATAGCTCTAAAAGTTGGCAAAAATTGCTCGACACGCTCTAAATGAGACTTTTCATATAAGCATGATATACAGGAATCCGCAAAAATTGAGTTAAGTTGACAGAGCTCGTAGTTCCAGTGCATACACTTAGATCCGTTTCCTAGCCACTCGCACAAAAAGTGACAACTCAGTACGTTCTACGCAATTTCATTTTCAAGTTCTGTACGCATCACGCCTGTGGTAAAAATGGCGTCAGTGACTCACTACTTTCCCAAAAGTCTCGGTTACAACTAAAACTTTCAAGTTACAAATTTTCTACCCTCCTCACGGTTCCCTCACTATTTGACACTGGTTAAATATGGAGTAAATGACTAAATTGGGATTGAATTAGTCAATATAACAGGTGCACCAGAATGGTAAATAAACGTACAAGTATACGTTTTTATGCGAAACTTATTATAGAGACTGAAACTCAAAACTGCTACAAGATTTGTGATCAGCACTCAAATTATCCAAAATACGAGATTTCGTCTTGACAGAAAGCCAAATAAAGATTTTAGAATATTTAGACAAACCTGAAGATCTGAAATTTTTTATTTTCGTCACACGAAACTAAAACTTAAGACTGAAAGATTGAAAGATCTGAAATATTTATTTCAATCAAATGAGACTGGAATTCAAAACTGCGACCGGATTTGTAATTAGCACTCTCAAATTATCCAAAGCCCGAGGCTTCATCCGAATAGAAAGCCAATCTAAAGATTTTAGAATTTTTAGACAAACCTGAGGATCTGAAATATCTGAATTTTTTATTTCCGTCACAAGAGACTGAAACTCAAAATTGCGATCGGATTTGTATTCAGCATCCTCAAATTATCCAAAACCCGAGGCTAGAATAGAAATCCAAATAAACATTTTAGAATTTTTAGACAAACCTGAAGATTGAGAGAACTGAAATTTTTTATTTTCGTCACAGGACACTGAAACTCAAAACTGCGACCAGATTTGTGATCAGCACTCTCAAATTATCCAAAATACGAAATTTCATCTTAACAGAAACCCAAATAAAGATTTTCGAATATAGGTATAGGTAAACCTGAAGAGCTGAAAGATCTGATTTTTTTTTTATTTTCGTCATACGTCAACGTTATCTCGTGGTTATCTCAATTGCTATGTTGTGCTACCTTGTAAGGGACGTCAAATAAAAACCACACATCTGAGTATTTGTAAATGTGCTCATCTTACGTGTAGTGGGATGTGTATATACAGTTCATTATCTAATTTCGTTTTAGTTTACGCTGACTTGAGAAAATATACGCGTTATATGTTTAATTTGTACAGGCTGGTTGCTTGAGAAAATTGTATTATTTGAATGAAATTCTGTTGAAACGTAGACCTGCATTGACTGAACCTTATGGTTCTTATCCGTCTCTTTAGATGCTTTGGCTACATTGATTTTGTTGAACACACTAGCACCAAAAATGCGATATAAACATGCCACACTTATTGTGTAATATACATCAACAAATTCCACACATATACAGGGTGTCCCACGACGGTTAAGACAAGCAATATACCGGAACTGGGCAGTAGTAGAGAATTATAATTTTGGGGGTGTAAATTAGAGCAAATGTTGTATATTTTCTTATTATTGTGTTACCCAATGTGGTATTTGTTTTTGGTCACGTGACGTCCGATTCAAAATTATTAATGGGACAGCCTGTATATTTGTGCCTTTCTGTGATCTTCCCGATAAAACAATTCCAACCAACTAACACACTTGGGGTCTAAAGTGATTATTCCAAGAGCTACAGTATTGTACAACGACCCATTATGAAACACTAGCAAAATAATTTTACTGTAGGAGTACAGGTTATACTTAATCAATGGTAGTGGTACAACTCTTTAAATACCTGTAGCTCTTGAATTAATTACTTTAGACCCCAAGTGTACTAGTTTGTTTTATCGGGAGGAACACAGAAAGGCACAAATATACAGGTTGTCCCATTAATAATATTGAACTGAACGTCACGTGACGAAAAACAAATACCTCATTGGGTAACACAGTGACAAGAAAATATACAACATTTGCTCTAATTTACATCCCCAAAATTATAATTCTCTACTATACTGCCCAGTTCCGGTATATTGCTTGTCTTAATCGTCGTGGGACTCCCTGTATCATCAAAGACCCTCTGATTGATTTGTAAACTATACAGGGTGTTTACGATCTTAATGCCGTTATGTAAAGTACGAATATTACACATCATTGTAATGCTTGTACCACAAAATTTAATACGAATATCTCAAATTTGAAGTTTCAAAAAAATCGCAACATTTTCTGATAATACAGAATATGCGGCATAATAGCATTTGTTTTCGTGAATATCTCCAAAAACACCTGACAGAAACTAGGGCGAATACTGGGCAATGCTGCCGGATTGTGATTTTGCAGTCATACTTTTTTAATTTTTTTCTGTTTAACTATGCGTTAATCAGTGAAATTGTACTGGGGTTTCAGGTTCGAAATACCATGATCTATCGTTCCTCCAAATTAATGCACTAAGATCGTAAACACCCTGTATAACCATCTCTTAAGGTAATAGAGAGGCCTTGCGTATCCTTCTTGCCCCCATCTCAATTTCATCCCCTTCTGGAAAAATGAAAAATGATCCGGAACCCTCCCATTCTACTTGCTGATGATATTTGTTCTTTTCTCCGCCGCTAATGTAGCGGTTTTCCAAAAATGTAGCAAAATTTACCTACTATGACCCCACATCACACCACACCTCAAACTTCATCAAAATCTGTGATGAGGCGGTTACTGAGATTACGCTGTTAGAAAGACAGACATACCGTCGAAAATGCATAGCATATATTTTATTTGCATATCTCAAAATCAGAATTTTCACTATTGCAATATTTAACTCAGCAACGGTGTGAGACGTAACACGGATTTATTTGGTGTTTTGTCACATTCGTCGACCCTTGAAAAAGTTATTGTGAAGTTTAGATTTAGAGCTTAGGAGCCCGCTAAAAATAAAATTCGCAGAACTGTTTATACTTCTCAGTCAAAGAGTTTGCTAATTTCAGATATGTGGTATTTGGTATACAGAACGCTACGTGTTCTTCGTCACGTCTTGTTGTTAAAAAGTATTTTACCCATGAACCCCAAGAAGGGATGCACACTGAAGTTGATGAAATCATCATCATCATAGTCACAATGTCTTAACAGACATGTTGTGAACTCGTAAAATGCATTAAGTCGGAGCTAGAGTATTGCCGACACGAATATTATCAATAGTTTTGAGCACTGTAGCTCGCCATCGTTCGCGATTTGTTGTCAGTTTAGTGGCGCTGTTGACACTTATATCCAGCAACTGTTTCGTCGTATCCACCCAGCATGTAGGGGGACGGCCACGGCGCCGCCCACTCGGGGCATGACCCTGAACTACAAGTTTCTCCATATTATCGCTTCTGTGTATATGTCCGAAGAATGTAAGCATTCTCGTCGACACAATGGAGGATAGTCTCTTTGGATTACCGACCTCATCCAGTATGGAGACGTTAGATCGATGGGCGGTATAAGGAACTCTCAGCATTCTCATCCATGTCCAACATTTCAAAAGCGTCTATGCGAGCTCCATCTGCCTTTTTAACAGTCCAAGTGTCCGAGGCATACAAAAATATGGAGAACACAAGAGACTGAACCAGCGACATTTTTGTAGCTTTAGTGATGTTATGGTCACGCCATATTTTAGTAAGCTTTGTCATGGCCACACGTGCCTGTTGAATGCACCGTCGAATCTCATTTTCACAGCTACCCGAACTATCGATCAAAGAACCGAGGTATATAAAACTTTGAACTACTTCACAACGGCTTATTGACTTTATTTCTCGATAATTATCATGCTCTATATCTACGATCATAACCTTGGTCTTATTGTAGTTAATACCAAGCCCATACTCTGCACTACGTTGTTCTAAGATGTTTAATAGAGCTACTAGTTCTTCCTGAGAAGCTGCAATAAGGGTTGTATCGTCAGCAAATCTTAAGTTGGATATTTTGCTTCCGCCAATAGTTACACCGCCATTCCAGTTGTCTAATACCTGTCTCATTACAAATTCAGAGTAAATGTTAAATAACATCGGAGATAATACACATCCCTGACGAACTCCTTTTCTGGTTGCAGTTTGACTAGACAGGTTACCATCAATTCTTACACGAGCCGAATTAGACTCGTAGAGTTGCTGTATAAGAAACACTAGGTGATAAGGAACTCCCATAGAGATGAGGATTTCCCACAGTTTCGGCCACTTTACGTTATCAAACACCTTAGAATAGTCCACAAAGCAGATAAAAACAGGAAAATAATGCTCTCTGGCTTTTTCAGTAATTTGTCTTAAGTTTAAGATCTGTTCACGCGTACCGCGTCCTTTCACGAAACCTGCCTGCGCCTGAGAAATTTGCCAGCCAATAAAACCCTCCAAACGAGATTGTAAAATATATAGTAGAACATTGCTTGCATGAGAGATTAACGAAAGTAGGCGATAATTGTCTGGATTTGTTGGAGATCCTTTTTAAAATCGTAAGCATAATATAAATAAAATCAGAATTTATTTGACACATAAAACTGATGAAAATGGGAAACTAAGTGGGTTTTAAGGGTACTGAATGAATCATACATGATTTCGAAAACAAATGTCTTTTTATTATTTTGTATTACGAAAATATTACGCCTGGAAAAAATAACCCTTATTTTATTTATTTTATGCTTATGCGGAAAAGCTGTGGAGAGCTATTTGAAAAAACTGTTGGGGGTCAGTTTTAGGGGTTCAAGTACAAAAATTTATTTTCAGAGTGTGATATACCCTTCATTACCCTTGAAACGCCCTCTTAGTTTTCATTTTTATCTGTTTTTCTGAAATTATTAAGCCTCAAACAAATTATTATTTTATTTATATAATGCTTATGACCACGCAAAAAATAGGTTTGTGTGTAAAATCAAAGCTACTACAAGATTTTAAATAAAATAAAAGACTTATTTTGTGCAGCACTATTGCGTGCTATATGAAAAAAAGTTGGAGGTGAGTTTTACCGGTTGAAGTACAAAGAAAATATTTTGAAAGCATGGTATGATAGACCCTATAGTACTTTCAAAAATTCCACTCAGTTTTCGTTTGAAATTTTTCTGTTACGAGAATATCACGCGTCAAGGAAAATTCTAGGACACCCTGTATACTACAGCTCTTATATCCTCTTTTGCTACTACTGCTACTGCAAATCATGACAGCTATAATATGACTGTGTACATCATTTTGTGAATAATAGATAATTTTATATCTTTTGGGTGTGTTTAGATCCAACTTTTAACCTTCCCACATCCGAACGACTCTAGTTAAATAGATATCAACTGGCTCCATTCATCACAAATTCAATTTTCTATAATTCCATTTCCAGGCATTAATTTTGTATTTTTGACCGTTTTCTTATACCTATTTCAAGAAAATGCGCGTAGCGCCGAAATTTCTCTATTAATCCCTGCAGATACGTTCGGCGCCTCGTGTGACGTCACACGCAGCAGCATCAGGCCCGATAGCTTTCGACGGTCCCGGATCACCGTGTGAAAAATCACCGAAACGGTGATTTGATCGCATCGTGTGAACGGGCAATTACCCAAACCTCCGACCACGCTGGACGAACTGGAACATGCTGTGAGGGCAGCTTGGGAGGCTGTATCTGTAAGGTTTATTACCACCCACATTACGAGGATGCCGCGTAGGCTAGAGGATTGCATTCGTCAACATGGAGAGTCCACCCATTATTGACCTGTTTCATTTTTTCATAAACTAATTATGGCAAATAAGTTAGTTTTATTATCATTTTATGAACCGCATCGCTCGGTGTTTGGATTTCACTTGCGAGTAGTATGTATATGTTAAGAGTAATCACCGATTTCGGCCAATGGACGAAAAATATGGCCAAAACACGTTTTGGCTGCTACCATTTTACCAATGTCCGAATTATCGCTTTCCGACTGTTTAATGTAGCCCAGAACGTGTTTTGACTCAACTACGATTGCCAAAACGCGTCCTGTTCTACGTTCTACTGCGATTGCCATAACGCGTGGTGGATTTTGTGAGTGTCTCAGCTTGTAAACGGTATCTCTGGAGCTAGTGTATTGATTTAGTATTTGATCTTTGTGCGGGTTATACAGTAGCTAGAGAGTGCCATGGAAGACCTAAGGCTATGTTTTAATGACGAACTGCAAAAAGTCATAAGGAGTAGCAATGATCGTAGTAATATTTGTACAAGAGAAAGATACGACCAAACACTAACAGAGGTAAAGGCGGCAAAAGCTTGTAAAAGTAACGGTGATACAATATCTTCGAAACAAAGACAACGATTGAAAAGGTGATATTTTAAAAATTGGCTATATTGAAAAGCTAACTGAAAGAAGGACAGACGAAACAGCCGAACTGCGTTATTTTTGCATGACCCACGAGTTATTTGACATTATTCACTCCGCTCATGTAGTAGCTGGACATAAGAGATTGTGAGGTATGTTTCTTTCAGTTTTTTTTTTTCAAGGACCTAAGATCTACAAGTGCTTTTATTCATTTTAGTTATGGATTCTTTATGGATTCTAAGCTCAGAGGAAATATTATAACACAACACAGCAAATAATTGAGATTTATTTATTCGTAGTAGAATATAGAACGTGTTCTGGCAATCGTAGTTAACCCAAAACGCGTTCTGGGCTACATTGAACAGCCGGAAAGCCATAATTCGGACATTGGCAAAACGGTAGCAGCCAAAACGCGTTTTGACCATATTTTCCGTCCATTGGCCGAAATCGGTGTTTGCTCGTAACATATATACAAATCTTTAGAACTTTATTCAAAACGAGAAAAATAAATTTAAGTAACAGAGCATCTACTATTCTCTACTTGCATATTGCATACATTTACCGCTTACCGCTGGAGTTTTAATGAAACAGTCAGCCGAACAGGTGTAACGGTGAAGTACAAGAGGAATGACGATTTGAAGAATTTGAAATTGAATGGGTATATGATTCTTTCGTTGTATTCTCATACATACGTTCTTTATTATGAATTTATATATGTACAGGGTGTCCCATTTTGGGCACTTTTACGAGGTATCTCGGTTATTTTTGAAGATAGAGAGTTGCGGTTTTCGCGACAGTGTGCTACTTTTTTGTGAAACTAAAGATGCCGTCAACAAAATTATCATGGCCCTCGTGGTTTTTTAGATACAGGATGAAATCGAAAACTATCGAATTTGGGACCACCCTCGTAACTTGGTTGTCTTTTATCTTATTGAAAAATTTAAAAAGAGTCTTATAGTATTTTTTCTTTAGAACTTTAGAATCCAGTGGTGTGGTTTGATTTTTTCTTACTCTAACCATTTTTCAGTTATGAAGAAACATATATTTTTTTGAGTGGAACACCCTGTATATTATTTCTGAAGTCAATCGGAAATAATTCAAGCATTTCAAAAATATATATTAGTATTAAGTGATTTTGAAAATTACGCTCAAAATTTGATTTTTTCATTTTTTACTTTATTTGTAGTAGTAGGCCATGACTAATCTATTAAAAACAATATCCAAGTAAATGATTATTTAAGATACAAGATACTATTTGCGATAATGTTTAATAAATTAATATTACTTAGTCCATTATTACATTACTTAAAACCAAGCAACATTATATCTGAAGAATATCAACACAATATTAAATTTGAATTTGAATAAAAATAAAAACTAAAAACATCGAGGAGCTTTTGGAGATGTTGGGTTCAAGTTGGAGACTATTTTCTCGAATGCACAATTTCTTATTCTTTTAATGGCATTTAAAAGAATTATTGGTCTCCTTCGTATTATGGCGATTAAGTATTCCCAAACTTGGATCCTGTGCAAATGTTGAAGTATCTTAAACTTGTATGGATGGTAATTATTGTATTTTTTTATAATTCTTTCTGCAGTTGATACTACAGCTTCTATGTGCAAGATGATGAAGGCGTTGCTTTTATGTAACCTAATACGTTTGTTTCCCTTTGCTCCCTATTCTCCTTGAAATAATTTTTAGGACGTGGTTGAATAAAGGATCTGTACCTAACTATATTTATTTTTAGACGAGCAAATATATCTGGAAACGGTTACTGTCTCTCTGTGTATCTAAGCTGCCCTTATTACAATTAAAATAAAAAGACAGAAAGAACAGAGCTATATTTAATAAAAATATAAATAAAAACTGACAGTCTCGCGAATTTTTTACAGATTTGCTTTTTTTTTAATAGATGAGTCATAGCCCACTATCTACTCAATATTATAATAACACAATCATCATTTTAATGAGACATTATTATTTAAAAAAAAAGGTACTTTGATTCTGTTTTTTCGAATTTGAGTAGGAAGTCTTTTGTAGAGACTGCTTAGATGCTTACTATTTATAGTTGATTAACCATGGCCTACTGCTACAAATGAAGTAAATAATGAAAAAATCAAATTTTGAGCGCAATTTTCAAAATAACTTATTACTAATATATATTTTTGAAAAGCCTGAATTATTGCCGATTGAATTCTAAAATAATATACAGAGTGTTCCATTTCATAACTGAAAAATGGTTAGAGCAAGAAAAAATCAAACTACACCACTGGATTCTACAGAAAAAATTCTATAAGACAACCGAGATACGAGGGTGGTCCCAAAATCGATAGTTTTCGATTTCACCCTGTATCTCAAAAACAAGAGGGCCATGATAATTTTGGTAACGGCATCTTTATTTTCACAAAAAAGTAGCACACTGTCGCGAAAACAGCAATTCTCTATCTTCAAAAATAACCGAGATACACCGTAAAAGTGCCCAAAATGGGACACCCTCTACATACGCGGGTGTCCTGAAGACTAGGGTGGAAAGTATTAAGTATGAAGTTCATGGTCCAACAAGAAAGAAGCAGCAATAATAATTGTACAATTATTGATATAATTATTATTTGTAATAGAAGAAATACAGCGACGGCTAGAAGACACATCCTATTATCAAAGTTTACGGAATAAATATAAGTTGGATCACTCCGCAAAAATATCAAAACAGCCTGCCCCTTGCCCCGTCTCCCCGGTCCCACCGGTAGCAGTGCACCGACGTCAGCCGAGAGATACGGGGGCGGCGCAAAGTAGTGGTTGATAACGTGTGTAACGCGAAGTGTATACAGTGTCTCAAAAATATCGGATTTTGTTATCTCGGATTTGTTTGCAGGAAATGGATAATATTTTCAGAAGTTTGATTTTATCAATTAAATTTATTAACGGATGGAAAATGACAATCATATCCATCCTTATTTTGTGTAAACTGAAATATAAAAGATATAGATACATGTTTCACGACGATTAGGACACGCAATAGGTCGGAACTGGGCAGTAGTAGAGAATTATATATCCAATGAGGTATTTGTTTTTGGTCACGTGACGTCCGATTCAAAATTATTAATAGGACACCCTGTACATTTGTGCCTTTCTGTGTTCCACCCGATAAAACAATTCCAACAAACTAGCACACGTCTAAAGTGATTAATTCGAGGGCTACAGGCCTACAGGTACTTAAAGCATTGTATCACGCTAAAAGCGTATAGTGAGACAAAATATTCATTCGGTGGTCTTACCATACAACCTAGAGACATTCTGAATTATATTTTAGAGCTCGGAAATATTTTTATTGATAACTTTAACAATTTAGTTTCTACAGTAGCAATTGGAATGACACTAAAAGGCAAAATGTCAATAATATTTATTCACATCCATGTAAAGCATTTCCACATCATTACCTTTTAAAATTGTACATACGAGTTCCTATATATTATACCATAAATTTTATAAGCTGTGGTCTCAAAAATATGCCAAATAAACAAAACATTAAGGTAAAAATACTTCAGCACCTTTGAACCAATTTTTACGTATCTACGAAACAGCTACAATATGTGAAATCATTTGAGATTCATTAGTAATAGTTTTACTTTACTTTAGTTACCTAGTGTATTAGCAAAATAAACGTTATATTTGTATTTGTATGTCTAAATCGGCTGTCAATACATAGTCTTTCAAAGACCCTCGTATATACGTAAAACCCTGGCGTTAGCAAGTGCCCGCTAAAAGACCCTCGTACTTGGGCAAAAACCAACGCAAAAACTAACTGGCGCGTGCGGCCGCGGCATCGCTTTGAGTGAGATCTTAAAGTGCCGACGGAGAGTGATCCAACTTATATTTATTCCGTAAACTTTGCTATTATCACTATTAGCAGTGTAGAAAACAAATTGTACTAAGGGTCGCTGACACCAACATACATTTTAGGAATCAAAGTTTGTTGCAATCATTTCTGCTCATAGATTGAGTACGCAGTACATTGAAACAGTAGAAGAACCAACATTACACTATGAACGTAAAGCATAACATTGACTATCTATTCCATTAATAGAACATAGAAGGTAAAGACTCATTGAGGCAATGCTTAGGCGATTATTAAACAACTGCTCATTACGTTTATCGCTTATACTTTCAACGTTTTTGGAAAAAATCTTAGAGGAAATCCAGAAAATCATGTTGAGAGACAAAAACAAGGACAGTACATTCGTTAATCCCTCCTAATTTGAAGAAAAATCGTGTGAATGTCCTTGAATGTGTGCTGGTTATATGCTGTCACCCCTGGTATCTTTATTATTGCATTGCTCCCAATCAACCAGAACAAGAAGCATATTGCTAAATAGACTTTTGTGAAAAAAATGTTACTATTAATTCGGAAACAAATCGAGAGGATGATATTATATTATTTCTGTTAATTTCGTCAGCCCCGGTATATTTATTAATGCAGTGCTATTAAAACCCCTGTAAACAGTATGGGCCGAAATAATCTGCCAGTAAAAAATATTATTGTTAATTTGAAAGAATGCTTCCGCCATTCACATCGTCCATGCAATATCAATACACTGGTACGTCCAGAAATAAATAACAAAAAAATAATCTGATACTGATATACTCTTTATGGATTGCATAAACAGCTCTGAACACGGTGTAGAATACAAACAAACTTATTGATCCAAAACTTTGGAATGCGACTTACGATACAAACTAAAGAGGGTGTAAAATTCTTTTTCCAGGAATTCCTCTTGAAGCAGGTCTAATTTCTTGTAGGGGTTTTTCCCACGAATGTAAAATGTTCACTTAAATAACTTTGATGATGTCGACGAAAACATGCAAACTCACGAAAAACGTTTTGTATGTGTTTCTACACGTCTGGGTCTAAGAACAAGACATAAAGAAGACCAGGTGTGATTGGGAGAATATTGATTATATTTTCCCTGGAT